>OX336333.1:5020477-6220477 GCA_946902875.1 Nematopogon swammerdamellus
TGCACAAAAATATCTTTATCTTTACGCTCAGCTGTGAATCAGGAACATTATGCGGTGCGGTGAGCGTTGTCGCCTTTTACGCTTTCCGTCGTTGCTGCCAATGAAATATGAAATAATGATGTCGGTGAAACTGTTGAGAGCATGCTCCAATTTTGCTGTTTCGTTTTCGGAATATTTATGAAGAAAACTATTTTTCCATGTGTTGGCACTATAGGAACCTGAAAATTTCATATTTTTTAAACCAAGAATAAAATCTTTCAAGAGTAAAAGAGGTCCCTAGCAAAACGCGGATTTCAAAAGCTGGTTAATACATTATAATATGTACTATTCATATGGAAATATTCTTAGATATCGTTTCAGAAGCGACGACGGCACTCACGCACGCGTGATATTACTTCAATTGGGGCATGCAATTCAATTATATCCTGGGTGGTAACTACGTTCACAGTTTAATATAATTCAGGATAACATTAATCGGGCTCTCAACGCACCTTACAGAATACTGAAAGTGATTAAAGGTCCAAAGTAAGACATGTTTAAGATCTCCTCAATTTTTTATTATGTTTTCGAACTAGCCTATTTTGTTGGTAACTAGAGATTTTCAGTTTCTGATTTTAGACATATATGAAGCGCGGATCGCCAAATGTAATGTCTATTCAGGCAGTTATTCACTTTTTCTAACCTCAAAAATACTTAATCAAAATAAAGTTTGCTCGCGGATCCTTGTAGATGCAAGGTTTCATCAAACTGTGCACTATAGTCCATACCACAGGTTATGCAGCTGGAAACGATCAAATCCGACAACGGACTTGCTGATAAATGAAACAAGATGACGCCTTAAAATATGCACCGGCAAATTGGCATTTGTTTAGTCGGCACCCTTATTACGATAATGCAACCGGTCCGGCGGACCGGTCCGTAGCTGTCCGTAGCTCCAAATCTGACAGTTCGGCGACTGTTTTATGCGATTTTGGAATGCAACCAGTCCGTGCAACTGGTATTGCGGTATCAGTCCGCAGATGTGTCATACATTTTACTGCATATTGGTATTACGATCGCATTTGCAGTCGCACAACTGTCAAACTTGCGACCGACCGCAGCCCGCGAGCTGTCATCCGTGATGCTCCTCCTGAGCAGCATCATAGCACCATTCATGGCTAAGGAGCGACGATCTTTTCTGTGTTTTTGGTGGTGACATCGTATAGGTTTATTTATAGTGGGTAAAATAAGTAACGTATGTTTATTTATATTGTTTGAATTATGTTCTTGTAGTAAATTTTGTATTTTAATAGTATTTATTAAATGTATATAATTTTAACTTGGTCTTGAATTTATATCATATATATTATAGAATATATAATAGGAATAAAAAAAAAATCTCTCTCTCTCTCTCTCTCTCTCTCTCTCTCTCTCTCTCTCTCTCTCTCTCTCTCTCTCTCTCTCTCTCTCCCTCCCTCCCTCCCTACCTCCCTCCCTCCCTCCCTCCCTCCCTCCCTCCCTCCCTCCCTCCCTCCCTCCCTCCCTCCCTCCCTCCCTCCCTCCCTCCCTCCCTCCCCCCCCCTCCCTCTCTCTCTCTCTCTCTCTCTCTCTCTCTCTTTGTTTTTTAAATTAATTTAAAATTTTAACTTGGTCATTTTTTTTTTAATTATTGGTATCCGAGACACTTGGCGCCGCGCCGTCAGCATGGATTGTTGAGCCGACGACGCCCATATTTATCATCTATATATACAATCTCTATATTATCTATGTTGTAATAGGAATAACAAAAAATTTTGAAGTTTTAGTTGATAAAACATTTGGGTCTTCTGCGTCAATACAAGTGTCTTTACATAATTGTACAATATATACGGTGTTGCAAATGCCCACGCTATATTTTTAACTGCCATCAGGAGGTTATTCTGTATGTGAAGCTAAATAACTTTTGTAACAGAAATGTTTTTTTCGAGACAAAATATTTTTAATATCAGAAATAACATTGTAGCATTCCACAATCAGGATTAGAACCCACAACCTCCTGCATTGATTATTGAAGGCGGCTCTTCTGCCTGCTAGGCTATTCAAGCACACAATACATATGAGGGAGACCGAGATAGCATGAAAGCGGCCGCCATCATATCTTTATGTGTATATATCAGTATGTATACATACACCGCCCGACAGACCGCCGCGCCGTGCAGGCAGAAACGCCTTTCCTAAGCAATCCGTAACACAATAAATAATTTGTTCAATCGCTTGTATTAATTATCATTGCTTTATGTTCCTATATTTGGCATGTTAAAAGTAACATACGTTATTTATTATGATTTTAATATATACTTTTACCATTCGTAGTAACATTTTACAAGTTTCTTTCAAAATTTGGCACCTTACCTGAACCAACAACCAACCTTTGATGTCGGTCCGCGGGACCGGTCGCATTATCGTAATACCAATTTTGGCCGTCGCAGTCGCAACATCAACACCAGTCGCAACATCAGCACCATTATCGTAATAAGGGTGCCGGTCACGGCACACGGTGCTTAATCGAGGACGAAGCGCAAAGCCGCTAGTCTCCTCTTCATGTTTGCTTCGCGATTACACCAACGAACTACTCGAGAAACCTGTGAACAATCAGTGAAGTGGTTTGCGAAAACAATGTGCAAATTCAACCATTGCTTCGAATCTGTAAACGATTCGCGGCTGTGCTTCCAAATGCGTTAAATTTTTAACGGATGGCCAAAAGCGATCGCAGTTTCGATCGCAATGTTAGTTTATTTTAGGACTTCCTACTGGAATTTCGGCTCCCCTTAATTGTATTCCTCATTTTGCAGTTGTTTGCAGCATTCTGCGCGTCAGACCTGTAATATTTCCTGGAGACATACTTATAGATAATATGAGTTACTCTTCCGTCTCATCGACAGCGATAGCTTCTAATCGGAACAATACAATTACCGTAAAAACAAATAAATTATGGCCATAAAAAAGCGCCTAACGACGGGCGGGCGGTGTTTATCGACTGATTCACGATCGTGAAAAAGTTCACTATAGTTTGGTTCGCTAAATGTGTTGTTGATGTACTCTTCGTCGCTGATCTCATATTTGCCGAAAAAAAAACAAGAGTGTAAAAATTTACCGTTGCTTCTGGCTCTGCTAATATCGGCGTTGCTTATTCACCGCCTTATTCAATTTTCCTTTGAACAGTAGGCCTCCCTTTGTTTTCTGTTTGTTCGCAGATGTTATTTAATTTACCTGCTCTTTGCCGCGCTTGTATTTTATTTCTTTTGCCTTTGGGAACGGCCACTTTTCCGAATTTTTCTCTGGAAATCTAGATTATTTACGTCTGTTGAATTAGGTTCTGCGTTTTCTTGTCACTTTGTGTTTAAGATCTCGAAGCCAACCTACCAATCCCACGTGGCCTTCGTGCGCATTAACATAATTTGTCAATGTTAGTTGCTTTACGAACAGTGAGCTAAAGAACATTGTATGTAGACCATACATTTTGCATTTGATCGCAGCGCTCTGCTCTTTTCCTAACTTTGTGTGTATTATCTCACTACCGCCATTGTGCACGTTTAGGAACTGCGAGTACTCATAAAACCATAATAGGACTAAGAGTGGACGATCAACGTTATGATGATGATGATAATAAGCATGATAATAAGGTGTGTTCGTGTGTTGTTACAGAGAGGTGGGGGACTTGAGGCGGCAGACATGGCATAGACGCCGGTGTACCCGTGTGGACATGCCGCACTGAGCTGGTGAGTGCTGTTTAACATCATATGTGTAATCTTTGAGTGTGGAAAGGAAACGAAGAGAACATAGTTTAAACCCTAAGATCAAAATAAACTAGTGTCCATACTCTAGCTTAGAACAAAACATGAATAGTAAACAGAAAACTCACAGTTTCACAAACACACATGACAGTCATGTTGGAAAATAGAAAGGGGCGACAACATTGTGGGAATAAAATCAATTGACTCATGTCGCTCGGGTGGGGAACGAATTGAATAAATCAATGAGGTTTTCCTCTACGCGACACACGCAACTGAAAGTGAATCGCTGCCGATGAGGTGTGTGAAGGGGGAGCAGCATCGTATCGACTATTGCACGTGTTCATTCGGTTCGGTGGAAGTTTTGTAGAATGCGAGCTTCCGCAGCCGCTTATTTAAATGTTTCATTTTGTTGTACTTCTCCTGCATATTCTTTAAGAGTTTCGATTTGTTATACGGCGTTCTAAATACGTCATTATCGCCTTTCCAATGTCCGAAAACCCTATATGGATTGATTTTGTGTCTATCGTGTGCCCACGAAACATTGAATTCTCGTAAAATTTTCCTCGCGAGATATTCTGTGTATATTGTATTCAATATTCGTATTGTATTGCTTGCGTCTATGTTCGTGTGGTCTTACTGATCGTTGAATAGAGAACTTAGTTCTAGTGGGTTGCTGGAGACAGTAAACGTCTGACGCGACGTAAGGCCGCACGGAGAAGCGTCCCGGCGACGGCAGTCAGGCGCGGTTCGACGGAGCGCACTTCCTCAGCTCTCTTTGTAATTTGTATAGCACAGCGAGACACCTCATGCACACCACATATCGCGTTACGAGCTACAATCTCCTATGTGAAAACAATATGATTAGCAACGAAATCTAGGTATTATTTGTCTTTTTTTAACCCACTCCCCTAACCCTTTTCAGACTCTATCTAGTCAACGTGTCCAGCACTTAGCTTGCTCCATCCAGTTTCGTCAGTGCGTGGTTTCCAGCTTAGGACTCAATTTCCCCAACCAACACAGTTGCCAAACCTTCTTCGACGTGTCTTCAACGACTAGGTATCCCCCTGTGAGCCCGTTGCTCGGTCTGCAGTGACAATCCGTCCGTCACAGATGCCATCTTAAAACACCGACCGGATACGATTCCGTGGAAACAATCTCATATATAGCCAAAGACGTGCCAAACTAGATAGACGCGGTCGTTGTGGACGCGGTGCTCGATAAGTATCTTCTCGACAATCATGCTCCAAAACTCTGTCATCCCCTCTCCCTTGGTTGCAATACCGACAATCCTCGTAGACCGGAGGAAGACGGCGAGAAAACTATTTGTCTCTTTTTAACACATTAGGGGCTTATGTATCGCTTCCTTTTACCGCTCGCTTGTGCGCGCTAGGCCAATCATATTCCTTTATAAGTTCATATTCCTTTTGACCGAGCAAGCGCAGAGCTTCAGCACCGCGTCTATCTAGTTTGGTACGGTCTTTGTATATAGCACCATACCATGTTTTCACCGTTCCGGTGGCCAATCTCTAAAAGTGTGCATTTAAGGTACCTACTCGTATCTAAGTACCCGTCTAAGTGCACGACGAAGCTGTGTCGTCGCCCGCCGCACCTCTTTCCACTCTACTGGAGCGTGATAAGTCTCCAGCAGCAGTACCTTGACACTTTCATGCGTGCCTATTCTGTCGCTTATAGATCTTGACTGTTCTACAAGATACGGAGATGAACGGAGATGTGCAACGACTTCACCAATTTCACTAATTAATACTGTGGATATATTTACATTCTTCCTTATTCAACCCATTAATGAACACTTTTGGATTGAGGTCTCCCCGTGAACTCTTTAATATCGTCGGTGCTCGTTCCTGCTTCATTAAGTCGAAACCATCTTTCGGTTTTGCGACCATCTATTGGGCGATCTATATCAACAAACGCAGCTCTTCCGGATCCATGGCCATCAGAACGTTCAGGTGCAGGATTGTGCAATCACAATAAATTCTTACCAAATCACTCCGTCGAGGAATAAAAGTTCAGCGCTTGGGGCGCTAAGAGCGCAGTAAAACTTTGCGTCGAGAAAGTCTTAGAACAGTTTCGTTCTGACTCAGAAAAGCCACAGGCAGAAGTGTCGGAAGTTGCTGTTGTCTAACTTTCCGACTCTTGCACTCCGGTTCGCACTATTGGTTCGCACCACACTCTCCGGCAATTCCGCGTATTCAAGCTTGCGCTACTAACTCCTCAATTACATAGCCCCTACATTGCAACTTATTCTTTGAACATTTTGTATTAAACCTCGCATTGAACTTTAAATGTTCAAATGACTGTAGGCGGTTTTATTATATGGCTAGTCACTAAAATACTTTATGAAAAAAAAATACCCTCTGAAGTTTCTTGCCGCTGCTTCTTCTTCGTGAGTGTAATTGAACCGGATAGAACGAATTGTGATAAGTTCGAGTGCAGCCTAACTGCCATTTGAATGATGATCATTGATCAATAGCAATAAAATACAATTCACTTCCAAATTGTTTTTAAAAAAAATAATACCGTATACATTTAATTTTATTCTAAACATTTCATAATAATATCGAATATTTGGTGCTATTGACAGTAACAACGTTGTTAAACATGAGGAAGTTAATTTATCGTTATGACAAAAACCACTAACTACCTATACGCGGCTGTATATTTTGCCTCGGCCAGCAGTCTCATTAAAATAATTAATAATTAATATCTTCATGTAAATTGTGACACCGGACTTAGCAATGAGTTATTTGTAGATTAATTTGTAATTTATTAAACCTCATTCATTAGATACATAATACATTTCGTTTACATTATGCATATTTATAATATTATTCCTTGCCAATCTTGCCATACAAACTATCTTCGCAGCACTTTCCGCAGAGAAACTGAGCACCATTTTGTTGTTGACATTGGGCTTTTGAGAACCCATCGGTTCTCAAAATCGTTTCTTTGTCGCATCCCTCGGGTGTGAACTTCCGGCGAGTTTGTTTCCTTCAAACGTCGTATCAACGGGCTAGACAGCCTAGTAACAGTCCGCAAATCTGCTCATGGCGGCATGGCTGGCAGTCAAAGTACACATAAGCATCTAGTCCAGTCCACTGCAGATTGGCGCATTTTTTTTATATTTAAACAGCCGGCACAGGCGGCCGTTCTCAAAAGTTCGACGTAAAATCCGACACAACCACCACCACCACCCCTCGCGAAACCACGGTCTCGGAAGGTTTGAACCCCATTTCAGGACCTATTTAAAAAAAAAAAAGCTGGTTTGGACACCACGCTCAGCGAGGCCCCGCGCCACCTCCGCCGCACGCCACCGCGCCGCCCACGCGCCGCTACCGCGCCGCGCCGGGCAAAAAGGTCTTTGTATAATTTATTGACGTTTTTACCTCTCATCAAAGACGGAACTGTTTCTAATCGTTTCTAGGCCAAATCGAAATACAAGAATGTGATATGAAGCAAGTACGATTTTGAATCTACGGTAAATTAGACATCTTTATGTGTTGCTTGCTAGTATAAATTTATCGCACTAATTTAAACTCTTTTTACTGGGATATTTATTCAAATTTCCACACACAATACTTATATAGTATTATTAATTATTTTATTTTAAGTTTTCACGCTCAAGTCTTCCACACTCAATCTTGACTGTAAGAAATCTCTGTAAGGGATAAGTCCGCCTTTGCGCCTCATGTAAATGTTCGGATGTGCTTATTTCTGTAAAATGTGTTTTTTTTTATAAATAAGTATTTTCTATCTTTTGTCTACGGTTCTGTGATGATAGTGATGAATGATGATAATTCAGCATCTTCTGACTGTTGTGTAACTAATTAGTAATTAGTGTCGAAGTAATCAGCACGTGAACAGTAACTGCGGCGGAGGCGGGCGCCCGGCGAGAGGTGAAGGATGTACATGCGTACGCGCCGCCTCCGCCCCGGTTTATTGTTCACGTGCTGATGGCTGGCTTGTTACTGCAGCCGGCGAGGTGGCCACCATGCACATTAGTATAATGAATGATACAAGAGGTAGGGAATCCTTAGGTTTTATAGCCCGAAAAGGCCGTATCTGTCTGCGACTTTAATGGAATGGAGCTTAGGAGTCGGAGCAGCTTCCCGTCCTGATAATGCCACGTGTGTGCAACATGTGGATTTGATGCTCGATTTGATGTTAAACTTGATGTCCCTCCTTTACCTAAACCTATTTTCATTTCGTGTTCATTTGCCTATCGATTAAAAAAATACTATTGTAGAAGTATCATGTTAAGGGGCCGCACGTCCCTGGTCAGAACTCAGTTCTGGCTCCCTGATTTGTCCGTGCCAAATGCCACCATTTCGCACTCACTAGCCAATCAAAATAATCTCCTACCTTAGTTTGAGACTGCCTGCCGACCGCGGCGGTTCGTCCCGCGAACTCGACGCCGCCGCCGCACAGTGGATCGAAAAACAGACTCTCATAGACATAGGAAATCATAGTAAGTAATTTTTTTAATATTCATGGTATATCTCATTTCGAGGATTAATAAGACACTATACCTTCAGTACATGCATATAGAACGCGATTGCACGTTGCTATAATTTTTTTAAATTTTATTAGTATGGAAATAAACAATTATTCAGTCATATTTCAGTTTGCGTTCGGTTGCCGCAAATATTAATTGCACAGTGTGGTTAACACTCTTTTTTGTAATATTTATTTAAATTTCGTTTATCTGGCAAGTCGTCGAAAGTTGACTTTTTTTGACTTTTGAAAATTTGACTTTGAAAATTGTTTTGCTTTTCCGTCTAGTTTAACACCAGAAGCAAAGTAGTTTACATAACTAACGACATGCCATAGCTATAAAAAGTTCAGTGTATGCAACTACAACGCGACTGCACGTTGTTATATATTTTAAAATCTTATTACTATGGAGAAATAACGAAATTATGTTTCAATGTGTGTTCGGTTGGCCCAAATATTAATTACACAGTGTGATTAACACTTTTTTTGTCATATTTCTTCAAATTGCGTTTATCTCACAAGTCGTCAAAAGTCGTCAAAGTCCTTTTTTTCACTTTGAAAAAAGTCTAGTTTAGTTTAGACCAGTTTACAATATATTTTACTTAACTAGCGACATCCCACAACTGTAAAATGAAAAAAAAATATCAAATTAATTATTCCAATTGATAGTAGGCAAGAAATTGCATAAAATTTAAATAAACTTAATAATACCTAATACCCTGGCAAAAATAATTATTGATTGTATGAAGTTTCACCAACATGTAAGGCCATGTTGGTATCATTATGTATTCTTTATTCATTATCCTTAAGGTAGTACACTACACTCGGATTCGTCTAAAAATATATAATGTTAAAATTTACTACCAGTTCGAAAAAGTAGGCCCAATAAAAGGCAAACACAACTTGCATATATATTTGCTAGTTTCTACGTATTAGCGTATTAGGAGGTACTAAAACGCTGTCAAGTTATTTGTGGATCGGTATTCAAATAATTTATTTTTTGGGAAGTCCGTTATTAGCGCGACAATAAACGAGTTCTCGGAAGTGATAGATAAGACAATACCGCTCGGTCAACACATGCTTGCGGGCAATTGCTTTTTCAGGCGTGTTTCAGTGCTCTCTGCTGTCTGAAGTGTTTTTTCCCGTTCGAAGCGTTTACGTGCATTTTCGATTTTAAATCTTAAAATGGAGCAGGGTCTCGTGAATAATATTGACTTGTTTCTACTTTTGAAATCAACTGGTAAACTATCAGATGATAATGCACTTTTTAGCCTTATTATCATACGTATGTGTTTAAAGCTATCGGACACGGACAGTGGTGTTATAAAAGAGTTTCTAAGATGATTTAGTATAAGCGTAGTGAAAAAGTGGAAAGCTTCAGGTTCTAAACTTGAAATATTTTTTAAATCATACCGTGAGTGGTTAGAGACACAAATAGAATGGCCAATTAGTGTGAAAGAGAACTTTCTTGTAACTAGTTCTCCGACTCTCGAAGAAGTTGCAGTGACACCGACAACATCAACGTCCTTCGTTGGGACTTCAACTGCACAGTTCAGCCCATGTAAGCAATTACAAGAGCATTTTACCAAGCAGAAGAAGAGGACGACCGAAGACTTTCCGTCAACGAGTTCTGCGACTGATGAAGTAGTTGCAATGACGTCGCCACCAACATCATCGTCCTCCACTGGGTCTTCAACTCCACGGAAGCAATTTCAAGAGCTTTCTAGCAAGCAGAAGAAGAGAAGGATCGAAGACTTTCCTTCAACGAGTTCTGCGACTGTTGAAGTAGTTGCAATATCGTCGCCACCAACATCATCGTACTCCATTGGGTCTTCAACTCCGCGGAAGCAATTTCAAGAGCTTTCTAGCAAGCAGAAGAAGAGAAGGACTGAAAGAGCTCTGCGTGATTATAGACTCGAAGAATTGGTTTTCGCAACAGCAAGAAAGGCAAGTGAAATAGGAAATGACTATAATAATGACTAAATAGGAATTAGATTATTTGTCAAAGAATCCTGAAGAAATGAAAAACGTCCTTGAGTATTGCAAAAAGTCGAAGAATACCACAGCAATGTCTCCCGAAAAAGCTTTAGGAATATCTGTTTCTTTACCGTGTGGGGTCGGTACTTAAAAAAAATATCCCCACTGCATCTCTCCCCATGCATGTCGTAAAAGGCGACTAAGGGATAAGGACAAGATGCCGTGCTAAAGGGCGACAGGCTCGCCACCTCTCACCTTGGCACGGTACTTCCACCGTGTCATGCAGCAGGTGGGTCTTCGTGCCATACTTGCTGCTTGATCGATTTAATCTTGTTCGAATCCTTTGCGAAACGTGGTGGTCGGTGTTGTGCTGTAATTGACAAGAGTTCTTGCAGCACAACACCGATTACTCTGCTTACCCCGATTGTCGGGATTCAGCGTGTGTGATATGTATGTTTCTTTAAAGTTGTCAAAATGGCAATTCATAACATTACGAGAAGCAGCGATCGAACAGGGCTATAATATTTTTCCATCGTATTATAAGTTACAACAGGCAAAGTTAGAATGTTATCCACCAAAAGAAGCAATAAACATCACAGAAACTGGCGCAAAAATAAGGCTTCAATCACTTCTAGACCTAACAGTGAAAAGAATATTAAAATTAACACGTATTAATGTTAAAAATAGCACACTGACTTTAACGAGTAAATGGGGGTTTGACGGGGCTTCAAGCCAAAGTATGTATAAACAAAGATACGAGGAAGATACACTGAACACGATGACTCTAGTGTGTTTATGTCGTGTCTTGTTCCACTAAAGTTAAGCTGCGATGATGATAAAGCCCTTTGGGAGAACCCTAAACCGTCCTCTACCTTTTTCTGTCGTCCCATACGATTTGACTTCATAAAAGAAAGTTAATTAGTTGTGTTGAAAACCAAACATGAGATGGACGAAGAAATAAAAACGTTGTTACCAACAGTGTGTGAAAGCAATACCGTGCGTCATGACATGAACTAATTATGACTATGATCGATGGTAAAATGTGTACTTATTATTAACTAGATTAAATATTAAATATTAAACTAAATTAGTATTAAACTAGACGGAAAAGCAAAAAAAATTTTTTTTTTTTAACCTCAAAAAAAGTCAACTTTCGACGACTTGCCAGATAAACCAAATTTAAATAAATATTACAAAAAAGATTGTTAACCACACTGTGCAATTAATATTTGCGGCAACCGAACGCAAACTGAAATATGACTGAATAATTGTTTATTTCCATACTAATAAAATTTGAAAAAATTATAGCAACGTGCAATCGCGTTCTATGTGCATGTACTGAAGGTATAGTGTCTTATTAATCCTCGAAATGAGGTATACCATGAATATAAAAAAAATTACTTACTATGATTTCCTATGTCTATGAGAGTCTGTTTTCGATCCACTGTGCGCCGCCGCACGGAGGCCTTTTGACCGATCCACACGAGCAATAGGTATAAAAATGTAATGATTAGTTTTTCGATACAACTATTTTATTTAAATACCTAGATAGATGTGTAACCTTAACCCATACTCGGAACAGATTATACGTGCGCACGTGTGCAGGGGAATGAGCGAGAAGTATCTCTTGGTTGCGCTCGCGATCACATGAAACGAGTCAGCCAGTTGGCGGCGAAACTTCAAAGAGTGTGCAAGCTGTTTTTTTTTTCTAAAATATTTACGAGTTACTATGGAACCGACACGCATAGGTATGTACAATAACTTTACGTATTAATTGTGTTGAATATTTGTAAGTTGGGCCGCATACAAGGATTTCAAAACAACAATAATTTTAATGCGAAAAATGTTTATATTTTTTCGTTTACTGGACCAGAACTATTATGCTTGTTGATGATTGGTCTAGAAGTTATTATTATTATTTAGAGTCGTTACTTAGCTACACAGAAGTGTTAACATCGGCTGCCCCAACTTGCCTCTGTATTTTATAATTATTTTTTTTCAGAAATGGCGGGAGGCATCATACGAAGTGAGTTGTTCACAGTTTGACGGAGTAAAGAAGACAGTGTGCGAAAGACTGATGCATTACTTACGTATGTGATGGAAAATAGCGATTTACGTAATTATGGTGAGACGTTAAGCGCATCCGTACGTAAAATAATCCGTAATTGTTTGTGTACAGCTACTACGCAAATGGAAAAAGCACAACCGATCAATGGACAGATTTTTATCGCAACGTTAAATAAAGTTATGTTAAATTTTAATTTATGTTAAATTTTGTTATGTTTATGTATATAATGTCTAATTAAGTTGGAATTCTGTTAGTTTTTTATAGAAATAAATTTTCACTAAAACTTTTGTTTTATTGCAAGATTTCTCAAAAAGTCCTATAACATGTAATGTTGGTCAATGTAATGTAACATGTTTGTCAGCCTCGGTAGCTCCGTGGTGGGGTCGGTCGACTGTTGTTAAGCAAGCCTGAGCGCGGTCAGTACTTGGATGAGCGAACGCTCGACCGTTGGAGGCTCACCGTGGTTCGGATTCCACGTAAAACTGTAGGTCCCTTCCCTTCTTACCTTACTAGGTGGTAGGGCTTATCCCGTCCGGGTTGAAAAAATTCAACCCCACTGTACGTGTAGGGGAGGTATCCTAAAAAAAAATTATTTAAAATTTTTTATTTTACAACAAGAGCACAAGTAAGACCGGTGATGGAATATTGCAGTCATCTTTGGGAGGGTTCCCCTGAGTACCTTCTTTCAGCCTTGGATTCTATTCAGCGACGAGCCATTCGCCTGATTGGTGACTCTGTACTCACAAAGGACCTTCAACCTCTAAAGCACAGACGTATCGTTGGGTCATTGAGCCTGTTTTATCGGTACTACTATGGCCGCTGCTCTGACGAACTTGCTTCCCTTATCCCTCCTCCTCCTGTTCCCCTACGCCAAACCCGCCATACTCTCGCGGAACACCCCTTTGTAGTCGACAGAAGAGTTCTTCGAACTGCACGATTCTCTAAATCGTTCTTGTGCTGCACTGCAAAGGTGTGGAACGGGCTCCCAGGGAATATCTTCCCCCACTCCTACAATCCACGGATCTTCAAATCGCGGGTTAATAGCCTTTCCCCAGAAACATTAGTCCCCCTCCAAGCCGGACTGGCACCTCCTCGGGGGTGAAATTGGCTGCGCCTGAGGTTGCGACCTCGGACAGAGCCAACCAGTTCGGTAGCAATAAAAAAAAAATTATAATAATAATGGGCTCACTACCTATTAGTGTTGTGAGTTGTGGTACGGCGCACTACAATGTTAGTGTTGTGAGTTGTGTGTGACATCCCTGGTGGCTTGGAGCAGCGTAGATAGTTATTTTAAAAATGGGCTCCAGTTGCCCTACTCGTTTACTGTGGCCTGGGTAATGGCGCTTCCTGCATAGTACACCCCTGGCTATGAGAATAATCACACTCGCATGTATATAAGGTGTTTCGCTGACCATGTCATTAACTTCGGGAGGGTTACATACACACTCAAATAAACACTTTACGTTAAAAAAAACATATGTTTATAGGACCATTTTTTCTCCTAAGATCTCCGAACAAAACATTTTAATCAAATAGCCCTAAAAACGAATCATGCTTAGACCCTTCTTGCCAAACACGAAACGTAGGTACTTACCTAGTGCGCGCGACGTCGGCGGGCGGTGCGGCATAAAGGCTTTCCTTTGACGAAAGCCGCCTCCGAAGCGCTCGCTCGCCACGCCGCCGACGCGCTTGCATTGCATGCGCCCGCCCCGCGCGCATGTGTCGCGCGCGGGCGGCGCGGCGCGCGGTGCGTCGCGTCCGTCTCAGTGTCTTAGCGGCGGTCCGCGAGAGAGCACATTATTTCGCAATTTCAAAATGCTGCCGCGCCGCCGCGCCGTATCGATTCACCGACGCGCGACGCGGATATGGTGATGTTACCGAGACTCCAACTCCAATTGGAACTTAGCTGCTGCTGTGTTGATGTATGAGCAGCTAGACGGTGTGCGTGTATGTGGACGCACCATCTTGGGAGCGGAGCAACGGTTCCGAGATTGGGGCGTCTTTATGCCTCGACTTGATAACGGAAGACAACTACTACTGGTGCGCATAGAAGAAGAACACGTACCCATACATACACACTATCCTCTCACACAACAAACAGCTGTTCTGTGTTTCAACACGGTAATTGACCCCGTACAATGCGACTTTCCTACTGTTACACACAGATCTAGTGACCTTGTGAGTTGTGACTTACTTACAACAAACAGCTGTTCTGTGTTTCAACACGGTCATTGACCCTGTACAATGCGACTTACCTACTGTTACACACAGATCTAGTGACCTTGTGAGTTGTGACTTACCTACAACAAACAGCTGTTTGAACATAGTACGGTCATTGATCCCGTCCGTACACTGCAAGTTACCTACTGCTAATGGTACACAGGTTGATCTGATAATATTTAGGTAACAAACATGTTTTGTTAAATTTCTCGAAAAGTAATGCTAAAAACATTTTTTTTTTGCGTAACCTGTTTATTTGAGTGTCTATGTAACCCTCCCGAAGTTAATGACATGGTCATCGTAACATCCCTATATAGCCATATCGAAATTCGGTGACAAGAGACATAGGTACACGAAACATTAATTTTTAGGGTCCCGTCGCAAAATTGCGAAAAAGGGACCCTTATGAGATCGCTTTGGTTTCTGTCCGTCTGTCTGTCAGTCCGTCCGTCGCGGGACTTCAACATACATACTTTGTAATACCTGTATATTGTATATTTTTTTTACATTAACGTCGAAAATTGCTCTTTTTCAATACTCATTAGTTTTCGTCAATATTAAAACACTACTTTATTGTAAATTACTACTAAGTAACATATACACATTGTGGTATACGTAAGCAGTGATATTATTTATTGATATGATAATGGTTTTTATTTATGTTATTCTGCATGAGTGATTGAGCCATAGGGGCCAGATCACACGCTCCGACCAGTCAATACCACACGTATAACACTAATTAAACATAATGTACGTACATACACTATCATTTTACATAAATATATTTCTTTATGGGAACTGACACGGTTGGCTACGTCACTTACTACATCCGTGATGTCAGCCCATAACACCTTGGGGAACTAGGTGCCATGTCAGTGCTTCCCTTCGGTTGCGCCGACTACACTGAACTGGACTAAAAATACGAACTATTTAAATAGCCGTTTCAACGAATCTTTCATTCAGTGAGGTTGTACCAACCCAGACGGGTTAAACCGTACCACCTAGTAAGGTAAGAAGGGAAGGGATCTACTGTTTTACGTGGAATCCGAACCACGGTTAGCGTCCAAGGGTCGAGCTGTCACCCAGCCATCCACTGACCGCGCCCAGGCTTACTTATGATACGAACGACAGTCGACCGACCGCCCCACTGAGCTACCAAGGCTGACAAAATTATGTAGATTACAACAAATCAGGAGTGGGTATAGTACATATTTTAGAGATTTTAAAGTACTAATTGCAAAGATTTTACAATAAAATACCGGAAGAAATGGGAAAACTAGGATGCGAAATAAAATACATATTATGTAATGCAAAATTATGCCAAATGAAAATTAAAGAAAGTTAATATTTCTTATATCAAAATTTGCTATATCAAGTGTATATTATATATACCAAGTGAAGACTACATGAAGTGAAAATTATATGAAATGATGAAGTTGGAATAATATCATACATTATCCTGTAGAGATAGAGGTTGATAGTGGAGGCTAGAGGAGCTTACAATAGTCCCACTGCATCTCTCCCCGTGCATGTCGTAAAAGGCGACTAAGGGATAAGCGGCCTGCAGACACCCCGGTCGACTTGTGGCCTTCATGGAAGACATAGGCTGGCTGGGGTAGCTGGAGACTGCGGGGTTTTGCACGAAGGTCCCCAACCAAGCGGGATTAGTTTGCAGGCCTAGAGCCAACCCCAAACCAAAACAACAACAACAATATCATACATTTTTAAAACATCGATCGACAAGAATTTTATCGACAATTCCTGAGATAACAATAATCCGGATCTCCGGACAACCAGAGGCTAAACATCCTTCCCGCAATTGGGCCTAAGATTCATTTTTTAGTCGTCATATGTTTTATTTTGTCATGTTCCGCCAACACATCTCCTAAAATCATTCAAAATAGTTAGCTTACTTAAAGATGGATTTAATACGCAACAGGCGAGTGTAAGATGTTTTAAAAAAAATACACTGAATCACGACTTAGATAATACTTAGTTTTACAGGGAACCTTGTAAAATGTAACTGCCGATTGGATTTTTTTAATGTTATCGTGATTGGGCAAGCTTCTTCTCGCGATATACATACTCGCGTGCGCCGCGCGAGTTTCTACAGTCGATTGGCTTAAACCGCGGGAAAATGTCGTCCGTCGAACGTCGTCGCGCACGTCTCAGAGAATTGATGCGTTTAGCTTGCGCGGAATTAGCGCAGCAAACGCTGAAAAAGTTCAATCGCAAGAAGAGAACGAAATGGGTTCGTAAGTGGATTGAACGAAGAGATAAATATGGAGCTTCCAATACTCTAATGAAAGAATTAGCAGCCGAAGAACCAGTAGATTACAAAAATATTCTACGCATAACCAAAGATAAGTTTGAGGAATTACTTGAACTAATAAGTCCAGAAATAAAAAAACAAGACACAGTTATGAGAAACGCCATTACATGCAGAACTAAATTGGAGATAACACTCAACTATATTGGGAGTGGTAGTAGCCTCAAACAAAGGCGTGTCGTGCGCACGCACGCACGACACGACGACACGTCACGACGGGAGCGGCACGGTGCGCGAATGGCGACTAGCAGCGAGTGCCTTGTCCCACGACTCGCGCGTAGGTTTCATTAGCGGCGAGTAGCACACTCGCCGCGAGTATAATTGAACATGTTCAATTCTACTCGCAGCTTTTTTACTCGCAGCGAGTGGATTGTAGTCGCCGCGAGTAGGTTGTCGCACACAGCGATTTCACTCGCTGCGAGCGAACTCGCAGCGAGTACTCGCTGCATGTGACAGGCCCTTATCGAAACACATAACCGTACCGCGCTCGCCAGCCACGAGACCTTTGGGACCTCTAGAGTGCGAATCGAACAGATAATAACTTTCCGCGACCTTAACTATCAACACTTATAGCTGGGTTTGGTTCGTAACGATTCCACACAGCAATGTGTCAAAAAGAAATATTCAGGCCCCGAATGCAAAGAGCTAAAGAATCAAGAAATCTTCAGGCAAATCAGAGGGATTCATCGGATTAATTAAACCGATAACCTAGCCACCTCCCAGGCCCCGGACACCTCCAGCTACTATTGTCACACTCCCATTACCTCTCCGTGACAATGGCATCCTTTCTTCCTTTTATCCACACCTAGTCCGCTACTATCCCGTCCCATTTCCACTTCCCTTACCTGCCCCTTTTACGCCAATCCAAGGTTGCCGTGCCGACGGATGCGTGGCTAGAGGCGAGTCTAGTCTCGAGCGTGCCAAATAAAATCCTGGGGTTTGGCGCCCCCAGCCTCTAATAGCCTTACCCTGGCAAGCGGGGCTCTGCCAGGGTTGACAGTTTACTTCCCTAGCTACTCGTGGGACGAATAATGGAATTTAACATCACAAATCCTATAAATGGCGGCGGTGCAGCTCGCCACTCGTCACGTCGCGTTTCACGAGGGGGCGAAAAGTGGGCAACGGAAAGCCGCTTTGCCACATTGAATGTTTGTGGAGGAATGAAAGATAAGGAGGATGAAGTGTATGAGTTGACGAATGCGAGGCAGATTGATGTGCTGGCTGTGAGCGAGACCAAGAGGAAGGGGATGGACAGGTCCACGCACGGTACTTTCACAGCCCTGTGGTCTGTTGTACCACAGAATGAAAGGGCTTGCCAAGGTGTAGGAGTTGTCCTCTCTGACCGAATGGCTCAATGCATGATAGATTACGAATGTGTGAGCCCAAGACTCCTATGGGTCCGAATTAAGGTGGGTTTGGTCCGCTTGTACGTCTTGGTAGTGTATGCCCCGGACATGTCCAAGCCCATCAAGGACCGCGACGAGTTCTGGGAGAGTGTGAGAGAAATACTTAATGCATGTGAGGGGAATGAGAGAGTGTTAATGATGGGAGACTTTAATGGATGGGTTGGCGTGAAAAGGGATGGCTATGAGTCTGTACTTGGAAAGTTTGGTGACGAACGAAAAAACGAGGATGGTGTTAGTTTGCTCGAGGTGTGCCTGGAAAAGAATCTTTTTGTGACAAACACAATGTTTGACCACAAAAAGATTCATATGTATACTTGGCAGAGACAGGAAGAAAGAAGTATGATAGATTTTGTGATAGTTGACGAAAGATTAAGGAGGCAATGTTGTAGACACAAGGGTTCATCGTGGAGCCAATGTTGGAACAGACCACTTCCTGGTGGTATGCCGAATCAGGGGTCTGTTCAAGCGTTGGCGACACCGAAATCATTATTTCACGATAAACCAGTAGCGCATTTTAGCACGCTACAGCCTCTTGTACGCCGACGATCAAGTGATACTTGCGTCGTCGGTGGGCGAGTTGCAGGACATGGTAACTGTTATGGTTGAAGCATTTAAAAGGAAGGGAATGAAAGTGAATGTAAACAAGACGAAAGTAATGGTACTGGAAAGGAATGAAATAGTGACCGAATGCGACGTAAGGATTGGGAATGAGAGACTGGAGCAAGTGAACGAATTCGTATATCTGGGGAATATGGATAGATAGATAGATAGATAGAAATACTTTATTGCTCCAAAAAACATTTAACATAAACAAACAATAAGAAATTTACATGAGGGGCAAAGGCGGACTTATCCCTTACAGGGATTTCTCCCAGTCAACCTTTGGATGTTTGAGAGTCGTATGTTGCGAGATATAAGTAGGTAGTAGCAAAAGACTTGAGTGTGGGAATGTAAAATATAATATAAGGAAAATAACTATAATATACTATAATATACAGTATACACTACATATAAGTACATACTAGTTAATTAAACGCATAAATTACTATTTACAGATTAAATTAAATACATATGAATTACAATTTATATAATACATAATACCTAAATATATACATACATACTTGTCCATTCAGAATTAAAGGATTTTTTAGCTTTTGACTTCACACTGACGGAGATAGTACAACTTTAAGTGTTTTTTGAATAACGGAAGCGACTTGCAGTGCCGTATACAGTGAGGTAGTAGATTCCACAGCCGAGCTGCGTGCACAGAAAAGGAGTTTGTGTAATATCCAGTTTTGTGAGTGGAAATGGCTAAGATATTATCATCACTTGACCGAAGCGTTACACCGTGGGAAGATGCGCGAAAACTGAAAACGCGAAGATAGGTACTCGGGAGCAGAAGGGTTGTTGATACAAGAATAAAGAAGGCCAAGAATGTGGGAATTTCTGCGGAGACGGATTGGGAGCCACTTGAGACGTCTGCGGTATTGTGAAACATGGTCGTACTTACGTAAACCGAAAATGAAGCGTATACACATGTTTTGCAGACGCTCAAGTTTGTCCAGGAGTTCCTCAGTAACGTCCAGGCAACACACATCCGCATAATCAAGGATGGGGAGAAGCAGCGATTGTGCTAGAATTGTCTTTGTGGAGGTCGGAAGAAGGTTCTCCAGCCGCCTCAGGGAGTGCACCGCAGCATAGACTTTTCGACTGACCTCATTGACCTGAGCCTGCCAAGATAGCGTATCATCCATAAGAATTCCCAGGTTTTTGACAACCATAGTATATGGTATGGCAGTACCGTTGTACATAATCTCAGGCAACGAGTCACGATCAATCCTCGATAGTAGTCGAGGACTTCCGGCAATCATAATTCCGGAATATGTTCACGCGGGATGGAAAATGTGAAGGAGATGTAGAAAAGAGAGTGAAAGCCGGCAACCAAGTGAATGGAGCGTTGCACGCTATTATGAGCAGCCAAAGCATGTCAACTAGGGCACGTTTGGCTGTCCATGGTGGAGTGATGACCCCTACACTTATGTACGGGAGTGAAAGTTGGGCATGGCAGAAGAAGCATGAAAGCAGGATTAATGCTGTGGAAATGCGCGCGTTGAGGAGTATGTGTGGAGTTACAATGACAGACAGATTGAGAAATAGTGTAGTGCGAGAGCGCTGTGGGCTGAAAGAAGATATAGTGACAAGGATTGAGAAAGAGATGCTTCGGTGGTTCGGTCATGTTGGAAGAATGGATGATAGGAGACTAACGGAAGAAATTTATGAAGCAATTATGAGTGGAAGAGTCGGGAAGGGTCGCCCTAGACGCACTTACCTGGACCAGATAGGGCATGTGCTCAAAGAAGGGCAAGTGCGTAGTACCCGTAACCGACGAGCATGCATGAAGAACATTATGGGAGTGGAAGAGGCGGCAGAGGTCTGTCAGGATCGTGGCACGTGGAGATCCGTTGTCTCTGCCTACCCCACCGGGAAACAGGCGTGACGATATGTATGTATGTATGTATGTATGTACCCAGCCAATAACGAACACCAGATCAAAATCATTTCCGGTTATCGATACAGTGTTCAGTGGGGCACACTGTGTTCAGTGATCGCGCGCGCGCCTGGGAAAAGCGATGCGTGCACGACGAAGAAGTACGAACCCACCCCCACCGCTCCTCACGCCGCGCGCGGTGGCGGGGGCGGCGCCGCGGCGCGCGCTCCGCTCAATGACCAGCCAATTAGTACAATAATTGGATCACAGATGGCGCGCAGCGCCCCGTTTCAATTAGCCGGTAACCGGCACGAAGGAGAGAGACAGACAGAGCAAATATACTGACTGACGGACGTCTAGCTCGCTCGCACTTACGCATTCACTATGTACGTGATGATTTATAGCAGATTTATACAAATTGGTAATTAGGATTGAGTACTGACCTATCCTATGTCACTCCAAGGATTTTCTAGAACATTTTGGTATATATTTCATTGAGATCCAACGCTTCGTTTACGCGCTAGAGAGGTTTTTTGCAATTTTTGTACCTAGAATTAGTAAAAATCTTATAATGTGTCGTAAAACAGAAACAAAAATATATTTATAGCAAAATAACCCCATGGATTCTGCAAAAAATATATTAACAGTTCTCATCTCTGTTGGTGGGTAAACCCAGTCGTCATACATTTTTGTCCATGGTCCTTTCCTTTGTCAATAACTTTTTTTTATGGGAAGCGCGACATATGGCGCACGTTAGACTAACGCGTAAGTGTAGTCTGATGGCGCCCACGGGCATTCGGATATTTACGGAGCTGCGAATACGATGTCAGCCGCACCTTCACATTATGTTTGAAGGACCCCAGACTGAACATAGGAGCAAAGGATGCAGGTGGGAGTACTTTTCAGAATATTTCCTTTAAAGTAGGTATTCCGAAAAAACATTTTTTTGCATAAATTGCTAAATTTTGTATTAATTGTGCACTTTTTCGGTGTATAATTTTTTTTTTGTGTTCTATATCACACATAATATATATTACACCATGTTAAGAAAGCATGGGCGGCGACGACGCGACGGTCGGATTCACCTTGTTTATTAAAATAACAGCGAGTGATTTATGTGCACCGCAACATATACTGCGCGAGCGTGGATAGACGGAGGCGACGACGCGGACGCGGACGGAGCGGACGGACGTCGGCATCCCGTCATCCCCGTGCCGTCTTCTTGGTTGCAATTAAACTGAAGGCGAAATTCGAATTAGCAAACGTAAGCTCAATGGCTGAATGGTATATGCTTTGCTTTTCAATCCAGTTACGCGGGTTCGAATCTCACTTTTGCGAATTCTTTTTCTTTTGTTTTTTATTGTTTATTATGTATTATTAGCAAATTAAAAATAGGTTTGGGTTCTTTTTACAGCCACATAAAAACAAAATTTTCGATAGTACTTTTTTGAGTATTGTTAGGGCAAAAAAAAAATTGTATTTACATTTTTTTTTTATAAACCACACGAAAAGTTTTTTTTTTTGGAGTACTTCCACACAAAAACTTAATTTTCGGGAATAGTTCAGCGTAAGTAACCCCAGCCGACCACGTTCGCGTACGGCAATGAAATCAAACATAAAAAGCGCGAAATGTTCCCATAGTAAAGATTCCATATATGCATCGGTGTAAGCAGAGTAATCGGTGTTGTGCTGCAAGTACACTTGTAAATTACAGCACAACACCGACCACCACGTTTAGCAAAGTATTCGGACAAGGTAACTATCAAGCAGCAAGTAAGGCAAGAAGACCTACCCGCTGCATGACTCGGTGGAAAGACCGTTCCAAGGTGAGAGGTGGCTATCCTGTCGCCCTTTAGCACGGCATCTTGTCCTTATCCCTTAGTCGTCTTTTACGACATGCAAGGGGAGAGATGCAGTGGTACCGGCCCCACACGGTTCAAAATTGTCTACAAACTCTTTGATTGCCCTATACAAAAAAAAATTACCTAAACAAGCCAGGATAGTTCACTTTCCACTTACGTTTTCTTGTGTACGTCTTCCTTTAAAAATAATATAATGATGGAGGGGAAAAAATAAATATTTCTAATTTCTTAATTTGTAAGTCTTCTTTTTATAACAAAACAGCTTTACTCACGGTTGTTCCGATCTATGTTGCTCGCTTGGCCATACGCTTGGCCCGAAACGTCGAGCAACATAGCTCGGAACAACCGTGAGTAAAGCTGTTTTGTTATAAAAAAATAATGTCTAGCAACCACGGTAATTTAAAAACCCATGTAAGTCTTCTTGTTACCCATTATTTTTATTTTCAAATTAGTGTGCGAAACAATGTATAAGAGCGACTTGTCGTGTGCAATGTGTCAAATTTGCGGATATGTCCGGCCGGAAGACACCCGCTCTGGTCGGCCTCTGCCAACAGACTGACTGAACTACCGTAGCAGCTAGTAATATAAACCGATTTTAGCATGCGGCGATACGGGTCAATATTGCTAAGCACGCTTTCTACTGCACAAATGAGAGCGCTTAAAATTTGATTTTTTCCCCAGTTTTCCTTAAATTTATCGGAAAGTAAATGCTTTATCGAAAAACTACAAGATACGATTTCTAGTAGATTAATATATCTTTCCAATGATGTAAAAAAAATTGACAGTTCTCGCTCAAAATTCTGAGATCTCGCAATTAAAAGATTTTTGGGTAAAGCAGTCTTTGCTATTTTTTTTCTGTGTTTCTAGAAGATTTTTGAAAATTCTGTTGGATACGATTTTTGTAATGAACCCTTCTCTATACAGATGATTTTTTTTATGCTTCGCATATGTCCGGTTACTTCAATTCTCGCGATGAAAAATTGGTCGATTTTGATTTCAATTAAAAAAAAGTAGTGGCTTACGGCCGCTTAAGCTATAATCAGTGAAGCCCGGGCTTAAAACAGCTATGCCGCCGGGAGTTTCAGTTTAGCATCTTTGAAGCTGCGCCCAGATCCTCTATTTCACAATTATTGTCAAACATTTTATATAATCGTTATTTTGAATCGTTTTGTATCAAATTTTATTTTAATTTCTTACATGATATGTAGGTTCCTCAAATAAGAAAATTTTCGGATCGGATGATAATATTTGAAGAAACGTCTATTCCAAGACTGTTCGTGTAACGCTAAATTAAACCTACAGTCATTTAAAACCTGTTGGGTCACATACAACTTCAGTATGCTTCAGAGCCGGCAGGAAAGTCAGCGTGCGCAAGATAATACGTTTCCGCTGCATACGTGTATCCTTGGTCTGGTTAGCTGGAGCAGCCTCGATCAGTGTTGCCGTTTTAGTGACTTTGTCACTAGATCTAGTGAGTTTTTGACGTCTTTGGTGACATTTTTTAAAGACTTAGTCACTAGAAAAAATCTAGTGGCTTTTAGTGACTTTTAATAGTGATAAAATTTGAAGCACGGACATTGACTTGGCTGTATACCCTCATAGATTTTACCTGTTCTTCATCACATCATCACATCATAGATCATCGACGATCTATGAACTTGAACGAATTAATCAAAATAATCGCTTTGGCTGTATATACCTTTGCCTTTTCAAGCAAATTTTCAGTACAATGAACATTGTAAAAACTAAACAACGAAATAGACTAGCCACCAAAATTCTATTAAATACTTATAATAAGGAACCAACTAAAATTTTTGGAAGAAAGCTGCCACACTCACTACCTCCAGAAGTCCTGTCAAAAATTACGAAAACTACGAGAACCGTAAATAGAGAAACAGAATCACAATGCACCTTCCCTGTGCCAGAAGAAGATGATACAGAAATAATTCAATTAATTGAATTTTTAATTACGTAAGTATAAACATTGAATGAATAAATCATTGATTATTTCAAATTTTATTTTAATATAACTTATCTTCTTATAATTACAAATGGAGCTCTAATAAAAATATTTAGTTAGTGACTTCTAGTGACTCTTTGAAATATTTTTTTCCCCAATTCTAGTGACTTTATTGCAATAGTTTGGTGACTTTCTTTTTTCCTAAGCGGCAACACTGGCCTCGATGGTGTCATTCGTTTCGTGTCGCACCGCTCAAGCGGACGTGTCGCTCGTGTGATTGTCATCAGCGTGTTCGCTTTCCTTGTTTTTATTAATAGTTTTACTGCATTTGAACTGATTTTATAATGCCCGTGACACATTTCACAAATAGCTATCTGCAGAACGACTCTTAATATATAAGGTAGGTATAAACTACGTTTCTGAAGGTTAAAGAACTGTGGGCACTTTTCATCGCAGTTCACCGTCAAGTTACCTAAGGTTACATAAGGATGTTTCACATTTTAAGTTGCGTAGGTAAACTACATACCAAAAAGCCCTGTATGTTGATCATGTCCGTCCGTTCTGCATTTACTAGTATTGTAGTAGTTCATAAGTAAACAAATTTACGAGAGTGGTGAAAACTGCGATGGCAGACGATATTATAATGGTATACTACGCTACGGCGCAATCAAAAATAAGTTGGGTAAATTTGGCGTACCATGGTAAGCCAAATTTACCCAATCATATTAACATGCAAGGTAGATTAAAAGGAAAAACCTTTTTTGATGTTCTTCGTAATTGGAACTTAGGTGATTAATTGCTCTAAGACTTGAACGAATCCGTCAGCGAGTGAGTCGAAGTCGCTAATGACCCTTTTTTTTTTGTTGATGTACGGAATCCTACCAATCACATCGAATCGAATTTGATCGATTAGTTTCTGAGATAAAAATATATATTTGCATTTTATTTATCGCTATTGTGTATATGTAGTTAGAAAAAGCTTACGGCTCTACGAATATGCACCTATAATGTGATTTTGTTTAACTTTCTCTATTCCTTAGAGTCTCTTAGACCTTAACTTAGAGAAGCTTATCTTCTCTAACTCAAGGGCTCAGAGTACTACGGGGCTGACGTAAAAATAATACGTCAATGTTTGAAGCGCGAAAAATTTACCAAATCAAAAAGATATCAAAGAGATACATTCTATTGAACAAAGTTGAACCAAATTGTCTTGAGAAATTATTCCCGATTATAACAACGAATTCGCACCAAAACACCGCTCATGTCGCGCCCAATTTGGTGTGAAAGTTCAAATTATAGTCGCCGCAGAGTTTACTTACACAACCTTATCTGTGATTAGTCGATGAAAGAGTACAAACTTCGCGTAGACACGCGAATTGACGTCTAGTACTAAAGTTGCCGTCTGGCTGCTCATTATGATGAACGATGTTCAAGTTTACATCTAAGGTATTCAAGATGAAATTTTCAAGATGGTGGTGGTTAACGATGTCTGCGAAGATGCTAATGATAGTTACGACGATGAATATCATAATGTAGATGAGGTTGATGACATTGACGATGTCGGTTGAAGTGCAGAAGCAGCTCCCGCGACTTTGCCTCTGTTGTAAGAGACAGTGCGCTCGATACCTATTGGCTTCTTGCACAAGAATTTTAGATAATTACTGGCACGTAACCTCGTTCCAGCCGATACGTTGGCGAATTGGATGAGATCGTGGATGTTAAAGGGGGTCTGTTCCTAGGGAAGTGAGTCACTGGCGAAAAATTAACTCGTGCGAAACAGAGGTGTGAGAGCGAAAGAGTGAAGCTAGAGAGAAAATAAATTCACGCGAAATAAACTCGTGTCAAACTTTATGAATCCCACACTGATTAGGTTATGTAGCCCAACCATGTCAGGTTTATCATCATCAGCGACGTGTTGCTGTACACTGTTGGACATGGTCTTCCCCAGACGAAAGTAGTTTCTGTCTTTGGCTAGTAGACGTTTGTCTGTCTGAAACCCTGGCGGAGGGTCACATGATCGGACAGCAATCAGGCCTACCAGAAGCGAGAGCTCGTTAACTGGAACGGTCGTCATATATGCGGCTAATGTACCTTTGGGCAAAGCACATTTCAGGTTACACAAGAAGAAATATGTGAAGATGGTATTTGTATGTGTGCAGAGCGTGCGGTGGCGGCGCTGCGGCCCTGGCCCCAGGCTGGCTGCATCATGACCCTGCACTGGTGGATGCACTGGTTCTGGGTGACGGCACTGCTCATGCTATGTGAGTACATACTCTAAACTCATTTCCTGTAGTGTAATATGTGCTTTTGACATTATCATAATTTTCTTCCTATAGGTATATACCTACAGTAGGTAGGTATGTACTTATGGCAATTTGTATTCATGAAAATTGCAAAACCTTTCGATCGTATGAAGCTGAGCAGTTTCTGACTGCATTCGCAATGTTTATTAATAAGTCACATCTACATATTATTTTATTTTTAAACATTTAGAAATAGGAAACTATTATTTTTCACACATTATGACAAATTATTATGAAAATAGATGCGTATATTAATTGGTATGAAGCGCTGCTAACAAAGTTTGTATTATTTATTAAATACCTCTCACTCAAGTGATTGCGTTATATTGGTATTCCATGTTTGTATTGTAATCATTTTAATGTTATAAATTATAATACAATTGATAGATTCATTCATTTTTCATTCCGGTCCGACTGCTTACACTCTATAAAGCACAAGCAAGACCGGTGATGGAATATTGCAGTCATCTTTGGGAGGGTTCCCCTGAGTACCTTCTTTCAGCCTTGGATTATATTCAGCGACGAGCCATTCGCCTCATTGGTGACGTTGTACTCACAAAGGACCTTCAACCTCTAACTAAAGCACAGACGTATCGTTGGGTCATTGAGCCTGTTTTATCGGTACTACTATGGCCGCTGCTCTGACGAACTTGCTTCCCTTATCCCTCCTCCTCCTGTTGGCCTTCGCCAAACCCGCCATACTCTCGCGGAACACCCCTTTGTAGTCGACAGAAAAGTTCTTCGAACTGCACGATTCTCTAAATCGTTCTTGTGCCGCACTGCAAAGGTGTGGAACGGGCCCCCGGGAAATACCTTTCCTCTCTCCACAATCCACGGCTCTTCAAATCGCGGGTTAATAGCCTTTGCCCGGCGACATTAGTCCATCTCCAAGCTGAACCGGCACCTCTTCGGGGGTTAAATTGGCTGCGCCTGAGGCTTCGACCTCGGGCAGAGCAAAGCCACCCAGTTCGGAAGCAATAAAAATTTCATACCTCATTCAAAAACTTATGGACGCAGTGCTCGATTAGGCTCACAAAGGTCATAAAGACACGCTGCCGCGCCCGGCCGAGCCGAGAGTAATAGGCGGGGCAGACCGATCGGAAGGGTAAATCGGATTTAAAACAAATTTGTGTTTTATTGAAGGCGCGACATGTGGCGCCGAGCCAACCATAAGGTATCTCTAACGAAGCCCTTGTAAATTCGGTCGTATGAGGGGGTTGCGAATGCCATACCGGCCTGACAGGTGCCTATTCACGCCCCTCTTGAAGGACCCGAGACTGTAACTTGGGGGGAAAATATATGGGCAGGGAGAGTGTTCCAGAGTTTACCGGTTCTGTAGAGGAAAGTTCTAGCAGAACCGGTGGCTGAAAATGTTATCTCCATCGAGTAAACCTTCATATTTGATCGCACTGACGTTGAATATTGAAATATTCAAACGCTTGTCGTCGGAATTACTCGATCCGCTGCGTGCAGTCACTGCCGCTGTCTAGAATAGGATTCTGCCGTAATCTGTACGCGACAGCAAAGAGCTTAGGCAATCTGTACCCTAATCACGAGATTTAACCTACTACGCTACGCCGCCGTGTTCTCCGCATCATTTTGTATGGAGAAACGGAGGAGCGCCTCTAGTGATAGATTTGCGAACTTCGTTTCTCCGTACAAAATGATGCGGAGATCACGGCGTAGCGTAGCGTAGCGTAGTAGGTTAAATCTCGTGATTAGGGTACTCGTCGGAGCGAGCAGGCTGTGTAGGAGTCTCTCGCTACAGTCCCGGCGGCAGCGGCGGCGGCTGGAGGCACCGTTGTATCACTGGACCTGAATTCATTTAAGTATAATTAATCATGCCGAGGTCGAGTCTCCACTCCACTCTCTGAGTCCTATGGGGGTTGACCAGCGCCGAAGATGCGAGAGGTCTCTCTGTCTGTCCGTCCGTCCTAAGGCTGTATCGTTTGAACCGTAATAGGTAGCCGGTTGAAATTTTTACAGAATAGTGTTATTATGGCGGATGTCACGACAAACAAAAAGTAAAAAATTTATGGTCGGTCCCCATACAAGAATCGTGCTAAGAATCGTTTAGTACATATTCACGCTACTGAATAATATATGGCGCCACAGGTATTTATATTTTGCATTATAAAAATATAGACGAATATGGTTTTTTATAGGTATGGTATAGCCGCTATACTATAGCGGATCTACGGAACCCTCCGTGCGCGAGTAAAACGCGCACTTGGCCGATATTTATTCCGATACTAGTAAATGAAATTTAAGTAGTGTGAAATATAAGTTAGGTTAGGTTAGGTTAGGTAGTAGCTAAAGACTTGATTGTGCGAATATCAAATATAAAATAAGGATCTATAATTTACTACATATAAGTACGTAGTAGTTAATTAAAAATGATACATAAATACATATGAATTGCAGTTTATATAATATATAATATCTAAATATATACATACTTGTCCATTCAAACTTAAAGGATTTTTAGCTATTGACTTCACACTAACGGAGATATTCGTAGTACAACTTTAAGGTTTTTTTAATAACGCTAGCGATTAACATAAATCTTCATAATAAAAGTGACTCGCCCCAATGTAATGCAAGAACACAATTTACGAGTATCGAAGCTCGCGCGATGCTCACATAGAGGTTAATGGTTATAATAATTTTCGCGCCCGCTCTGTGTGGATATTTCCACAAACAACGCCCGCCCGCCCTACAAACGCGCTGGGGCGGGCGGGCGCACAGTGGGGCGATACCGTAAAAAATGGGACATAGGATAATTAAATTTTTTTATTTTTATTTCTGAAATTTAAGTACGCTAAATTAATCTACCCATCATTATAAATAACATTCATAGATTCATATTTTCTCATTTAAGCCTTATTTTTCGAGATATACCACTTTTTATTAATTTGTACTATGGAAATTGGGTAACTTTATTTTTTTTCTCGAAATGCTTAAAATAGCTAGACCCGTGGTTACTAAATAATGATTCCCCAAGTTAAAAAGATTATTACTGTGTAAAAACCGTATCCGACGACGTCCGACTTTTCCGTATAATGCCATTTTAATATTATAATAACATTTATTCCTGCAAAGCTCACCTTTATTCTTTTTTTTTTTTTATTGAAACTGACACGGTTGGCTACATCACCTACAACGTCCGTGATGTCAGCCCATAGCACCGGGTGAACTAGGTGCCATGTCAGTGCTTCCCCCTTTGATCGTGCCGGCTACACTGAACTGGTCGGAGAACACAAACTATTTACATAGCCGTTTCGACCGACGTTTCATTCAGTGCGGTGGTACCAACCCGGGCGGGTTAAACCCTACCACCAAGTAAGATTAGGAGGGAAGGGACCTACAGTTTTACGAGGAATCCGCTCGAATTACGAGGAATTCACTATATTCGTAACTTTCAGCTATATTCAAATAACAAATATTGTTTATTTGCATTGGATGTATATATTTGTATTTTAATGGTAAATATATTTCTCCATATCACCTATATATTTGAACTTGATGAAAATGTTTAATTTTTTTTTTATTGAAAGCGCGATGGCGCTGAGGCACCCAGAAGGTGACAAACGACGCCCATCTAATTAACTTTGTACTTTTAGTTTCATTGGTCTATTTTGATAATAATCTACGGAGCCGCTATTATCGGCTGCTATACTTACTTATAATATCTCTTATAAATGCTTACCATTATATTAGGAATATTTTCAACTTCGCGAGGATTAGCGGATTAGGGATATTTATGTGAATTGTCACGTATTTCCATGAAAGCTCTCGAAGAAACAATTACACTGCATTGCTAATTGTTATCTACTTAACAAGGATTAACGATATACCAGGAATACTGCAAACTGTGCGAACTAATTAGCAGTATTCATTAGTGAACAACACAATCAATCTGGCACTCAGTCTGCTCCAGTCGTTTGCACGAGTCAGTCTTCCTACCCGTGCTTTACATATTTAAAACTATTCAATACGAAAACATGGAGTCTTTTGTTAATAACATTGATATTTACGTGTTTATGAGAAATTGTGACAGTTTTCTGAATTACGCGGTATTGGTTGCCGCTATTGCCTCAATAGTTAGTGTAAATTTGCCCGAAGAGACACAAGTGAAAGAATTTTGTCGTAAATATTGTTACAATCTACACAAACGATGGGTGAAGTCAAGCTACAACGAGGAACGTTTTCTACAGAAGAATCGAGAATGGTTGGACTCGGCCATCAAGTGGCCCGAATTCGTAAAGAAACAACTGCCTTTAGCGAGTAGCGACCTCGCGGATAACCAAAAGGTTTGCACTTCTCAAATAATTTCTCCGGGACCATCGACAGCGCCTCCTATCTTTGTAGCATCTTCACATAAATCATCGCCGAGAAAACCATTTGAAAGTTTAGGAGCCAAACAAAAGCGAAGAAGAACCGAAGACATTCGCACAAACTATACATCGCAGGAACTAGCATTTGCGACCAAAATGCGTTTGAAGGCAAATGGGAACGAGGACCTGGGGAAAGTTTTGGACCATTTGCTTCAGAATCCAGGCGAAATCGAAAAAGTCAAAGAATTCATTGAAAAAAAGGAGTCCAAGACTGTTTATTCATCTGAAAAAGCACTTGCGATTTTGGTGTCTTTAAAGCTATCAAGATGGCAATATATAACTTTAAGAGACATGGCTAAGGAAGAAGGTTCCGACCTCTATCCATCTTATTATAAAATTCAACATGCGAAAATTGAGTGTTACCCCCCAAAACAGGACATTGAAGTTACCGAAACACAGGCCAAAATTAAACTGCAAGCGCTTTTGGACCATACTGCAAAAAGAATTTTGAAAGTGGCGAACCGAAACCTCACAGGTTGCCAGCTAACATTAACAAGCAAGTGGGGATTCGATGGCGCTTCTGGCCAAAGTACATATAAACAAAGATTTCAAGAACTGAACGAAGGAGACGACTCAAGCATTTTCATGGCAAGTTTGGTTCCTATAAAACTGGTTTATGGAGACGAAGTGATCTGGGAAAATGAGACGCCATCTTCGACGAACTACTGCCGTCCTATCTTCTTCAAATTTATGAAGGAGACAATCGATAACGTGAAAAGTGAAATGGCTACCATAGAATCCGAAATACGAGATCTCAAAACCAGCGATTACGAAGGCGTTTTGATTGAGCATTCGTTAATTATGACGATGATCGATGGTAAAATTACGTCGATTATCTCCGGTACCTCTAATCAGTCATGTGATATTTGCAGAGCTAAACCGTCTGAGATGAATAACGTTAATATAATTAAAAGTAAAGAAGTAAACACAAATATGTACCGGTTCGGACTATCTACGTTGCATGCCTGGATTCGATGCATGGAATGCCTTCTCCATATTGCATACCGCATGGATTTTCAGCAGTGGTCGGCCAAAGGTAATAATAAAGAAATTATGACCGAGAAAAAAAAACAAATTCAAGATAATTTCAGGAAAGAAACTGGTTTATTGATCGACGTGGTAAAACAAGGTTCAGGAACCACGAACGATGGCAACACTGCAAGGCGCTTTTTCCAGAATCCCGAGCAAACTGCCTCTATTACCGGTCTCGATAAGGATTTAATTAATAGATTCGCGGTGATCCTTAAGGCCATCTCCTCGGGAGAAAAATTTTGCACTCAAAACTTTGAAATCTATGCTCAAGAAACAATTCAACTTTATATATCATTGTATAGCTGGTATCATATGCCAGCAAGTGTTCATAAACTTTTATTCCATGGATCTGAAATAATAAAGCATTTTAACGTAATTCCAATTGGCATACTCTCCGAAGAGGCATCAGAAGCAAGAAATAAAGATTTCAAGAAGTACAGGGAACACTACTCTCGAAAATGCGATCGCAAATCGACTAATCAAGACATTCTCAACAACTTGCTCGTATCGTCGGATCCATATTTGTCTAGTATGAAGCCAAAACTTCAAAAACAAAAGCAGCCCTTATCCAGTGAAGTGCGACATTTGCTAATTATAGACGATAAAAATAAGGAAAATATTGAATTTATTGATACCAGTATTATCTGTGTTCAATCGGATGTGGAGGATGATGATGATTCTGACGCTGAAGACGCTTTAGGTTGTTCCAGTGATGAAAATGAAAATTTGTAGAAATATTGAGTAAATAAATTGTAATAAAAATAGGAAGCTTTATGTACTTTAAAAATATTTATTTAAAAGTTATTAAGTATGTTTTATTTTAAGGTTTTTGTAAGATTGAAATAAGATTTTTTCTCAGAAATATGAAGTTTGAATTTCTTTTTGTTATGCACGATAAACATACTTCAGAAAATTACTTTTATTCTTGACCATAATTTTTATTGATGATTGGTATTTTTACATTAAATAGGCTCCGTTAAAAGCCATGGGTATTTGGGTAATAATGTATTATTACTTTGAAAACTTTTATTATTACTTTTAATAATGTATTATTACTTTTCTCATCATTAATCGCTATTCTTAATGTTGATGTTATTAATTTTATACTTTGAAGTAGGTTTATAATATATTTTGACGGGGGCAATTTTTTGCCTAATTATAATAAATTATAGTAAGTTTGATATATCGAAGTGTGCAGAGCCACCAAAATGACGAAATGAAAATACACAACGATATATATAACTTATAATAAGTTAATAATTCGGTAAGTTCCGTAAATACAAAAATATATGTAGTTAGTTAAATATGTAGTAATTTATATATGTTTAATTACTATCGCCAGATTAATTTGTAATATTTTATGCAAATATGCGCCGTCTGATTGATTGTATTTTGTGTGTAATAAACGTACCATTCCACTACAATAATTTTATTCAGATTAGACTACTCAACTTGAAGAATCATTATTAAGTAACCACAGGTCTAGTTATTTTAAGCATTTCAATAAAAAAAGTTACTAAATCTCCATTATACAAACTATTGAAAAGGATTATAACACCTTAACAGAAAATCTCTGAGAACAAAAGGTTTTTCTAAATGCTGGTAAAATGTATTCATATATTCAGTTTTCCACATATCTCAATTTTTTTTACTAAAGAATTTTCAATGTGATATATCTAAAAAATAACAATTGAAACCGAAAATATGGAAGAGTAATACTAGTTACAAGAAAATGTTTTTTTTTAAAGTTCAAATTGCTATATCTCAGAAAATAAGACTTAAAATGGAAAATTTCTAAGAATAAAAGTAGTTTGTAATCATTAAGAGAATATATTAACATACTCACTTTTTACTATATTATAAATGTTTTTATAAGTGCTTATATCTCGGAAAATAATTTTTTTATCAAAAAATCTCACAGAATGAAAGTTGTTCGTAATTAATAGTAGAATCTATTTGCGTAGTCATTTCGCCCTATGTCCCGGTTTTTGCGGTATCGCCCCACTGTGGGGCGGTGGCGGTGTACTCGTGTGTGCTGAAAGAAAATACCTCGTTTATTTATTAACCGACTTCCAAAAAAGGAGGAGGTTCTCAATTCGTCTGTATGTTTTTTTTTTTTATTATTTTTTTTTTTATTTTTTTTATTTTTATTTTTTTGTATGTTTGTAACACGATTTCTCCGTCAATTGAGGGCCGATTTAGAAAATTCTTTTTTTGTTAGTTAGGTCATACTTCCGAGGTGGTCCCATTTCAATTTTATCGAAATTGGTTCAGTGGTTTTCGAAAAATCAGCATAATACTATGGTGTGTGGTTACCTTCAGCAAAACTTGTGATGTGGTCGTTTTCGGCAATTTTCAGTTTGATAAATTAGTATGGTGTGTGGTTACCTTCAGCAAAACATTTGTGATGTGGACTTATTCAGCAATTTGCAGTCTGACACATATGGCGAATAATTCTGTACCACTTCAATCGATTTCGATTATTCGATTTCGATTATTCTTTTTTATGTAATATTACTAAAAAGAATGAAATAAAAACTGTTTTAAAAAATATTAAACCGATTTCCAAAAAACAAAAAAAAAAAACTAAAAAGTATTAAATACCTAATATTTTGAAATTTTCTCTGTCCTGTTGAAATACATGAATCGATATACTAGTGATACATATTCGGACCCTTGTTTCATGAATATTCTAAATTTGAAATTTTTTTATTTTTTCCGACCGGCGTTTAATTTATTATGGTACCTGGCCAGTACCTACTGTACCGAGTACCATGGAGCTGGTTTGATGATGGAGACAGAAGGTGGCCATAGGAACTCCTAAACTACACATGATAAACCCATCGTGTTTGGGCTCGTTGCATTTGTCTTCACGAGAAATTTACTTTAGACCTAAAAGATTCTCAATTCGACGGTATGTTTTCTTTTTTTGGATGTTTGTTACGCGATTACTCCGTCAATTGTGGGCCGATTTTGAAAATTCTTTTTTTTTTTATTTGAAAGGGGATAACCCTGAGGTTTTTGAAGTGAAAACTTCTTTAGCGGCTCTTGGCACTTTTTTAGGTGGGTAAAAATGTATAACTCGCGACATCGCGTCAGCGTCATTTTTAAAATGAAACCTTAAGTCATTGCGTTAAGGGTTAAGTTAGAGTGGCACGGGATCTGCCGGCACTCCCGGAGTGCAACTGTTAAGTAGGGTTCCGTAACACGTTTATGTCTGTCCATTCTACTAAGTTCTGCAAAATGAATGTAGGGTTCCGTAACATATGCATGTCTATCCGTTCTACTAAATTTTACAATTTTCAACCAAGGTCCTCCGACGGTTATTTTATAATAAAAGTAGGCTTCCGTAACACGTTTATGTCTGTCCATTCTACTAAGTTCTGCAACATCACCTACAACGTCCGTGATGTCAGCCCATAACACCAGTGCCATGTCAGTGCTTCCCCCTTTGATCGTGCTGACTACACTGAACTGGTCGGAAAACACAAACTATTTACATAGCCGTTTCGACCGACGTTTAATTCAGTGCGGTGGTACCAACCCGGGAAGGTTAAACCCTACCACCAAGTAAAATTACGAGGGAAGGGACTTACAGTTTTACGAGGAATCCGAACCTTGGTCAGCCTCCAACGGTCAGCGGTCACCCATCTAAGTACTGACCGCACCCAGCGTTGCTTAAAATTCAATAGCGACAGTTGACTGTCTGCACCACTGAGCTATCGAAGCTGACGTGGTCCTATTTTAATTGGGTCAAGATCGGATTGGAAAGCGAGGCGGAATCGCGAGGCCGAAGGCCGAGCGATTCCGCCGAGTACATTAATAGCAAAAAATTACTAAAAAAAACTGTGAAATAAAAAAAAAGTTTTAAAAAACATAAAACCGACTTCCTAAAAAAAGTAAAACTAAAAAACTATTTAAAATAAAAATATAAAAACCGCCTTCAAAAATATATGAAATAAAAACCTAAAAAAAAAAACGAACCCTAGAGTTGAAGGCGGTGCTAAAGCAAGCAAAAATGATGCATGAAAGAAAACATGAGCGGATGATAATATCCTTTGTGATTTGTGTAGCCTTTTTAGCACCGCCTTCAACTCTAGGGTTCGTTTTTTTTTTTAGGTTTTTATTTCATATATTTTTGAAGGCGGTTTTTATATTTTTATTTTAAATAGTTTTTTAGTTTTACTTTTTTTAGGAAGTCGGTTTTATGTTTTTTAAAACTTTTTTTTTCAGTATTTACAGACATTTCGTGCGAGCCCTGGGCCGCACACTCATATATCATCCAGTCACAGCGGCAGGAACGGAGAACAGATATATCAATCTTACGGATGTTTCGACGATATAATTTCACGCATCTAGCAGCGCCTTTTCGCTAACTTTGCGTTATGAACAATTTTCTCAGCCGCGTTGACACAAAGTCCGCTTGGACAAAAGGAGTTTAGACAAAGTAGCTTTGATAAAACAACTTTTTAACAAAACATTAAACCGACGAAAAAAATTTTTTTTAATCTTAATAACTAAGCTCCTAAACTCATGTAAGTAACTAATTTTGAGTCGGCACCAAACAAACCTCCTTTTTTGTCGGTTAAAAAGTGGACTTTGATACAATTTGACTGACACGTCTCATCGTTCACCTGGATCAGTTTCATAATTGATTAGTATTAGTGCTTATTATTTTCAAAGATCGAAATATGTCTGACGAGAAATATTTGTCACTTTGACATTTTGTCACTTTGGCAAGGGATCTTTGTAAAGTTGAGCGCGGTGCAAGTCTACTTTGATTGGACGCCGACGCCCATTGCGCTTTGAACACTGTTGCCACGCCACGATACATAAAACAAGGTGCATTCCAAATAGTCGTCAAAACTGCTTTGTCCAAGCGCAATTGGATTGTATCAACGGGGCTTTAGATCACATGTCCGTGTTAGATCACACTATCTACGGACGTTCTATCACTAGCATTCAGCGCAACCATCGCATGGATTATGCAGTACAAAGTGACATTGAGTACGGTAACTGGCACGCATTTCCGTTGCATTAAGGGCTCGGCTACACGACCGGATGTATCACCAACACCTATTTATAGTTGGTGATACAATCGATCGTGTAGTCGAGCCCTTATGCAACGGAAATGCGTGCTGCAGTTACCGTACTCAATGTCACTTTGTACCTACTCCAACCAAACGTTTATAGTGCGACAAGGCTTGAAATGAACGCGGCTGACAGCGGAACTAACGCCGCCACAGTGTTGCCAGATGACCGTCTCGCGTTTCACCCGTTCCCGCGTACGTTGTATCGCTTCTTAGTCTGTGGTGTTCTTAGCAGAAATCGAAGTCTATCTGTTATTTTATTAGTGAGCAAGTCTTCCTAAAATTCAATACATAAAATAAAAAATAAGTAAGTACCTACCTACATTATAGGTACTATACATACATTTTCTTTTGCAGCGATGTTTTCCCCTAGTGTAAGGAAATTTTCAAAATTGACAACCCTAATGCTGCAGCAGCGCCCTCACAAAAACGTCATCCAGGTTCATTTCAAGCCTTGTCGCAACTCGCACTATAGTTGTTGACGTGCGCACACGGACGATCGTTCTGTCGTTCGCTCTGCATAGTGCAGCATAGGTTGGCGGTTGACTAAAAAGTCGGCGGCCGATAAAAAACTTGGCCGCTGTAGGCGCTGTACAACTCTTTTAGTTGTATCAACTATTTAATTGAGTCGTGGAGAGTGTGCAGTTGAGTTGGAGTAGTTTTTTTTTTTTTTTTATGTAATCCGGTATGGGTGGCTGAGTCCGAGGGGCCAAAGCACATGCTCTGACCAGCCAATGTCACCTCCGAGAAGGTAGGTGCCATACCGGAGACTTCCCTAGATTGTTGGCTATACTGGACTAGAGGAGAACACAACCGAGGTTGCTATGCGGCCATCTTACATCCAGTACGGTGGTACCAACCCAGTCGGCTACAATTTGAGCCTACCACCTAGTAAGGGGCAAGGGAAGTCGTGTAGCCACCCTTGTCATTTTGCATGTATTTTTGATTTTTTTTACTACGACTCAATAGTTTAGTTGGATAAAAATCGGTCGTCTGCTCGAGCCCTCAGATTTTTTTAAATTAGCGTCATGCGGCTTCGTAGCGAGGAAGGCAGCGGCTCGGTAATGTGTCAATGTCGTCTGTCGTGTATCTGTGTTAATTTGTTAACACACTCGCGTCCCGTTGACACTAATTTTATACAGCTTCACACAGTGCAGGCGGCTCATATTTAAAGTGGTTCGGCACAAATACAACGCACCATACAGCACTAATCTATCACAACTGAAGCACAGAATAGAAAAGAGTACTCCGTACAGAAGCTGCTCTGTACAAACACTCACAAAGAAATAGCTACTCTGCGACGACGCGATAAAGTACAAATTGACTCGCACAGAGCTGCATGCCTAAACACGATAACTGCCTACATTTCGCTTCTCTTTCTGTCGTGTAACTCTATCTCGAAAGCGCGTCGTTCAGCGCGTCTAAGGGCTGTGTTTTTGTGCTGTCTTATTGTGAGGAATAAAATGAAGATGATACCTACCAACTTTTATCGTTCTAGCTACCAACGATACGATATTTAGGTACGGCAAATTCATGCGAACAAATTCATGCATGCGTTAGCGTCACAATTAGTTTCTCACATCGAAGCGTGCATTGCGTGCAACCTTCCAGTGATAGTTTTGTTTGATCAATAAATTTAATGATCAATGATCATCTACAATGTACCTATTATCCTTATACAAATTAGGCCATACATACCACGCTGTTCGGCGTCATCTAACTAATGTTATTGGCAATATGATATTATTTTTAAATCTATGACCTCCTACTAATATGAATAAATAAATTACTAGAAATAAATCAAAATGCTACTAAACAAAACACTTACCTTTCTTCGTCTCTCGGCAATGAAAAAAAAGACAAGTTTTCATTTGTCTTTTGACTTTTGCACCCGTCCACTGCACAATAATTACGTGATTTCGACATTTTCTAAATTCGAAAGCGCCACGCGCCCGGTCTGGCTGGATAGCAGCAGCCCACTGTTAATTGTAGATTAGTCGGTACGCCAAGCGGTAGGCATTTAACTCGCGACCTTGAGCGAGTGACGAAGGCCTGACTGAAGGTTTGTATCATTGACAACGATATGAATCAACATACCTACTTCAAAATAGTCGACGCGTTTATTGAAGAGAAGATAAATCGCAAAACCATTGACTTAGTAATTTGCCACGGATTTGTGAGATTCCTGTTTGAGTAGGATTTGCCGCGTTCCATTGACGCCCAATATTTGGCGAAGGAAACCCTAAGCATTCCCAATTCCCATGAAGATTTGTTAGGTTACATCTTTTTCCATGCCCTCATACTTGCATTCCTTAATTTTTAGGTTTTTTTTTATGTAATCCGGTATGGGTGGCTGAGTTAGAGGGGTCAAAGCACATACTCTGACTAGCCAATATCACCTCGGAGAAGGTAGGTGCCATACCGGAGACTTCCCTGGATTGCTGGCTATACTGGACTAGAGGAGAATACAACCGAGGCTGCTATGCGGTTATCTTACATCCAGTACGGTGGTACCAACCTAGTCGGCTAGAATTCGAGCCTACCACCTAGTAAGAGGCCAGGGAAGGGACCTACAGTTTTACACCGGTTCCGAACGGTGAAGCAGTAGGTGTAGGTATGCTCGTAATATTTTTCGTCAGAAAAAACTCATTGGTACACGGCGACCGGATTCGAACCTCAGACCTCCCGCATGAGAAGCCGATGCCCAAACCACTCGGCCGCCCGCCGCTTAAGTAAGTACTTCTAGGAAATGAATAGACAACGAATAAGATAACTTAAGTACTAGTCCCGCCCTGCGCCTGACAAATCGAAGGTCAGACTCTAGGCGCAGCTTGTTACTTCCTTTCCGATAAATTTTAACCAAACACAGATACCCGCGCCGGCGGCTGTCCATAAAACAAAATAAATTAACTCCTTTATCTTGTGTTATTTTTATGAAGGCACTTCAAATTTAATCTACTAAAAACCTTTTGCAGGCTGTATAAAGTTTAACCTAGATACATAAACACGCAGTTGGTATTCTGGCTCCGCGCCATGTGACCTTGGAAATGATGAAATCCATTCCAGTGGGAAAGCATTTTAAAATTTAGAGCTTCAGAGAATATTATAAATTCAGAGCAGCGTGCTGTGTCAATTTCTGGATGACATAAAACTAGACATACCATACCATCCCCTCGGCTTCACCAACAACAAGGGAAGAGCCACCCTATTAATTATTTCATACAAGTTTGTCCTTTACGGAAAACTTCATAACCAATCATCAGCACAGATAAGTAAATAGGTCGGCTTAGCATGAACCCTCTCTTTCCTTCCCTTAACACGTGTGCTGGGCTTTTTATGTAACCGTGACGTGGGGTCACAGACGTGGGTGATGTAGCCCACCTACTAAACCCGTGATGTCAGCCCATAACACCTTGGTGAACTAAGGTATGTCGATGCTTCCCTTAGGCCGTGCCGGCTACACTGAACTGGACAAAACACGAACTAGTTTTTGTTTACATAACCAAAGTGGACCATACAGTGGAAAAAGCTTAGTAAAGTTTAGTAATTCCTCCGGAACCTATTTTCTGCGACTACCGGCTCTCAAGTCTCGTGCATTAAGCCTCTACCACTCGGGTCGTCTGTACCGTAGGATTGATGCAGCTAATGAAAAGTTAAAGATATGTATAGGGAATGTTCTAGGTTTTCAATCTACAGGATTATTCTAGTGAACTCGACGTTGAGACAGCAAGGTTTTAACTTTGGTCGATGGAAAAAAAATTCCAACATTCCTCTATTTTTGCGGCAATTTTTATTGTAAAAATATAAAGAATTAATGTATATTTTGTATAATTTTTCTCTTCAAAATTTTATATTTTTTAGTGAGGCACGATTGTAAAAATTCGTTATACTCTCTCTAATGTAAGTTGAAACGCATGTTCACAGTGTAAGTAATACCCTGCATAGTATTGCCGCCAGCAGCACCATTTTCAATCTTCATCTTGGTGGGTCGTGACGTGACACTTTTGGATGGGTGAGGTCTACATACGGGTTCGAAGACAAAATGTCATAAGCGTCGCGAATTTGAGGGAACTGTACATTGCTTACGATGATTGAGTATGATTACGATATATTTATATAATTATGTTTTCATGTAAGGATGTATATTGGTAGAGTGTTTTCATTTTACGAAGGCACGAGGGGTATGAGGTAGGAAGTGGTATGAGACCGCGCGGAGCTCAGTAGGGAACGACTCGGTTCGACGGAGCGACGCCGAGACGTGTAGAACGTGTGTAACGACCGGTCACCGAGTTCGTTCTGTACTAAGCTCCGCGCGGTCGCCTCTCGCACCACTTCCTACCTCGTACCTAGGGTTGCCAGATGTCCGGTTTTGGCCCGGACAGTCCGGTTTTCGAAGCACCTGCCCGGTAAAAAAAAAGACCAGGTTTTGTCCGGTTTTTAAATTTCCCGCCTGGTAATACTGCAATATTTCTATTCCCGCCATACATAAGCTATTGCTAGGCCATTGATGACTTGTTTGTGTTGTGGTTGTGGTGACTTGAGTATGAATAAAACTTTCTTTCTTAACATTTCATGTGTTTTACTTTAAAAATCTAAATAGAGTTCTCTAATTAATAATTGAGTTTTTGGTTGTCCGTTTTTTTAATCGCGAACATCTGGCAACCCTACTCGTACCCCTCGTGCCTTCATAAAATGAAAACACTATCTATTTACAATTTGTCTATATAAGTTTTAGATTTATATTTCATACTATTGTCCTTTCTGTAGTCGAGAGCCGAAAGTTCGAAAAAAACTAATATAGGGCCTCTCTTATAGTTTACAAGAAAATCATAAGTCTTAAAGTTCTCACGGAAATGGTACGGAACCCCACGCGAGTTCAACTCGCACAACTCTAAAGTAACGAGTCGACGCGAAGTGAACTGCTGTCGAGTGACAGTGGAGTGCAAACTGAAGTGAAGCTCCAAAATGGAACGAGAATTTTATTATCGAACAGCCGCTTTTCCAGCAGGCGTTGCCGATACTCCGTGAGATCATTTCGCTTTAAAGCTTCGAAAAAGGTCGGAAAATTCGGCTGTCGCAATGTCGCTTACGACTTTTTAGTTTCGGGCCCAAGATAGGGACCCGAAGAGTGAATCCGCGAGGTGGAGGCGACGAGAGCTGAAGAGCCTGCCGCCATTTTGTATTAATTACTGCCTAGGTGGGGTGGCGGCGGAGGGAGCTTAACCACACTTAACTCTAAAGAGCGGGGCACGAGCAGCGTGCAACGCTTAGCGGATTAGCGGAAACTCATTAACTGGGTTATATCGACTGGATTTGCGAGTATACGCACTTTCGTAATAGTACAAGATCCGACCTAAGGAGGGCATACCCTCATCTGTTATTCGGATAAGACACGTTATATAAAAAATAGCATGTATACCAATAGATCGCGATTATGTTGCCTAGTTATATCTTGACCCCAATGATCTTGGCCCCCCTAATCTCTGAGCCTTTTTGAGATAATATTCTGAAAATATTATGCACATAAATAATGTTATATAATGTATAATAATTAATAGTCAGATTTTTATTGCTTGCAGGACTTTTTTTCACAATTTCTGCTATAAGTACTTCAAAAAGTTATGACTTCCTCTATATTGATTCATACAAACACGGAAATCTCAAAATAGCATAAATGTGATAATCATTCGTTCTATGTTTCATAGTTTTTGCATTAAGTTGGCTACAGTTGGCTACAGTTAGCTCGCTGCAAGAAGGAGCGGTTCGCCGCGCCGTCGCGATCTGTCGGGTTTTTGTGACTTTCCTGGCGAGTTTTCCGACCGGTTTCCCGACACTTTCCGCAGCCTCCGCACTGGCCCGCCGCCAGCCATAAGAACTTCAATTCACTGGCAGAATAATCTAGTACGATCTTTCGAGTAAAGGCGAAACCTAGTAAAATTCTTTACCGCTGTGTGTGGGTAGCGATATCGCAACGGATAGACGAAAACTAAACATTAAATTATTAATTCATATTTAGTTATTATGTAGCGAAATTTCTATCAAGGAACAACGCTACTTATGGGGGCCGATCCCTAACCCGATTGAGAAGCAGAATTTTTTCTCCCTGTAAGCCCGAAGTGTCTCACCGGAACTTCCAGCGGGAATTAACTGGCTGGAGCCGAATCAAGGAGTCCCATACAGCTGTTCACCGCCTCCCCCGCGCCGGTTGGGAATTCTCCGCTGAGTGTGTCTTCAGGCTAAATGTCGCTACGGGTTGTGTACCTGAACACTCGACACAGGATAAGGAAAACTAGGAATTTATGTTATTTAGTGCCACCATCGCACCGTGTAGACGCATAGCGCGACCGAGGTACGGCGGCGCGGGTTACGAGGAGTAAGGCGTTTTTTACACCACACAGCAGCTACAACAGTCGAGAAACTGTGGAACGCGCCAGTAGCACTAGCAGCTTCGACGCCGCTCGCCACTAGCCAGTCGGTCACTGCGACCGCCCTAACATAGGGCGGACGGACAATGTGACCGCACCTTCGCCGCCAGCCATCCGGCCACGGCGACTGCCCTATTTTGTATAGCGCGGATCAAGTGACGGTAGGTCTAGCAAGGAACCTACTCCTGCGCAAAAACCCCAGAATATGTGTGAAAGTCTAAAGACTAATACCGTATTTCCTTCACAGATTCCAGATACCAGCCCATTGGTCAAACTGGCGCACAATACGTAGATTATATTATAAGGTACTAACAAAACATTGTGACTTGCGAAGTTTGTATGTCAGTTCTTCTTCGCATTGAATTTAGAACTGGCGGAATTTTCGACATATCCACGCGTAGGTTACCTACCTATGGATGAAATTATACAATAAACAATAATAAACCAACACAAACGCCCAGATTTCCGTAACCCGCGTCACGTGTATTTATTTTACTCGAAATATCGTACTTACTCACTTCATTTTAGTGGATTGCGGGCCTGACCGTGGCTGTGCACGAGAAGCAACTGTACCGTTTCGTTATGATCGCTCCATGAACTATCCATTTGTGGTAGATTGATGGGGGGAAATTCTTGGCAAGCTAGCCAGATTACTGTGAAAGGTCCGCTGGAATTCAACGTTGGTCGTGTGGGCGTTGTGTGGCTTACGCGTTAAGGGGATACCGTCCATATTACGTATGCTCTCGCCGGAATTAAACATGGGACAGGTAAGCCAGGAGACAAAGAGAGCGCGAGGCAGTTTCCATTTTAGTAGCAGAGCGGGACGAAATCACCTCAAGGCGCTTACGACAAAATGACGGAGACGCGAACTTGGCGCAAATGTTTTTATTTTGATTAGTATGAACAATTTAAACTTATTTGATTTGGGTTAACTGAAGAATATAAAATTGTATTTAAAGAAAAATAATAAAAAATGAAAATTCTTTATTTACCGAGTATAATGGAAATCGCCGTAAAACTAGTGTTATGTTAGGATTTTTTTCTACCGACCAACCGCAGTTTAAAAAACTTGCTGTTTCACCTTTTGTATTCACTAGCTAGAGATGAGCCTGTAGATTGAAAAACTAGAACATTACCTTTCACTATTCATAGGTATGCATAAATCAGATCAGATCACGGGTCGGTAGTCCCTTAATATTGGCCTTGTCAATGGTGGATTAATGCGTTGGTGAATTTCGTATGAAAATATACACACTCGTATGGGAGGCTCACTTTAACGCGAGCGGAGGCAGACATTAGGTATGGAGTTTATCGGTAAGCCATGCACGCTTGCGGCTTCTTCGACTTGTAATTGAATTAGATACCAGTTGGGACTTATAAAAGCACTGACAGGGGAGCCATCCATAAGCCACGTGGCTCGGCTGACATCATGGATGCATCAAGTGATGTACCCATTCATGTCATCTTCCATAAAAAAAACCGGCCAAGTGGCACTAACCATGACATGGCGATAAGGAACCCTCGGTGCGCGAGTTCGACTCGCACTTGGCCGTTTTTATTTATTGTTTTTGTTTGCCACCTTGAATATTTGTTTCATTAAGTTGTGAAGATGATATCGTCCAAACGGTCACCTCCAGCATTGATGCACATTTTCGATACTGTTTTATCTCCCGATTTGACGAGTTGTATTGACCCGCAAGTTCACTCGATGTGATGATTACTTTTTGGTCCATTTTGTTTCATGAGCTGGTCAAACTCTTCAGATATTCGATTGAATGAAAATTGTACACCCAATTTTAGATTCATAGGCTTAGATTCATAGTTTCATAGATTCATAGTTCTTCGACATTACAAATGTTTTTCACGTGTTTCCTGAATTATCAAAAGGCATGTCAATTCGCCCTGAAGTCTGATCTTCCGCAAAATTTAAAAACCCGTATATATGACCAGTGTGTACTCCCGGTTATGACGTACGGGTGTGAAACGTAGACGCTGACGGTCGGTGTTGTCCAAAGGTTGAAAGTTGCCCAGCGAGCAATGGAGCGAGCCATGCTGGGAATATAGCTACGTGATATGGTGCGTAACGAGGCAATCCGCCGACGGACCTAAGTAGTCGATATTGGATACCGGGTGGCTAAGCTCAAGTGGCAGTGGGCTGGGCACGTCAGCCGAAGAAACGACGACCGTTGGAGTAACCGTGTCCTACACTGGCGGCCGTGGACAGGAAAACGGAGTGTGGGAAGACCACCCGCCAGGTGGGACGACGACATCAAGTACGTCGGCGGAAATCAGTGGTTCCGTACCGCTGAAGGCCGGGAGGACTGGAGGAAAATTGGATAGGGGTATGTCCAGCAGTGGACGCTTCCACGCTGACTGACTGACTGTGTCAATAAAATCTAAGCCAACCTTTTTGTTCGCCCTGCCGCCGCGCCGGCATGGGCCCTCCCTCAGTGAGAGTGGCTTCGCGAGGAGTGGTGTTATTGGATGTGTCTGGTTGTCCGGTGGACTACTGGGCAAAGCCACCGTGTCAGTTTTATATAGTTCTATATAATGTTGGAGCGCCAATGTTTCCATAGTCGTGTAAAGCTCGCACGCTAAATTATTACAACAAGAAGGAATGAAAAAATATACAGTGTGCTGTGTGAAATCTGTCATAATCTATTTTTGCTGCCGCCATCCATCTCCACCGCCGCGCCACAATGCACACTGGGATACATACTCATGGGCAGGTGTGTGAACAGGGGTTCGATGGACGACTACCATCTTGAAAGTCAGTGGTGAAATAACGTAGAAACGTAACTTTAGCGACGCTGAAATTCTTGCAGAATGCTGCACTGCGCATGAACCGGAATATTACCGAATTAAAAAAAAAATATAATATTTAGGCAATTTTTGTATAACAATCACTAGGTATCTATTTTGAAAATATCTCTATCTCTGCTTCTTATAAAAAGGGAACGTCTGTCTGTATATATGTTTGAAGTAAACTCCGGAACCACTGAACAGATTTTGATGCGGTTTGCACCAATTTAATTGGTGGATTGATACCGCCGTACTTGATGTATGATAGCCGCATAGCAGCATCGGCTGTGTTGTCCTCTAGTCCAATATAGCCAGCAATTCAAAGAGAATGACACCTTCCTTTTTGGAGGTGATATTGGCTGGTCGGAGCATGTGCTTTGGCCCCTCTGACTCAGCCACTCATACCGGATTACGTAAAAAAATCCATATAAATTTAGTTAAGATCTGATGATGTAGTACGAGATGAAGTAATGGAACTCCTCAATGGATGGGCAGCACGCGCTTCGTGATTGGGTTATTGTATAGTCAACTGATCCGGATAATCGAAAAAAAAATATTATATGACTAAAAAGAGTGAAAAAAAACCAGTGGCGCAAAAGCTGCCTCTGGACTCGATCCAGCGTCGTGCCGTGCGACTAGTGGGTGACCCCGAAGTGTGCCGCGATCTAGAACCACTGAAACAGCGTAGGGATGTCGGCTCCCTAAGTGTGTTTTATCGCTTATTCCATGGGGAGTGCTCGGAGGAGCTGTTTAACGCGATCCCGCCGTTCCCCTTTCCACCTCCGCACCACGCGCACTGGGCAGGGATTGCATCCCTATACGCTGGACTTACGCCGCATGCGTACCAATCGATTCTGCAGATCTTTCCTTTACAGAGCCGGTAAATCCTGGAACGCTCTCCCTGCTCATATATTTCCCCCCAAGTACAGTCTCGGGTCCATCAAGAGAGGCGTGAATGGGCACCTGTCAGGCCGGCATGGCATTCGCAACCCCCAAATACGACCGAAGGTCCATGGGCGCCGTTGGACACCTCATGGGTGCCTCGGCGCGATATGTCGAGCTTACAATAAAAAAAGCACACCTGTAAATTTATAGATAAGACATATTTTGTGAGCTTGTGCCGCTTTAGACTCAAGGATCCGGATGTGAATGGAACGTTTACTTATCATAAGCCAATATTATAATATCATACGTTTTAGTTCTAGTGGTTTTGTGAAGTCGGGCCAATGTATTTTTTTCTTCTTCACAGAATGAATGTAGACGCTAATGTAAATATGTTTGATGTAGATGTGCAATGTATGCTGGAGCGAGATTTATGATCTCACTGAATATTTCCACTTGTTAATCTACACTGAAGCGACGTGCTGTTTACACGTGCGGCGCCGAGCCAAGAATCGATGATTTGATCATCGTTAGCACGAGAATTTTATTCCAGCAGTTGGTAGCGACTAGCACTTATCGTTGACCGAAAGAAACGGGCAGATTAATTTTTTCATCTTTTTTTTTATGGAAACTGACATGGTTGGCTACATCATCTATGTACAACATCCTTGATGTCAGCCCATAACACCGGGTGAACTTGGTGCCACGTCAGTGCTTCCCTTTGGTCGTGCCGGTTACACTGAACTGGATGGAAAACACAGCTATTTACATAGCCGTTTCGACCGACCTTTCATTCAGTGCGGTGGTACCAGCCCGGGCGGGTTGAACCCTACCACCTGGTAAGGTAAGAAGGGAAGGGACCTACAGTTTTACGTGGAATCCGAACCACGGTCAGCCTCCAACGGTCGAGCGGTCACCCATCCAAGTACTTACCAGCCCAGCAGCGTTGCTTAACAATCAATAGCGACAGCCAACTGTCTGCACCACTGAGCTATCGAGGCTGACAAATGACATTGACAGGGTATTGTGTTCGATTGCAGTGAGCTCGCGCGACGCCCGCGCCTTCCCGCAGTCCGAGGAGCTGCAGCACATGACGACGGGCGCGGAGCCGCCGCCGGGTGCGCCCGCGCCGCCCGCGCCGCCCGCGCCCGCGCACCGCCCCGGCGAGCGTCGCGCCAAGGCCATCTACCCGCAGGGCAAGCCCGCGCTACTCGTCACCACCCCCCGGCCCCCGGACTCCAAGCTCTACATGGAGAGTCTCTCCGATAGGAAAATAGTAGATAAGCCCGCCCCGCTGCCCGAGAACAAGCACTCAGACGTCCGTGTCGAGCAGCTGCTGCGGTACGCCGAGCCGGCCAACGACTCGGCGAGCGTTCTCGCGCCCGTCGCAGACGCCGCCGGTTTCAACTCGAGCGAGACCAGCACGAACACTTCCGTCACCGATCTACAGACTCCCTCAAACAAGACCAAACTGCAGGAGTCGACGCCAGATCGCGTCTCGAACGCCTCGCAAGCGACCGCTGCAAACCGATCGACCTGGGTCATACCGCGGCTCAACGTCACCGGGCACGAGCTGACGGCCGCCGATGCGGAATCTCCCGCAGAGTCAGAGCCGCTGGAGCCGGAGGCGAGCAGGATAGTGACGGAGAAGCCGTGGTCGCTGGAGACGACGCTGATCGAGCGCTCGCCGGCCGCCGGCAACCAGGTGCAGGCGTCGCGCGAGAGAGCGATGCGGCCGCCACAGCCGGATGGGATGGACACGGGAGCGATCGCCGGCATATCTTTCGCGGCGCTGGCGCTGGCCGCGCTGGCTGGCACCACCGCCTTCGTGCTCTACCGCCGCCGGTACCTCAACAAGCCGCAGACGCTCAACGACAAGTGCTCCAACCCGGACTCGAGCGGCTATCTCGACGATAGCACAATTCGAGTAAGTTTGCCCGTACCTATTAACGGTTGAACATACGTATTACTTGCCTTTTTCTGGTTTGCACTTACCTCGGCCCTCGCTTCCGCACTTGGCCCCTCACGCTACACCCGCTGACGCCTAGTCTTGGAGGATATGCTAGGCGTCAGCGGGTGTAGCGTGAGGCGCGAAGTGAGGAAGCGCGGGCCGAGGTAAGTGCAAACCAGAAACAGACGACTTGTATTTTTATTAGTCTTATTTCTCCGTAAATGCAACGAAACGTCTACTTTCTTCCGGTGGTGGTTCAAAATGTTATTATTCAGCAGTTACTTACAGTTCTCTCAACTTCGGTTCTGCTTTGCCTAACGTTTCACAGTGTCAAATATGACCATAAAATCGGACACGTCCTTTTTATTCCAGAAATTTATAGATTTAGTTATTTAAAATGCTAGAGTAAAACTCCCCCGCCTCTGCGACTTTTAGTTTAGGAGAAATAAATTTTGAAAATTACACTTTTTTAGTTTCGAAAAAACGAAAAATAATTCTACAATTAAAACTAAGCTACTTATTTAAATTTCACTAAGCCTTATCAAAGACCCTTTCGAATATCCACATTTGAAAAGTTATTCGAGGCTGTGAAAGTTTACAGAAATGGAATTATATATTTTTAAATTGTTTTTATTTTATTTTTTTTTCTCCTAGATCCCGTAGTAGTAGGCGGAGATATTTATACCGAAAATAGTTCACTATTTCCTCTGTCCGTTAAAAAAAAACCGACGCCTAATTCCATGGGTTTAAGAAGTTATGCTCATTTTAGTGCAATTATCAAGTTTCGGGCAATAGGGTTGGCACTTTACAAAATCTTTTATTTTTCCGCAAAATGATGATATGGTCCCAGCAGTGGATGTATATGGACTGGTCAGTTAGTCAGTCAGTGTGTATGTGTTCACTGCTGGACATACGCCTCCCCAATTTTAAATATAGTAGCCGACATGAAATGAAGGGAAACACTGACATGGCATGCATACCTAGTTCTCCCGGTGTTATGGGCTGACATCACGGATGCTGTAGTGTAGGTGATTTAGCGAGCCGTGTTAGTTTCCATAAAAAAAAAAAAAAAACCAAAACAAGCTAATTATTATTAAAAGAAATCACGAAACAATACAATAAAATTAATCAAATGTCAAAAATAAATAAATAAAAAATGGGAAAATTTTTATTCATTCTAGTAACAACCCTAGCCCATAGCGAATAACTCCTGTAACTTCTTAATCCCATGGAATTAGGCGTGTTTTTTTTTTTAACAGACAGAGGAAACAGTGAACTATTTTCGGTATAAATATCTCCGCCTACTACTATGGGATCTAGGAGAAAAAAAATAAAATAAAAAAAAAATAAATAAATATAATTCGATTTCTGTAAACTTTCACAGCCTCGAATAACTTTTCAAATGTGGATATTCGAAAGGGTCTTTGATAAGGCTAAGTGAAATTTAAATAAGTAGCTTAGTTTTAATTGTAGAATTATTTTTCGTTTTTCCGAAGCTAAAAAAGTGTAATTTTCAAAAAATTATTTCTCCTAAACTAAAAGTCGCAGAGGCGGGGGAGTTTTACTCTAGCATTTTAAATAACTAAATCTATTAATTTCTGGAATAAAAAGAACGTGTCCGATTTTAAGGTCATATTTGACACTGTGCGTTTGTGTGACACCGCCTGTGCCGAGCGTTTGTTAATACTCCACACACTGACGTCCCCTCACACTGTACTGTTTATTTGTTTTTTTCCACAGCGGTTGTATTGTGCGTTCATGATGGTATCAATATTCTTTATCAACGTCACTCTTTATACAGAAAGGTTATAGAGCGGCGGGTGTTTATCGCGGTCTTGGCTTGGACTCTTGATCTCAGGGACCGAGGTTCGAATCCGGCCGACATGCACCAATGAGTTTTTTCTAATGGAAAAATTTGCTTGCATACCTAGACCTGCTGCTTCACCGTTCGGAACCGATGGAAAACTGTAGATCTCTTCCCTTGCTCCTTACTAGGTGGTAGGCTCAAATTGTAGCCGACTGCGTTGGTACCACCGTACTGGATGTAAGGAGGCCGCATAGCAGCCTCGACTGTGTTCTCCTCTAGTCCAGTGCAGCCAGCAATACAAAGAGAAGTCTCCGGTATTACACCGTCTCAGAGGTGATATTGGCTGGTCGGAGCATGTGATTTGCCACCTATATCGAAATGCGTAAAAAATATTCTACTTTATTATCTCATCCATATCTCTTCACGCAATTTGTCTCTTGTTATGTGAACGATAGCCGAAAAGTTAGCCGGGAGTGGATGGATGAGAAGAGCGGAAGACCGCGTGTGGTGGCGTGTCTTGGGAGAGGTCTATGTCCAGCAGTGGACCGATACAGGCTGATGATGATGATGATGATGATGATGATGTGAACGATCGCACTAACTAAATCATTGTCTCTCGTCCGGTTGCAGGAGAACTCTGAGGAGATGTACAGCCTGGACAACGACTCGTTCCTCAACTCGCTGGAGGCGATGACGATCCAGAACTACTGGACGGACAACGTGAAGCACAGCAAGCTGTGACCCGCGGCCTCGTGCCGCCTCCACGTGCCCTCCTACACGTGGGGGCTCGGCGCCAACTCCAACGCCTACCAGACCACCTGTCTGCTCGGCGAGCACATGGACTAGCGCCCTCCTCCCTCATCCTCTGTGCCCTTCCTCCTTTCCTCCTCGTCGAGAACAGGGTTGCCAGATGGTCCAGATAAAAAAAGAGGACATTTTTAACCAAAGGGTCCCCCGCGGAAGTCTAAAACTTTTCCGCGGACAAGACTTCAAAAAAGAGGACTGTCCGCGGTAAAAGCGGACACCTGGCAACCCTGGTCGAGAGTGCGCAAACGCACCAGCAACGTGTGGCGAAACAGCCGAACCACAGATTATAGTCCGATGAGTTTTCGTGGTGGCTGAATCTGATTTTGTTTCTGTCATCTGTCGAAATGAAATGTAATTTTTGTTGCATCAACAGTTTCGTCACTAACGCTTGTTGAATCAAAGCAGTTAGTTTAGTATGCCAGAATTTCACTCACACGGAGTTGTCTGTCCTGTGTCTTGTTCATATGTAAAAAGTTGAAGTAAGATGCATATGTGAGGGGTATAGAATCAAAGACAGCTCTATCAACTTTTGCAAATTTTTGGTAAACCAAAAAAAAATGTTTATTCAGATCCAGTTTATTCTAAATGGCCCGTTACTTTGTTAGGATTCTGTCTAGGATTTGTCTCCTATTGGACAGTTTTGCTTAGTGTTAGTTTTGAAACTAAACGGATGGATAGTGCTGTTTTTGATTGTTACTGTTAATTTCTGAACTATGTTTTTAATAGAAAGAGCTGCTTTTGAAGCACTCTTTTATGAGAATTCAATAGCCAAATGTATGAAGAAAAATTATTGTGCACGCAGTTCCCGGCAGCAAATAATGCGTGTCTAGCTTTAGAAAGAGACAATCCGGTTGTAGATTGATGTCCCTGTCGCACAGAGACGTGTTCGTGCGAGAGGGACGACGCTCTACAACCCCATTGTCTTTTTCTAAAGCTCGACACGCTTATTTGCTCCGGGAAACGGTACACAGATGACTCTAACATGTGGATAACTTGAACCGTAGATTGATTTGAGCAACATAGTAATGGACAAAGGCTAATTTAAAATATCAAACACTTCGTGTGATTTAAATCTGGACATATTATGTAAAGGTTTAGCCGTTTCTTATTATTAAAAATTGATTATTTCTGGAAGTCTTGATCTGAAGTCCCATCATTGTACGCGATTTAATGTTTGTTAGATTGCCGAGGCATCTTGCGGTGGTTAAGACGTTCTTTCACCAGATAAATCTTGGTTGGTTGTATTGTACTAACTGTGGTTGTGGCTGACACAAGCGGATGAAAGGCACCGTCGAGTCGATGCTGCAGTAGAGCGGTGGGGTAGATTAATTTTAATTAGACTTGCACTCTGTGGCATTTGAATTTAATAATATGTATAGTCTGTGATGGATAAAATACTACTTGACTCACGTGCATTCTTGACGAATAAACATTTTTGTCATAGGAAACGTTAAAACAAAATTCAGTATGTTTCAAATTGATAACTAAAAGGAAATTGTATACCGAGTGTCGCACTTCAAGATATCTTTACTCCGGTAAATTTTGCGTAGGTGCGGTAAAATTTGTTAATTATGTAGTTTCGTAGAATTTGGATGCACTCGTAACTTTTTCCTCATTTTTTTTTTATACTGTTTGTTGTTGTTTTGTTGCTTTGGTTTGGGGTTACTCAGGGCCTGCTAACTAGTCCCGCTTGATTGGGGACCTCCGTGTAAAACCCCTCGATCTCCAGCTACCCCAGCCGACCTATGTCCTCCATGAAGGCCACGAGTCGACTGGGGCACTGCAGACCTCCGCAACGGAAGATGGAGAACGGAGTATCCCTTCGTTGGTTGTCAAGCACACTGCACTCCAACAAAACGTGCTCGGCCGTTTCATCCATCGCGAAGTATCCCCTGCACAGTGGACTATCCGTAATACCCATGGTGTATAGATGTTTACTCAGTGAGCAGTGGCCGCTCATCAGGCCAACGGCTGTTCTCAGCTTAGCCCGGGCCAGGTTGGTTAACTTCGGAGCTAGGCTTCGGTCTAGTTTTTTAATATATATACTGTATGCTGAAATATTTCCTCAATAATGCATTTTGTAATGAGAAATTAATTTTATTGATATATAAGGTCTTTCATTAGTAGGTGTACACTAAGGGGTGTATGTGTATCAGATACTGATCACGTTCCCCATACCAATTTTTTTTCGGATATCAAATACCTACCTGATCCTAATGAAATAATATTTATTGAACAATTATTTCATAGCATGTGTAGGTATTTGATATCGGAAAAAAAAAATATAGGTATGGGGAACATGATGTGTATCAGATATACACATACACCCCTTAGCGTACTATTACCTACTAATAAAGACCTAAATAGTAATGATAATGCCACAGAGTAACCTACAGTTTAAGATGCTTGTGACAGATAAATATGAAGAGATTTTGTGATGACTTGAGAAAATATAACTTTTGTTTTGTTAAAGAGTTGTGTGATTTTGATCTGCAAATGTTTTTTTTTTATTAGTATATTTTCTAAAAAAAATTTAATGTTTACTGGTTTAAAACCCAATTTATTTGTTATGGTACTTAATGTGAATATTATTTCGCACCCGCTATGTTGAGTGTGTAAATTATTTTGCTTTAATTATTTCTAAAATATCTACAGATATCTCTCTAGATATATAATATTTGCATGCAAGTCTAGTAGATTTTAGACTGTTAATTTTTCGACAATTTCTTAAATGTGTGGCGTTTTGCTTCTATCTAATTAGAATGGTCCGCGCATAATATTATTATAAACCAAATTGAACCAGTACAAAATGTAAACATTTTCGTCGCCGTGTAGCTGACGTTTTGCAATACTTTAGATGTTAAAATTAAGTATTAATGAGATTTGTGTACCTATATCCTTAAATTAAAATCTATTAGCTTCTATGAAGTTTATATTTTATCATATTTATATTATGTACCTATGTGTATGTAGGTGTCGTTGCGTCCGGCCGAACCACCTTTTAACGTATGTAGATACGAATGTATTTTATTTTTATAGCAGACGTAGTGTGTGGGCCGGCCTGTCGCACCGCTACAGGTGTAAACGTGCAGATCACTTAATTCCCTTCATGACAATGTGATATAGAATGCATTAATACATTATTCGTAATCGTTTTACTTCACATAACGTTAAGCTAGTGTGATCTCATTGTGACATTCTGACGTTTTCACATAGAAATTGACAAGTTGTTATAATATATATCGATAGTAATAGCCGCTGTCACGATAATCGATCGACAATATCAACTCATGTATCATGTAACACACAAGAGTACATACCGACATACTTTACCGAGACACTCAGGAGATGGCGCTAACGGCGGGTTTGGGGCTGTCACACTCACCGATGACAAAATGAGAGCAGAAATGACATTTTATTTATTAGTTACGGTTTTGGCCGGGCGGGTGCCTAGTGAAGTATGTCGGTATAGAATCTGGCACTATTAATTATCGTAGTCTGAGACTGGCAACCCAGGTACCGGTGTCTCACTAATGTTTTTGTGACATTTGACAGATAAATCGCAAGTGTTGCCACTTCCGCTGGTATTTGTAATTGTGTCAAACTTGTAATGATCACCCTAAATTTTGTTAGTATGTCTGTGTTATAAGCTCTTTTGTACCGAAATCATGTAATTTTTAGGTCTCTACATGCATTACTGCCAAGTATTGGCACCCAGCCATTATATTATTTAAGCAGCCGTGCTTTGCATAGATAATGCAATACTAGGTGCCTAGTAAAGTGTGTATAGGTATATAGAGACCTATCTAACCGTCATTGTATTATGACTGGAATATCTAATTTACACCTGTGACAGTTTGAACGTGCATTTAGTATGTACAGTCAGCTCTAAAGGTTATATTTGCACGTTAGAATCTTGTGAAACATTCTCGCTCGCCTCGTGTAGTGTTCTGAGGGGCGACCAAGCTACTAAGTTTAATACAATTTTAACTGGGTAGGTATGTGCAACTTTTTAGCTGACTATGCGCGAGTTAAATGTAGGTACCTACTGTTGCAGTTTGATCGGCCGACCAATTTTAAAACAACAGTATCGCATATTTAGTCTATTCTACACCATAGCTCAAGAAGGTGCTAAAACTGGTTTAGGCGATGCACCCACCTTCCTGTTGACCAAAAATGCAAAATAATTTCACAATTCATTGTTTTAAAATTAGGCAACCAAGATGTAATCCAGTTTCAGTTTCAGCTACGTGTGTGAGCACAACAAGTGTTTTGATTGAATGTGAAAAACGAATGAAGAGTGCGTCGTATCATATCGACTTATATAGATTTAGATAAGTATTTCGAAGTGCATATCAAAAATGCTTAAACTCGATACATTTTGACCAGTGAATTAATTTTCTTATTAAATTTACGATATTTTGTGATACTAAAACCCCAATATTAGTAAAGTCAATAAAACTTGATGTATTTCGAGGGGATCTATGTTGTGTTGTCTGTGTGCATTGTTTTTGTGTTTTTGGTTGTAAAGATCGTCCGTCCATTGTTTCTTAAGCCTCTTCCATTCATAGTGTTGTCATGCGCTCAGCGGAACGGGGCTTTTGTTTGTGTGCCCACCGTTTCCTCTTAATGTGGGATGGAATCGCCACAAGGCGCTTACGATAAAACAAAGCAAATGCGAATAGCGCGCAAATCGTTTTTATTTTAATAAGTATGAACAATTTGAGCTTTGTGAATTTTTCAAATTGTGCTTCACTAAAGAATATAAAACTGTATTTGGAGAAAAATTCTAAAAAATATACATTCATCCTTACCTATATTAAAATCCAACGTCTGCTTTCTGTCTGTCTGAGTGTCTGTCTGTCCGCTTATAACTCGAGAACCACTGAACCGATTTTAATAAAACAAAATTCTACGGATAGCTTGATTCTTCCCATCAACTATAGGCTACTTACTATCACGCTAAATGGCTTATGAGGTTAGCAGTGAAGTGAAATATGAGAGCGGGCGGAGCCGCGGACACAGCTTGTTATTTCTATTTTTTTTACAATAGAAATTGCCGCAAAAATAGAGGAATGTTTGGATTGTTTTTTTTTCTGCTGTTTTAACGTCGAGCTTCACTAAAGATAATCCTGTAGATTGAAAACCTAGAACATTCCCTATACATATCTTTAACTTTTCATATGTCTGAATCAATCCTACGGTACAGATGACCCGAGTGGGAGAGGCTTAACACTCTTTCCCTTCTGTGTTTATTCCCTTTGTTGCATTTAATATTTGTTTCAACAAATGTTTGGCTTTATTGTTTCTCGATGTTTATTTTGTTAATTAGGATAAATTAACTGTTAATTTGTAACAAGTCTTGTCAAATTTATTAGGAGTAGGTATTTTATTAGCACCAATTTTAGGTTTAATAATTCAGTGTTGATTTTTTTTATTTATAATGTGTTTTCATAATTTATTTCTGTGAATACAGTCCGTGCGATGAATGTGAAAAGTAATTGTTTATTTTTTATTTTTTTTTTGCTTCAAAATATATAACTAATTACTACTTACATGTTTCAATAATTATGTAAATTTTTCAAAAACAATTTTATTTCAACACCATGTTATGGTGGCCCTATGCAATGAAATGAATGACTTACTTTCAATACTCACCATGAGCTATAACGAAAATAAATCATATTAACGTATTTGTGTGAGTAAATGTGCTAGTTAACACGAGCTAACAGGGGGACTCCCTGTGAAAATCAGAAACAACAGAAAATCGGTCCATTCAAGTATAAACATTGATTGGTTCTGTAATTGGTTTTTTTAATAGTGAACATGTTAAAGTTAATAAATATATCTTAAAATTGTTACTTCTGACTAAGAATTAAGCTTGTCGTGTGAAACAAGCAATACCTACTTACCTACATCTATTTTTACTTTTAAAATTATAATAAGCTCCAATAATTCTTTGAATGCAAGCCAAAACATCCATTGGCACAACACAATCACAAAATGTTTTACTAATGTGTAGTTCACATCCATAACAAATCTTCAGTTTAATTTTTTCAACTGCTTCCGATTTACTTAAATGTATCACTGCATGCACTGTTTCATATAATGAAATAATGAAGCACCTTTTAAATTCAGAAATATTTACTATTAAAGCTAAACTATACAAAACTACCTACCATGACACAGATACATTCGGTTAGGTTTATATATTACTTACTGTATGTATGGTTCAGTAATAAAATTGAAGAATATATGTAATATTATTATTTTATTTTAATTTGCCCAACACAGACTTGTGTTAGCCAATTGCATAGGGGAAAACCATTGACTTAAAAAATATTTCTATGTTGAAAACACCAAATTTCCCAAAATTTTACTTAGCTTCCCATATACACCGTACATCTGTATACACTTATAAGATAAAGATGCAGCATTACTTGCAATACTTACGTACTTGTAAAAAAATACATGCGAATAATTTGCTAGGGATACACTATGGACGTTCAACACTTGAATTAGTTGTGTTGTGTGCGACTTAGTCCGACCATGATATGCATAGTTTCACTCGGCTCCGTTTGGTTGGTATGAGTGAGTTAACCATACGGGTAAAGGTGAGGCCGCACCTTACGGGAATGCACTGCGGCGAAGCGGTGCGACTCGGCGCGTCAATGTATTGTTTGTACCAAATTGTGTGAAGCAAACCCACTACTACGTGGCAATGAAGCTAGGTGACGCAGCAAGCTATTTGTATGGAAACATTTTGTGCTGCACATTGCATTTCTGCAAGGTGCGGTATCACCTTTAATCCTTGCCTCACCAAGCTCTGCCAAATCTTGTGTATGCCTAGCTATTTGTACGTAAAGCAGGACGGTAGATGTGAATGCGAGGCGGTAGATACAGAACTGACAGGTGCTAGAATAGGACGGGTGAACAGAGTTTGTATTTTCAGTAGCAGATCGGTTTTCATGTAGCTAGAGAGAGCGGTGTATAGTTTGTGTGTGATAGATAATCATCGTGATTACATTCGAAGTAAATCTATTTTTACTTGTAATGCTTGTTTTATTTTACACTAATTTCCATAGTTAGTGTTTTGCTTTGAGGAAAAAAAAATTATAGAAGCACGGTCTCATATTAAATAGTTCTCATATCGTGTCACACGAAATTGTTACGAACCACACAGAAAACTGATGTATGGACAATTTTATTGTAACACTTTCGTGGGACAACATTTCAAAAGTATTTAACAACCTACCCTAACCCCGCCTATATTTATTTTTTCCTCGAACCTTCGACGCGAATGAACTACCTACATATTTAATTTCATTGAAGAATACATATTAATTAATACCTATAATTTTATTTTCTTTTGAAACAAAATTGTTGAAAATTCAATAATTCTCTTGAAACGGGGAAATATTTTCAGCCCTTCTCCTGAAGGTGAAGCTGAGTAGTTGCTTACAGTTGGGGGTTAGCGACCGCAGTCGTTTATGCTACTAATAACTCCGTGGTGATGAAAGGATAAAAACCGGCCAAGTGCGAGTCGAACTCGCGCACCGAGGGTTCCGTATCGCCATGTCGTGGTCAGCACCACTCACGCCATCTATGAATGGTGTGTTTATTTAATTAGTTAAAATTCATGATTAGTTAAAATGCTTCATACTCTTTTCGGTAGATGGCGCGCTTACTTACACTTTTTAGTTTCTTCTATGGGAACCCCATGATTTTTTTACTTTTTCTTATTTTTATTATTTGTTGTTATATGTGGTATGTAAGCTGCTAAAACTGTCTATTATGCTTACTTCGATAGTCTTATGTCTTACGGACTATTATTTTGGGGAAATGCAGCGGAATCTAGCAGAATATTTGTTCTTCAAAAAAGAGCATTGCGTTGTGTACTCAGTATGAAAGCCAGGGACTCTTGTAGAAATGTATTTCATAAAGTAGGAATCATGACATTACCCAGTTTTATATTTATCAAAATATCTGCTATGCTAGGAAGTATATGCAGACCGTAGCGTTTTCATCATGGAGTTTTTCATTCCGATATTCACCAGCATGACACTAGGAGTAGAAATAATATTCAAATTACGAAGCACAGATCATCTAAAATGTCGAAAAGTTTTGTTTGCAATAGTATTAGATTATACAGGTGGCCCAGTTATAGTGGTCCAAAATTTTTTTTAGATGGAGGACATCGTGTTGACTCATTTAAAAAAAACATTAGTTTCGCATAGTTTAGAAGTTATGATTTTTTAAAACTTTTTTTTTTAATTTCTCTATTTTAGCCAGATAAACTGCTCTAGTTGGATATCTATTCCACAAAATCGAATAAAATTTGGTATGGATGTAGAGGCTAGTACGTAATGAATCGTTTTTAGGTTTACTCCCAGACTGTACGTACTGTTGATATAGCCCTTTCAGTTAATTTTTGGACCACTATAACAAGGCCACCCTGTATAATAAAATACCCGAAGAGGTAAAAAATCTTAATGATACTTTGTTTAAGAAACACTTAAAATCTACCCTTGCAAAGAAAGCCTACTACACTGTAAAGGAGGCCTTAGCTCAGGCATGGGCAACCTTTTTGGTCCAGGGGCCACATCATTGTTTTGCTGTCGAGTCGCGGGCCTCATTAAGGGCCAATTGCGCCAACACGAATTTAACGATATAAATCAGTTTAACTCGTTAAGCTAGTACCCGTTGACTGTGGGAACCGCGTTTAAATCCATAACTCGCTACTTAACACTAAATTCGTGTTGGCGCAATTGGGCCTAAGTCTACAATTCTAAAATGTGTACCCTACCTACTTGCATCGATGCCTATTTATAATAAGTAAACGCGAGAATAAGTAGATAACACACTATTAAATATTACAATAAAATTTCCTGTCAGAAATTGCGCACAACAAGGAAGCTGAGCGTCTTCGTCGTCGTCGTACTAGCTGGCTGACCTGCAACTGAACTGAACTGAATGAAGTGAAGCGACTGCTGCGCTCGCCGCAAAAGCGCAGCAGCCCGGCGCGGCGCGATTTTTGAATGAATATTTCGGCTAGTCGGGCCGGACCCAAATAATTTACAGGAAAGGATCGCGGGCCGGACAAAAAGACCTCGCGGGCCGGATGTGGCCCGCGGGCCGTAGGTTGCCCATGCCTGCCTTAGCTGATAAAATCATATCTTGAGGTTCTGACTAGGTACTACCATTTGTACCTCAATAATTATATTAACCCATATTGACAACTTGATACTTCAAGCATGGTGACGCTTGGTCCGGGTCGCCTCTCACCCTCAAATATGGTTGAGGGAGGCGATAGCTGGCCCTGGTGTGATGCTCGTGAACGGGTGCTGTTTGTGGAGACCGGCCTGCTCCAATTGGCAGCATATTATCTGAATGGTATACTTATGTATATGCTCTTACCTGACTGCATAATTAGTTAACTCTTGACTAGGTACCATTAGTACCTCAACTATAAACTCATTGACAACTTGATACTTCAAGTACCTACCTATCTTAAATATTCATATATTTTATTTTTTTATTTTTGACAATACAATTAAACTACATACGTATCAAAGTTTGACAAAGGCTCTTTACACCTGATTCACTTAATTAATAATAAGTCTTTGTAGTCAGAACTCTCAGCAAAATTGTTAATCTTGCTCTCAAGCTGTGTTTTAGATAGACTATGGGCGGTGTTATTAAGTGGCTAGTCACTAAATACTTGTAAAAATATGTTTAAAAAAATACCGTGCGAAGTTTCTTGTCGGTTCTTCTTCGTGGGTGTAATCTAACCGGATAGAACAAATTGTGACAAGTTCGAGAGCAGTCTAACTGCCATATGAAATATGAATGATCAATAAACAATACAATACAATATCGGCCATAATAACACATTTTGTGAAAATTAAAACGGGCCACCTATTACGGTTCAAGAGATACAACCCTCGGACAGACAGACAGATAGACGACGTAGGCTTATTAATAGGGTCCCGTACCGGATACAGAACCCTAAAAAATGGGCCCAAAGCGCAAGCTCTAACCAGCCAATATCACCACCGATTATTAGATTGCTGGTTATACTGGACTAACTAAAGGGGAACACAGCCGAGGTTGCTATGCGGCATCTTACATCCAGTCCATTACGGTGGTATCAACCCAGTTGGCTACAATTTGAGCTACCTACTACCATGTAAGGGACAAAGAAAGTGACCTACAGTTTTACAGGTGAAGCAGCAGGTATAGAGGTAAGCGTAAGCATACATTTTTCCATCACAAAAAAAATCATTGGTACACACCGACTGGATTCGTCGAACCTCGAATCTTTCGCAAGTTTTATAAAACTTTACTTTATTTCTATGTCTATCCAAAAATATCATGTTAGTAGGAAGGAGGTGTGGATCTAAGCTTGCGATGGCTTCACCGAACATATCCGGGCCCATCGGCAGTAGAGGAGGGTATTAATCGAGGCCGGGACTAGCGAGTAGCCACTCTAAATTTCCCGCGCATGCTTCACGTTTCGGCTCGCTTCAAGCCCTCGTCAGCTAGTCTGCGTTGACTAGGACGCGGGGAAATACCAGTCCCGCTCTCGACCACCCTCTCTCTACCTATTCATATTCTGTAGGATGCTTCCAGTGACGTTTTCAAAGCTCTCTCCATGTATGAGCTTAGCGTCGATCTTGGCAGCCCTAGATTCTTGAAGAGACTGTAGAGCGACTTTGCTGGTAGTCCACTTGCTCCGACTTCCACAGCAAAGAGATCAGTCTTGAATCCGTTTCTCACAATCCGGTCTACTAAGTTGCAGTACTTGTTAAGTCTGATGTTGTGTTCCGTCGGTATGTTGCTTCCCATGGAACTGAATCGATCAATCGATCGATTAATTCGTACCGTGTGGGGCCGGTACTTTAAAAGAATAGCCCCACTGCATCTCTCCCCGTGTATGTCGTAAAAGGCGACTAAGGGATATAACTCCCTTCTTATATTACTAGGTGGTAGGGTTTAACCCGCCCGGGTTGGTACCACCGCACTGAATGAAAGGTCGGTCGAAACGGCTATGTAAATAGTTTGTGTTTTCCGTCCAGTTCAGTGTAGCCGGCACGGCCGAAGGGAAGCACTGACGTGGCACCAAGTTCATCTGGTGTTATGGGCTGACATCAAGGATGTTGTAGGTGATGTAGCCAACCGTGTCAGTTTCCATAAAAAAAAAAAAAAAAAAAAAAAGCAGCAAGTGGCACGAAGACCCACATGCTGCATGACTCGGTGGAAGTACCGTGCCAAGGTGAGAGGTGGCGATCCCGTCACCCTTTAGCACGACATCTTGTCCTTATCCCTTAGTCGCCTTTTAAGACATGCACGGGGAGAGATGCAGTGGGGCTATTCTTTTTAAGTACCGGCACCACACGGTACATAATAATAGTACTCGTAGATAAGCTGCCAAAATCATAAAGCTGCTTTTGACTTCGCTGTAGTAGTAACAATGCGTTCGCAGTCAGGTATTAAATATAATCATATTATTATGACACCAACTACAATACGGTTAACTTTCAGGTCGCTTTCATATTTATGAAAACGATAACGCAAAGAACGCATCCACTTATGCTATTATTGTCTGTGGGTGTCTGTCAGTGTCAAAATGCTAATGTCAGTGTCAGTCAAACAAATTTTATGTTCTGTTCTCTTTTAGAACGTAAAAGTATTTTTTCTTTTCTTTTTTGCGTAACATCTTAGCTGTTTCGGTCACAGGTCACAGGTCACGCACGTCACATCTCAAGCAAGAACCGCAACGCGAAACACTCATCTGCACGCACGATGGTCCGCGCGTGGTACATGGACTCTGAGGAGACGGATCAGCGTCTACCCCACCATCGCAACCCGCCACAGTTTATCCAATTAAACGAGCTCTTCCGGCGCACCGGCGTCGAGTACTTCAAGGTAAACTGGAATCTCCATTTACGACAGACAATGTTTTAGAGTATTTACCATTTGGTTTCCCACCTAATAAATATGGACTGAAATAATCCGCCAATATCTCCGACGTTTTACGGAGTCGGAAGTCGTGCGGCGCCCGATGCCTGAGCGGTTAAGTGACCTACCATTGCGCTTAGACCATGCACTATAGAAGACCTACCCTTGCCTTTTTTATATTGGTTGATAGAGCTGAACATCCACCAGCACATTCGTTGCCCTCAGAGGGTTATAAGAGGGACAAAGCTGTTGTAACTGAAAATGCATCTCAAAGCACAAAAAAACGAAATAGAAAATGCAAAAGCCGATCTGCCTTCGAACATTACACTACATTTTCCGTAGCAACACTCCGCTGTCACACAGACAGAAATAAGTCTTGATTTCATCATATATTATTTCCGGCAGATAAAAGGAAGGTGTGGATCTAAGCTTGCGATGGCTTCACCGAACATATCCGGGCCCATCGGCAGTAGAGGACGGTATTAATCGAGGCCGGGACTAGCGAGTGGCCACTCTAAATTTCCCGCGCATGCTTCACGTTTCGGCTCGCTTCAAGCCCTCGTCAGCTAGTCTGCGTTGACTAGGACGCGGGGAAACCACCAGTCCCGCTCTCGACCTCCCTCTCTCTACCTATCCATATTCTGTAGGATGCTTCCAGTGACGTTTTCGAAGCTCTCTCCATATATGAGCTTAGCGTCGATCTTGGGAGCCCTAGATTCTTGAAGAGACTGTAGAGCGACTTCGCTGGTAGTCCTCTTGCTCCGACTTCCACAGCGAAGAGATCAGTCTTGAATCCGTTTCTCACAATCCGGTCTACTAAGTTGCAGTACTTGTTAAGTTTGATGTTGTGGTCCTTCGGTATGTTACTTTCCCATGGAACTGTAAGTTCAACAAGTACTACATGCTTTGTCGCTTTTGAGAATATGAGTATATCCGGTCTTAATGCTGTGGTACAGATTTCCGAAGGCATTTGGTAATGCTTCTCATGTGTGTCCATCAACAATTCCCAATCCTTTGCTGCTCCCAAAATTGAAGAAGGTTTAGTCCTATCTTTGGGCAGCTTATTGGCTCCAGGTTTCACAAAGTTGACCTTCCGGAAGCCGCTACTGGTTTGCCCTTTCCTGGTCCGTGCAATTGACAGGTTGATGGCCTCTCTGATGATTTGGAGGACTTTATCATGACGGTAGGAATAGTGGCCTCGCTCAAGTAGTATTTTGCATCCGCATAACAAATGTTTGGCCGTGCCTACGAACTCCTTACATGACGGGCATAGTCTATTTGTAGATTTCCCCCATCTAACTAGGTTACTCGGGTCGGGAAGTGTAAGCTGGAATGCATTTAAGTAGAACTTAAGCAGCTCAGGGGACCAGTTGTATATTATGGTATGGTATGACATATGGTATGGTATGGTATCGACGGTTTCTTAATGTTCAGTCCAAAGTTATTGTGAGATCTACAGTAAAACCTACAGGTAAAATCGTAAACAGTTATCTAGTCTAGGTGGTGTACTTAAATTTGAAATTAAAAATAAATATTTCTCTTATTCTTCTTATTCTTATTCTTAAAATGGTTTCTAGCCTCATTTTATTTCAAATGACGTATTGAACAGTTCATTTCTTTGGCTACACATCAATATATCATTTGTAGGGGGGAATTGTCAATTTTAGGTTAGAAAATTGGGGAAAAAATATCGAGCATGTTTTGTTTTTTCTAAAGGTTAGTCTGTGCTTCGAAATCAGTGAATCCTCACTTGTTTTACATCGTTTTATGAGTAATTTCATTAGCTATTAGTGTGAATAGAGTTTGTTGATCCAACTTCATTATTTTACAAATTTATATGCCTGTAAAATGTTTTATGGACCTGTCAAAATTTGCAATTATTTCAAAATTTTTGTATGATGGAAGTGGAAAAAGAAATATTCAAAAAACCATTATTATAAAAAAAGAGTTGTTCAGTTTCAGGTGTAGAACCACCCCCTTTCTGGTACTACCACCTATTAATATAAAAGTGTTTAAAATGTGATTGGAACTTTTTCAGATAAATGTGGAGACGTACAAATCGGACGGAGAGCTGGACAGGCTCAAGGCTGCCCGCGGCTACACGTACGAAGACGAGATCGTGTGCTCGCGCGAATGTCTGCCCAACTACGAGGAGAAGCTCAAGTCGTTCTACGCGGAACATCTGCACACGGACGAGGAGATACGACTCGTGCTGGAAGGCTCCGGGTATGACGCTTCTCTACATGCTGTTTCGTTCGAGGATCATTCTGTTTCTTTATGTAATATTGTTTTTTCTCCCCTTCCCTTCTTACCTTACTAGGTGGTTGGATTTATCTAGCCCGGATCTGTACCACTGCACTGAATGAAACGTCGGTCGAAACGGCTATGTAAATAGTTTGTGTTTTCCGTCCAGCTCAGTGTAGCCGACATGAAATGAAGGGAAACACTAACATGGCACCTAGTTCAACCGGTGTTATGGGCTGACATCACAGATGTTGTAGGTGATGTAGCCAACCGTGTCAGTTACCACCAAAAAAAAAAAACAAAAACTGTAGGTCCCTTCCCTTCTTACCTTACTAGGTGGTACGGTTTATCCCGCCCGGGTTGATACCACCGCACTGAATGAAACGTCAGTCGAAACGGCTATGTAAATAGTTAGTGTTTTCCGTCCAGTTCAGTGTAGCCGACATGAAATGAAGGGAAACACTAACATGGCACCTAGTTCACCCGGTGTTATGGGCTGACGTCACGGATGTTGTAAGTGATGTAGCCAACCGTGTCAGTTTCCATAAAAAAAAATTTAACAGATTATTGTATGGGGAATTTGTCACATAATATTACTTCTGACACTAAATGGAAGATTAAATACCAAGACTAGGCCAGTTTTATTGCTAAGTTGAACTAATAATGGGGGATTTACACGGGTCGATTTTCACCGTGCGGCTGGTCGCTTCACAACTCGCCTCACAAAGCCGCATCGCCACCCCATTTACACAGGTGACTGAAATCGCAAGCGACTAGCTCATTATCTTCGAAAATATTGAGCAGAACAGGTGTCTTACGTGCCGATATCGAAATGATTAGTAAATTAATTATTCAAGATTTGCTTGGAGAACAAAGAAAGACGAAGAAAAACAAGAAGGAAAAAAAGAAAAAACACCTCCACACACGTTCGCGCGGCGGGCGATCGCCTGCGAGTGACCGTTTACACGGTCGATTTTAGTCCACCAGCCGCATGCGGCCGGTCGCCGCGCGGCCAAAAGTCGGATGCTAGTCTACTTTGGGGCTTGCGACTTTAGTCACCTGCGGCCTAGTCGAATTACCATTTAGACGGTCGATTTTCGCCGTGCGGCGGTAATCGTGCGGCTTTAGTCACCCGTGTAAACCCCGCATTAATGACGATGTACAGGTACTTCGATGTGCGGGACGGAGGTGACGAGTGGATCCGCATCGAGGTGACGGCCGGTGACATGATCATCATCCCCAGCGGCATCTACCACCGCTTCACACTCGACGAGCAGGTATTCTATAGATCTGTTTATTCTATAGATAATTTTTCATGGAGTCTCAATAAAATGTATTAGCACAAATGCATATTATTCTGTCTTCGCATAATTTCTTGTCGTTGACAGTTTTGTTTGTGTTGAAATTCCAATTATAAACGAGAAAGAAAGGCCAAAACAGAGACATACAAAATAAGAATCACAAGACCCCCGACCATACTGGGAGCAGAGTTGATGGCATACCTAGAAACATATCTTTTCGTTAGACGGGAATGAAGAGCACCTTGAGATCTATTCGCAGAGTGAAAGCCTAAATGGAACTCGATACTTAAATCCTTAATAGTTAATCCTTCTTGCTGAATGTCCTATAAATATGTAGTGTCAGTATGTAAGAAAGGAAGAAGAGACAAAACATTTAAATGCTGTTGGAAATGTATCATACAAGATATCTTTTATTCTTTATTGAACATTCTTAAGGCAGTAAGACTGCACACTCGAACTTGTCACAATATGTTCTATCCGGTTCGATTACACCCACGAAGAAGAACCGGCAAGAAACTTCGTGGGGTAATTGTTTTTTTTTTTTTTTCATAAGTATTATTACATCTAGTTTAGTGTATTCCAATACAGGACTACTTACTAATGTCACCTCAAAATGCCGCGCACTCTTTCTAATTTGCTAAAATCATTCAGGTATCTCAATCGAGTTGTGCAATTTTTTTAGAACTACATCCGCGCGAAGAGATTCTTCATCGGAGAGCCGGTGTGGTTACCGTACAACAGACCGGCCGACGAGATGGATTGTCGCCAGCGCTACGTCGACAAACTCAACACAGGCTTCGCCACCTCCGTTCATTGACCACCTCAATATTCATCTGCCTGCAGTAACCTGTAAACCTGGAATTCATATATTCATTTAACCTACAACAATCTTTATAAAAATATATAACGGCTTTGCTCGTGGTCTTTCTCTGAGCTACGTGACTGGTCTTTTCAGACCAAACGCATGGCCCATCCCCATGAGAAATCCGCCAGCGCGACGGTTGGCAGAGTACCGATGCTTGGCCTGAAACGTCGAGCCACATAGCTCGGAGAACGGCCGTGAGTAAAGCCGTTATATATTTTAATAAGGTGTCCTAACCACTGTCATTTAAAAACCCCTACAATAATCTGTCAACCCAGAATTTACATCATCATATCTGTCAACCCAGAATTTACATCATCATATCTGTCAACCCAGAATTTACATCATCATATCTGTCAACCCAGAATTTACATCATCATATCTGTCAACCCAGAATTTACATCATCATATCTGTCAACCCAGAATTTACATCATCATATCTGTCAACCCAGAATTTACATTGTCATACCTGTCAGCCCGGAATTCCACCTTCATGTCGACATACATCTTTGAATCCGGAATTGGTATCTCACATTTTTTTAATTCCAATGTTATTTCCATCTGGAACGGATCCTTCCTGTCTCACAATTGAACATTAGTGCGTCCGTGTTTTATTAAGAACACATTCTTCCCCTATTTAGGGTTCCGTAGCCAGTGATGCTGGCAGTGACCCTTATAAAATCTGTCAGGTGTATGTCCGTCCGTCTGCCCACTCGCTAGGTAAGTGTGCGTGGCAGAAGGGAATTGCTACTGAACCCTCTGTTTGTGAACAATGTTCGGAATTAACAGGCTCTTATATTTCGTTGCAAGGACAACATACATAATATACTCTTCTGTGAAAAGGTGTATTTGATAACAAAACACAGATGAACGGAACTCGGAAGAATAATTACATACATTCCATGTTTTTATGAACAAAATAAATGTATCAAGACAAAAAGTAAATTAAACTTATTTTCAAGTGATATGGTTTTTGGCAGCAAATGTACAAATCATATTTTTTTATCAAATAATTATTGCACTCAAAAAGGGTCAAGTGTGTAACCGAGGAGTACGAGAACATTATGAGAGTGGAAGAGGCGGCAGAGGTGTGTCAGGATGGTGGCACATAGAGATCCGTTCTGTCTGCCTATCCCACTAAAAACAGGCATGACGTTTGTATGTACCTATGTTGATTGTGTTAATAGGATGTTATCAGCAAGCAAACAATATAAGTTTTATCAAAACTACCCTAGTAAATAGTTTGTATAATTTTAAGTTGTAATAATGTAAGTTGTAACACACTTGGAAAACCATGTTTGCTCAAATATTGTGTTACAGATGTTCTATCTCACGAAGTCCGGTTGGCTCTGGTTGTAGTAGTGGCGTGTACTGATACTGTGTGGTGGACCGCGTCGCGATCGTGACTGAACGCTCTCGAGGTTACGCCAGTGGCGGTTCCCCAGGTGAAGCAAGTGAGGCGCCACCTCACTTAATTATCTTGAAGGTAAAGAAAAACATGGATGTTTATTTATTGCTAGACTTTGGGCATGTCCTGTCCTCGAAATGAAAACTGCAATACAACATTAATAAAATGCTATTATGTAGGTGGTGCCTCACTAAAATTCATTGGCCAGAGCCGCCACTGGGTTACGCACACTAAAACAATGAGCATGTGCACGCCTGACAACATTCATAGCCAAACGGACATCGTGAGACAGAATATCTGTAACTAACATGATATTAATTAGAAAATAAGGCCATAAACATGTTATATTCTGTTATAATTTGTATAAAAACAAAGTTTATTTATAATTTACATAAATGCTTTTTGTATTCATTTTAGGTGGAAAATAAGTTGAATTGCATAATTTTAATGTACATGTTATAAATTGTATGATTTATGTACTAAAATAATTTTTATTTAACGAAATAAACGTTATTATTGAAAGACATTTTATTGTCATGCACGCCCTCCGACCACTTACGGCCTAGAAGTTGTAGAGCTATGCGGAGTATGAGGTAAATGGTGAAGCGGTGTCGTGTCCTCTGGCTCCACGTGTAGCTGCAGCTGATGTTGTTTAGGTCAGTGCCCGGTTGTTCTGCTCGAAGGGATCTGTATTTATGCGAGGCGTATTTGGTATTTCGACATGTGTTTAGAAACATAGCATCCGAGGTTTGGTCGTTAGCACCGTCTCACGGCGTGAATGTGACTCTTTCTGTTGGTTATGTCGCCAAGCTTTGTTTATTTATTTTCAACCTTTATTCAGCTGTGGGATAGATGGCGCTGCTAGTCACCACAAAGTTATAAAGTTGCCGACCACAGAACAAACAGAAGTTGTTCCATGCAATACTTTTTCCGTGGTTGCAATGACACCATAGACAAAATGAATAAATTATCATTACTTTTTCAGAAATGTCAAAAAAAAAAAACACGTCACTTTCACAATGTCCATGTTCAAAGCGTAGTGATTAACTTTCTCTGTGATGTCCACTGTCAAAATACTTTCACGACTACAAAAATAAATAAGAAAATACCAAATTACAGTACTTTACTAACTACTGCAGAAACTATTAACTTCAAAATTAACAAGATTAATTAGAAAACACCTACCTCGTCTACCCATCACATACGTAATTAATACAGGTATTTCCTCATTTGTGATGTCATTGTGCGTATCCAGAAAAATAATGCATCCCTATTTAGTCTGTAAAATATTAGTTCATAGGTGATCAAGCGTCCGCCATGTCGTTGCATTATGTGTTACCGAGTGAACGCTGATGGCAGATGATGCCAACATCTCTGCGCGCTCTTATTGGCTGCGACTTCTAGGTTGCCACGAAGTACTTGATTTTGATTGCTCTGATTGGTAGAAATTTTGGCGACGGCGGCGTGTTCTCGTACATAGCGTTTTTGATTATTTAGCCCAGGCGTTCCCAAAGTGTGTGCCGCGGTGCCCTGGGGCATTGCAGCTGGCCCTCAGGGGCGCCGCGATGTGTCCCTGAGCCCTTGGGACTACACGGAATTTGGACTTGGCGCGACTTACGGCACAGGGTCGGTATAGATCCGCTTCGGCACAAAACTTCCATCCAAAGTTTCTCTCGTTCATTTCTGACTGAAAATTGCAATAATTCACACATAAACAAGAGAACAATAGGGTGCAAAAGCGGACATATCACTTTGAGTCATTTCTTCCAGTCAATCTTTGGGTGATGGATGAGAGTAAGTGAGGAAGAATGATGGCAAGGGTATTGCAGACATTAGGACAGGAAAGTAAAAACACAATATACATACCTAATATGTACCTATTTATATATTTCGGGCCCCTCAACATAATGCAAGAATGGAAGAGTCGCCCGACCACTGTACGTATGAAGCGCTTTGAGAAAAAAATTAATGAAGTGCGTTCCGTGCAAAATAATTCACAAATTCTGACAACGAATTTGTACCAGCCAGCCACATAAAAGACTGACGTCTGGACGGTAGGATTGATAACACTTTCGTGCGACTTTGATACTGTAAGCCCGCCTCTATTTTTGTCCTCGAAAATTAATCATAAATTATGGAAATTTGCAGGAATAACTAGGAAACATCGCATCTCGACATGATAATATTCACACTGTGGTACCTGACTATCGCATTTCACTATATATGGTAAGTCTGTATTCTACCCTACCATTTCTTGTATTGTTTATTAGGGTTCGTAGCCAGCGACGCTTATAAAATCGGAGTAGTGTCTTTCCGTCCGTCTGTCTGTCTGTCGCACTCGCTATCCAAGGTGATACTCCGGAACGTAAAGCTCATTTCAATAAGTCCAATATTTAACGGTTGTTGAGTTGTTGAGAAAGTCTCATTCTGCTGAACCGTTTTTTTTTTGTTTTTTTTTTTTGCAATAGGTTGGTATAGATAGAGGAAAGTTACTTTTGGCTGAGATTAGAGGGTTGCACGCTGCACACAACTCGTGAATTCAGTCGATAAAAATTATATCGATTTCTTTCCGATTGAATATTTTTTAGTATAAGAATGCGACTTATTAAAATATAAAGTAAACCAAAGTTATTTTCTTTCTGGTATCCCTATGCACACCCAGATTACTGGTTTTTTTTTTTTTTTTATGGAAACTTGACACGGTTGGCTACATCACCTACAACATCCGTGATGTCAGCCCATAACACCGGGTGAACTAGGTGCCATGTCAGTGCTTCCCTTCATTTCGCGCCGGCTACACTGAACTGGACGGAAAACACGAACTATTTACATAGCCGTTTCGACCGACGTTTCGCTCAGTGCGGTGGTACCAACCCGGCCGGGATAAACCCTACCACCTAGTAAGGTAAGAAGGGAAGGGACCTACAGTTTAACGTGGTATCCGAACCACGGTCAGCCTCCAACAGTCGGGCGGTCATCCATCCAATAACTGACCGCACCATTAAGCTGCCGAGGCTGACGATCCCTTAGTCGACTTTTACGACATGCGACGGGGAGAGATGCAGTGGGACTATTCTTTTTAAGTACCGACCCCACACGGTACAAACTTCCCTCATATAACTTTTTCTAGCTATATATTTATCTGAAGATTTTGTCAATCAAATCCAAAACATTCAGGTAAACAAAGGAGAATGGGCGTTTTGGTCTACCCCTCCTCTAGCTGTGAGTGTTACATCAATGGAAAGGTTGATTTATATAGAATTTTTTTTAGTATGGCAGCCAACGTCAATTATTAGTACTTTAGGAATTACATCACTTTTAAGTTTTATAAACATAGAACCTTATCATAGTAATATGCTTACCTCTGTACGATGATCATCGTTCTAGGAAGGGTAAGTACTTAGAGCGAAACAGTTCCAAAATGACCGAGCGGTATTGAAACCGTAATGATTAAAATATTATTTTTTTGGTTTCAATACCGCTCGGTCATTTTGGAACTGTTTCGCTGTAAGTACTTACCCTTCCTAGAACGATGATCATCGTACAGAGGTAAATAAGCATATTACTATGATAAGGTTCTATCGTAAAGTACTAACAAAAGTTTGGACAAAATGGTTTTCTTGGAAAGACCTTTCGATTGATATTATCATTCATTGTTAGAGGAGGGGTAGACCAACTTCCATAAATTTTTGCCCATCCTCCTTTATAGCATCCTTTTGGTTTCGCTATTCGGGTAAAAATTTGGTTAATTCGAGTTTACAGCATTTCATTAATTAATCAATCGATACGATAATCTATAACTATTATACATGACGTTTTAAATAATTTCGTCAGTTTTCTCCGTCTTCCAATAAAACAGACTATAGCGAGTAGAGTAAAAGAGGATTTGTCAAAATTGTGATACCAAATTATCATCGAGCATATTTTGCTCTACCATTGAAGTGTCACCAAGTTATAAGCACAACCAGCTACCCTACCTGAAACCTGCCCCACAGCGCGCAGCGGGAAAGCCGAGGCGCTCCGCTTGCGACCCTGACCTTTACAAGGGTATGAGGGGGAGGGTGGCGCCACGTCGGCTAGGGGAAGTGGGGGTTGCGTGGGTCAGGGATGAGCGAGGTGGGGGAGAGGTTATGTCACCGCGAGGCAGCTGCATCTGGGGCAATCCAGTGCCGCATCTCTAGGTACAGAAGGGATAATGACTTAGGATCTAGGTCAGAGAAGTAGAGCGTGCTTGCGTTCTAGATTCGAACATCGGACTTTGGATCAGTTGAAAACTTAAAAGGGGAGCATTATGGGAGCTCAGTTCTCAGTTCTCTCAGTATGGCAGCTTCAGCTAAGAGGGTAGTTCATAATGAAAACGTAAGGAATTACTAGGTACTGTTAGATAACTAGGTATAGGCTATCTAGCTAAGATGACAGATCTGTTGAGTGAGAGCCTCGTGAATTCAAACGTAACGCAGAAAAGTAGACGTGCGTAAAAGCGCCTAGAATAAAACACGTCGTGATATTTAACTGATACAATCTTTCATTGATTCAGCTGACTTTGGTCGGGCAGCCTACACGTTGCTGTATTGGGCTTTGAAAGCCGTTAGGTGTCTACCATAACCCAAGCACCTGAACATATTAAACTTATTGAATATCTTGTGTTGGTTTGCACTGGCATGGTGCAGAAAACAGATAAGTAAAGTAAGAACAATGCAAACCACAAACCATGGGAAGTGGTGAAAACGTAGATTTTCATATGAAGCCACCGGCTCCTATTGTTTTGAGTTGTGATTAGGGCATCCAATCCCGCATATTATTTTCAATCTCGGTATTTGCAGGATTGATGATTTTCAATCCCGCGGGATCCCGGTATTTGCAAGATCCCGCAATATAACTGTAGCGCACCAAGCTGTGTGCCTAATTTGTATGATTGTGTAATAAGGACTAAGTATATACATTTACTACTTAATGTGCACTTTTATTTCTGAAAAAAAATTTAATTCTAACATACATACTCGTAATATTCATCAAAAATTGTCAGTTTTAATAACAATTTTAAATCAAGTCATCTTTTGCTGAAAGTATTTTCGGAGGAAACATAAAATATCCAATGTATCGCCTGCCAGACTAGGTACTTCGAATATGGGATGCTAAATAGCCTAATCTATGACGACCACCACGCGACGAGAACTTTTTTGAAAATGGAACTAGGTACCCCCAAATGACCTTCACAGAACATCTTTCGCTCTCACGGTCGCTTTGCTTCGCAACGAACGACGACGCTGTGCCACAGAATATGCTATGTAAGTAGGTGCGACACGAGTAGGCCGGTTGGTGCCGGGCTGATGCCGTCAGCCTAGCTACGTACTCCGTGTTATGCAAGAGAGCGCGCAGAATCAATACCAAGCTGCGAGGGATGGGGCTGCGCCGCGCGCCGCCATCGCAACCGCCACCGCCGCGCCGCCGCCGCGCCGCGGACGCGCCATCGTACCACTCGCTACCACTAGCTAGCTGGCTTGCCATCCGGCCCAGAGCTAGCTACAACCATAGTATACTATAATACTCCCGTCCGTAGCGTTCTTGGTAGCATCGTACCACTCGCCACCACTAGCTGGCTTGCCATCCGGCCCAGAGCTAGCTACAACCATAGTATACTATAATACTCCCGTCCGTAGCGTTCTTGGTAGCATCGTACGGGTACCGCCATACGTAACTTTCGTGCACGCAGCGGGGTCTTAGCTGAACATACTGAACAAATTGCTAGGAAATTGCGTCTTGTTCTTCAAAATCTCATGAAATAGTGAATTCACAAGACAGCAAAATTACTAACAAAATACGAGTTATTCTGTTTTCGACAGTTTCAAGTTTTATTTTAATGGAAACTGACACGGTTGGCTACATCACTTACTACATCCGTGATGTCAGCCCTGTGTGTCAGCCCATAACGCCTTAGTGAATTAGGTGCCATGTCAGTGCTTCCCTTTGGTCGTGCCGGCTACACTGAAGTGGGCGGAAAACACGAACTATTTATAGCCGTTTCAACCGAATTTTCATTCAGTGCAGTGGTACGAACCCGGGCGGGTTAAACCCTACCATCTAGCAAGGTAAGAAAGGAGGGACCCACCAGTTTTACGTGGAATCCGAACTACGGTTTGTAAGTAAACTTAGACATTTTAGGCCTTTCTCTACATAACCGGTAACCTCTGGAACGCTCTCCCTGCCCATATATTTCCCCCCAACTACACAGTCTCGGTTCCTTCAAGTGAATACGCGCCTCTCAGGCCGGCATGGGTATCGCAACCCCCGCAAACGTCCAAATGTTCATGGGCGTCGTTAGACACCTTACGAGTGACCCGCCGCCGCATGTGGCTCTTTCAATCAAAAACAAAAGTGGTCAAGTGCGAGTGGAACTCGCGTGGAGAGGATTCCGTACCATTCCGTTTTTCGTGAGAACTCTAAGACTTAGGATTTTCGTTTTGTTTTTTCCGAGGGTTTTCCTGTAAACTATAAGAGAGGACCTAGATTAAAAATATATATATATTTTAAACGCAGTAGTTTCGGATATTTAGGGAAGGAAAGCTCGATTTTTTTATATTTTCGATCTTATAAACTATAATTCGTTCATTAACGCTATACGTCCGTCATCCATCAAACTCTATATTCTATGTACCAAATCGCAACTTTTTACGTCCAGTATATTCGGAGAAAATAATCTGTGACAGACGGACAGACAGATAAACACAAAATAGTGATCCTATAGTTGTTCCTTTTGTCCTCTTTTGAGGTACGGAACCCTAAAAAAGGTACAAGTTTCGTTACAAGAGTGGTTCCTCAGTCCTCTTCGGGCTATTTATGGCGAATCCAAAGAGTTTGTATTACGTCGCTGCGCTGCGCAGCGACGTAGGTACTTAATACAAACTCTTTGGGCGAATCATAATGGAATATTGCGAATTAGGTATGTTTGAATTCAACATGCGACGTCTATTTCCCCGGCCCGAGCCGGTCAACGTGTACATTCGACAATTCTCAGTCAGTTTACAAACATAACATCGCGCATATCTTACGATGTTTTCCCAATAAACATTGTATTGGATCGTCGACCTCGCGTCGGTGTGACGCGAACTGGATTCAGTGGTGGTGACTGGTGGGTGACGCGCGTGTCGCATTTGGATGTTCGTACTTCGTGCCCCGGTGCGTGACATAACGGGCGGATGTCGTGCCGTGTTTAGGCGGAGGAGGAATGCTCCATTCTGCTACCCGAAAATTCTGAGGATTAGTTACGAATGAACGAGCAGCCCAGGGTCTTTTTCCAAGTCCACACAACATTTCTTTGGGGCTGGGCGAAAATAAAAATGAATCGTTTTATCTTGTGGTTTTATTTAAATAATATTGTTGGTACCTACCTACCTAAGTTCCGTCCATCGGATGGGATTTGAATTCTCGTTGGGATTTGACCATCGACGTGGATTTCTTGGTCGCACCGCTAGGGTGTGGGACTGTCTTCTGTCGAATTGTTTTTCCCGAATCATTTAACCTAGGTGTCTTCAAAAACAGACTGGACAGCCTAGAAATAGTCCGAAAATCTGCTCACATTACATGGCGCCTCACTGAGCATGCTTTCGCGATGAGAGGTGATTTTGGCTCTGTCGACTGCACCATTGGGCCCTCGACACGGCCACCCATTTTGGTTTACATAAAAAATAATTAAATGTAGTGTGGAATTCCACTATCACGCAATTTTCTTGTGTAGGTCATAAAACCTACTAATAAAACAGCCTACCTAATAAAACACTGGGAGCTGTGAAGCGAATTCCGGAGTCTCCCTAGCGTTAATTCATTTAAATACTCCCCTGCCATAGTCTGAATGGGTTTTCAATGTTACGTCGATCATTTGGCATGTATAGGTCTCGTAAAACCAAGGTGAAGCCCGGCGGAGCCAAAATTTCAGTGAAACGACGATCGAAGCATACTCTTGCCTGCCAAACGATAGGTTCGTGCGTGCCAATGACGCCGCCCTTTTCATTTTCTTGGCGAATAACTGAACATTTTATTTGAACGATACATAAATGCTGTACCCTACCCACTTTACAAAATGTTCTAGAAGACAGATAGGTATCAACTCGTAAATTACACTATTCATTATTTCAAAAATACTCACAGCATGCTCGTAGTGCATGCTGTAAGTATATAAAAGCATCACACAGACAATCATTGTTAGTTATTTATTATATCTATCACAGATTGGCTGTCAAGTCTATACACAGTAAATACTGTTTCTGATAAAGGTACGTTTATTCAAAGATTTCGTTTATTGAATAGCCCTACTCATAGGCGCCGACTCCGTGGGTGCTCGGGGGCTTCAGTACCCACGAGCGGTGAGTCATGGGTGCGGAGCACCCACGACGATAGATTTTTTTATGCAATCCAGTATAGTTGGCTGAGTCGGAGGGGCCAAAGCACATGCTCCGACCAGCCAATATCACCTCCGAGAAGGTAGGTGTAAATTCGGCGTGAAATGCAAAACATTGTGCGAATGTTTTGCGAATCCATGCTGCCGGGTGCCGGGAGAATTAGAGAAAAATTAGAGAAGCGTATGTCCAGCCAGTGGACAGCAACACGCTGATGATGATGATTATTGTTCAATCTAGGATTTCATGCTTATCTATCTTCTTTTCTTCTCTTCTATATCATTAAAAACAAGTGGATAAAGTAAAAGAAAAAATTTGCATGAGCACCCACGAAGATTTCTAAAAGTCTGCGCCCCTGGCGCACTTACTTTTATATTTCATACTACTGTCCACGCGTTTTCCACATCCCAAGGGTTCGTAAAGAATGCTGCAAGGCATAAAACTCGCCTTTTGTACCCTTTAATTAAGGTGATGTGCGACTGCCTCTGACTTGAATTTCAAGAAGTGTACCGCCAATATTACTTACCTGATTATACTTAAAAATACTAGCTGTGCCCGCGGCTCCGCCCGCTCTCATATTTGACTTCTCTGCTAACCTCATAACTCATAAGTTATACACGGTGTTGCAGTTGCCCCTGTAATATTTTTAACTGACATAAGGGGGTTATTCTATATATGAAACTAAACAACTTCTGTGAAGAAAAATTTTTTTTGAAACAAAAAAAAAACTTTTTCCATACAAATTTTAATTACCTATTCTCAAAATGTATGGAGAAAAAACAATTTTTTTTCTTCAAATAAAAAAGTCGGAGAACAAAAGTTGTTCTATTTCACGTACAGAATCACCCTCTTTCGGGTTTAACGGTTGGGGTTGCAAGTTGCAACACCGTGTATTTAAGCCATTTAACGTAATGAAAAGTAGCCTATACTATAATTGATGGGAAGTACCAAGATATCCGTAGAAGTAAACTGTATTAAAATAGGTTCAGTGGTTCTCAAGTTATAAGCGGACAGACAGACATGCAGACAGAAAGCAGACGTTGGATTTTATTAAAGGTAAGGAAGGAAGGATATTAAGGAAGGAAGGAATGAAGTGTGTTATGGGTAGTTATTGAGTACATATATCAATTTCTATGATAGAAGTTGATAATAGGTACTCAATAACTGTTATCAATATAAGTTCTATCTATCTATCTGACCGCGTGTCTCACTCTCATCCATCCATCACATCATACCTATGTATGTAGCGAATGAAATAACAGTATGTAGATAATAAAATTATCTGTGGTATTATGAAATGTTCAATAATCAGTATTGCCAAATGCAGACAATGCGACAATGCGTTGCTATAAATAGTTTGCAATATTGAATTACTGCTCGTATGCTCGGCTCGGTCGGACATCGGACACCGCGTCTGCGGTCTGTCTGTCAACATGTCTGTCAACATGTCTGTCTGTCTGTCTGTCCGTAGTCTGGCTGCGCTTTGAAACCCCAAACTGCACGCACATATTCGTCGGCGTGTTTTGATAGATAGGGGCGAATCGTTAATTTATTTGATTTATGGCATTGGTTAGTGGTGAATACCATTTGAAGCAACTTGATTTGAAGTTGATTTGAACATAATTTAAAAGGGCGAATATCCTACTTGACTAATTATTAGTTTCGTTTCGATTTGACATTATCTCGGATAGGTATCTAGACGAAGTAAACTTTCCTAATGTGTGCTATGAGATGACTAATATATAATTATGGAGATACCTACCTACATAGGTGCATGTTCGTTCATTCCTCATTCAATGTGAGTTGCTAAATTATTACATAAAAATGCCCAGGTTGATTTATCATATCAGGTTTTGGCTAGGATGTCTATTTCCCGAAGAAAGTAAATAAATAAATAAATAAATAAATATAAAGCCAGCTAAACTCTTACTTTTTTTTTTATGGAAACTGACGCGATTGGCTGCATCACCTACAACGTCCGTGATGTCAGCCCATAACACCGGGTGAATTAGGTGCCATGTCAGTGCTTCCCCCTTTGATCGTGCCGGCTACACTGAACTGGCCGGAAAACACAAACTATTTACATAGCCGTTTTGACCGACGTTTCATTCAGTGCGGTGGTACCAACCCGGGCAGGTTAAACCATAACACCAAGTAAGATTAGGAGGGAAGGGACATACAGTTTTACGAGGAATCCGAACCTCTGTCAGCCTCCAACGGTCAGCGGTCACCCATCAAAATACTGACCGCACCCAGCGTTGCTTAACATTCAATAGCGACAGTTGACTGTCTGCACCACTGAGCTATCGAGGCTGACAAATTTCACGGTTACTTGACTTCAAGTTCGCTGCTAGGGTGCCAAGGTAGCACTAATCGTGACGAACTGGCGGCGGCGCGTGGCGAAAGGCACGACGAAATTCATCCAAAACCCCACATTGTTACTAGCGGGTTAATAGGTCAAGTACTGGAGGACAGTATACCAATATTATTTTTGACGTGATAACGTCTTATAAATTGATGAACACCGGCTGCACGCACGAAAAAGTGTCACGTTCCATCTGAGCCTGTGCGTGCAAGCGAGAGCGCGTAACAAGCGATAGAGAGGCACAATCGGCCCAAGCGGCAGTGTTGCCGTATCGTACGGTAATCGAGGCTAGAAATCGACAAATGTACGGCGTACGGCAGCGATAGGGGTGCTGTACGAAAAAATACGGTAATTCTTATAGCTGTGTTTCTTTATGACGTTATCATTATCACGTAAAACTATCGCCCGTAAACCGACTTTACAGACAACCAATTTTTATTTTTTTTGTAATCCGGTATGGATGGCTGAGTCGGAGGGGCTAAGGCGCATGCTCCGACCAGCCAATATCACCTCCGAGAAGGTAGGTGCCATACCGGAGACTTCCCTGGATTGCTGGCTATACTGGACTAGAGGAGAACACAACCGAGGCTGCTATGCGGCCATCTTACATCCAGTACGATGGTACCACCAACCCAGTCGGCTACAATTTGAGCCTACCACCTAGTAAGGGGCAAGGGAAGGGACCTACAGTTTTACACCGGTTCCGAACGGTGAGGCAGCAGGTGTAGGTATGCACATAATTTTTTTCGTCAGAAAAAACTCATTGGTACCTACACGCCGCCGACCGGATTCGAACCGCGGACCTCTCGAATGAGAAGCCGATGCCTAAACCACTCGGCCACCCTCCGCTTAATTATATATAAGACAATCATTATTATTATTATTTTTTATTTTTAAACTGACACGGTTGGCTACATCACCTACAACGTCCGTGATGTCAGCCCATTACACCGGGTGAACTAGGTGCCAGTCAGTGCTTCCCTCTTTGATCGTGCCGGCTACACTGAACTGGTCGGAAAACACAAACTATTTAAATAGCCGTTTCGACCGACGTTTCATTCAGGGCTACATGTATTAGGGTTGTGAATATTAGGGTTGGGTTAGGTTATCTTGTTCTACCGCTTATTCCATGGGGAATGCTCGGAGCAGCTGTTTGACGCGATCCACCTCCACACAACGCGCACTGGGCAGGGATTGCATCCCCACCCTACACGCTGGACTTACCGCGGATGCATACCAATCTCTTCTGCAGATCCTTCCTGTACAGAAGTGGTAAACTCTGGAACGCTCTCTTTTCATTCCTGTCGCAGCGGAGACGTCGAGTCGTATCATTGAAGAAGGAGGATAGAGTCAATGCGTCCACTGCTGCGCATACGCAATTTCCCTCCATACCTCCCGGCCTTCAGCGGTACGGAAACACTGCTTTGCGCCGACGTACTTGATGTCGTCGTCCCACCTGGTGGGTGGTCTTCCCACACCCCGTTTTCCTGTCCACGGCCGCCAATGTAGGACACCGGTTACTTCAAATGAGAATAGAAGAGGTATCAATTCGTCTCACAGCACAGATCAGGGACTCAAGACTCTTTCTGCGGTTTTAAAATGTTCTCTGTGCCTGGCTGGTGTGAGTAGTCCAGTCGATAACAGCTCAATGCTCACTTATTGTACAAGCTACTGCAAAGCTGTGTCTATTACAATTTACAACTCATGTATTCTCAGCGTCGTAGTCGCGTCGTTATGCCGTCGTCGTCGGTCAGACAGAAGCCATTGTATGCTTGCTTACAATTTACAATGAGCGCATTAGCGGATGCTGCAGTCGATTTGCCGCCGCTCCATCGTTCGAGCCGAGACTCTGTGAAGGTCACGAGCAGTGGCGGCTGGTGACTTCAGTGACCGGTAGTGCGCTAAGTACCTCCTTAAATACAAAATTTCCCAATTCCCACATTCCCAATGTTATTTTAAGATCGCGACTTCCGAATTTTTTAAACGCCTGCGTTGTATTATGTACGTACCTATTATGAATATTCTCAAGACACTCAATGATTTTTTTTTTTTTTTTTTTTTTTTTTTTTTTTTTTTTTTTTTTTTTTTTTTTTTTTTTTTTTATGGATACTGACACGGTTGGCTACATCACCTACAACATCCGTGATGTAAGCCCATAACACCGGGTGAACTTGGTGCCACGTCAGTGCTTCCCTTCGGTCGTGCCGGCTACACTGAACTGGACGGAAAACACAAACTATTTACATAGCCGTTTCGACCGACCTTTCATTCAGTGCGGTGGTACCAACCCGGGCGGTTAAACCCTACCACCTAGTAATATAATAAGTAATATAATAATATAATGAGTTGCAAAAAACAAGAACATAAATCCAAACAAGTTTTTAACCTCATTTATAGTACCTTTATGAACACACCCATATACCACAACACTACTGCAGCTTTCAAAAAGAAAAGAATAGCAATGTCCCAAAAATACTTAAAAATGTATTAAAAAAAACATTTGAAAAGTAGGAATTGAACCCGGGATCGTAAAGCCTTACCTTTAACCAACTCTTAGGCAAATATCGGCACCACTTAATTCACAGTATCACGTGACAGAAAGCACAAAACCTAACCACATGCCATATCCCATTTTAAATATTCGCGCGCTAACGGGTATGTGACATCACGTGACAGCGCGCTGACTCTAGGTAGACGGACTCGTGCAAAAGGAATCGCTCGCGACGTGTCGCACGCGCGGCTATTCACGATATAGCGTCCTTCTTTGGCGCTCGTGCGCCGCACGCAGAACTCCATTTCGGCCCATACTGTTTCTATGAAGTATCTTTTGTCTCACGCGCCAGCGGTGTTTTGCCGATCCCCATACATTCAGATGGGAGACCCACGTGCGCTTTTCGATTCCGCACGCGGCGCGGGTTTACTCGCAAAAACGTGCCTTGTGATCTATAAAATAAGGTCGAATTCACATTCGTATTTATTTGGAGTACGATCTTTATGGTTTTAATGTTGGTAATCTCTGTAATTGTGAGATATTATTTCTTTTGAGTGAAGTGAAGACTTCTCGTGGTATGGTAGTGCGGCGCACGGGCGCACTTTAGGACCGGCCGCCAGTGGTCACGAGTCACGCGAGACTTCATCTAGCTAGCTAGCGCTTGGCGGGCGGCACAGTCGTGGAACTAATTCCACTTCCTTCGAGCTAAGACTGTGATTCACGCGAGGATTCACGTTTGCAGTCTCTCTTCTTACATGTATAGTCTCTAGTCTAGTAGGTTCCGCTCCGTTCTTCATAAGAACGCTTTTCGGTCGGTTGTTAATTTTACATGCATACATACGTACATAGCGTCACGCCTGTTTCCCGGTGGGGTAGGCAGTCGGCAGTGACAACGGATTTCCACGTGCCACGATGGTGCCACGAGGTGTGTCAGGTCAGGCCTGACACACCTCTGCGGCCTCTTCCACTCCCATAATGTTCTTCATGCATGCTCGTCGGTTACGGGTACTGCGCACTAGGCCCTTTTTGTATTTTTTTTATTCGGCAACCAAACGAACGGTTCCTCTGGCTCAACCACTCCATACCGGATTGAGTAAAAAATATTCCACTGACGTCATATCCTTAACTGAATAATTATATATCTACCTATATCTACCTAGTTGTAAATGGTAGCCTGACAGGATATTATGTTCTAAGTTCCAAAATGCCTGACGATATAGGTATTTCCCAAAAATACATTATTTATTTGTGAAATCGAACGCATCTAAAATCTAGCTTGAGTCCACTGTAGATATAGGTGCCTACTTATTGGGTGAAAAGTATCACCAAATCGTTTGTGAACAGAAGATAATATTATTATAATATAAGTACCTAGTTGGGACGTGCCAACAGCTCCGGGACTTGAAGCTTGAAGCAGAAACGCTAAATAAAATAGGAAGCGGAATGCGGGCAAATGACTCGAATAGGAATCTCATTGAATTTCGGCTCCGCTCAAATATCACCCCCCTTCCTTGGCTTCGAACGAGTAATTGAACAACAAAATGAGCTTCCGAAGAAATTAAACAAAGAATTTTCAGGGGGGGAGTATACTGTAAGTGTGTCTAGATGTGAGTATACCTACTGTAAATGTGGTAATGACTTCCACCTTCGAAACATGACTTGACTACAGCTCCGATACAGCAACTAGCAAGCAATCGATAACAACCAAACAGATATAGCGCATTACAGCGGTGATTAGGTGCCACGAGTCAGTAAGCCTTACTGACTCGAGTCAGTAGGCTTACTGACTCGTGTTAGGTGCAGCTGTATTCCCGGCTGAGCGGCTGAGGTATAGTTAATGGCAGGTTTGATAGCAAATTGCTGTTAGTTATATCCTGTAGTTTAGAATGTTAGAAGAATATTAGTGAAAGAATTAGCCCGAGAAGATCGATACTTTTCGAGATTTTTTTTTATCATAATTCACCACCCCGACATAACCTGTTAGTATGGCTATTCCCTAGAGTGTTTTATATCCTGTAGTTTAGGATGTTAGAAGAATATTAGTGAAATAATTAGTCCGAGGAGATCAATACTTTACGAGAAAAAAAATGAAAATTTAAAGTCACCGCCCCGACATAACCTGTTAGTATGGCTATTCCCTAGAGTGTTTTTATAAGCCGGAGGCGCGGAGGGAATGCAGCCCCCGTCCGCTGTAACGAAGCGCAGGCGCCCGTGTGAGCCATAGCGGCTGAGGCTGGTCGAAAAAAAAGCCGAAGCTGCGGAGGCGAGCATGGGTGCCTGCGCTTTGTTACGCAAGGACGGAGGGGCTGCACTTCTCGCAGCGCCGGAGAAGAGGCAATCGCAATTAGCTAATGAGTTTTTTTATACGTCCCTCCCTTTTTGGAGGTACTTGTATGCCCCCCCCCCCCTAAAAGTACCCCTCCTCCGGGGGGGGGGGGGGGGGGGGGGGTTCATAAATCGTTACACCAACCTCCCCCCTCCGCCACCTGTCAGTATCTATACCCACCCGTATTCCCGCAGTCACTATCCGAAATCACTTGGACTTTAGCTTCGGTAGCTCAGTGGTGCGGTCGGTCGACTGTTGATAAGCAACCCTGAGCGCGGTCAGTACTTGGATGGGTGATCGCTCGATCGTTGGAGGCTGACCGTGGTTCGGATTTCACGTTAAAATGTAGGTCCCTTCCCTTCTTACCTTACTAGGTGATAGGGTTTATCCCGCCCGGGTTGGTACCACCGCACTGAACGTCAGTCGAAAAGGCTATGTACATAGTTCGTGCTTTTCGTCCAGTTCAGTGTAGCCGACATGAAATGAAGGGAAGCGCTGACATGGCATGTAGCTCACCAGTGGTTATGGGCTGACATCATCACGGATCTTGTACTGTAGGTGATGTAGCCAACCGTGTCAGTTACCATAAAAAAAATAACATTTTTCACACACGCGCACGCCCGCTACTCCAAAATGTAGATTCAATAACCGCCCAATGAGCGTTCACAAAAAAAAATCACATATTTCCTACTGCACCTTTCAATTCCATATCAACTACGCAGTCCATCGTCGCTCGCTCGGTTCCGCTCGAGGTTCCGCTCGATCGCTCATCTCTTCCATCCATCGCATTACGGTGATCTAGGAATTGCATTGTCTGATCTGCGATTGTGCTCCGCGCCCAGCCTGGTAACGAACGGCGCGGCGCCTGCCAACCGTGAAACTACGTAGTGCCGAGGACATTTTCATGATATTACACAGCGTAACCTCGTTACAGGTAAGTAGGCTATCTGGGTACCACGGATCTACTGAGAACAACTGGACGCGTTAATTCACCCAATCTTCTTTTTAAATACGAATTTCACGCGAGCGCAGCTGCGGGAAAAAGGTAGTTATTTAATATGTGCCTTGGTGAGCTAGGTGCGATGTCAGTGCATCTCCTTGTTGGTCATGTCCCGGCTGCGTATATCGAAATGCTACTTCAATACGTCCCCGCGGACTGGGACGAACTAAGTTAGCATTTCCAAACGATAAACACACCTAAATACTGCTCCAATACGTCTCAGATGTACTGCAGTAGTATTTCAAGTTATATAACGCGCTACAAGGTAGGGGTTATCCTAATTCTGTTTGTCAACGTGAAACTGATACTAAAGGAAGACTACGAACTAATGTATGTTTCACGTTAAAAGATATAAATAGAGTATATAGCATGACAAATAAAGCAAATAGAGTACGACAAAAAATAATAGTTTAATTGGATCTCCTACACATAATTTTTTGACACATGAATGACATAATTTGGGATGGCTATTCGTAGGTATGAGGTTAGGTTATTGGTGAATGTTTTGGTGGTTAAAAAAATTAACCCTAACCTAATGTTGAGGCGGCGCATGTCGTTTTAGTACCCCCCAAGTACAGTCTCGGTAGTATACCTGCATGCAGGTATACCTACGAATAGACACTTCCCTAGAAATCCAACGCCAATACGTCACGCGAGCTGGACGAATAGGATTAGGGTTCCTAGTACATCTAAATGCGTAATTACTTAGAAATCCTACTGCAGCACGTCACCGTCTAAGACGCATTGGAGCAGCATTTACGCGCGTTTATCATTTGGAAATACTAATCCAGTTCGTCCCAGCTCGCGGGGACGTATTGAAGTAGCATTTCGATATACGCGTCCCGGCTACACTGAACTGGACGGAAAGAAAACACGAACGATACATAGCCGCTTCGGCGGACCTCACGTAAGTAGTTATGATTCAGCCAGGGAAGTTGGAAGGGTTGATAAAAGAAGATTGCATGTATCACCGACTTAATTTTTATAATGGATTTTCAGACACTTTCAGTCTGCACATAAGTTTTAAAAAATCTACTTTGCAAAAATTCATGGATAAAGGAATAAAGTGTACATAAAAATGCAAAAAGATCCATCAACTGATCTTTACAATGGATTTTAATGTATTCACTTAAAATTTAATTCAGTGTTCAGGCGGGTTAAACCCTACCATCCGGCGGGTTTTATCGGCCACTCCCCAAGGTCGCCACCCCGGGTGGTCGATGGGAATTTCGTCTGAATTGCTTTTCTCATCGGCCACCCCTAACACATGTTAAGGCATCTCAGTAGGGTGGCCGAAAGGAATGGAGGCTGTGTAAAGGTTTCTCATCGGCCACCCCAGATGTTTTAAAATTTTTTTTTTCTTGTTATGTACTATATAAAGTACAGATACAAGAGATACAGATACAAAACAATCTACTTAAAATAATATTATGCAGGATGTTCGGCACATCGACCGACAAATTTTTTTTTATGTAAGTGGGGTCATTTTCAACGTTTTGACCCATGATACCTTTTGTCAGATGTCACGTGGTATCGAGATACGATTTGTTTTTTTTGAAAATTACCAAAATACCAGCTTTAAACCTTTGTAACTTTTTCGTTTATGATTGTATCAGCACGAAATAAAATTTATTGAATTTTACGATGTATCCTTGTTCTAGAAAAAAAAAATTATTTCATGAAGTTATTACCATGAAAAGGTCTTATGACCTTCCAAAGTTCCGAGAACGAGTAAAAATAAGAAAGAATCTTAATTTCTTAATTCATTTAAAAAAAACTGACAACAATTGATAGCTTCACGCTTCTTTTAAAAAGTTCACTAGTTTATGCCCTTTCCAACGGTATACCACATGTCATACAAATAATTCACTATGGGGTCAAAATTAGGGACAGAGACAGAACAGAACGACAACACGGGCACTTATCGGTGCACTTTGTTCAATTCTCCATGTTCAATGTTTAGACTCTTGCAAATTAGCCCAAATTTTGACCACATAGTGAATTATTTGTATGACATGTGGTACACCGTTGGAAAGGGCGTAAACTAGTGAACTTTTTAAAAGAAAATGAAGCTATCAATAATAATTGCTGTCAGTTTTTTTTTTAATGAATTAAGAAATTAAGATTCTGATATATTTTTACTCGTTCTCGGGACTTTGGGAGGTCATAAGACCTTTTCATGGTATTAACTTCATCAAATAATATTTTTTCTAGAACAAGGATACATCGTAAAATACAACTAATTTTATTTCGTGCTGATACAATCATAAAAAAAGTTACAAGGGTTTAAAGCTGGGATTTTGGTAATTTTCAAAAATAAAGAAAAAAAATTTTATCCCGATACCACGTGACATCTGACAAAGGGTATCATGGGTCAAAACTTTTCAAATGATCCAAACTTACATACAAAAAAAAAATTGTCGATCGATGTGCCGAACACCCTGTATATTATTATTTTAAGTAGTATGTTTTGTATCATATCTCTTGTATCTGTACTTTATATATATAGTACATAACAAGAAAAAAATCATAATTAAAAAACATCTGGGGTGGCCGATGAGAAAACCTTTACACAACCTCCATTCCTTTCGGCCACCCCACTGAGATGCCCTAACACGTGTTAGGGGTGGCCGATGAGAAAAGCAATTCAGACGAAATTCCCATCGACCACCGGGGGTGGTGACCTTGGGGGGTGGCCGATGAAACCCGCCGCTACCATCTAGTAATATAAGTAGTAGTAAGGTAAGAACTAGTAAGGTAAGAACTAGTTAGAAGGGTAGGGAGGGAGCCACAGTTTACGTGGAACCCGAACCACAGTCAGCCTCCAGCGGTTGAAAGGCTACCCATCCATGTTCAGACCGCGCCCAGGTGTGCTTATCACGAATAACAGTCAATCGATCGCACCACTGAGCTACCGAGGCTGACTTTTCCATACGAAATATGTCCATTTAATATTCTCTACCAGTTAACTTCAAATTTTTCTAATTATCTTACTGTTATTAATTATTTTCTTCTTCGTATAAATTGTGAGCTAAACCATCCATGTGTGAGTTAGGTGAAAAACACAGTCATACATTTTCACCCTTCTAAGGTAAGACGAACTTGTATTCAATCAAAGTAAAAAAATAAAAAATAAAGTGGGCCATAGTACACTCGTCACATAGGTATATGTTATTAGCCTTATATCTAGTAGGGGCCGAAATGGTTCACCCCTTCTTATATAGTTTTAAAACGGGTTCATTTTTATACCTTGTCTGAAAAATTTACCTTCCCATGCGCTACTGAGCACATGACTATTATCAGAGGGTTCTAGATACAGGTAGGCACTAATATTTAGCAAGTTGTGCGTCACGCACGGCTCGGTAGTCAGTCAGTAGTCACGCACGGCGACCGATGTGGCTGGATCGCAGTTTTCCCACACACTCGACATCATTCATTTTACTACTATCATGTGATTAGGTTCTGCAGGGCTCACAATACTATACACTAGTCTAGCACAAGGTCATTTCAGCGCTTTGCTTTGCTATTTGATCGATCAATGTATTACAGTTCAGCATTGCGTTCACCAAAAAGCATTACACGCTCACTCACTCAAAACTCGTTCAATTTCAACAGATCAGAAAGCAATAGATAATAAACTCGAGACATAAATCAGAGTGGAGGTTCAATCCACCCAGCGCGCCTCACTTTGGCGGTATTTTTGAAGCGGCAGTCAAATCGGCAAAAACTCACCTCAAACGGGTTATAGGGGAGCAGACTCTCACTTTCGAAGAGTTAACGACAGTTTTCACGCGGGTAGAGGCGGTTTTAAATTCGCGTCCAATGCATCCACTATCATCAGACCCATCAGAATTCGACGTTCTCACTGGTGCTCATTTCCTTATCGAGAGATCATTAACTTCAGTCCCGGAATATGATTGGATAGCAGAGCCTGTTTCGAGGCAAAAGCGATTCGAAATGGTACAGACCATGTCACAACATTTTTGGAAGCGGTGGAGCTCAGACTATCTGACCACCCTCCAACAGCGGTCGAAATGGACTGCAAAGACCGATTCCCTTCGCGTGGGCGATCTGGTTCTTCTGAAGGACGACAATATTCCTCCTCTTCATTGGAAGATGGGCAGGATTGCGGAAATAAAGCCGGGTAGAGATGGGGTTATTCGAGTGGTAGTTGTTAACACTCCTCATGGGGTTTTAACACGGCCTGTTGTTAAGGTGTGTCGTCTTCCCATCTACGACCATTAGAACAGCGGTGACTTGCTAATGTATTGCGGTTGATAAGAAGCTTGGCTTCTTCTCAGGGGGGGGTGTTCGGTATTTTGCGATCATTTACATTTACACAAAACACGTTAGGTACACGTGCCTCCATTCTCTTCGCCTCAAGACTCTACCTGCAGCGGTCTTCATGCAAGAAGCACACAGCGCCTCCTGGCGGAAAGGAGAAGAGTCCGGTTGCCTAGGCGACGGGCTGTTGTTATCTGACACGTCCGAAAATATAAGCGGCAGCGGGCGGTTTATTTGAACATTTTTGCTCTGAAAAAGACGATATTCACCCTGATCGAGCACGGCGCGGGCTCTCAGGGCTGGTTGACCTAATACGGTATAAGTTGAGTGTAGTTCCCGAGGTGTGTGCGTAGCTGGGCCCAGCAGATCCTCGGACACCGGGACGTTTCCGTGCCGGGATCACTACCTGAAGAACTGAGCTATCGAAGGTGCGGCTGCGGGCGGAGACATCACATCACATCCAGGTAGGAGGCACCACACCACCACACACTTTGCGCTATAGCTGTGTTGTTTTAAATTGGCGATTTTGAGAAAGTTGGCGGGTCGAGTTGTTCCCAAGTGGACCCACAGTTCTAAAAGTGTGTGCTCGTAGGCACAGAAAGGTAAGTAATTACCTACCTACCTACCTACGAGCATATAAAGTTTTTCAGCGTCCTACCGTAGACGCTTGGAGGGTGCTCTATGCTCTGATGAAGACTTACATTCTCATTTTCATGTTCACAGACAGAGACGTGTCTTCTTCACTAGTGCATTCGTAGCGCTCAAACAGGTGTGAAAGTGGTAATGGAAACACCCTATAATAGACCTTGAGACAAAGAAGGGGGATTAAAATAAGAAATACGCTCAGAAATATAAAGTTATCATTTATTCCTTGTAATACAAGATTATATAAAAGGACAGGGTGTGAGTTTTCAGAATCACTTGAGCATCGTAGGGGTGACGACCGAGCTAATCGATTAGAACTATAATTCCATCCGAGAACTTAGCTTCGGAAGGGGAGACGAAGGTCTTCGCAGGAAGGCCGACACGAAGCCTCCGACGCGTCGCTCGATCTCCACCCTCTTCACAGTGTTCTGCTTCGGAACAGCCGGACGAGGAGTAGGGCCCAGGTGGCTCGTACCGGCTATGCCGTCGCAGATGATGCAGGCGTCCTCGGACGGAGAACGTAGAAACGGGGAAGTCTACGTGTAACGTAGAAGAGACTACGTGTAGACGTAGGAGCCGTAACCCTGGCTGTGGGGACTCCTGTCTCAACGCTGAGATGTACGGCTGCAGGCGTCCGTGAGGGAGACTCGACGACGCGTGACCGACGACGGTGGTGCAACGCCGCAGCTCGTTGACAATGGCACGGTCGCGAGGAAGACTAGTAAGACTCACGGCGGCAGATCGAGCGCGTTATATTTTATCTTGTAGCGGAGAATTATTTAACCGCTCAAGTGCCTTCAGGCTAAATTATAGCCTAGCCAAAAATGTCAGTTGTTTGTCCTCGGGTATGATTTGTACCCAGCGAAAAATGACAGTTGTTTGCCCTCGGGTATGATTTGTACCCAGCGAGAAATGTGAGTTGTTTGCCTTCGGGTCATTTTTATCCCTTGAGCCATCATGATGAAACTATGTCTATACCTCTCAAACGCATTTAAATATCGATCTCACTTGATTTTCTGTCTCTTCCTTACATAGTAGGCGTTCTTTCGTTCTTAGAAACCATCCGTCTGCCGTCAATAGAATTCAAACCATATTCACTTGTAATAAGCACTTGAGTGTTTTGACTTAAGTGCTCGATTTTGTACCTACTTTAGAGGTTGTTTACGTTTAAATCCACGCTGGTAATAACAATCTGTTGTTATCTGTTGTTAAAGCAACTAATAACGATCCCAAAAAACATAAAACATCCATATGTTACTCATCTCGATTTCGTAATAATCTCAATATCATGTTACAAGTGCCAAAAGTGCCCCCCCATTCCCCCCGTGTGTTTCAACAGCTCAATACGAATGAATCATTCCATTTGTAACAATAACAAATAAACGACGGCCTTCTTGAGAATACTAATAACAAATTCTCAGAACACTTCAAGTATGTGTATCCATTAATCATCGCTCTAATCGCTTTCGATTGAAGTGGTCTCGGCGGCGCGCCGCGCGGCGGAGGGGCCGGCAAACAACTCGTTTGTTTGTTTATTTAATGGGCAGTTAGTGACGGCGCGCGGAGCGGCGGCCGGGCAAACAATGCATAATTTTGTTCGGAGCGCGGGCAAGCAAGCGGTTAACAGAAGAAGTGAAGTCTTGTTTCACTGAGTCCCGCTTTTTATAGACGACAGCGCGCGTTTGTGGTGTGGCTGCGGAATGAAGTCGGCTAGCACGCAATGACGCGCACTGTATGTGGTTACCTGAATCTAAGTGGCTGAAGGCCTGTAACACCATTTGTTGATAATAATGGACCTCTACTAGGGGTCCTCCGATGATGTCTGAATTAACATGTAAGATAAATACAACCGAACAACCGAGGCGAATGTGAATTCCCGTCTATTTGGGATATATTTCAACCGCCTGGCAACCCATTAATCAACACCGCGATGTGCGGTGTTGCCAAATTCAGCAAACAGAAATTCCATACAGACGCTTGAGATCTTTTTCGTTACGTCAAACAATGTATAATTTTAGTATGGGCTGACAGCGGGAAGAGATCGTGGAAATTCACGCTCGGTAAATGATGCTATAATGGGTGCTCGGTTACGTAGTGAGAGTGTAGTACGCCGAGATATGTGTGATTGAATTTTCAGAAATGTAGGTTGGCAGTAATAATATTGAATAGTAACGGACGTCTCACGTGTACCGTAGCCTTAGTACGGAGTATTTTCCTCCGTACTGGCAATGTGTCTCTGACACTTCGGTAAACGGCATTTCGACAGTCCGCTATTAAAATTCACTACGTGACAGTACCCCCTCGGCCCGTTGAAAATTTTCTGGCATCAGAAAATTTTATCCGGTGAAGGCGCACTGCACACGTGCGAAAAAAATAAAAAAAAAAATGTAAATATGTGTTGAGTGTGTGCATGAAAAAAAAATTACAAATGATTACTACGGCAATATAGGAGAAAAATTAAAAAATTGAAAATAAAATGAATTTAACTAAAATGTTGTTTACCTACTTTTGTACCTGTGTTCCCTATGTCCTGCATTCTCATCTTTCATACATCATCTCTCTTTCCTCATCATTCCTGAACCCATCTACTCATTCATACTTCGCATACAAAGGTCGCATTCATACCATGGCATACCCCGCAATCGGTGCCTAGCACTCGCAGCTGAGTAGCCTCCTTACAACCCAGAGTGCGCTCCGAACATAAGTACAAGGCGCGCACTCACCACAGACAACCCAAATACTAAGAAGGAAACCGGTAGTTGGCTCGGCTTACGGTCTGGCATCGAGAGAACATAACTCCTTGGCTTATAGTTTTCAGTCTGTCGAGCTCCCGCAGACTAGGTGAAGGCATATTTAGAGTGTCACTAACCGCACTTGGTGTCTTAGGGCTTAATTTTACGAGTAACCAGCCGCTCGCATGTGAGTCTGTCTTTGCCAAACCCCAACCGGCCAACACCTTGAGAAAATAAAATAATAAAAAAATTTAAAGTGACAAAGAAATTTAAAAAAAAATATTCAAAGAACAAGCTGAGTTGACAACCCTAATTGCCGAGTAAGAAAAATAAAAAAAAAAAAATGAAAGAATGTTACAGTAGCATGTTTGTGCGACATGTAGGTACCATGTCGGTACCATGTCGAACCATGACTGCGAACAAACAAAAAAACAAAACTATATACACACTATGTATGTATGTATGTATGTGTACTATGTGTGATTCAACATAATATAAAAAAATCGATCAATGGTCACTTCATCTCGTAACACATTAATCTGTATCTCCCAAAAACATACACCGGTGGTCATAAAAAAATATGAAAAAGCCCGCAGGGAGATTCCAAACTATTTAAAGTTTCGAACAAACGTGACTACAGCAGCATTTATCTGAACTGTAGCCTCGAGTTCACTCCTCGGGTAACCCAACCGGTAAGTATAAATGTACCAAGCATGAAGACTGACGTGTCCATCGTACTTGGTAACTTAGTGCCATGTACACCCCTACTGGAGGACCTGTACATGCAACACACACAAAATATGGAGATACAAAAAAAAACAAAATAAAATTATTGAATCGCACAAGTGTATGTATACCTAAATGATGTTGTTTGTACAAGTTATATATTATATGAAAGTAATAATATATACTGTCAATGTAAAATGTTACAAATAAAACTTTAAGTTGTGTTGTTGCACGTCACAAAAAAAATATAGGTGTTCATGATAAAAAACTGTATGTATGGGCATGACACCTAGATGTGACAATCAGTTTTAAAACAAAATAAGCACTTTAAAAGTTGCTTCCGGATTGCCGGTAACTAGTATAAATAAAAAAAAATTTAATGGGCATGGCACCTAGTTGTGACTAGCCATTTTTAAAAATAAAAGGAAAGGAACAATAGCCTTTAAGAGTAGCGTTCTAAATTGCCGATACTAAAAACATTTAAAAAAATTATGTTTGGGCATGGCACTTAGTTGTGACCAGCCATTTTAAAAGAAAAGAAATGATATAAACGGTTTAAATGCTGCGTTCCGAATTGCCGTTAACTAAAAACATTAAAAAAAATTATGTTTGGGCATGGCACTTAGTTGTGACCAGCCATTTTAAAAGAAAAGAAATGCAGTTAGGCCATTGAAATGTTGCCTCCGATTAGTCGGTGCCTAATAAAATTAAAAATATTAGCCAGTATCTACTAAAATTGAAAAAATTTCGAGAGCTGCGGTAACTGTTAAGCAGTTATCGCGTTGTACCTACACGGAATGGTGTGAACTATACATTTAGATATACCCACGGGGAATAATAAAACCTGAACATGGGAACTGGCTCGAGTGCTCTCCTCTCCAGCCCGTGCAGTGCCTCTCGCTTGCTGGAGGACAAACAGTTGGTGTGCCGTTCCATTCTAAACATAAAAGTTGACGTTAGAATATTTAAAATTATACAAATTACTATTATGTTGACAAGAAGATAATGTTGACCGTTGATTTCGAAAAGGTTAAAATTACTATAACAAACTGACTAGGTATTGTTTATTTCAACGGTCCGTTAAGTTGGGATTCTACGTCTAAAAGAAAGTAACGAGTTGACATGTATGTGCGTTGTGCTGGCATGAAACATCAAATTATTTTTCTATAGGTTGCCTAACTGAACTATAATCACCTAATGTTTGGAATTAAAAAAACGTTGGCTAAAAACTTGTTGTTACACAAACACAATATAAAATATAAAAAACTAGCCAACGACCCTGCGGATCAAGTCCACATGAGTACAACAAAAACTTTCACAAACACTGGTGTGGGTAATTTCATTACCTATAAGTGACAAAATAAATTATTTTTCTGCAACCTATTATCCAATATGAAAAAATGTGATGGACGTGGAGACTACCTCTCAGGTTTGGAGGTATCTACTAAATTTTAAAAAAATTACACAACACAAGAACGCACAATACAAAACAAATGAAAATTTAGCTCGCTCGTCACAATATAAGCTTATAAGGCAGCATTATAGCTCCTTATAGCTTAATAAAACCCAAAAAGCCTAACAATTTACCCAAAAACCCGCCGAAGAACTAGGGATACTGCACAAATTGCACAAAAAACTACAAGTTATAATAAAAAAATTAACTACATCCCTAGCCACAGTACCGATTACAAAGATAGATGAAGTCTATACTTTGAATATGTTCGGGCGTTGCTAGCCAACTACTGTGTGATATGATAATGTAAGTACACAATAACTAAGCCTACCTACTGCTCAAGTGATTCTTTACCGGTAGGCGCCACTGAGACAAAGAAGGGGGATTAAAATAAGAAATACGCTCAGAAATATAAAGTTATCATTTATTCCTTGTAATACAAGATTATATAAAAGGACAGGGTGTGAGTTTTCAGAATCACTTGAGCATCGTAGGGGTGACGACCGAGCTAATCGATTAGAACTATAATTCCATCCGAGAACTTAGCTTCGGAAGGGGAGACGAAGGTCTTCGCAGGAAGGCCGACACGAAGCCTCCGACGCGTCGCTCGATCTCCACCCTCTTCACAGTGTTCTGCTTCGGAACAGCCGGACGAGGAGTAGGGCCCAGGTGGCTCGTACCGGCTATGCCGTCGCAGATGATGCAGGCGTCCTCGGACGGAGAACGTAGAAACGGGGAAGTCTACGTGTAACGTAGAAGAGACTACGTGTAGACGTAGGAGCCGTAACCCTGGCTGTGGGGACTCCTGTCTCAACGCTGAGATGTACGGCTGCAGGCGTCCGTGAGGGAGACTCGACGACGCGTGCGCGTGACCGACGACGGTGGTGCAACGCCGCGGCTCGTTGACAATGGCACGGTCGCGAGGAAGACTAGTAAGACTCACGGCGGCAGATCGAGCGCGTTATATTTTTAACCCCCGACGAAAAAAAAGGAGGGGTGTTATAAGTTTGACGTGTGTGTGTGTGTGTGTGTGTGTGTGTGTGTGTGTCTGTCTGTGGCATCGTAGCTCTCAAACGGATCGACCGATTTGGATGCGGTTTTTTTTATTAGGAAGCTTGTTTAATCGGGATGGTTCTTAGCTATGTTTGTAATCAAGTAATCAAGTAATTAAGTAATAAAAAAAATTGTTATCTCAAAAAGTGGACCGATTTTCATGCGGTTTTTTTTAAAAAGCTTGAAATAAAAGTTAAATTACAAATTTAAAAAACCCCCGACCCTTAAAAAGTCAAAAATAATTTCCGTTTACTTAATTAAAGGAGTCGGGGGACCGCTAAGTAAATAAAATATAAAAACTCAGAGCTGCGCGGGAATTTACTAAGCGGTCTTCCGACTCCTTTAATTAAGTAAACGGAAATTATTTTTGACTTTTTAAGGGTCGGGGGTTTTTTTATCTTGTAGCGGAGAATTATTTAACAGAAGAAGTGAAGTCTTGTTTCACTGAGTCCCGCTTTTTATAGACGACAGCGCGCGTTTGTGGTGTGGCTGCGGAATGAAGTCGGCTAGCACGCAATGACGCGCACTGTATGTGGTTACCTGAATCTAAGTGGCTGAAGGCCTGTAACACCATTTGTTGATAATAATGGACCTCTACTAGGGGTCCTCCGATGATGTCTGAATTAACATGTAAGATAAATACAACCGAGGCGAATGTGAATTCCCGTCTATTTGGGATATATTTCAACCGCCTGGCAACCCATTAATCAACACCGCGATGTGCGGTGTTGCCAAATTCAGCAAACAGAAATTCCATACAGACGCTTGAGATCTTTTTCGTTACGTCAAACAATGTATAATTTTAGTATGGGCTGACAGCGGGAAGAGATCGTGGAAATTCACGCTCGGTAAATGATGCTATAATGGGTGCTCGGTTACGTAGTGAGAGTGTAGTACGCCGAGATATGTGTGATTGAATTTTCAGAAATGTAGGTTGGCAGTAATAATATTGAATAGTAACGGACGTCTCACGTGTACCGTAGCCGTACTAATACGGAGTATTTTCCTCCGTACTGGCAATGTGTCTCTGACACTTCGGTAAACGGCATTTCGACAGTCCGCTATTAAAATTCACTACGTGACAACCTGTTAGGGGCACATTTAGGGTTCTTGCTTCCTGCTAAATTATTGTTCGAAGACAAAAGCAACGCTATACGTAGGCACACTAACTTCCTTTCCTTTTACCTATAATAAAATCCAACGTCTGCTTTCTGTCTGTCTGTCTGTCTGTCCGCTTATAACTCGAGAACCACTGAACCGATTTTAATAAAACAAAATTCTACGGATAGCTTGATTCTTCCCATCAACTATAGGCTACTTACTATCACGCTAAATAGCTTATGAGGTTAGCAGTGAAGTGAAATATGAGAGCGGGCGGAGCCGCGGGCACAGCTATCATAATACAATCGTCAAATCGCCGCATGTACCTAGCTAGTACATATACCTTGCGAGCGACAAGGCAGGTACTGCCATTTTTTTTTATGGAATCCTAATGGTATGGATGGCTGAGTCCGAGGGGCTGCTCCGTCAGTCAAACGATCGTCAAGTCAATATCACCTCACTTCCGAGATGGTGCCATACTGGGGACTTCTCATTGAATTGTCGACTCTACTGGACTGGAAGAGAACTATGGTCGATCTTTCGCCTAGTGCGGTGGTAGCAATCCAGTAGGCTACAGTTTGAGCCTACCTAATACACGTAATGGTTTGGCACGGCCGAAGCAGATGCGTGTCTACGTTCGATCTGGACGAAGGCGTTGACTCCCTGGCCCAGACCTACAACGGTGACACAGTCTGCGTCACCGTTCTAGCAGGCCACGGACTGTCCGTCCGAAGTGTTTCCACTTTAATGGTTTCAATTTCCCACGCCTCAATAAAGTTTTCCTGTTTTTAGGTCTTTTTCCCCTTGAAAATGATTCAGTTTATTTCTGTTAGTTTTGGTACTGAAATTTTCACAGAATATGTTATTATTATGGCCGATATAATAACAAATAATAAAAATAAGAAAAAGTAAAAAATTCATGGGGATTCCCATAGAAGAAACGCGCGCGCCATCTACCGAATAGAGCATTAAGCATTTTAACTAATCATGAATTTTAACTAATACGAAGCATTTCATAACACGCTATAGATGGCGTGAGTGGCGCTAACCATGACATGGCGATACGGAACCCTCGGTGCGCGAGTTCGACTCGCACTTGGCCGGTTTTTATATCCTCCTGTGGAGTCTAAATTCCCCTCAAAAGGGGAACTTTCCCTCATTGTGGAAACATTAGGGACCTAGACCTAGGTCCTGTCTCGGCGAATTGGCACCGTCGTGTGTGCTGCTCCGTCCTCTAACGCGATTACACTTCGAAGTAAACAGGCGGCGAGTGGGCTGAGCAGTGCGGTGTCTGAGGCATTACCTTACGTGAGGTCCGAGGTTCGAATCCGGTCGGGGTATACCAATTAGTTTTCTTTTTAACCCCCGACGAAAAAAACGGAGGGGTGTTTATAAGTTTGACGTGTGTGTGTGTGTGTGTTTGTTTTAAGTACTATCCGAGGACGTGCACCTGAATACACAAGGCACATACGAGGACATTTTCAAACCGAGGACTTTTTCCTGGGTCCTCGGATTGAATGGTCACCATTGTCGTATTCTCCGTGCGATTCTGAACCTTTCTGTCTAAGAAATACGGAAATCGGAAACGGTCCTCGATTTGGTCGCCATAATTTTAGTCAGAGTGTGAAAATTTGTGACCACCAGGGCGGCGCCACCGTCGTATTTTACACACTTCGATTTACACCCAAGTCCACTTTCTTAACCAATCCGAGGACCCATGTGTGAAGTTCACACATGGGTCCTCGGTTTGGACACGTTTTGCTGAGTGTGTATTGTTTTTTTTTTCTAAACAAATTTTCAAAAATTCAAAAGCGGCGGGTGGCCGAGTGGTTTGGGCATCGGCTTCTCATGCGGCAGCGGTCGGCGGCGGAGGTCGGCGGTTCGAATCCGGTCGGCGTGTACCAATGAGTTTCTGACGAAAAAATGTACGTGCATACCTACACCTGCTGCTTCACCGTTCAACATTTTGTTCCGATTACGCTAAGATGTGGCTCTCATACAAAGCGAATTGTTCCGCGCGCCGAAATAAAAGTACCGTAGTGGGCTTGCTTACTTTCTTCTTTTTAAATACGAATTTCACGCAAGCGAAGCCGCGGGCAAAAGCTAGTAGTACATAATTCAAAGAAAAACAGTACTTACATGAAAATAAATAAGAACATAATTGGAGTGCGAGACTACAAGTGATTTCTTCCAGTCAACCTTTCAATTCTCAAAATTCTTGTTCATAAAAACTCTTCATTATTGAGTAATTTTTTGATAGATTGACCAAATACTTTATTTTTCTTATCAAAGTACGCCAAGAACTGAATGACTGGTAGGTAGGTACTGCACCACTAATCTTTGTGTTCTTGAATAAATGAAACCACTTTGGACGATGCGCATGTAATCCCAAATTGTATTTACATGTTATAATTTCGATGTCTAGACCTAAACTGAAAACAATATTTTTCAAAGCTAATGTCAAGACAAAAAATACTCGCATTCGAAAACACTCGACAAGATAGACTCTTTGGCAAAAGAATAAACTCTTGCACTGGCCAACGTGCATTACCTACATTTATAGAATATATTTCATCGTCTCTTAGTTTAGTTTAGAGCATCTATAGTCCGTGTTCAGCTCGAGACACGCCCTCGTGAAACACCTAGCAGCACAGACAAGCTCCCAAAGCTGTGAGCTGCCAAATGGTTCAAGATCCCCACGAGCTTGTAATCGCTGCGGAGGCGGCGGCGCGCGGGGCGGCGCGCGGCGGTACGGCGCGGCGCGGAGGGACGGCCCCGCCCTGCATCAGCATAAATTACTTCTGAAGTTGCCGATCGTTTTATATCGGACTGAAATATTTCTAGCCAGACACGCCTAGGTCCCTAAGCAATTAGAAGATCGAATGTTGAATTGCTGATATTTTCCGTTTCACCTCGGTGGGTATTTGTAAAATGAATATATTCCAGTATTTTATATTAAATATTATTTAATTTTCAACATAATAAATAACTCACTGAATGAAACGTCGGTCGTAACGGCTATGTAAATAGTTCGTGTTTTCCGTCCAGTTCAGTGTAGCCGACACGAAATGAAGGGAAGCACTGACATGGCACCTAGTTCACCCGGTGGTATGGGCTGACATCACGGATGTTGTAGGTGAAGTAGCCAACCGTTTCAGTTTTTATAAAAAAAAAAAAAAGGCAACAGTCTGGCTTTAAAGCTAAGGCAAACTCATCGTCAGTCACGTATTATAAATACATATAATAGCAACGAATGCAAGATCTCTATAAATAGTCCGACAATACTACTGGGACGCTTGCGGGAAAGTTTTAGAAAACGGGTGCAAGATCTACGGGATTTCTCCGCCGATCGAACTCGTCGGTGTGGGTTGATTTGAGTGAGGAGTTTGTAGTGAGCGGTTCGACAGCTCGACACAGCAACTGGAATCCTGTCTCTATCTTATCTAAAGTGGTACGCGGAGACCGCGCGCGCAGCGGAGGCGGTGGTGGTGACAACTCGGCGATATAAATGGAAAGGTTGTTAGGATGCAACTTCTGTCGTTTATTCGTATCTCGCGAGAAGTTGACTTGAACGCCTTCATTTTTATGTTTCCGTACACCGTACGGAAGCCTATTACTAAGCCTACGCCGCGCCGTCTGTCTGTCTGAGGCCATTAAAAAGCAAGTAGTAGGTACACAGGACAACCTAAAGGCGCGTACAGACATCGCGAGGCATGCGGCGCAAACGATTCGTCACGCATGCTCGAGCGCATGCTTCAACCTGAGGCATGCGCGCAACATTTGTGCATAACTCCTGAACGGCACATGCTCAAGCTGAGGCTCACTGAGCATGCGAACAACCACGCACGCACATGCTCAAGCTGACGCAGCCATGCGGCGCGAAGGACGTGAGTGCTCACTGTGAGCATTCGCCGCATACGCTCGTTGCGAAGTAATTAACGCGCTGCCTCAGTGCGAGCCGTGCGTTCCGTGTGGACGGCTGTTATTGTGTTGCGTGCGCCGTCCACACGGAACGCACGGCTCGCACTGAGGCAGCCTCGCAACGAGCGCACGCGGCGAATGCTCACAGTGAGCACTCACGTCCACACAGCCCGAGGCATGCGTGACGAACCGTTCGCGCCGCATGCCTCGCGATGTCTGTACGCATCTTAAAGAACTCCAGTCAGTCAATGTACTTATCATAAACCTGAAATAATTACTATTTCCATGTTGTTAAATCTTTAATCATTCACACTAATAGTTAATTTTGCCCAGTACATGTGTATTAATAACTTGTACCTACGTATGTATCACAAACTCATAATGCTTACACAGCTCTTTATTCCGTTATATGCAGAAAAAAAGAAAAATAATAACTCAAAAAGAAGAAGATGAAAAGATAGAAAGACGAGAAGAAAAATAATAAACAAATTATTTATAATCATTTATCTATACCCTAGTAGCATGTTTTATTTATTAAACCAAAATTGTACACAATAAAGATTTGTATAGTATTTGTATTTGAAGTTACAGTTTAAGTCTGCTTCAAGCTGACTTTCACACTCGTTCAAACACATTATGCGTGTTTTGGTCGAGGCGTGATGTGGCTCGACTTGAAGACTGGCAAAATATCGAAGGGGAATGTTTAAACGAAATTGCTTCAAGCTGTATATCGAAGATTCTAGAAAGATACGTACAGGCACAGAGCGAGTATAGATACTTATTTCTACCGCTAGACAGGATAAATCTGTGACGGCTCCGACAGTACAGATCTCGTCTCGTCTCAATGCTAATTGCATTCACTTCTAACGATTGTAACTAGGGTTATGAAGGAGTCAACCCTTGTTTTGATTTCCGTCCTCTTCAGTCTAGCCGGCGCGCCCAAAGGGAAGCACGGACATGACACTGAGTCCCGACTGGAACAATGCTTAATTCGCTAACATCCCGACGGATGATGTAGCTAACATGTTAGTTAACATCACGACGGATGATGTAGCTAACATGTTAGTTAACATCACGACGGATGATGTAGCTAACATGTTAGTTAACATCACGACGGATGATTTAGCTAACATATTAGTTAACGTCACGACGGATGATGTAGCTAACATGTTAGTTAACATCACGACGGATGATGTAGCTAACATGTTAGTTAACATCACGACGGATGATGTAGCTAACATGTTAGTTAACATCACGACGGATGATGTAGCTAACATGTTAGTTAACATCACGACGGATGATGAAGCTATCATGTTAGTTAACATCACGACGGATGATGTAGCTAACATGTTAGTTAACATCACGACGGATGATGTAGCTAACATGTTAGTTAACATCACGACGGATAATGTAACTAACATGTTAGTTAACATCACGACGGATGATGTAGCTAACATGTTAGTTAACATCACGACGGATGATGTAGCTAACATGTTAGTTAACATCACGACGGATGATGTAGCTAACATGTTAGTTAACATCACGACGGATGATTTAGCTAACATATTAGTTAACGTCACGACGGATGATGTAGCTAACATGTTAGTTAACATCACGACGGATGATGTAGCTAACATGTTAGTTAACATTACGACGGATGATGTAGCTAACATGTTATTTAACATCACGGCGGATGATGTAGCTAACATGTTAGTTAACATCACGACGGATGATGTAGCTAACATGTTAGTTAACATCACGACGGATGATGTAGCTAACATGTTAGTTAACATCACGACGGATGATGTAGCTAACATGTTAGTTAACATCACGACGGATGATGTAGCTAACATGTTAGTTAACATCACGACGGATGATGTAGCTAACATGTTAGTTAACATCACGACGGATGATTTAGCTAACATATTAGTTAACGTCACGACGGATGATGTAGCTAACATGTTAGTTAACATCACGACGGATGATGTAGCTAACATGTTAGTTAACATTACGACGGATGATGTAGCTAACATGTTATTTAACATCACGAGCACGACGGGTGATGTAGCTAACACGTTAGTTAACGTCACGACGGATGATTTAGCTAACATGTTATTTAACATCACGACGGGTGAGGTAGTTAACACGTTAGTAACGGTACGAAGGATGATGTAGCTAACATGTTATTTAAGATCACGACGGGTGATGTAGCTAACATGTTATTTAACATCACGACGGGTGATGTAGCTAACACGTTAGTTAACGTCACGACGGATGATGTAGCTAACATGTTAGTTAACATCACGACGGATGATGTAGCTAACATGTTAGTTAACATTACGACGGATGATGTAGCTAACATGTTATTTAACATCACGAGCACGACGGGTGATGTAGCTAACACGTTAGTTAACGTCACGACGGATGATTTAGCTAACATGTTATTTAACATCACGACGGGTGAGGTAGTTAACACGTTAGTAACGGTACGAAGGATGATGTAGCTAACATGTTATTTAACATCACGATGGTTGATGTAGCTAACATCAGGACAGGTGAGGTGGCTAAGATGTTAGCTAACATCACGACAGGTGATGTAGGTAACAGTTAGCTAACAAAACGACGAGTGATGTAACTAAATGTTAGGTTTCACAAAATAGACCGCGACTGAGAGCCCAGTGAGAGCGATTCTCCTAGTCTCAGTTACCATGCACTAATTTTTTGGACGGATAAATTGTAATCGCAGATGCTGCATGCCTTCGATCTGAAGAAAAAAAAAACGAAATAGTGGCGGGCACGGCCTCTGAGAAACTCTTGGTACAATATGTCAGGAGTATATGAATGTGACGTACATGAATGCATCAGCTCTCAGACCTATAGCAACACAAAGGTGTAACTGTTCTCAAGCAAGTTGGTCAGCAACCATGATGCAAGCCAAATCTTCCTTCCAGTTAGATAGGCAAAACGTGTCAATAATGAATGAAGGACGTTTGTGCCCATACAGTCACTGTTAAAATGTTTATCTGCAAGCATTGTCTTGCAGAGAAAGTGGTCGTACGCAACCCTGTGCCAATACACTCCGTCGTATTTTATCGCCATCTACTAGACAGAAATACTCGTCTCTCCCGTCACGACACGCGTCCACTCTCGCCAGTCGCTTTCCAGTTGTATTATTTTCATTCTATTTCAGAACAGAAGACGCTCGATTCGAGAGCGTTGGTTGGTACATCGAGAGTGTCGACTTTCTATTGAGCGAACGGAGGACGTTCGTCAAGAGGTTTCCTCGCTCTGTTGAGAGAAAAACAAAGCGCTTAGCAACCTCAGTACTGCCGGGAAATTTTATGAAAAGATTTAAGAGTTTTTATAAATGTCTGGCACGCCAAAGCATCCACCGGATAATCAGACACATAGTCTATCGCCAATCTTAACGAAACCGCACGCTTAGCGGGGTGCCGCTAAGCGTGCCGTGCCAGCGATAACGCGAAACAATATTCATGAAATTTTTTACAAGCATGTCCTACACCCAGTTTAGGAACTAGAGAACATAATAATCGCAACACCATTCTTTGCTGGTGGTTTTGTTACTCTGCATGCTAATTTTCCTTAACTTCTATCTCGTCTTCTTTATCAGCGTATACAGGGTCTTTCAGGATAGCGTTTCATAACTTCAGGGTTCGAAAGGGGTCCATATTTGAAGCCGAAAAGCTCTGAAGCTTTTTCCCAGATTCGGTCATTTTATAGTACCTACTTTTTGGTGAAAATTGTTTCATCGAGATTTGGTGGACGGTTACCATCCGCATTAAATAATAAAAATAAAATTACTAGGTTATTGCACTCCCTAGACCTAGAAAGCACTATTGCCAAATCTCCCCATACTCACTCTGTACATCGAGTTTTTATAACAATTTTAAATTGTTGTATGAAAAAAAATACGGAATTTCGATTTGAGTGCTATGGATTTTTCTCTTGTAATAATGAGTACTTTCTATCCTGAAACACCTTTACCACGACGTCCACGACGTACGCCTCTCCATAATTCCTCCACGCTTCCCGGCTTTCATCCAAAGAGTTTGTATTACGTCGAAGGAGCGCAGCGACGCAATACAAACTCTTTGCTTTCATCAATACGGAACCGCTATAACCGTCGACGTCCGCGATGTCGCGCCCCCACCTGGCGGGTGGTCTCCCAACACTCCGTTTTCCTGTCCTTTTCATGCCTGATGTCGAAACAGAGAGAAGCAATACGATTAGTTTCGCTCTGCTGGGCGGGCGGCGAAGACGGTTGGGCGCCTGGGCGGGCGGAATGCAGCCGCTACAGCAGGGTTGCTAACCATACTTAATAGCTTTCATATTTTTTTTTTTCATTTCATTAATTTTCTTTCAAAAAATTTTTTTATGGCCCCCTTCAAAGACAAGTTACGTTATTTTACTCAAAAAAACGTTGCCAACCCTAGGCTTCAGCCTGCCCCCCGCCGCCCCCGCCGCGCCGCCGCCGTCGCGTGTCGTCTCGTCTCCCCGCGCGTGCATTCGACCGTCTGCACTCCTGAAGACGCCTCCAAGTTATTTTCGTTCCAGGACTCGTCCAGGACCAAATACGGCTCGATCGGAGGATCCCGTTTGGTCCCACTGATTCAAGGATAATATTGTATTGTTTGAGCTGTTTCAGTCTGTGTGTGGCGTTAGATTTTGGTTAAGTAAGACTTAAAATTTAAATAACCAAATGATTGGTGAACCTGTCGCGGTTAAGTGGCATCTATTGCAACAGGTTTTAGGATGGAGTCTCACGTTTGTAACACGGCATGGTAAGGTCTTCGATAAAACTTAATACCTGCTCAAATTAATCGTCACGTCTCGTTACGCCTTGCTGCGGTCAAAATAATTTGTATGATGTACATATTAAGTGTGTAACGTTATCGAAGACGTGCCGTACGTATTACTTTTTTTTTTTTTATTGAAACTGACACGGTGGGTCACATCACCCACAACATCCGTGATGTGAGCCCATAACACCGGGTGAACTTGGTGCCACGTCAGTGCTTCCTTGCTTGGGGTAATAAGAGAGTGTAAGCTGTGCTATTCTGGTAGACCGCGTTGTCGCGATGGCAACGTGGAACGACAAGCCGATAGTCGACCGGGGTAATTGAAGAGAATTTTTAGGCATGGGTTATACCGTAAAATTCTGTGCGTTGATGTACTGAGTGCAATTGCACCGTGGCATGTTGGGTTTGTTTATACAGGCTTCACTGACGCAGAGCTACATGCATGTAGGTGTGCGTGCGATGTTGCGTGCGTGCGTGTGTGCGAGCGTGCGTGGTTGTGTGTGCGCGCCACAGTAGCAACATTATTTTCTTTCCACTGTGGTAAGTAAGACGCGCACGGTCTAGCGCAACTTTCAATTTTTAATTTAATTATTTTAATTTTTTTCTACAAACATTACAAGTGCCCCGTCTCGACTGTGCTGCATTACGACGTCTGAATCATCTAATATTTGTATGGTATCAACAACACGCGTGCGTCGTCGTCGCGCAGCTCAAGTTCTTCAACGCACTAACGGGAAGTAGCGCTGCGTTGCGTTGCACATGCCTACAAGTTGGTCGTCCGCCAGGTTGAAGAGATTGTATCGCCGTGTCGCGTTAATCTCCTAATCACTGATAGCACCCTCTTATCGCGTCACATTTATCTATTTGCGAATGTTTCGACAACACCCGCCTCTCATGTCATGCGTCGCCTGTTATGTTACAATCATTGAGCTATCGCGATCGTTACACTCCGATAGAGATAGCTGGCCGGCATGTCGGGAACCGAATAATTGGTTATTCTTCTTCTTTTTAGGGTTCCGTACCTCAAATTACAAAAACAATGAACCCTTAAATTGACTCTCGTATCTGATCGTCTGTCAAAGTTTATTTTCTCCGAATTTACTGGACGTAAGTAGTTAAAATTTGATACAATTTGGTATAGAGTTTGATGACTCAATCACGGACGTATAGCGTAAGTAAATGAAATAATTTAAATTTTGGGGAGAAAGTTAAAAAACTTTTTCAAGTGCATCATGCCACTTATAATAAGAAATACGAGTATAATTTTAAAATGCATAATCTTAAAGATATTAAGGAAAATATAAGAAAATCGAGCATTCACCCTCCCCCCGTATCTCCAAAACTACTTAATTAAACTACTTAAAATCTAAACGGAAATCCTAAGTCTTATAGACTATTAAGTTCTCACGGAAAACGGAATATTATGGAACCTCACGACTACACCCAAGTACGGAACTCCACACGAGTTCATCTCGCACTTGACGGTCAATGACGTTGACGGACTATGGAAAAGCGGTCAAGTCTTGACCGCTTTTCCATAGTCGGGCGGGTTTATGCAATTTTTTTTGGTTTAAGTTTTCTTGTATCCCATCTCCTTCTGCCAAACCTTCTTCGTTGTTCATCAAGGTGGCTCGATTGCCCTCAGTGTGACAATCGCCCAGTTTACCTGACAAATGTGTAGAGTCACATGTGATGGTTTTGTGTTATGTTCACCCGGGTGGGTGCAGACAACATGCAACCATGGGTGCATCGACCACTGAGGGGCGCAGTGGTTGTACCTATGTGACTGATTTTTTTTTCTATTCACATACAAAATTTACACGAAACCCTCAGCGCATGTATCGCGTTCATATTTGACAATTTATAATGGTATTTTTGCTTTCCAAATCAACATACAAATCTTTACAAATATAAATTTTAATACACTAATGCCCGGGTGACACGAGGCCAGTTTTTCAAGCCAGGACAGCAAGCCAGTATGCAACGTACTGTCCTGGCTTACTGTCCTGGCCAGGCACCATGCTAGCAGTTGTTTACACGAAGCTATTAAATTTCAGGCCAGAATCATTCCAGTGATTGTGCAAAACGCGAAACACGTAGTCACTCTATACTGGCTTGAGCGCTACTGTACTGGCTTCGTTGTCTACACGAAGCTAGTACGCAAAGCCAGTACAGTAAGTAGGTGGTGGGGGGTGCTACTGGCTTGAAAAGTAGAACCCCATCCTATTAAAACTGGCCTGGCTTGGGACACTAGCTTACTAGCTTACTGGCTTCAAAATCTGTCTACACGAAGCTAGTTTTACTAGCCTGCTGGCTTACTAGCACTAGCTTGCTGTCCTGGCTTGAAAAACTGGGCCTCGTGTCACCCGGGCATAATTATTTGTTGTACCTACCTGCGTTTATTCCGTATGCGTATCATGCATGGCATGACTCACAAGCACACACATAAATTGCACAAGAGCACACCGATATTACTATTGTTACTGGTTACACTCATGTATGTACTTAAACGTATGCGACCTTGTCATACTCAAAGTTTACTGAACTGAACAGCACACTGTCAAACCAGTACTAATCTCTATTCTGTGGTCAAACTGCCAACAAGAACTAATATGACAAAGTTCTTCATTCGTATCTCGAGTTAGGTACTCACACATACATGACCGTAAACCGCGACGACCTTCACCGTGACTGACAAACGCCTATTTGGCTGATGTCTGCATAACTCGTGACCTGCTACCTACATCTACCTGTCTAACATGCGAGACGAGCTTACTCACACTAAAAACCGAATAACAAGATAACGCCACAGTTCATAGAAAAATATGTGTAGGAGCCGCGAGTCTGGCCTCTGGCTATTCACACATAGTAGGAATATCCAGAATGAGTGAACTGTCAAATTAGTTCACAGCTGTCTGTACAAAGTACATAATTCCTCTTTGTGTATGTATCCAAAATTGGCCGCCAAACTCCCCCCGACTTACGAATAAATAAATATTTATTTATTCGATGTTATCCCCATACTGTATAAACCTAGCCGAGTTTCGACACAGAGCGCGGCGCGAATGGCTTTCGCCCGTTCCATGAGGGCCCAAACGATAACCTTGATAACTATTTACCACAGAACAAAGATGCTCGCTTGCACCGCTAACTTAAAAGTCTGTGCAATTTACCTAACACTGGAAATAAAGAAAAATTCATCAATATTTATCATGGAAATACGAGCGATAAGTGTTTATACCTGTTTTCACAGATATCGTCCACGAGTGTGAATTTATCGATGGCGGCCTGCGAGCGCGGCCGATGCTAGTGAGAATAGGAATAACGATTTTAAATCAAGGCCGCAGCGAGAAAAACAACAAGTTGGCATGGATCCTACTCGTATTTCCACGGAAAATAAAAAATCGTTTGCAGCTCTTCTCCCGCACTTACATACCTTTGCTGCTCGATCCATACGAGCTAATGTGTTAGGCGAGATACCTATACTCAGGTACAATATTCGCTACAGGGCCAACGAATGTCGTTGTACAGGGCTACGTTGAAATTAATTACAGCGTATGATTCCAGCGCTCAATGAACTACGCCTTCTTAGACTTAGCAAATCTCTTATGAGTATGAACTTCACTTGTAGCATCCACCACCCAGATTGTAAAGGAACAATTACAGTATAAACAGGAAGCTGCTTTGAAGGTTCAGCATAAATTGTAGCTGTAGATCTGTAGTCTGTAGATCTATCGACAGCAGAAAAAGTAAAAAAGCCAGCTTCGATCGGTCCAGCCGCCATAGTGATTCTGTGCTCGGTGCTGAAAGACTTTCAAACTCTTCGCAAACTCGTGCAACTAGGCACACCTTCTGGACTCTGGTTTCACAATCGCGACAATGCGTCCACTCTCCTCGCGCCTGTTCGGTGTAACTTCCTTCATCGACGTCCCAAGAAGCCTGGAACAGCGTCCATCTATCTTTATTTCAGAACGTAAGCTAAACTGTGAACGTGGCCTCGTGAATAAACGATACGAATAATATTTCCTTCTCTATATACCTACTCGTAGTTCTTGCAGATTGCAGTGAGCTAGATGTGCATAACGGCACGTGATTAGTTACAATTTTATCGATCCTTCTTGGACGACTGATAGCATTGATTCTGGAGGCCTGACGTCATCGAGAATTGAAAACATCTGCATACTGTCGCACGAGCTCTTTGATCATTATTCATTACTTACTTCCATTCGTACTTCTGATTCTACCAACCAAGGTGCACGCATACGTTTACTTTCTTCATGCCTTTGTTCGGTTGTTGCGGTCGATAAGAGCTTTCAACACGAATTGGATAGGTATCGATCGCGAAAGCTAGGAATACTAATACGTTGCAGGCCAGTCGATGAATAATAGAACTGTTTTATGTTACTTGTGAAAGTCGTCACAGCACAGATGATCAAGGCCTCACTTCTGAACTTGAAGGTATTTTTAGGTCATATACCGTGGTTGGTTTCTGCGGTCGTTTTGGCCGACACACCGCATTCAGTCCTGTCAACAAAGTCCAAAATCAAAACTGCCAAAAATAGACCGAAAATCCAACGCTATACGAGTAACGGTAGATTTCCATACTTTCTGTTTAGCGGCGTGCTGAAGTGGCAGAAGATTGCTACGTCCGCCGCGGCCGCAGCAGTTGCTTCCGCTTATGTCTTGGCGGAAGTCGCCTCAATTGTCCAGTCTCGGTGCCTGGCCGAGTCACGTCTAGTGCATGCAGCGTGTGGGTTGTGAACCTGTGACTGCGAGATTCGAGCAGCGAATCTTGTTCCAGAATCTTCTTCAGCATCAGTCTGGTTATTTCGTTTGCCCTTGGCGTTAATTTCAAAGTTATTCGTCACTCGAAGAACAGTTTCGACACACATACCCCTAGGTCGTGAGATCATCAGTTAGCTACCTATATTCCGATCTATTGTTCTCTAAGATAAGATAATATTATCGGAATAAAGTATCTAGACTTTTGATAAGGTTTCTAACTCGGCAGCTATTTCGATAGTCGACATCATCAGAAACCGGTACTACGTACAACAGATATCTCGTGGTCAGATTTAGTTTTCGTATGAAGGGTTTTGAGCTGTCTTCTGAATCACATGTTTTCAGGCTCATGAGTTGCACGGATTTCATATTCATCATTTACTTTATCATCGCTCTAAGGTAGACAACGTAAGGTAGCAAACGTAAAGCAATTTAAACCGAGCAAGAAGTTTTAGTTTAGATCGACTGTAGGCTGTAGACTGCACCCATTATATATGATTCGATGACAGTGACAGATCAGCTTTGCGTCTGTGTGTATGCGCGTAGGACGTGCCTGCGTGCGTAGATCTCCAGTGCAGGCAGGCGGGCGGGCGTGGCTCTCTCGGCCGTTGAACTGTGTGTCCCACTCGATTGCTATGTTGAAAATTGTGCGCATGCAATGTACAATCAATGTACAGACAGGATTATTGCCTGCCGGTAGGTGGGTAGACACGCTGCACCACAGTACTTCATAATGTGCCCGTACTTCATCCTACTCGACCAACGTATCTTGTGCTAGCCGCGCTGTAACTACTTCGGAAAACCCCACGAATAATAGTCCTCCATAATGTATCTAGTTGGGTAATGTTTCAGCATTCCACATCTGAAGTGTAACATATTTTTTGTCGTTGTCACAATCTCATTATTATATAAGTACCTATCTATAGCATTATTTTCAGAGCATTGTGGGAGATCCATAGATGAGGTGAAAGCGAAACTGTCCTCGTTGACAATGTTATTACGGCCAGCGTGGTTCGGCAACCTTACTTCGGGATTAACGACTGTCCTAACACAAGGATCTTTATAGTTTCGTGTGTATGAAAATAGTACAGTAGTAAAAGTGAAGAGAGCAGATGTGGGGTAGAAGTTTCGCCTGGAACGTTGCCAGCTCACGGTTTTGTTCAAGCGTTCCGCCTCCAACGCCGTCGGCACGACAGGCAATTACGTTCGACTTTGTGAAGTTGCGTTTAATGGCAACGTCGAAAATACCTATATGCGTTCAGATGAAAGCCGATGGTTTGAGGGTGCAGTTGAATTGCTGCCAATTCAACTAAAATACTATCTACCCAATGGCAGCGCTGGATACAACGGTTCGATACCAAGCCTGAAAGCGATGGAAATAAGATGGAAAGTGGAAGATAATCCGTTAAAGTCAAGCTACATAGGTCAAGAATTATAATATCATTATATTATCAACAGACGATAAAACAGTTCACGCATCTTAGCTTGAAGAACACGACTTCTAAGTTCTAGATCGAAACGGTGTGTGAAGTGGAAACCTCTCTAGATGCGACACTAATAGAAATAGTATTCAAGATCTCAATAGCCTAGGTAAACTGAGCTTCATTGGGGAATTGCCAAAACAACCTTGGTAGCTGGGTAGATCTTGGTTGACTTTACTTCGTTCTTTTCGTAAAGTAATTCACTTCTCCGGTACGCAATTAGTATTCTATTCCTTTCGATACTGTAAGCACAGCTAGCGGGCGAGACGGTCAACTCTCAATCTAAGCTCTCTACAGAAATGTAAAGCGGAACAGAATTTCGATTTCTTTCCTTTGTCAATGAAAAATCAATACCGTTTGTAGAAAGTCGGCGGCGTTTTTATCTCGAACTTTAGAATCCGTCCACTCAAGTCTGTATCGTTTGGTCTCGTTCGGCGATTCCATTATCTGATGATGGAATGGTCGCAGTTTCTCGTTGCGAAGATAAAACTTGTCTACTTTATTTGTGCCGCGCCTTTTGTGATATGTCGCGTCGCGGATAGCGGAGAAAATTTTATTATTTACCGGTGAATCAGCTACAGTTATCTGTTCAATAGTGTATTGATGATTTTATATTGAGCTCATTGGGTTTGCTCTTGTTGCCATGCGGCCTTATTTAATACACGAATTGATCTTTCGCGAAATTTTATTAAATTGTTAACTTTCATACCTACCTATCGTTTTTATTGTTTTTATTCGTCACACAATAATTACTCAAACATGTAAAAGATGAATTTTACATATCGTAGGCCAGAATCAGGGAAACTAGATCTTTGAAACCGATAATTTGTATATCAATGTCTAATCTATGTATATGCGCAACATTATTATTTTTTTCGATAAGTATAAAGTAAAGGCAGTAAGGACAGGAAATAAGTAGGTAGTAGGTACTTAGTCTAAAATAAATAGGTACTTAGTCCAAAATATAACGACCCAAAATCCAGCTTCAACACTGAATACAGGTGCCAAGTCGACTTGGAAACAACTTTAGATTTGTGGCTCAATCAAATAATAAATTCAATCGTTTGCATTATGCATTCTAGGAATTATGTTAGGTTAGGCAAAATTGCAAACCTTTCCCGTGGGAGTTGGAAGAATGTAGGTAGGTGAGGAGGTGTCGAATCACCGAAGGGCGAAACTCCCGGGTACACGTACTACCTATATCTCGCTGAGCGGGAGTTTAGATAAAAATAATATTTTTCGTATCGTTGGGCACCTTCTGACCGATTCTCAGCCCCGGGGTGGGGCGCGGCGGCGGGTGCGGAACGACTGCAGCAGGTATTTCGGGCGCACTATCGGAATGCTCCTAGCGCTGGTCGGCGCTCGGGGAAATTTTCTCTTTCTTTTTTTATGAACGGGTGTGGTGTTTTATAGCCAGCTAAGGTCAACAAGGTGACACCTACGTAATTTTAAATTAAATTAAGTAGGTATATAAATGGCTAACCTTTATCGTGTTCTCCACGCTTCGTGCTCTAGGTCGTGTCAGCCCCGCCCCGCCACGTGGTGAATTACTTACTTAAGAGGAAGACGAGGCGGTTGTTGCGGAGGGGGGAAGACTTCACTCACTTTATTTTATTAATCCAACCTTGTGCGAGATTCTTGAAACCATGATGCAAGAACTGCTTGATTATGGTTATATAACTTGTCGTCTGTCGGTCTGTCTGTGTGCAATGCACTGTGTACTGCGGGTAGTGTGCACATTTTGAAGGTATGTAACCTTTGGCTGTTCGCAGCACCTTAGCTTCCATGATGTTGGCTTCTCAGTGCATCCACCTACCCACAACCACGATGGTTTTCATGAATAAAAAAAAAGTTTTAAAAAACATAAAACCGACTTCCTAAAAAAAGTAAAACTAAAAAACTATTTAAAATAAAAATATAAAAACCGCCTTCAAAAATATATGAAATAAAAACCTAAAAAAAAAAACGAACCCTAGAGTTGAAGGCGGTGCTAAAAAGGCTACACAAATCACAAAGGATATTATCATCCGCTCATGTTTTCTTTCATGCATCATTTTTGCTTGCTTTAGCACCGCCTTCAACTCTAGGGTTCGTTTTTTTTTTTAGGTTTTTATTTCATATATTTTTGAAGGCGGTTTTTATATTTTTATTTTAAATAGTTTTTTAGTTTTACTTTTTTTAGGAAGTCGGTTTTATGTTTTTTAAAACTTTTTTTTTATTTCACAGTTTTTTTTAGTAATTTTTTGCTATTAATGTACTCGGCGGAATCGCTCGGCCTTCGGCCTCGCGATTCCGCCTCGCTTTCCAATCCGATCTTGACCCAATTAAAATAGGACCACGTCAGCTTCGATAGCTCAGTGGTGCAGACAGTCAACTGTCGCTATTGAATTTTAAGCAACGCTGGGTGCGGTCAGTACTTAGATGGGTGACCGCTGACCGTTGGAGGCTGACCAAGGTTCGGATTCCTCGTAAAACTGTAAGTCCCTTCCCTCGTAATTTTACTTGGTGGTAGGGTTTAACCTTCCCGGGTTGGTACCACCGCACTGAATTAAACGTCGGTCGAAACGGCTATGTAAATAGTTTGTGTTTTCCGACCAGTTCAGTGTAGTCAGCACGATCAAAGGGGGAAGCACTGACATGGCACTGGTGTTATGGGCTGACATCACAGACGTTGTAGGTGATGTTGCAGAACTTAGTAGAATGGACAGACATAAACGTGTTACGGAAGCCTACTTTTATTATAAAATAACCGTCGGAGGACCTTGGTTGAAAATTGTAAAATTTAGTAGAACGGATAGACATGCATATGTTACGGAACCCTACATTCATTTTGCAGAACTTAGTAGAATGGACAGACATAAACGTGTTACGGAACCCTACTTAACAGTTGCACTCCGGGAGTGCCGGCAGATCCCGTGCCACTCTAACTTAACCCTTAACGCAATGACTTAAGGTTTCATTTTAAAAATGACGCTGACGCGATGTCGCGAGTTATACATTTTTACCCACCTAAAAAAGTGCCAAGAGCCGCTAAAGAAGTTTTCACTTCAAAAACCTCAGGGTTATCCCCTTTCAAATAAAAAAAAAAAGAATTTTCAAAATCGGCCCACAATTGACGGAGTAATCGCGTAACAAACATCCAAAAAAAGAAAACATACCGTCGAATTGAGAATCTTTTAGGTCTAAAGTAAATTTCTCGTGAAGACAAATGCAACGAGCCCAAACACGATGGGTTTATCATGTGTAGTTTAGGAGTTCCTATGGCCACCTTCTGTCTCCATCATCAAACCAGCTCGATGGTACTCGGTACAGTAGGTACTGGCCAGGTACCATAATAAATTAAACGCCGGTCGGAAAAGATAAAAAAATTTCAAATTTAGAATATTCATGAAACAAGGGTCCGAATATGTATCACTAGTATATCGATTCATGTATTTCAACAGGACAGAGAAAATTTCAAAATATTAGGTATTTAATACTTTTTAGTTTTTTTTTTTTTGTTTTTTGGAAATCGGTTTAATATTTTTTAAAACAGTTTTTATTTCATTCTTTTTAGTAATATTACATAAAAAAGAATAATCGAAATCGAATAATCGAAATCGATTGAAGTGGTACAGAATTATTCGCCATATGTGTCAGACTGCAAATTGCTGAATAAGTCCACATCACAAATGTTTTGCTGAAGGTAACCACACACCATACTAATTTATCAAACTGAAAATTGCCGAAAACGACCACATCACAAGTTTTGCTGAAGGTAACCACACACCATAGTATTATGCTGATTTTTCGAAAACCACTGAACCAATTTCGATAAAATTGAAATGGGACCACCTCGGAAGTATGACCTAACTAACAAAAAAAGAATTTTCTAAATCGGCCCTCAATTGACGGAGAAATCGTGTTACAAACATACAAAAAAATAAAAAAAAAAAAAAAAAAAATAAAAAAAAAAAAAAAACATACAGACGAATTGAGAACCTCCTCCTTTTTTGGAAGTCGGTTAAAAAAAAACTGACTGAATGTTCTTGCTGGCGTGGTTGGCAACATCATCTACGCAACAGCCCATTGAATCGTGTTCATTTAGGATTCCTGTTTCGATTGGACACTAAGTTCCGGTTCTAAACTCCTTCATATTGTTTTTTTTTAACAAATATTCCTGTATTACCCGACTATGGCGAAGCCAAAATGTGTATGTGTGTGTGTGTTAGGGGCACTCTAGCGCCTAAACGACTCGTCCGATTTAGATAATTGTGGTGTCATTCCGTTGGTCTCAATTACGCGGGTAACACTCCGTCCGTAGCACATTTTTTAGAAAATTCAAAATGGAGGCCACCACTCACCATATTTATCCAACTGTAAAATTTTCGGAGAATTAAAAAAAATATATATAAGTATATGAATGAAATAAAGAATAAAATGAATATTTTATAAAACCCGACTACGAGAAACGAAGGAAATAAAAAGAAAAATTGATCGAAAATGCTGTAGTCGGGCGTGTAGAAGGATTCGAATAGACAGGTAGCCCGACTACCGAATTTTTATCAACTTTCCTTGTTATTTACTTCGTTTGTCGTAGTGGGGTTTTATAAAATAAAAATTTTTTGGGGCATTGTTCTCTGGGAGTGTTATTCAAACGAAACTAAAACAGCAGGTAAACATGACAGTCGAAGCGAACAGTGAATAAAGATAAATTCGCTGGACCGACTGAGCTGAGGAAATTCTGACCGCAAGCACAGAATAGATATTATTACCGCTAGCAAGCCCCAAGACCCAAGTGATTCAGGAATAGCTCCGTTATACAAACTTATATATGTAAACTTTATAACAACACTTCTGTTATACAATATTACATAGGTAATTTTATATTACAGAAGTGTTTTATGAAATGTTGTAGGTATTACAGAATTTCCAGTGAATTCACTTGTACATAAATTTTTCTTGTAAATTCATTTTGGAATTTACAAGGAAAATAATTAAACGTTTCCTTTTCGCATTGCTTATTCCTGCATGTTTCATGGAGGAATAAGCTCATCATGCTATTGTTTGACAAAATATTTATATTATAATTTAAATTTCTTTAAGCACAGTGTTATTCGTATTACTGGGTTTAAAATATTCACCCGTTCTGCCGAACCAGAATGAATAACATGATTGCAATGTCAATATCGCATGCACACTCCACAACACCAACAAACCCGCATCGGCCAGGCAGACGTCATACCGTCAGTTAACATAAGAAGTTAATTGTGTCAATTAAAATGACACATGTACATAATGATGATGGCACAAACAACGCATTCACTCTTTCTAGTATAATGAATTATTATAGTTTTTATTTATTTCTTTATTTACTTTATTCGGGAAATAGACAGTCTAGCCAAAACAATATTTATTACAAAAAAACCCACAAGTTGAATATTATTTCCACTAAAAAATCTAAAATTATAGTGTAGAATAATTATTTACAGAGTAAGTAGTTACCGTGATATCTAGCTGGTTGAAAATTTTCACAGAATATGTAGAGTAAGGAGTAAGAATATTCATAGAGTATGTCGTCGGTCGAATCGGTTATGAAAATAGTTAGTGTAACCGGCACGATTAAACGGAAGCACTGACATAGCATCTAGTTAACCAATCTGTGATGGGCTGCCATCGCGGGGCGGGTGACGTAGGCGACGTAGTCATGACATGTTCCATAAACTTAGTAATAGGGTCCCGTAACTGAACGGATACGGAACCCTAAAAATCTAAAAAAGGCAAATACCTTAACAATAAAATTGTATTCTGCCTGTGGTAGATAGGAACCTCCGTCATCTGTAATACTGTACAAGTAAAGTTCAACACGCTAACTTGTATGTTGATCATGACAACCTGAAAACCCTTTGTGTACTTTGCAACAGTCCATCTTGGAGGAGATCTCACGCTTTCTTTCGCAATGATCCATCACTCACTGTACGAATAAGGAAAAAACATTCAAAATATTACCCAGAAACTCGCCTCTAAACAATCTCGTGTTTTCAGATCATGTAAAGGTTTTACAGTCACGAGTGTCGGACTGTTAATGTGTGTGCCGGAATGTGTATTGTCTAGCTAACTAAAGTGTTTCTCGCTAGTTAGCAACTGTTCGCTAGTCGGGTCGAGAGATGCGGTTATGAATAGCTCTCGAGGTCGCGACTGCTTGCAGTCGACTTCGACTGTCAGACACAGAGGAGTAAATATTTGCGCCGGGCTCACATGTTTGCCAAACCAATATTCCGCTAAATTAATAAACAAGTCTAATACAGTCGATTTAACTTATGTAACGATGGAGATATTTCAGTGATTTACGACCTACAGATATAACATTTTCGTTTACGTTACAATCATTACTACTATTGTCTACCTATGCTGTAGAGCTTTCTACATAATCTCTACGAACGGCCGGGCCCGAATCGTGATGTGTTATCCCGCTCGTGGTAATACCTGTATTCCCCTGTAGGTCCCTTCCCTTCTTACCTAACCACCACCGTTGGTACCACCGCACTGAATGAAACGTCGTCGGTCGATACGGCTAAGTATGTAAATATGTAATATTTTTATGTTTATATGTTAGTACTAAGCATGTACTCGCTTTTTATATATTTTTAGTTAGAAAAATGCAAATCGAAAATCATTGGAAATAATACCCGAATAATACGACCCGGTTGCGTAGTTGGTTATCGCGTTGGCAGCTCAAGCCAGAGACCCAGGTTCGAATCCTGGTCGGGATGTATTTTTTCCAATGATTTTCGATTTGCATTTTTCTAACTAAAAATATATGTAAATATGTAGTTCGTGTTTTCCGTCCAGTTCAGTGTAGCCGACATGAAATGAAGGGAAGCACTGACATGGCGCCTAGTTCACCCGGTGTTATGGGCTGACATCACGGATGTTGTAGGTGATGTAGCCAACCGTGTCAGTTTGAATAAAAAATATGTAATGAATGATAAATTTAGAAGCTTTACACTTTAAGTGCCCGTGCTTTCTCTTATCCGCCGATTTTTCACTTTCAACAGGAATGAATGTCCCTGAAAATAATACAAATTTATTATTGGGAGAATATAAACAAAATAATATACCTATCTTCTATTTCTGTCACGGAGGGGAGCGCCGCCGCCGCCTAACTAAACTCTAAACAAGTGTTGACGCAAGTGCATTGGCACCGCACCAGCATCGTCGACCGACGACTCGACGCCACACTCCAGCACGCTCCACTCCACATCCCAAATTCAATTCAAAACGAGTAAAGGCCGCTGCATACATAGCGGGGTGCCGGCGGGGCGGGAGCGGGGCGAGCTTTTCTGCAGGATCCTCAGGAACTAGTACAAGCACGTGTTTATACGCGGCGGGGCGGGGGCGCAGCGGCGGCGGCGGAGCGGGAGCGGAGCGGGATATAATATATTCTTATGGAGAATATTTCCCCGCTCCGCTCCGTTCCCGCCCCGGCGCGCGTCCCACTCCCGCCCCGCTACGTATGCAGCGGCCTTAAACAACAAGCGAGCGAGCACCGATCAGCGAACACGTTCGCCGAACCTCTACTTCGCCGTTCGTCGGCGGGCCGAACGTCGCTCGGTTTATCGACGAACGATATGCTGCTTTCGTTCGACTTTTTCCCAACACAACAGACATCCGATCATTTGATCGACGAACGCGTTCGGTCTGCGCTGCGACGAGCGTGTCAGTAGGTATTGTTCGCCGCCCAAACCACACGTATAAACAATAAACGTTTGGCCGATAAGTACCTACCTGTATAAAGTTTGGAAGAGTTTTATATTATTTTGATGATTATTTCAACGCAGAGTGGTAGCCGAAAATTAACAAATTTTAACCAGATTCTCTTGACAATAACTCGTGTAAAACAAAAGAATGGTAGGTATATCAATCAATCATCATCATATATATATATATATATATATATATACTAATAATAAATCTGTAAGGGATGGTCATGGAGTAAGTTACTTTGTTTTAGGAAATATTGAGTTTGTAGCCTCTATGTATGATACTAATGCTAAATTGACGATTTTTAGAAATCTTTTCTGTATGTATGTATGTATGTATGTATGTATGTTCCTCCATAACTCTTAAAGCCATAATCCGAATTTGATGAAACTTAGTACAAGCCCATTTTACTATACGGGACACAGGATAGGCTTACTAAAATTCACTTCCGGCTACGCTAAGATGTGGCTCCCATACAAATCGAATTGTTCCAAGCGCCGAAATAATGGGCGGCGCGGCGCGGCGGGGGTTAGTAGCGCGTCTCGCGGAGACTGGCAGCCCGGCGGCGGCGAAGGCGCGGGACGCGGCGCGGGGAGCGGTCTGGCGGAGCGCGGTGTGTGTGTGTATGCATTGCCTCGGCAGAGTTTCTTATATTTTAATTCGATTCATAATATTATGTAGGTTAACTTCGTTAGGTATCTATTTGATTAATTTTAGGTGCAAACCTATGTAAAAGTGTTATTGCGAGTCGATGTTAGCGGATATTTATTTTACTAAAGTTCCTATTTGATTTAAGTTAATTGATCGTATGTTTATTATATTGTACGTAGTGTAGTATGCGCGGTATATTAGCGAAGAGATTCTTATTTTTACCCGATTACTGCGAAGCGAAAAGGAGAGTTATGTTTTTGACCGGTATGTATGTATGTATGTATGTTCAACTGTTCCCTCATATTATCTTCAAAACTACTTATCATAATTTGACAAATGAGGTATCGTTGGATGCTTCTTAACCGTACGCTGGTCGTCAAGACGCATCCAACGTCTATAGGCTATAGGATATGGCGCCCTCTAGAGGACATAAGTAATGATAAAAAATTGCCCGCGGCTTCGCTCGCGTGAATTTCGTATTTCAAAGGAAGAAAGTAAGTAACTAAGAGCGAGCTGGGTTCAGGTAAACGATAAACCGTCTCGAAGAAAGTGAGTAACTTTTTGAGGCTGAAGGCGAAGTTGCGTTCAGGAAGACGATAAACCTTCTCGAAGACAGTAAGTAACTATGGGCGAGGCCGAAGGCCGAGCTGCGTTCAGGAAGAGGATAAACCATCTTTAAGAAAGTAAGTAACAAAGGGCGAGGCCGAAGGCCGAGCTGCGTTCAGGATGAGGGTAAACTTTTCGAAGAAAGTAAGTAATTATGGGCGAGGCCGAAGGCCGAGCTGCGTTCAGGATGAGGGTAAACTTTTCGAAGAAAGTAAGTAACAGAGGGCGAGGCTGATGGCGGAGCTGCGTTCAGGAAAACGATAAACCTTCTCAAAGACAGTAAGTAACTATGGGCGAGGCCGAAGGCCGAGCTGCGTTCAGGAAGAGGATAACCTTTTCGAAGAAAGTAAATAACTATGGGCGAGGCCGAAGGCCGAGCTGCATTCAGCATGCGGGTAAACTTTTCGAAGAAAGTAAGTAACAGAGGGCGAGGCCGAAGGCCGAGCTGCGTTCAGGAAAACGATAAACCTTCTCGAAGACAGTAAGTAACTATGGGCGAGGCCGAAGGCCGAGCTGCGTTCAGGAAGAGGATGACCTGTTCGAAGAAAGTAAGTAACAGAGGGCGAGGCCGAAGGCCGAGCTTCGTTCAGGAAGACGATAAACCTTTTCGAAGACAGTAAGTAACTATAGGCGAGGCCGAAGGCCGAGCTGCGTTCAGGAAGACGATAAATTCTCGAAGACAGTAAGTAACTATGGGCAAGGCCGAAGGCCGAGATGTCTTTAGGAAGAGGATAAACCTTTTCGAAGAAAGTAAGTAACAAAGAAGTTACTTTCTTCGAGAAGATTTATGGTCTTCCTGAACGCAGCTCGGCCTTCGGACTCGCCCTCGGTTACTTACATTCTTCGAAAAGGTTATCCTCTTTCTGAACGCAGCTCGGCCTTCGGCCTCGCCTATAGTTACTTACTGTCTTCGAAAAGGTTTATCGTCTTCCTGAACGAAGCTCGGCCTTCGGCCTCGCCCTCTGTTACTTACATTCTTCGAAAAGGTTATCCTCTTCCTGAACGCAGCTCGGCCTTCGGCCTCGCCCTCTGTTACTTACTTTCTTCGAAAAGTTTACCCTCATCCTGAACGAAGCTCGGCCTTCGGCCTCGCCCATAGTTACTTACTTTCTTCGAAAAGGTTATCCTCTTCCTGAACGCAGCTCGGCCTTCGGCCTCGCCCTTTGTTACTTACTTTCTTATAGATGGTTTGTCCTCTTCCTGAACGCAGCTCGGCCTTCGGCCTCGCCCATAGTTACTTACTGTCTTCGAGAAGGTTTATCGTCTTCCTGAACGCAACTCCGCCTTCGGCCTCAAAAAGTTACTCACTTTCTTCGAGACGGTTTATCGTTTACCTGAACCCAGCTCGCCCTTAGTTACTTACTTTCTTCCTTTGAAATACAAATTTCACGCGAGCGAAGCCGCGGGCAAAAGCTAGTGTCAAATAAAAATCTGCGAAAATTCGATAAGTGCTGAAATATTTCGAGATATTAGCTGTTGTCGTTGTTCTACGAACGCTCACCGATATTATCAATTATTTTCATGAAGAAAAAAAATCTAAATAACCTATTGAGGAGTGTGTCTGAGCAAAAGTGGCTAAGCGACTTCCGAATCGGCGGTAAAAAAAAATGACATGATGTGACTTGGTAAACCGGAAATATTTGACTTAACCACTTTTGCTCATACACTGTATTGTAATGAGTAATGTAAAAAAAATGGACATGGCCACACTATTTATCTCACTCGCATCAGTAGTGGTAGGTCTAGACGGCGACTTTCCACCAAAGTAGTACCTAAATGACCACCAATTTCCTACCCACACACATTTTACATAGACAAGATCACACACAACAATGTTGGGGAGTTCGCTTCTAAATATAGTGTCAGCTTGTTTAGTTTGGCTTGGAGGTGTGCGTCGTGTTTATCTAGGTATCTAGCTAGCCTCGACCTAACCCAACATAACTAGTGAATACGTTCTAGGCACTGATATATACAAAATCTAGTTCGGTTTCTAGGATACCAGTTGCAGCCATAGCCATTTGGGAATGGATGGAAAAAATAGTGTAACTATAACGAACGTTCTAGCTAGCCACTGACTTCTACGACACGCAAGACCATGGTAACATCTCACACAACATCCCAATTACCTATATGACATATGATATGTATGACATATGTAGATTGTCGAGAAACATACAATTAAATTAATTATAGGACAGAATTTGACAAGAGCTGAATTCAGGGACTGAAGAGCTGATTAGATGAATGACAAACGAGATTTAATGTTATGAAACATTTCTGAATTTATCATAAATATTCCAATGACATAAACTGATTAATTATGCTGAAGTGCGAAATCTCCGCCGCCCCCTTTCCACCTCCGCACCGCACGCATCAGGGATTGCTGCAGCTGGCATCCCTCCCTACTACGCGCTGAACTTTCCGCGGATCGGTTCTGCAGGTCTTTCCTCCACAGAACGGTTAAAGTCTGGAACGCTCTCCTTGCCCACATATTTCCCCCTAGGTACAGTCTCACTTCAAGAGATGCGTCAATATGCACTATGCACCTGTCAGGCAGGCCGGCGGCATGGCATTCGCAACCCCCGCGTGCGACGGAATGTTCATGGGCGTCACACCTTATGGGTGGATCGGTGTCGTCGCGCTTTTTTTTTTATGGAAACTGACACGGTTGGCTACATCACCTACAACATCCGTGATGTCAGCCCATAACACCGGATGGACTTGGTGCCACGTCAGCGCTTCCCTTCGGTCGTGCCGGCTACACTGAACTGAACGGAAAACACAAACTATTACATAGCCGTTTCGACCGACCTTTCATTTAGTGCGGTGGTACCAACCCGAGCGGGTTAAACCCTACCACCTAGTAATATAAGAAGGGAGTCATATCCCTTAGCCGCCTTTTACGACATACACGGGGAGAGATACAGTGGGGCTATTATTTTACAGTACCGGCTCCACACGGGTTGGTACCACCGCACTGAATGAAACGTCGCTCGAAACGGCTGTGTAAATAGTTTGTGTTTTCCGACCAGTTCAGTGTAGCCGGCACGATCAAAGGGGGAAGAACTGGCATGGCACCTAGTTCACCCGGTGTTATGGGCTGACATCACCGACGTTGTAGGTGATGTAGTCAACCGCGTCAGTTACCATGAATAAAAACACGGTAAGTACAAATAAAATAAAATTTCTATAAATATGCGCTATAAAAATACGCTTTCTCTAAAAATAAAAATAAAGCATTAAAAATAAAGTATTATTATCTTATTCTTAATGAAACGACTCTCACGCTTCTAAAACTTTTAATTTCTAAAAATAAAAGATGTAAGTAAGCATGAAGCACTGACGATGCATGTGGCTGACACCGGCCTGCGACTTTCACATGTGACCGACACAACTTCCTTAGCCCTATTAAAGCCTGACCAGGAATATATGAGAGCTGTCAAGATGGAGCCAATTTTTAGATTTATATAGCAACATTCAGTATAGTACGCACATATTGAATTGGCCGATGTTTTTATTCAAAATGTACTTTTGCACTGAAATAAACAAAAACCTATACAAAATGTATTTTAATTTAATGCATCTTTTATATATATTTTGATGTCAATGTAAAAAGAACTAGCCTTGACATTTGCATGTTCACAAAATTTTTTCCATGTATCTGCAGATATGTCCTGAAGCAAAGTGTACAAATTATTAAAACAATTATTAATCGACCTTGCTGAAACACTAAACTTTTTAATAAAAATTCTAGTTCAGAAAAACTTAACCTAAGCTATTTTTATTGGAACGTTTCGTATTTCTGTAACGTCAAAAAGAGTTTTTTGTTCATAACGAATAATATTTACGTCCCTCTTTTGTTTGCTATTCGGTAAATAGATGTTTGAGATACACCTAGATAGAACAAAAAATAATTACCTAATTGTACATTACGGCGGCCAATTCATGACAATCTCACTACAATGACATAACGTTTCGCCTAAATGTCAGTTCAGAAGCAATTTTGACATTGACAACAGATTATAAAGCATCAAACATAATTGTGGCCAGTGTAAGTAATTAGTTCCAACGAAATTCCGCAATATGGCGGCCCCTCATATATTCCTGGTCAGGCTTTACATACACATACATGACATGGTAGGCATAGGCGTGCCGGGGGTGGGGGGGGGGGGGGGGGGAGGGGGGGTTGGTATTAAAGCTGTGGGTCATACGACCGAATGTCCATGGACGTCGTTAGACACCTTATGGGTGGCTCGGCGCCATAATGTCGCGCTGTCAATAAGAAAAAAACCCCATGGGCACGCAGATTCGCTGCTTCTGAGATAATTTTGTTTTAATCTTACATTAGTCGGTGGCAGTGTCTTCTCCACGTTTCGCAGTTAATTTCAAGCGCCAACAGTTAGTCAGGCTGTTGAGTTTATTCTTAGCCATGTTGGGTGGCAACCGCAAGTGGGTACATACAGCTAAACCGCTATAGCATAGTAAAAGAAGACGAGTAAGATAACTAGAGGCCATTTTTAAAATAACTACCTACGCTGCGCCGAGCCTCCAGGGATGTCACAACTCACAACACTAACACAATTGACAGGCAGTGAGCCCATCATGGTGGAAATGCTATTCTTTAAAATTATTATGTACATTTATGTATTTTTTATTTATAGACCAAGAGCCAGCTCCCAAAATTTTACTCTAACAGAATATATGAGTTGTCATAGATTTATTATATACTGGCGTTAAGGTATATTTTCGAAAGCTGTATTTTCGATAGACAGTGAACGATGTTATTTTGATGTTTGAGCCCTTGACAACGATACCCCACTCAATAATCGGATGCTTAGTTCTGGCGCTACGGTGGAACATACGTAAAAACAAACATACACACACATAAATTGCTAAAAAGATAACCCTTCATTTTTGCTTCGCGCAGTCGGGTAAATTTTTTTTTTAACTTTAACCTCCCAAAAATTAATGCAATGTCAAAATTCAACTTTAACTCACGTCCGTCTTTGGACAACCATTTCGTAGTCGCGGACGATGAAGATAAGTGGTCAAAAAATTTATAACTATAAAAATTATAGAAAATATATTTAGAATTATAGATTAATATAATTATTAATCTTAATAAAAAAATTATCAAATAAATAATTTTAAAATGTATTTATTAATTTTGTTTTATTATTACTTAATAACTTATATTTTTATTTTTGTTATTTTAATGAATTACTTAATAACTTGGTTGGTCGCTAGCAGTCATGAAAGTGTCCGCGGTAGGAGCTGTGGCCATTTATAGAAGACAAAACCGCGCGAAATTGCGTTGTGCGTGGTATCTCTAACAAGTCTGAACAAGTCGACAACCGCGGGCCCGCGCACCGCGCGGCCTTCGTGTGCGCCGCGCGGCCGCGCCCGATGCCGGGGTTCGCGAATGGTTTTTGCAGCTAGTACCTATTTTTTTACCTACCTTACTTTTTTTTATACCTACCTATTAATAACTAATTAATACTATAATTTAATACTAATAGGTACTTTGCTCTGACGTTACCGAGCCAGGTCTCAAGTCAATTCCTTCGCTTAGTACCTACTCGTATTAATAACTTACATAATTTAACTACATACTTTAATAATATTTTTTATGTTACTTACCTTTCGATGGCAGCAGGTAATGAGAATAATGTTAACTCGCGATTCGAGCCTGATCTATTCATGCAGCCGTACACACTGCAGAAACGCGGAGCCATTATGTATGTTAGTGCAATAAAATAAAATTCGAATAATAATACTTTCTATCGGGAAGCGGCAGGCGGCGCGGCGGCAGGCAGCGGCCGTCACGTGGTGTGCGTCACCGAGCGCGAGGGCGGGGCGACCATCACTGACTACGCGCGAGAGACAGTGAGAATGCATGTAGTGGTTGTGTACAGACAGCGTGCGCAGGCGCGCGCTTGTGTGAGTGCGAAATCGGCGCGTTTGTATGAAGACGGCTAACTTGTGTGGTTTAACTATGGCTATAGGCAAGTGTAGTATGGTATGAGATGAGATGACTCAGCCGATGGTATACTTTGCTCGGTGTATCGAGACGCTTCACAGCCCGCGTTCACAATCACCTCGTCGAAAAGGCTATGAAAAATAGTTTGTGTTTTTGTCAATTTCAGTGTAGCCGGTACTAACAAATGGGAAACACTGGCATAGCGTACTGAGTCAGGAATACGGTATAGTGGGCTGACCTCGTGAGTAACGGGTTATAATATATCCAACTATGTATATTAGGAATGGTAGGTTATACATACATAAATTATCCTAATTACATTTGGAGTACTTAGTGCATAAATAAGGTCACGAGATGTGGGGACCTGGACCAAGGGAACGGACTTCAATAGAGTGTGCCACGCATTAGTGGTCGCGCTATAGGTCGGCGACCGCTGCAGTATGCGGTCTGCGCTTGCGCCGCCCCGCCGCCGCGCCGCTGCGCCGCGCCGCCGGTCACGTGGGCGACTCTTCCCCCCACTAACTCACCCACCACCACGTTTGTCGCCCAACAGCATTCGCTATGCCAGCATCAGGGATCGGATTCGGTCCATACTAGTCATGTAATAGGTAGTTAAGCCGCAGAGCAGTAAGTAGGTACTGAATGATTTACTATATTAGGAAGTAGAGCGGTAGAGCGATCCTACTATTACTAGTAGAATCCAATAGATAGATTATTGAATTGAAGGTGACAACGGAGTTTTCTTTTTATGGAACGTGATATAATTGGCTGCATCATATATCAGGGCATCATCTAGGCTTGCCAACCCTCCCGGAATTCCGGGATTCTCCCGGATTCACATGTATAATTTTGATAATCTCCCGGCTCCCGGAACGATATTAAGAACTCCCGGAAATAATCGCTTCATTCTTCTGTCGACATTATCCACCTAGGTATAATATATATATATGGTCTGACCGAAAGCGCGCAACGTTGCCTGTTTACCTACGCCGAATAAAATCGTACCTAACTTATAGCATGTTCAATAGGGACTGGCAATTTTTTTTTTATTGAAATTTATATTTTTATAGTTTTATTTAACAATTTGTCTGCCTCAGATTTTGTATAAGTTGTACAATTTCTTCATAATAACATAAAATGTATAAAAAAATGGGCATTGTGAGAAAGAGAGGGAAATAGCCGAAGAAACTTATGATGGCATGAGTTCGAGCCGCTAAAATATGTTGGATCTACTTATTTTTCCTGTATTTTTTCAAGGCAAATTTCCAGTCTCCCGGATTACCGACACGCAGAGTTGGCAAACCATCATCACATCTTGTTCCTGTCGGATTTCGGTGCCGTGTCAGGGCTTCCCTTCGATCGCGCCAGCTACACTTAACGGAAAAAGTGAACTATGTATTTTCATAGACGTTTCGAACGACCACCGACCGGTGCGGTGCTGTGGTATCAATCCGGACAGGTGTGATGCTCGCCGTTTGGTTGTTTCATAGCCGACTATCATTGTCTCCCTCTACGGAGACCAAGCCATGCTGCATCGTCATAGCCCCACTGCGACGTTGCTATCACTTACTCGCTCACGCTTGCCTACCGATGACAGGAGCGAGAGAGAAAACGAAGATTAGGTCGGTCGCCCGATAAAGGGTGAGCGATTTCATGTTTCTCTCTCGCTCCTGTCATCGGTAGGCAAGCGAGAGCGAGTAAGTGATAGCAACGTCGCAGTGGGGCTATGACGATGCAGCATGGCTTGTCTCCGTAGAGGGAGACAATGACAGTCGGCTCTGGTTGGTTCCATCCTCGTTCCTACTCATAAGCAAAGAGTTTGTATTACGTCGCTGCCAGCGACGTAATACAAACTCTTTGCTCATAAGATATTTTTGTACCTAATACCATAACATAATCATTTATTATGATAGCTCAAATAAAAAACTGACCAAGTGACTTCGAGTAAACTTTTGGGAAATCAATCAAAACTCTCCAGTGTATACAAAATGTACCACTAAAAAAAGTAGGTCACCTTTGTACACAAAATGTTGTACATTCAATTTTAAAAGAAAATCTTCAACATGGATACAAAAATTTCACACGGTCACTTTTTATAAAAGAAATTCATATTTTAAATGTTTTATTAAACTTGTTGCAATTTATGACTATTACCACAGCAGATGAGGTAATAGTTTTGCTATTACTAAGAATACACAAGAAAAAACTATTCTATTCCAGCTTCACTTCCTTCATCTTCAACAGTTTCAGACAATTAAAATTTTCTCTCTTCGCACTGAACTCGTAAAATTTCACTTTCGTTCTAAACCAAAAAATGACCAAGTGTGCAGTTTTTGTTTGAGGAAGAAATTCAACATACGATTTTGTCAGAGGAAAGTGAGAATTTGGTCAGGTGTGTACACTGGGTCGATGGATAGCCTAAAAAACCGGCCAAGTGCGAGTCGGACTCGCGCCCCGAGGTTTTCGCACCACAAAAAAAAAACATTGAAAAATTGTTTATCTGAAACTGTACTTCCTGCCTTCGGGTGTTCGACAGGTTATTTGTTCACCGTGTATGCAGTATTCGTATGTAGTTTATCTTTATCATACATATTTCTTTTCAGTCTAACACATTGCCACAAACTATTATTGTTCGCCTGCATGTACTTCTCGCACATCCCAAAGGTTAGTTAGAATAGAATGCCTCGCGGCATTAAGGTCGCCTGCTGTACCTATTTTTTATAAATTGGTGTTCAATAAATAATATATACCTACATATTACGGTTCCAAAGATACAGCAGTAGGACAGACAGACAGACAGACGGCGGCGCGGCGCGGGGCGTAGGCTTAGTAATAGGCTTCCCTACAGGATTCGGAAACCTAATAAAAAGGAACACTTCTGCATTCATCATAACTCAATTTCTCCAAAATGGTCACTCGGTCAGTTTTTGACCTAACCGAATCAATATCGCAACAAAAGCATTGACTAACAAAAGTGGATAAAGATTGTACAAACACTCTTGAATACTTTAAATCAAAGATTTCTTCCAATGTCCAACTTCTTTGTTCAATTCTTGGTTAGGAATTCAGTATTGCCGTAGGTATACTGAAATTTAATCAACGGTATATATTAACGACAAACGAAAACGAAGCGTACATATGACAAGTCAGAATGATTGATACCGAATGACAGACTGACTGACCCGCACGGCTGACCGTGACGCGTGAACACAAAAAAACCGTGACCGTGAACATGGATTAGTAAAGTATGCCAAGTATTGCCAAGCCAAGAGTCCAATACCACGGCCAAGACTCAAGATTGCAGGCAATGTGAGCCAAATCTTATTTTTGCCGTACCTACCTGTTTTTTTTAATGTTATCCGGTATGGGTGGCTGAGTCGGAGGGGCCAAAGCATATGCACTGACCAGCCAATATCACCTCCGAGAAGGTAGGTGCCATACCGGAGATTTCCCTAGATGTGGATGTACGCAGATGAACGCTGCTGCCACGCTGCTGCGGACGTAATTTGTGGTATCTTTGGAATAATTAATATTTTTCCTCGTGTGTTTTAACCGCAAAAGGCAAACGTACTCAGTCATGGAAATACTATGATTCAAGACGTGACTGCGATAGAAGCACAGATTAGGAGTTCTGTGGATAGAACCATGGCATTATTTTTTTTTTTATTGTTTATTGATTTTATGAAACCTGACAACACATAACACCTTAGTGGACTAATATTCCATTTCATTGCTTCCCTTTGGTCGTGCCGGCTACACTGAACTTGACGGACGACACGAACTATTTTCATAGCCGTTTCGACCGACCTTCATACAGTGCCATGGTGCCAATTCCGACGGGATGAAGTAAGGTGAAGGAAGGAACCCAGTTTTACGTGGAGCCACTATCCGTCTCAACAGTCGTACGGTTACCCATTGAAGTTCTGACAGCGCCTGGATGTGCATAATTTCACGATCGGACGTCGATCCATGCGCCACCGCCCACCGAGCTAATATCATTGAACGGGTGGTGTGACAAACTGGCAAGACTATGAATGTATACCTCCCTCCTGCCTTTATACTGAAGAATGTGAAAGAAGATACCTACCAATACCATACTAGCTGTGTGCATAATATTATGTATTATTGAGTTAGAAAATAGTTTATTTTGATAAACATACATGTCGATGTCCGTTTTGCTAGGAAACATCCTAATAAAGTGGAAAATCTCGTGGCTCACCGACCGACCGACCGACCGGGCGGGCCGTCGTCGTCGATTCTATATTCTATGTTCGCTTATAATTCGAAAACTACTCCATCAATTCACTTTTTTTTTATGTAATCCGGTATGGGTGGCTGAGTTGGAGGGGCTAAAGTGCATGCTCCGTCCAGCCAATATCACCTCCGAGAAGGTAGGTGCCATACCGGAGACTTCCCTGGATTGCTGGCTATACTGGACTAGAAGAGAACACAACCGAGGCTGCTATGCGGCCATCTTGCATCCAGTACGGTGGTATCAACCCAGTCGGCTACAATTTGAGCCTACCACCTATTTTAGTAAGGGGCAAGGGAAGGGACCTACAGTTTTACACCGGTTCCGAACGATGAAGCAGCAGGTGTAGGTATGCACGTAAATTTTTTCGTCAGAAAAAACTCATTGGTACACGCCAACGGGATTCGAACCGCGGACCTCTCGCATGAGAAGCCGATGCCCAAACCACTCGGCCACCCGCCGCTTTTCTGGCATACATATCTGATAGTTAGATTTGGTTAGGGTAGGTTAGATTAGGTTAGATTAGGTTAGGTTAGGTTAGATATTATCCTATAACCTAACCTAAGGTTATGTTAAAGCTAACCTAATATTATGTTGACCCGAAGCGATGACGCGCAGGAGCAGCTATGTTCAGTGAAACATGCATGCGGGTATTATACTCGTATATACAGGCTGTATCAGGATAGGCTTTCGAAACTTCAGGGTTCGAAAGGGGCCCATAATTATATAGACGAAAAGCTCTGAAACTTTTTCCCAGATTCGATCATTTTACAGTACTTTTTGGTGAAAATCTATTCTTCAAGATTTGATGGATGTTTAACGTCCGCCTTTATTAAATAAAAAATAAATTCTAACTCATGAATAAAAATGGGTAGGTTGCATACATAACTAGTACAATTGAACTGCGTGTAGGTGAACTCCAAACACTAAAAGTTCAATGACCTCAAAATAAAAAGAGGACTGAATTAGTTCACTGCACTCTCCAGTCTCACTGTCCATCGAGTTTTTATTACAATTTCCAACTTTTGTATGACAAAAAAAAAACAACGGAATTTCGATTTGAGTGATGAGGATTTTTTTCTTCTAATAATGAGTACTTTCTTTTCCTGAAGTTTCTCAAACCTATCCTGATACACCCTGTATAAATCAATAACGTCGTGTTGTTTCAGGGCGCAGATCAACGGCGAACCTGCTCCCTATCCTCCTAAAGCTGACGAGCCCGCTCCTGCGACCAAATAGTAGCTGTCAACAAAGAATGCACCGCCGCGCCGACTCCACTCAACGAGAAAGCGCTCTAAGATACAGCTTGCGAGCGGTAGCGTGATAGAACAAAAAACTTTGTTAAATGTGAATCAAAATAATGTAAAACTAATATTAAAATTGTATGGATGATGTGAAATTATTTTAGATAGAAATTCTTTATTGCACAGAAAACAAATGATACATCAAAAAGGGGCGTGAATAAGACACCTGTCAGGCCGGCATTGCATTCGAAGCCCCCGCTTACAACCGGATGTCCATGAGCGTCGTTAGACACCTTATTGGTGGTTCGGCGCCATCGGCGCCACATGACGCGACTTGCTATAAAAAAAAACACGAAGAAAACATACAGAGGAACAATCGAAAAATACAATAATAGCTACACAGCTAAACTAAAGATTAATAGCGCTCAAAGGCCGACTTATCACTATAAGTGATTTCTATGTTATATTTTAGCACTATGTGAATGAGCCTTAACATTGCATATTCTGGTTTGGGGGATCCTGATGAACCGATGAGTTCACCAGGATCCCTAGGGGAGATCTTCTAGGGGATCCTGGTGGCCTCACCCATTTTGTCCCTCACTTGCATAGTAAACCGAAACCGAAAGCCTATGTTTCTATAAGTTTGTTAGGTACCTTTTCACGTCCCTTTTAAAAACCCCAGCCTATATTCGGCATTGACTTATATATTACTAACGTACTTTAGCATATCACTGATATTCGGAGGAAATAGATGGGCAGGAAGTGCGTTACACATTTTCCCGGTTCTATGAATTCATTTTTTATAGACAGCCGGCGCGGGTGTCTGCTCAATACTTCAACGGAAGATCAGACACAGCCAATAACACCACTCCTCGCGAAACCACGCTCAGAGAGGTAGGGAACACACTCACCGGAAGACCGTTCCATATTTTCGCCGTACGACATGGGAAAGATTTCGAAAAACTATGTGTTCTTAGAAGTTGCTTGCCAACAGCAGCATAATATGAATGTTCTGAGCGACTCCGGCGGGTGTGGCGGAGACTGATGGGGGCAGGATGAGTGAAGCCAATTCATCAGAGCACCGTTCATGGTAGTACCTATAAAACAGGCTAAGAGAACCGATTGTTCGCCTGTGCCCCAATGATTCAAGTCCCTCCGTGAGCTTAGGATCACCAATTAGACGGATGGCGCGGGGCGCTGGATAGAGTGCTGCTCCAGTTGGATTCGTGGTGAGATAGGCTGATTCCCTCCCCAGTAGAAGTAGTGCGGGAGTGGATTGGGGGCGGCGCGGACCGTTTTCACTAAATGTGGCAACTAACCGTCGTCGCTGTAGGTACAACGCTCTTCTGTTATGGGAACTTTTGCAGAATGCAATCTTGGTCTAGAAAGCCATTGACACACAAGAACTTGAAAAGACCACTTTATGCTGATTGCTCGATATAATAGAAATATTTATTTACTTACTTTTGCGCCTTGGGGGGTTTCCCGTAAAAGTTTATTTATATATATATATTTTTTTTTTTATGTATATTATTATTATTTCTTTTTTATTATTTATTGGTAGGACTTTTTGTTTTAGATTTTAATTGTAGTTTTAGGTAATTTTGATAGGTAGTTTTAGTTTCTATTTTATTTACACACAAGTAGAATTAAAGAAAAAAATATTTACTCCTTATCGTGATATACAGATGAACGTACACGTCTTCCCATATCTCGCAACACACAGGTATAAGTGCTCCGAGTGCATATATTTGTGCGCAGCGCAGCGCAGCTTCCGCGCAGGAGCCCCGGGCTCCGCTCTCCGCAAGGTCAGGCCGAAACGCAGCGCTGGGTGGAGGAAATTGGGGGAAGGTCAGTGGGGAAGGGGGTAGGGGAGACAACACTGCAGTCCCGTCCCTCCCTCCCCCCAGTCCTTTCACATCTACTTCGAGAACAGCCTTGGTCCAAGGTTTCAACATGGATCGCATTTCACCGTTGATGCTCCTATATATTTTACATTTTGTTTCATTTAATCCGGTATGGGTAGCTGAGTCGGAGAGGCCAAAGCAAGCACATGCTCCGACCAGCCAATATCACCTCCGAGAAGGTAGGTGCCATACCGGAGACTTCCCTGGATTGCTGGCTATACTGGACTAGAGGAGAACACAACCGAGGCTGTTATGCGGACATCTTACATTCAGTCGGCTTCAATTTGAGCTACCACCTAATCAGGGACAGGGGAAGGGACCTACAGTTTTACATCGGTTCTGAACGGTGAAGCAGCAGGTGTAGGTATACACGTAAATTAGGTATGTCAGAAAAAAACTCATTGGTACACGCTGACCGGAATTCGAATCTCGGATATCCCGCATGATGCCGGCTGTACACACTCTGCGAGACATCACGAGGCAGGGCGAGAGCGAGTGTGTACATGGTGCTCTCGTCACGTCTCGCCCTCTCTCGCCTCGCCTCGCTACCTCTCGGTCGTGTGTCGGTTTTTTGGTCCCGAGTCAAAGGGTCTCGTGATGTCTCGCGAGGAAAGCATGTACACACTCGTACGTTTAGTTGCCCGCTAAGTAACTGTGTTTGAGTGACGACGCGTTTCCATCGTAACCATCCACCATCTTCTTCTTCGCCACGGCTTAGTAATCTTTTTTTTATGATATACAGCTAAAAAATTATAATATCTAGCAGCAAAAAGACAAAATGCAGCAGCAGTTTCTAGGTGCATCGTGGCGGGCATCTGCAGTTCAACTGATGACACCGAGTGTGTACATGGTGCGCCCTCGCCTATTCATGTGCCCTCGCCGAGAGCCTCTCGCCCGAGACACTCGGCGAGAAGCTCTCGCCGAGTGTGTACAGCCGGCATGAGAAGTCGATAACTCGGGCCGCCCGCCACATGCACAAAAAATCCAAGTATCCTATGTACATAGGTACTCTAAATTTTAGAGTACCTATGTACATAGGATACTTGGATTTAGAGTCTAAAACCTAGGTATCTGGCATGACATTTCTCCGGGGCAGCAGATAGCTGAATGGGTCTGTAAAAAGTTTTGCTCAAGTCGGTAGTAGGTACCTAGATATTTTGTAAGATGTTTGCACATGGTTTGCACAGTGCATCTTGCATCCGGAGAATGCAAACATCGTCATCATCATCATCATCATCATCATCATCAGCCTGTATCGGTCCACTGCTGGACATCGTCAAGAGTCAAGATATTATAAGGGTGGCCAAATACGAGAGATACAACTTTCAATTTGGATTTTTTTTACAAAAACCATAATAATGTTATTCAGGTTTGCCAATTACGTGTGGAAAATAGCATGTGTCAAACAAATGCAAGCTCTTCGCATCGCATTTTTTCATCACATTTTCATCACATTTTCGCATACTTCCTGTGAAATCCCGTCTTGAATATTCTGCTGTGTTCGAGGTTCATCGGACTGTGTTGGTTTAGTTGGGTGCTGACTGCTGACTAACCGTCACACCATTTTGCCACACCAGTGTGGACCAGAAGTTTTTATTGGTAACGGGTTCGCACTGGGTATGCCCAGTACTTGAAAATAATAGGCCCACTGCATCTCTCCCCTTGCATGTCGCAAAAGGCGACTAATGCATAAGGTGTATAAGGTGAAAAGAGGCCGTGCTAAAGGGCGAGAGGTAGGCTACCTCTCACCTTCGCGCGGCCCTTCCACAGACATGCAGGTGGGACTGTCGACTGTCTACGTGCCTTCTTTTTTTTATACCTTTACGTGGTGGTCGTGTTGGTGTTGTAATGTAATTCACCAGAGTTTTTGCAGCACAACACGCGATTACTCTGCTTACCTCGATTATCGGAATGCAGCGTGATTGTATGTAGGTATGTATATTTTTCACTTTTGTACAGCATGAATGTTAGGATAGGATGTAGTTCTTATCGAGCCGTCTACACAAGACATTCTTATAGATAGTAGGTACCTATAATTTCGCGAATGAAGATTCGCCACGGTCTTATCTGAAACACAGAAGGCGCCGGCCGCGGCGCGGCGGCGGCGGCGCGGCGGTGCGGATAAGCAACACGAAAAAATGACGAAAGCGTATGAAATATCACTTAGGCCCACTTGCACCAACACAAATTTAATATATAAACCAGTTTAACTCGTTAAACTAGCACCCGTTGTATGTGTGAACCGCGTTTAAATCCATAACTCGCTACTTAACTTTAAACTCGTGTTGGTGCAAGACGCGCTTATCGTCATGTACCTACGTGACGTGACGTGCGTGACACACCGAACCAGCCCGACGCACATGACATGTAACATGCACGGAGTAGGAAAAACATCCAGGACACGACCAAAGGGAATGATTGACGTGGCACCTAACTCCTACTAAGGCTCAATGCGCTAGGATTATGGAAAGGGGACGAACCGGTAAAGCACACAAGTGTCCTGTACACGGTATGCAGTGAACTACCCCTATTAAGGGCAGGCTCCGATCGGATACCCACCACCCACGTTTTCGAAAAACATTTCGAGGTCATAATAGGACCAAGAACCCCTTGCCCATCTAGTGAGACGGAACTCAGAATCTTCACAGACGGATCACGGACAAGCAGCGGGACCGGTGCGGGCATTTTCTCACTGGAGCTGAACATTAATAAATCAGTACCACTTAGTGCACACTCAACAGTTTTCCAAGCGGAAGTAATCGGGGGCTACAAGCGGCAACCGCTGTGACTAAGATGGGCGTATCTGGGTACACTATCAGGATACTCTCAGACAGCGCAGTGCGCAGTGACTCTTATGGCACTGAAGAGGAACAGGTGTATGTCAGGCCTAGTGCTACAATGTTATGGGGCCCTGGAGAAGGTTGAAGGTAATAATAACAAGGTGATCCTCCAGTGGATAAAAGGCCACAACGATGACGATGGAAATGATAGTGCTATGACCTCGCCCGAAGAGGCTCCAGAACTATACCCATAGGAGCGGAACCCGTGATAATAACGTCAGGCAGCACACAGAGAACTTGGTTGCACGCGTCGACATCACGGAAACATAGGGACAGATGGAAGGGCCTCTCAGAGTGCAGACAGTCGAGAGCTGCTCTTCCTAAACCAGACCGAAGGCTGGCTCGGAAGCTTATCAACCTGGCCACAGATGACCCAATAGTTACTTCGTTGGAAATGACCTGGCCCGGGCTAAGCTGAGAATGTGAGTTGGTTTGATGGGCGTCCACTGCTCACTAAATAAACATCTACACAGTACACACCATGGGTATACGTATACGTATACGTATCCACTGTGCAGGGAATGCTTGGCGACGGATGAAACGGCCGAGCATGTTTTGTTGGAGTGCAGTGTGCTTGACAACCAACGAAGGCACATACTCCGTTCACCTTCGTCCGTTGCAGTTGCAGAGATCTGCAGACGCCCCAGTCGGCTTGTGGCTTTCATGGAAGACATAGGCTGGCTGGGGTAGCTGGAGATCGCGGGGTTTTGCACGAAAGTCACCAAACCAAACCAACCAAGCGGGACTAGTTTGCAGGCCTAGAGCCAACCCCAAACCAGAGCAACAACAACAACAACAACCTAACTCCTACAGGGACAGGCTTAATGAGCTGATATCACGTGTATTTGACGTCATCATGAAAGGTTAAAGGTTTCATAAGGAAATGTTAGTTAACCGTGACCGTGAATCACATTCTCATCAGTTATTCATATCATCACAAAATGCAGGCTAAGGCGTTTGACCATTATTTAATCTGTGGTTTGAGTTTTGACTCAGAGAATAAAATGGTACCATTCCATTTGTAACAACAGCATCTGCATTGCCAATTGCCATATATAATTTGCAGCAAGAGCACATATTATATTATATCGGCCATTGTGCATTGTGGCCTTTCTGCGCTGAACGAATCATACAAACATGCAGTATCAGGTGTGCCATTCTTAGGGTTCCGTATCCGTCGTACGGGACCGTATTACTAAGCCTACGCCGCATAAACTTTTTAGTTTCTTCTATTTCTTATTTTTATTATTTGTTGTTACATCGACCATAATAAATAACACAATATATTCTGTGAAAATTTCAACACGGACTACCTATTACGGTTCAAGAGATACAGCCCTCGGACAGACGGACGGAGAGACAGACAGACAGACAGACAGCGTAGGCTTAGCAAGTAATAGGGTCCCGTACGGGATAAGGAACCCTAAAAAAACAAGAACAAAAGCGCGCAAACGCCGCCGCGACGTGATAAGTTATTTCTTCCAGTCAACCTTTAGTGAATCACATAATGTTGTAAGGTGTGTAAAGATAGAGTGCTTGCTGACGCCTGACTATTACCGATTACTGCTAACATGTCAGCAAAAAATACGCTATTTCCAAGTTTTCGACTTTAGCCACCTTATTTATTAGTTACCAATAGCAACTAGCAAGAACATTGAATAAACATCGGTCGCATTGTCGTATATTGTCGAGTTCGCAGAAAACCAGTACGAAAACATACATATATTCTCATTTCTCACATACTAATTATTGGACAATTACTTACTACCACTCGCAAAGTATACAACTGACCGTGGTGGTTCGTTCGGATTCCACGTAAAACTGTAAGCCTCTTCTTAATGCCTCCACTTAGGTGGTAGGATTTAATCGGATCAGATTGATACCACCGCACTGAATAAAAGGAAACGCCTAAATAGTTCGTGTATTCCGTCCAGTTCAGCCGGCACAGACAAAGGGAAGCACTGACTTGGCACCTAGTTCACCAAGGTGTTACGGGCTGACATCACAAGGGTGTGTGTCTGCTGTGGCATCGTAGCTCCCAAACGGATGGACCGATTTGGATGTGGCTTTTTTTATTAGAAAGCTGGTTTAATCGGATGGTTCTTAGCTATGTTTGTAAAATCAAGTAATACAATTATTATCTTAAAAAGTGAAGCGATTTGCATGCATTTTTTTTAAAGCTTGAAATAAAAGTTAAATTAAAAATGTAAAAAAACTCCGAGCCTTAAAAAGTCTAAAATTATTTCCGTTTACTTAATTTAATTTCTACTAAAAGAAGTCGGGGGAACGCTAAGTAAATAAAAATATAAAACTCAGATCTGCGCGGGTATTTACGTAGCGGTGCGGTCCCCCGACTTATTTAAGTAAGTATTTTTACATTTTTCAAATAAATGCGTGTTACACCCTCTTTTTTTTCTCTCGCGTTGTATTGTAACACGTTTTTATTTTGAAAACTGTAATACTTAAATGGAGAAAATAGTTTGTTTCGAATCTAAATCGAAGCTACGACCACGCCCGGCACAACTTCATTTCATGTCGGCTACACTGAACTGGCCGTAAAACACGAACTATTTACATAGCTGTTTCGAAGTTTCATTCAGTGCGGTGGTATCAACCCGGCCGGGATAAACCCTACCACCTAGTAATGTAAGAAGGGAAGGGACCTACAGTTTTACGTGGAATCCGAACCACGGTCAGCCTCCAACGGTCGAGCGGTCACCCATCCAAGTACTGACCGCGCTCAGGGTTGCTTATCTCCAGGCATCCAACGCTCACAGTGACCGTAGAACAATGAACCGCAACAGACAGGCCGACAGAGTCCGACCCTCGACCGCGGCCTCGCTCGACCAATGCCAAGGTCTGGGAAAGCAGCCGGGCGGGAAGTCGTTCTGTCTCCTCGTGGCGCAGCGCAGACGCAGGCAAGACGCAACCCAGACGTGCCGACAGATTGACCACAAAGTATTGAGCGTAGATATTCGCTTCTCGAATCGGAATTTTCTCGGCTGGCTTACGACTTTGCATCTGGCTTTTATAGACAATAATGACATTTTTAAATTAACTGCGTGATTTTTAATGATTTTCAATACCACTTCGTAATCACGAATATTATACGACCGCCCCTACACTACAACCCTGAAAGTGGTAATGCACAACAGATGCAGATCCAAATGGGCACTGAGAGCATTTTTAGTGTTCCATTGGTCTGACTTGTTGTGTGACCACTCCAGCATCAAGTCTCTATTCCATAGGTAAGGGCTCGTACCCATACTACGTGACCGATTTTTCCCACTTTTTGACCTGACTAAATCGGTTACGTAGTATGTGTACAAGCCCTAAGCGGACAGGAAGGAAGGAATTTGACTGAAGAAGAGTATCTCACGAGTACGTTGCGAGCAGATTATAATTATTTACATACACACATACATACATACCACACGCTGTATCCCGGCAATCGGGGTAATCGGTGTGGTGCTGCAAGGACTCTGTTAAATTACAGCACAACCCCGACCGCCACGTTTCGCAAAATATTCGGACTGATGAAACTATCAAGCAGCAAGTAAGGCACGAAGACCCACCTCCCACATGCGTGACTCTTTGAAAGGATCGTGCCAAGGTGAGAGTTGGCTATCTCTTCGCCAAAGAACATTCTTGTCTTCGCCCTTTAGCACGGCATCTTATCTTTATCACTTTCACAACAAGCACGGGGAGAGATGCAGTGGAGTTATTATTTTTAAGTGCTTACCGGCCCCACACGCTAGGTAGGTACTACAATATTAAATACTATTTATCATTATTTTACAGCACTAAACTTAGTGTATAGTACTCGTATATAAATCAAACAATAATAGCATTGTTTTCGGTTACGCGGTATAACTGAAAGCGACTCACTTTCGTCGACGTTTCGTCCCTCACTTTGGTTGGGGGCATCATCAGGACTCGCGGTACTGCGACGACCTGGAGGACACCCGACACGTCGTCCAGTCAGTCCATTCAATCGCGTAACGAAAAACATTGCTATAATTACTATAAAGTTTAATAGCGGTAAAAGCCTAAACGAACATAAACAATTAGTGTTGGAGGCGAAGGCTAAGTGTGTAATAAATAGCCGATCGATAGCCTTCCTACCCGAGGCGGGGCGATGCGGCAGCAGACAGGGCAGGGCTTCGCGAGCACTCACGAAGGTGAGGTCAGTCAGAGAATGTGAGTACCTAATATTTATTTCAGGGCGGACGTGCGTAATGCTCGGTTCCCACGTCCCTTAACATTATTTCAGTTACAATAAAACATGTCTATTTCGGACCCAGCGACAGAGCTCCACGCGACGGAACTGAAAAAGTGGGCCATTCACACGTCCATACAGTTACGCAATCAAAAGTGAAAAATAACAAAGTTGACATTGGCACGTCGCTTGTGCCGACCGTTGGAGTGAGTCCAAGAAGAAAAAAAATACAACCGGTGCTATGTTCTAAATTTAAAAATTTCGAACGCTGATAGATCCCGGTCGAGAGAAAAACATGCGAAGGGAATCCTAGACCAAATTATTTCATGAAATGAAATTGACTCAGATGAAATGAAAATATACCTACCTAGTTTATTGGACACACTGGACTGGCCGTGCCATGCCATTATGCCAGCCTCGATAGCTCATTGGTGCAGACAGTCAACTGTCGCTATTGAATGTTAAGCAACGCTGGGTGCGGTCAGTACTTGGATGGGTGACCGCTGACGGTTGGAGGCTGACCGAGTAGAGGTTCGGATTCCTCGTAAAACTGTAGGTCCCTTCCCTCCTAATCTTACTTGGTGGTAGGGTAAGGGGGAAGCACTGACATGGCACCTAGTTCACCCGGTGTTATGGGCTGACATCACGGACGTTGTAGGTGATGAAGCCAACCGAGTCACTTTCCATAAAAAAAAACACTTTATTTACTAGGTGGTAGTGTTTAATCCGCCCGGGTTGATACCACCGCACTGAATGAAAGGTCGTTTGAAACGGCTATGTAAATAGCTCGTGTTTTCCGTCCAGTTCAGTGTAGCCGGCACGACCAAAGGGAAGCACTTACAGGGCACCTAGTTCACCGCAAGGTGTTATTGGCTGACATCACTGATGTACACAACCGTGTCAGTTTCCATAAAAAAACACAAAAAAAAATTCTAGAAGTATTTCAGTCATTCATGCCTTGGATTGTGGGTTAAAAATAATAATTTAAATATTTCGTCAGGACGTTTTAGACTAATGTACCTACATATTGTATATTTATTTATATAGTTTCGTGCATGCATGCATGACAACATTACAGGGGATCCAACCAAAAACTATGCTGGAAATTAATCAATCAAATAAGTAGGTAGGTATTGGTACCTATCTAAAATCTTTTATTATTCGGCTCAAGCCAGCTCCGATTTCAAGGCTGGCTCGAGGATGGGCCAGCCTTGGAAATTGGACCTGGAATATTATTTAGAATGTAACACGGCACTGATCGGTGTCTGGGAAACCGGATGGCTCTGTGTAGAAGGTGTAGGTAGATGGACGGTACATGATTGGCCTTATCTAATTATCGCCTACCTACGATGCAGTTAAAAAATTATTATCGACGGCCTCGAGAAAGGGGCTGCGGCAGGCGGGGGGGGAGGGCTCACCGGGCGGGCCGGCGCGGCGCGGAGGCAAATCCGCCTCTCCTCCGCGCCGCGCCGCGCTGCCTCCGCGCCCGCGTGACGCAAGGCCAAGGCTGGAGGTGGAGGAGCGCCGGCTAGGCAGGCAGGCCAGGCAGGGCCGGAGCGGAGGCGCGCGGGTGACACGGCGCGCCGGCAGTGTTGCGGCTGCGGGTGCGCGGAGGGAGGGGGGCGTGAGCTTACGTGCCGCCGCGCTCGCCCGCTCCCGCCATTCTGTACCTCGCAGTCGACTCTGACGGTTGTCCAAGCGCAAGGTAAGCGCCCGTCGTATTTTACCAACTATCTTCCGGTCCGACCAAACTCGACCGCGCCCGTGGACTTTCGCGTCCGCGTTTCATTTCATCCTGGCGATTCGCGACGATGGTTGGAACAGACAGTGCGATCGCGATAACGCCGCGATATGCATCCGATAAGAATCATCTCGAACGAGCGCGCGCGGATGCCCTCACACGGCGAACGAGAGCGGACAGCGGCAGGACGACGAATTTCCCTCCGAAAAGTTTCAAAAGCGCGGGAAGCGGGAACGGAAGGTGCGGCGCGGGACCCCTCCGCTCCGTCACCCGCGTGCGTGCTGCGTGCCGGCGGCGCATCGATCGGCGCCCCGGGTCCCTCGGCCGTCCCTTTTGTCAAAATAATCGGCCGCGCACGGAACTCCGGCGGTAGATTTTTATTTTTGCCCCGTAGCGTAGTACCGCATGCTTTAGCGCGTAGCCCATAGAGTAGCCGCGATCATGGGTGGTTGTGCGACGAAGGAGAACAAGGAGACGAAGCCGGTGGAGGAAAACGGGTGCGTATCGTGAGTGTGACATGTTACCGCGCCGCGCGCATACGGCTCGCCACGCTGTGTGCTGCCGCTGCCGCGCCGCCGCCCCGCGCCGCGCCGGCCGGCCGGCTTGCGGTCAGTGTCGAGCGGGCGAGAGTGGGCAGTATGTAAGGATTATGCAGTACGAGCGACTGTAGTTAAATCACAGTTCACAAATCCACTTCGCAGTATCAGAACAACTTTAAGTTATTGCAAATACCTTACCTAACTAACTACATCTTGCTGCAAATAATATTATGTCGGTTTCAAAGTTTATTGCCTACCTACCTACTTTTCTCATTTGGTCGTCGTTATTCACCAGAGGCGAGCAAATGTGAGTCACGCACGACTTTATATATAATGTGTGTGTGTGGTTGGTGGACGACGCGGACGGACGGTAAAATAGCTAGCTAATCATCTTGTTTGTGCTGTCGGCGGCCGTTCCGTCGCGCGCGCCTGGTGGCGGCGTGGCGACTTGGCGAGACGACACATTGAGAGGGGAGCCGAGTAGCGCTCCGCACATGTACCACGCCCGCCGGTTTAACCTTTATTGGGGAGCAGCCTGCAGCTGTCGACGTCGTCGCTCATAAACTTCATATTCACAGAGTTGAGAAATTATGAAGACATTTATAAGAATAGCTTGCGAGTTCGGTCGCTGGAGCAGTCGACGTACGATCATGTGGGTATTCTGATAATTTTGTAAGTAGGTAGGTATTCAATCACAAGTATTTTGCTGCTACCTACTTTGTCACAACATATACGTAGGTAGAAAAAAACTACGTCTAAAACATCCAAAGGTTCACTGAAAGATATCCCTGTAGTTAAGGGATAAGTCCGCCTTTGCCTCTCATGGACATTGTCTGTCGGTATATCGAGCTTCTTTCTGTGAAATGTTTTTGGAGCAAAAAAAAAGTATTTTTATCTATTTACGTTCATAAATCTACTCGGGCCTCTGGCCTGGCTGGCCTGGAAGTCATCTCGATTCGCGCAGTGATACAAAGTTGCAATACTTCGTTGCAACTTTGCGGGAGTGGCAAGTGGCAACGAAGCTCTATAGGTATCGGTGTCTCTCTCGAGGAAAGGGAGGTGCGAGCGAGCGCACCAGAGCGGCGCGCGACGCCCGAAGTAGCCGGGCCGGGGGAACGCTAGCTACCCACCGGTGCGTGGCGCCGACTCGCCACCTCCGCGCCGCTCACGTTGCGCGCGCCGAGCGTTCAAGGAGACTGGAAAATTACGTAATTCCGTCGGAAAACCGTACGAAAAACAGGGCGTGTACGTCCTCGGCGCCCTCAGTCGCCCGGGCGAGCCGCACGAGTCCATACATTCCGCGAAGTCGACGATCGTAGAGCGGCGATGAACTTAAAGCTGAAGATAACGATCCCGGTGGTGGTGTGCGGGGGCGCCGTGCTGGCGTGTTACCTCATCAGGCGGTTCGTATGACATAACCTGCGCACTCGGTCGGCTCGCCTCCCTGAAATTTCATGTTGCGGTCTAGTACGAATATCGACGTTCCCGATCGCTTTCGACGTTCTCAAACTAAGTATACCCGAGAGTATACCTCAAGCGACACGCACAAGAACCTCCGCGCCAGGCGTTTCCGGAATTTCCGCCCCGTGCCGGCCGGCCGGCAGTCTGTCATTCATGTCTTGCTATTGTTTCGTATTTCGTGCGTTGAATTTCGATGCCGGTACGAGGAGGTAGATAGGAAGTTATTCTACCGGTAAACAAATGACAACAAGTACCTAGGTGTAGAATATTTTACTTACAAAATTGATAAACTCCGCCTTCGGTAGCAACGACACTGGCCGCTAGTATCTACTGATGTTTTCGTAGACGTCAAATCAAAGTTATTTTTATTTTGACAACACATTGTTACGACGAAACAAAAGGGACGCCATTTTTTACAAAAGATTGCCATCGTAAATTCTTCGTAGAAATTTCAAAATAAAAATAAAGATGTGCACACGCGCGACCTGTGCCGCCCTGAAGGCGTTAGAACCTTGTTTCTGTAACGTTTGCTTGTGTTTGTGCATTGCGATTGCAGTTAAACCATGCTTATTGATATGTTGTGTTTGTGCAGGAAAGCAGCAGCCATGGTTGACGCAGGCACGCTTGAAAAGCTCGAGGCCGGCTTCTCGAAGCTGGCGGCCTCGGACTCCAAGTCGCTCCTGAAGAAGTACCTCACCAAGGAGGTGTTCGAGGCTCTCAAGAACAAGAAGACCTCCTTCGGCTCCACGCTGCTTGACGTCATCCAGTCAGGTCAGTCAGCTCACACACTCATTTCTTACCTTCACATTTTTTTCAGCACTTCATTACTCACCTTCATTGGCGACAAGATAACGAATAAAGAAGGTTTACTTTAAATAAATGGGATGTGTTAATGTCACAATTCCATCCATGACGTACCTAATTTTAGACTTTTTTTTATGTAAACCAACATGGGTGGCTGTGCCGAGAGACCAATGGTACGGTCAACAGAGCCAAAAACCCCTCTCCTCGCGAAAACACGCTCAGTGAGGCGCCATGCCAGCAGATTTGCGGACTGTTGCTATCGCTATATGCTGTTGCTATATAGACTTGTCATCGGTATAGATTTGATGTTTATCCTGAGCCGAGACTGACCGTGGACTTGGGTTGTGGGTTGCAGGTGTTGAGAACTTGGACTCGGGTGTCGGAATCTACGCGCCGGACGCGGAGGCGTACACGGTGTTCGCCGACCTCTTCGACCCCATCATCGAGGACTACCACAACGGTTTCAAGAAGACCGACAAGCACCCGGCGAAGAACTGGGGCGATGTGGAGTCGCTGGGCAACCTGGACGCGGCCGGCGAGTACATCGTGTCGACGCGCGTGCGCTGCGGCCGCTCCATGGAGGGCTACCCCTTCAACCCCTGCCTCACGGAGGCGCAGTACAAGGAGATGGAGGAGAAGGTGTCGGCCACGCTGTCGGGCCTGGAGGGCGAGCTCAAGGGCACTTTCTACCCGCTCACCGGCATGTCCAAGGAGACCCAGCAGCAGCTCATCGACGACCACTTCCTCTTCAAGGAGGGCGACCGCTTCCTGCAGGCGGCCAACGCCTGCCGCTACTGGCCCACCGGACGCGGCATCTACCACAACGAGAACAAGACTTTCCTCGTGTGGTGCAACGAGGAGGACCACCTGCGCCTCATATCCATGCAGATGGGCGGCGACCTCAAGGCGGTCTTCAAGCGGCTCGTGAACGCCGTCAACGATATCGAGAAGCGCGTGCCCTTCTCGCACAACGACCGGCTCGGCTTCCTCACGTTCTGCCCGACCAACCTGGGCACCACCGTGCGCGCCTCGGTGCACATCACGCTGCCCAAGCTGGCGGCCGACAAGGCCAAGCTCGAGGAGATCGCCTCCAAGTACCACCTGCAGGTGCGCGGCACGCGCGGCGAGCACACCGAGGCGGAGGGCGGCGTCTACGACATCTCCAACAAGCGGCGCATGGGCCTCACCGAGTACGACGCCGTCAAGGAGATGTACGACGGCATCGCCGAGCTCATCAAGCACGAGAAGTCGCTCTAAGCGGCGCCCGATCTCATCTCAGCGATTTCCGCATCAGTATTTATATTTATGATTTGTCACACGCGCCGCCTCCGCGCCGCCGCGTCGCCTCGCTCTAGTCTACTGCCGCCGGCGCGGCGTCGCGCGTCGCCCGGCCAGACCCCGCGGCGCCCGACACCGGCACCACGACCGGTGACTGTATAAATTGGCAACGGAATTCCGTTTTCTCTTGTGAACATTTTGTATAGGGAAACTAAATTAAATAAAGACAACTAGGCGTTAAGTCAAACATGCTGTCTTTTATTTTCTCGATATACATTGAATATTGAGTGGAGGGAGACTACTTACCCACTAGTCGTCTGTTTCTGGTTTGCACTTACCTCGGCCCGCGCTTCCCGAGGCGCTTTCTCACTTCGGGCCTCACGCTACACCCGCTGACGCCTAGCATTTCCTCCAAGGCTGGGCTTCAGCGGGTGTACCGTGAGGGGCGAATTTAGTAATCTGTGGCGAAGTGCGGAAGCGCGGGCCGAGGTAAGTGCAAACCAGGAAAAGACAATATATGATCGATGACAGGGAATGGAAACTTCTTCCTGAAACCGTGATGGTGACTATGGGATCTTTCGCACCTATTAGCCGAAAGAACGGCGCTGTTCTCCATTTTTTCTTTCTTAGCAGAATGACCACTCCTAGCCTGGATCGAACGAAATAGTATTAAAATTATTAAAAGGGTTAAAAATACTAGTAACGTTTTGCACAGATGCAACTGGCGGCGCGCGGCGGGCGGCGCGGCAATTGAGTGCCTACAATATACACGAAAGCATGCTATAAGGTCCTATAGCATGCTTTCGTGTATATTGTAGGCACCGGTTGTAGCATATGTATAGCTTTTGCGCAAGGCAAATAGAATTCGCAAGCCTACCACATGACATGACAGAACAACGATCTACGGCGCGCGGCCGATTTCCCCCAGCCAGCCGCCGCGCCGTTTTTTTGCTCTGCACATTAGCCCATGCGAGCCAAATCCAAGCCAAATCCTATAAAGTATGTGGTGCGATAGCTCAGTGTATCTGTGTGATAGGCAGGCAGACAGTCAACTGTCGCTATTGATGGTCGCTAGCCGACAAGAAATGAAGGGAAGCACTGACATGGCACCTAGTTCACCCGGTGTTATGGGCTGACATCACGGATGTTGTAGATGATGTAGCCAACCGTGTCAGTTACCAGAAAAAAAAACGGCTGAACCTATTTAAAAAAAATTCTGACCATTACTTCAGGAGTTATACCTAAGCCTTTATTGATTTTTGAAGCCTTTTTTCTAAGGGCCACATTTATAGAAGGGCCAGAAACTAGCCACCTACCTACGTTTTGTTTGTTCAAGGAAGGCTGAAATCGGTACGGCACCTGAAAGCCCTTTTAGATCCTGCGGTGCCTCGAACCTGCGATCCTATTCCTTTCGGAAACACTCGGGTTGACTCGGCTCGAAAGCGAACTAATTGAAGCCGATATTCGTTTGGTCGTTTATGTGATTTGGTGGCTCAGTGGTAAGAGTGAAGGGTTGGTTTATTTTTTCGATAGCGACCACGGGTTCGTGTCCCTCAAATGTTTTTTGTTTTATGCAATTTTATATGCAATGTTATAAATATGTTAACACCTAAGAAGGCTTTATTTTCGGAAATACAAATGTAACAAAAACGACATGCACCGCCTCAACATTAGGTTAGGACGCATCTTCTATATATTAACCCTGGTTATTTTTTTTTTAACCACCAAAACACCACTCATCATCTCATACCACTTGCCGATAAGTATTAGATATCGATATCGAAGATAATGTATGCACGAAAGGAGTAGGATGCGCAGGTTCGAGGCACCGTAGGATCTAAAAAGGCTTTCAGGTGGAGGACCGCTGATTGATAGTCTGTCTGTCTGTGGATCTGTCTACTCTATGGTCCGTCGAAGGCTGTCGAGAAGAGAGAGCGTCTCTTTGTAGTAAGCACCTGACAGTTAACTTTTTTTTTCTTACGGAAAGGCAAAGATAGTGTGACCGTATAGCCATGTCTTGTTTTTTCATTCTTCTTCTCATTTGCATTTGTTTTCTTCTTTTCTTTATTCCAACTTAGCCTGAGGAAATCTAAACTGGGGCTATAAATAAAAAAAATAATTTTCACAAAAACATTTCATACAAAATGGCGACATCCGCCAATTTATTTTCAATAGCGACTTAGGATTGCCTCTTCTCCGGCGCTGCTCGTCTCCGCAGCTTCGGCTTTTTGGTCGCCTTCGGCGACCAGCCTCAGTCGCTCCGGCTCACACGGGTGCCGGCCCTTTGTTACGGTGTACGGGGGCTGCACTCCCTCCGCGCCTCCGGCTTATAAAACACTCTAGGGAATATCCACACTAACAGGTTTTCTCGGGGCGGTCGCTTTAGTTTTTCCGCAAAGTATGTTAATTGCCCCCATTGTCCTTTCAAATGTTGTCAACACACACCTTATCTATACACCATTCTGTACGACGAACGACGAACTTGCTTCGCTTTTCGACTTTCGTTAAATGCGTTGTGCGTGGCAAGGCAAGCGCATAGTATGGTAATTGTTTTTTTCCAGCAGCGACAGCGCTTACAGTGCTTACTACAAAGAGACACTCGTCTGTCGAGCTGTCAATTTGTTGAAGGTTGTTGCTTGTTGCTTTTTTCCTGTCTCCGGCTTTTTTTATCTGTAACAGTGGTTATATTCTCTTTGCTGTAAATATTGGTAAATAAATACTTACAAAAGGAGTGACGGTGTTGTTTGCGTGCAGTTTGTTTCGTATTATCCCTTTCTAAATGCTAAGCTTTTTTACCGACTTCTAAAAAAGGAGGTTATCAATTCGACACTTTCGTATGCGTATGTTTGTACAGTCCGCGCGCGAGCTCCGAGGATTCGGTATTTGTGGAAATTAATTTATTATAGAATTTTTATAGAATTTTTATGGAGATTCACATTTTGTGATGATTATACTATACTAGGCGAGTAGTATAATATTAAAATTCTATACAAATTCTATAATAAATTAATTTCCACAAACACCGATTCTTCGGAGCTCGCGCGCGGACTGTATGTGTGGATGTATTATCTATATATTTATTGTAGTTATCAATAATTATAAGTACTTTTATTATTTCCATGCAAGCAAGCTATTCATTGTTCACTTGTTTTATAAGTAAGTATGCGCGTTATTTTAACCCCAACAATTTGACTGGTTTTGATGGTATACCTAAATGTTTTGCTCATGCACTTCAATAGAAAGCCAACCAATTGATTACAACAATGTCGAGCGGTGGGGAGCCCGCTGGCGGCGCTGCGCGGCTACGCGAGCTTCGTCTACCGGTGTCGCGTGTGAAGACCATCATGAAGAGTTCGCCCAATGTAGATACAGTCGGTGCTGAGCCGCTGTTCCTCGTCACCAAGGTCACTGTGAGTATCCTGCCCACTGACTTAACCCTCCAACACATTCATATAAAGAGGGGGTCACACAGTTCCAGTGTTATTTTCGCAGCCAGCACGTAAATTCGCAAAATTTGGGCAGGTTGTGGATGTGAGGTTGTGTATGCACATAAACTCAGATATTTAGTGAAATAATGAATTCACATCAATAACCTATTGAAACGTAAAAAGACGGAATGGACTCCAGCAAAATCAAAACATGCTCGACATTTTGTCCCAAATTTTCTAACCTAAAATCGCCAAATTCCCCCATACAAATCATATATCGACGTGTAGGTGAAGAACAACTATTCAAATAATGCATTTGAAATAAAGTAAGACTGGAAATAGTTTTTTTTTATGGAAACTTATGGAAACATCCGTGATGTCAGCCCATAACACCGGATGAACTTGGTACCACGTCAGTGCTGGCAACACTGAACTGGATGGAAAACACAAACTATTAACATACCCATTTCGACCGACCTTTCATTCAGTGCGGTGGTACCAAACCGGGCGGGTTAAACCCTACCACCTAGTAATATAAGAAGGGAGTCATATCCCTTAGTAGCCTTTTACGACATACACGGGGAGAGATGCAGTGGGGCTATTCTTTTAAAGTACCGGCCCCACACGGTTTATTATTATTATTTATTTATTTATTATTTATTTACTCAAAAAACCTCCTATTTACATATAATATCCAATTCTTAGGTTAGGTTAATAATAATAATACAGATAATATAATCCAATACTTTACAGTAGGTTAATAATATGATAATGGATAATATAATAAAATAAAATATATAATATTGTATAATATATATAAAATTAATGTAAAATTTTCAATATGTGAAATAAAGATGATAATGGATAATAATGAACCATAGTTTACCATCAAATGGGAGATTCATATTCTGTGTGACTACAAAGTGTTGTCGCAGTGTGTTTGATGAAAATTGGTAGAATTTTTAACCATAAATTGACGATTCTAGTGTGTTTAACTAAAAAAAAAAAATTACGCCAATGTGGGTATCGGACCCAATGATTACACGAACAAACTCGCCGACAGGAGCTGTTCATTGCGGAGTTGGCGCGCACAGCGTACGCCGCCGCCGACTGCCCCACGCTAGACTACAAGCACATTGCCGAGATCGTTCAGACGGATGACACTCTCGACTTCTTGCGTGAGTAAACTGTTTTTTTAACCGACTTCAAAAAAGGAGGAGGTTCTATGTTCGGCTGTATGTATTTTTTTTTATGTATGTTCAGCAATATCTTCCCCAATTGTGAACCGATTTCGATGATTCTTTTTGTGTTCGGTTCAGTCTAGCTCCAAGGTGGTCCCATTTTTTTTTGGTCAAGATCGGATTGGAAAGCGAGGCGGATTACGCCGAGTACATTAATAGCAAATAAAAATTACTAAAAAAACTGTGAAATAAAAAACTATTTAAAAAAATATAAAAACCGCCTTCAAAAATTTATGAAATAAAAAAATAAAAATCGAACCCTAGAGTTGAAGGCGGTGGTGCTAAAGCAAGCAAAAATAACCGACCGCCTTCAACTCTAGGGTTCGATTTTTATTTTTTTATTTCATACATTTTTGAAGGCGGTTTTTATATCTTTTTAAATAGTTTTTTTTTTCCTAATAAGCAAATCTAAGAAAGTGGAAAGATCAACTAAAAGCCATGCAGAGATTACCTTTAATTGTTGTTTCTCCTCCATGTTTTAATAGTATCTAGCTAGATAATAGATGTGAGGTTGTGTATGTACAAGCATCGCAGAAATGGGCTGGAGGTTTCAGTAAAAGCGGCGGACCGAGAGGCTGGCGTTTTCTCAATTTTGTTTTTTGCTATTTTCATAGTTTTGTGATATTTTCGGAGGTTGTATAATTATTTAAAATTCTCTCTCTCTCCCCCCAAAAACTTCTCCCTAGCCCACATAACTTGATATTAATACGGGCAACCCCCCTCCGCTCGCTAGAAATGCAAGAATGCTGTGAGTGTTGGAATTATGTGTGGGACGCAAGGGAGCGGAGGCAGCCGAGGTGTGAATAATACTGCCCACCTCCTCCCACTACCGCCACGAACACTTACTGTATGTGTGTGTACGCAGGTGAGATAATGCCACGCAAGATGACGGTGCGCGAGTACCGGGAGCGGGCGGCGGCGCGCGTGCGGCGAGCCGACTCCGACGGTGATTCCTCCACCGACACCTCCTCCTCCTCCTCCTCCTCCGAGGAAGACTCCTCCTGACTCGGCTCGCAGTGGGATGCGGCTCACTATCATCGCTCACTCATTCCTTGAGCTAAGAGTTAGGTCGAATTACTTTTAAATTGCTCACAACAAACGGTACACGGTGACATTTGGATAGGGATTAAGTATTTGTCTTTTGTATCTTACACTCAAGTGAGGAAGTTGGAAATATTTTCTTAAATCTAATATTTTTTTCTTCACTAGCAGCTGCTGCTTATACTTTGTGTTCAGCACACTTGATTCCTGCTTTTTTGTTTATTTTGTTTTGAAAAGGAAGCCTGAGTGGATGTGTCAAACTAAACTCAGCTCTTTGTGAATTCATACGGTATATCTTAAATTATTTTTTTCTCAGTATACCTTAGATAGTGTTAATGAGAGATGAAATACAAAAGGCTGATAGGGCACCTAGTTTCCTCAGGGCGTACGATTAGATGTAACATAAGTCAATCGAGTGTGGATGCAGACCCTGCCCAGTGGGCGTAGTGCCGAAAGGGAACGGTGGGATCGTGTCAAACAGCTCCTTCGAGTACTCCCCATGCAAGGATAGAACACACTTAGGGAGCCGACATCCCTACGGCTGGTTTGAATGTTTTCTGCTTAGTGTAACGAGTGCTATGTATAAGGTTATATAATGTATTGAGCAACAATCCTATTCTGAATTAATGAATATTAATGATTAAATATCTGAGTGCATCGTGCGGGGTCTCCGCTGATCTCACGCGGCACACACGCTTCACTATTTAGGGCTATCGCATTGCCACATTTAGATAGTTTGTAAGTTGTGTTTTAGTTTTAAGTTTTTTTTTCGTTTTAATAAGAATAATAAATATTTATTTTTCACTTTAATGTACAGTGAAACCCGCTTAATACGATCCTGGTTAAAACGATTTCCCGCATAATACGATCTTTTGTGCCGGTCCCATACTACCTTAATTTTACGAACAATTTTTTCCGCTTAATATGACCCCCAATCCGCTTAAAACGATATTTTTCTCCGCGCTTTTTTTGCGCGCGACCGCCGAGCGAGCCTCCTAGCGCTGAGTGCCTAGTGATTGGTCCTATACTGACAGAAAAAGCTCATACAATGTGCACAAACCTTGCAAATCAATGACTTCTCAGGCTCGAGTGGATGGATCGACCGATTTAAATCTCACAATGTTATGCTAATCGGAATCGGTCAACGAAGAAGACGCCGATTCCTGGAAAAAAACGGTCCTTCCAACTCTGATTAAAGATTACGCTCTTCGACACATATTCAATCCTGACGAGCTTGGGTTGTTCTTCAAACTGATGCCAGACAAATCGTTCGTATTGACGATTGCGACGATTAATTTCGGTCAGAAATACAATAAACAGATTTTAAAGTGTGTACTTTGTATTTTAACTCTTCCCGCTTAAGACGATTTTTGCGCCCATCCCCTTGAGAATCGTATTGGGTTGAGTAGCTTGAGTAGCGGGTTTTACTGTATGTACTAGCTATAAGAATGTTTCTTCTCCTTCGAGGACACAAGAATTAATGTGTGCTTTCTGAAATGTGTTTATTGTATGACTGTTTTCACCACCTCCGGTTAAGTCTCGTCCGACAATTATTTGTCCGCTAAAGTGACATTTAACACGTTCGGCGGCGGTACTGCTAGTAATATTTTAACAGTAATATTTTATTAATAAAATGTGACAGTACGGCTGGAGCCGTGCGTATTGGATGCCTCATTAGAGACACTACGGTCATAACAGTCGTCTGTGTACCGGCACTTTGTATAAAACACTCTCTACTGTCACATAATGAGCCTGCATAGTTTGCGTACTGTCACACAGACAGTACATATTTGTGACCACTTCACTCACACATAGACAGATGTGTGCAGCAGGCACGCAACGGTTATAGCCGGCGTGTTGCGATGGCTTGTAGCCGTACTGTCATATTACATATCGAAAATCATATGCAAGGGAACAGTACTGCTGACTGTAGTCAAAACTTGTATGAAAAGTTTTAGTGTCGCAGCACACAGATCTAGTATTTTCTTACCGCCGCCGAACGTGTTAATAAATTTTTGTCTGGAGTTAAGTGTCGGCTATATTTTAGCCGCCGTTATCATTTCATCCGCCGTCGGTCGACGAGAGCTTAGCCCACTTTAAAATAAAACAAACAACTACATATCTTGTATAAACTTTATTTGGCTCATTGAGCTCACAAATGTATAAAGCATCCTCTTACATCTATTCGTTTTAATACGTAAACACACAAAATACATTGAAAACAATAGATGCGATGCAGCTAAACGTCGCACCGCACCCGGGACGGACAGACATCACAAACACGAGAATAACTTAAGGCGCAACACTACCAAAAATCGGTTTCTCCCGATTGATGTTTCTTGCAAACCACTGTGAGTTTGATGTTTGTACATCCGAAGATTTTATCAAGTGTGGAATTTCATGGTGGGCGACGATTGGATCGGCGAACAACTTTGCGCCGTTATCAATGAGGGAGAAAGGTGCACTTATTATTGCCCCCAAGTCAGTCAGGAATATTCCGAAGGCGACCGGGCCAATAACGGATCCTTAATTCTGCACTTACATCCTCCAAACTCACAGTGGTTTATGAGAAACCGATTTTTGATACTGCTGCTGCATCTTAAATCTGAAATAATTTCATCAAATAAAACAATTTATTTAAATTAATACACTCAATGTTTAAATTAGCAAAGTTAAAAAAAAAGAAATCTTGATTCACATTTTTGTATGGTATTGTATATCTTTATTGCACTCGAATAAATAGGCAAAAGGTTACACCTTATGACCAAGCTATTTTCTTCCACTATACCTTCGGGGTATGATAACTGTTAGGTGCATTATGCATGGACTAAGAACATTCTGAACCTCAAGTGGGTTCCCTAGTTTTCCCTAGGTTCCCTATTTATGTGTAAATAGTGATGTGCTCAAAAGAATAAGTAATACCCTAGTGTAGGTAATACATAATTTGATTGTGTACACTTACTCATTAATATAAGTCAATGGATTTATTCTTAAATTATAATTCTTATAATTATGAAATAAAAATAATAAGGGCAGAATTTTCTCAAGCACAAGAGGTACAATTAACTTGATAAAATGTACCCCCTGCATTTCACATACTTAAATCAAACTCACTAAAAGGTTATATCAACATGTTCCTTATGTCCGAGTGGCCGCATTACTATGTAAATTTTAGTTTTTTATTCTTAAGGGCATTTTGTAAAACATAATTTTGCTATAATAAAATTTATAAATAAAATAGGCGTTGTTTTTTTATTGCAAAACCTTATTTTCAATAATGGTATGTACTCCTAACCCCTTGATCTAGCTCAGCGCGTTAAAAGAACATTATTCATAACTGGTTCATGTTATCCTGAATATGTCAATAATAATGCAAGACAAGGCACTTTAGGAGTTTACTATGGCGACCTTCCATGAATGTGTGTATTCAGTTCATTTAACATATTTTATCTACGGTTTAACCTAGGTGTTGCCGTATGTAAATATAGATTAATGTCATTTCTCCTTATAGGTAAGCTGCAGTGCTACATAGCATATCCTAGTCCTAGTTAAAATAAATACGAAAATGGTAAAATTTGTATACTTTCGAATCCTTTACGACTATAAAATTTTAAAAAGATATGTACACCTTATCAATAGCTGTCCTTGGGCAGTTTCACATTAAGTAGGTGGTCAGGCGACTAAGGCAAGTTGCTGCCGATAACAGAATATGTTGTCTTGTGACAACTAGCACTAACATTATACCTAATACTAATGGACGATCATAATCTTAACAGGTAGTTTTATTAGGCGCACGCATTGTCTTCAAACTTATTTCGCAATTCGACCACATGCACTGTGAACACATTTAGTACAAACTGTTGTCTCATTACTTTAAGCACTATGTGTCTTAGTTCGGCCATGGCAGTGTCTAAAGTGCGTCTGTAGACGATCAAAGAAACTTCAGGAGTTTGAATCAAATTCAAATCTTATAAAATAGTTCACCTAGCGAGTATCCATCATTTAAAAAAAAATACACAGGTACTGCCACGACGCACACATGCGTCGACATATTTTGAGAAAATTGGATTGTATTCCATTTCAAACGTGATTGTGACCTCCTAAAATGGACTCTAGAGGTTTCTTCGATCATCCCCTCGCTTAATTAACAATATATATAGCATAAGGCACTCATATTGTTGTCACTGTGTACGTACAAGCAGGGTCGGCCGCGGGCGGTGCGGCCGAACCGAGCGGTGCCTACAGAATAAGGTGTCAGCATGAAGCTGACACTGGTAATACCAGTGGTATAGGTATAAGATGCTGACAGCATCTTATACCTACACCTGCGTCTGGGGCACGCCCTGCACGAGGTGTGTGCGCGAGCGCGCGCGCGGCGCGGGCGGAGTGGGCGGGCGCGGGTCGGGCGCCACGGAGACGCCCTTGAGGGACTGCGCGGAGCCGGAGGAGGCGCGGCTGGAGGGGCGCGGCGTGAGGGCCTGGCGCGCGAGCGGCACCGGCTGCGAGTGCTGGCGGGTGAGCGGCGGCGGGCGCGTCTTGAGCGGGAGGTCGCGGTACTCGTAGATGTTGTCTCGAGAGCGCTGAGAGTTCTCCAGGCCGCCCTCGTCCCCGCTGTCGCCCACCATGAACACGTCGCCGCTGTAGTAGCGGTCGCCCTCTCTGCAACATGCCCTCTTTACACTCAAACTCACATTCTTTTTTGTCGCCATGATATCCATCAACAAAAAAACAAAGCAAAGTATATATGAAAAGGTGTATCAAGAGTGCATTGTGCTCTCGTGGGGGTGTGTTTCATACTCAAACACGCCCCTGTGAACAGATAAATTCATCAAAAAATACAAAGCAAAGGGCGCCCTGAGTATAGGAATAGCCCCATCAGTGTGTATTTTTGTTGTCAAATGTGTTCCATTTATTTCTGACCGTGGTTCAGATTCCACGTGAAACTGTACGTTCTTTTCCATCTTACCTTATTAGGTTATAGGGTTTAACCCGCCCGGGTTGCTACCACTGCACTCACTGAATGAAAGGTCGGTCGAAGCAGCTATGTAAACAGTTCGTGTTTTCCGTCCAGTTCAATATAGTCGGCACGACCAAAGGGAAGCACTGACATGGCACTTAGTTCATCAAGGCTAGGTGATGTAGGTAACCATGTCAGTTTCCATAAAAAAATATATATATTTAGCAGTGGAGGGATTAAACGATAACTCGTGACACACGTGAAACAGCTGGTGACTAAAAGCAAAAAACACTGAATGAAATGAAAAAAGCAAGGGGCCATATTTAAATTTTCAGTTAAACAGTCAGTTATTTATGAATTATTTCTCAAATCAAAATTATATTTAGCAACAGTCATATTATAACAGGCAGCCTATGCAGGCAGTCAACTGTTCTTTCATTAAGCGTAACCATTGCTCGGATAGAATTAACAGTTTGTTTTGTCAAACATACATACATACATGCCACATGCTGTATCCCGACAACAGGGATAATCAGAGTAATCAGTGTTGTGCTGCAAGTATTCTTGTAAATTACAGCACAACATCAAACAAACCAAAGATAATATAAACACTACGTTTAAACAAACTTTTGTCAATCTAAAACTTACAAACGTTTAAATTTTTAATGGATTATCTTTATGCCTTAGTAATTAGACTGTTTTGTTTTTTACTAACATTTGAAGAGTGAGGCCTAACATGAAACATAATTCAATATTGTGCAATACAATTTAGGCATAGCATTTAAAAAGCAAATTTCATATGTACATTAAGATGCGAAGTAGCGCTAAAGAATGTACAAAGCAGAAAGTGGTGTTAAATGCAAACCTTTCTTCATATAAATATTTCTGAAGCCAGTTAAAAATTAAAATAAATGCAGGGTGATCTCCGCTGGCAGCCAATCCACTAATAGAGTGAAATAAAACAGTGCAAGTATGTAATTGGTTTTCTAGACATACGGTGATAGAACTCTCCACTTGGCCGGTTGCGCTCTGTTTGTCAAAAGTGCAAGAAATTAATTACAATTAATTTAATTAACAATCCCCGTACATCACAGAATGTCCACGGGCATCGTTAGACACCTACTTTTATGTGAAACAATGCCACATGGCCACATGTAACTATTTCCATTAAAAAAAAAATTATGTTATATAGAAATGTTTAACATTTGATGACATCATCATCAGCCCATTTTGATCCACTCCTGAACATAGACCTCTCTCAAAGCACACCACCGCACGCAATCTTAGATTCTTCTCATCCATCCACTCCCCGCTACCTTCTTTAAGTAATCTGTTTGCTTGTGCGTGTCCTTCGAGCACCCGTCCACCACAGCGGTTATCGAGTCCGCAACATATGTGCCCAGCCCACTGCCACTTCAGGTTTGCTAATTTCTTAGCAATGTCGACTGCCTTGGTTCTTTGTCATATTTCGTCATTTCGGATTTTATCAATCAAAGAAATGCCGAGCATTACTATTTCGCTGAGCGAATTGTCAAAACAAATCGACACTATCTTATCCTTACAAAGTTTTACAAGTGAGTTCACCCATTACGAGTTTATGTTAAGATATTACAGTCAAATAATTCAAGTAAACTTGAAATTCGATTAAATGGACTTTAACCCCCTCCCCTCACAAACAGATAATCCATCAACATAATAAAAATTCCCGTTGAACATGGCGTCTCATAAGTTTGACAGATTTTCCATTAGCAGACAACTAAACACAAATAATTGGACACTTAATTAAAACACTGCAACTTGATGTTAAAGAAAAAGGAATAACAGTATCGGCGCTACTGTAGTACAAGCGTACAGGACCAAGGAAAATGCGGCTCCGTGTTTAATGGTTAGTGTTCCCGAGGTTATAGGTTTCCCTCTGAGATGGTGAACAACACACAACACATGGATGGGGGTGATACTGGGGTACATTTATAGTGATCAATATCCAGACTTTACGGAACGTTCACAAGTGTGACAGAGATGGGCATATGTTTGTGATTTCATTCTCGTGCACATAGACACGTTATTAGAGATTTTTATATCCATTAGCGTCGGGACAGTGCAAAAACACAAAACAGTGAAAGTCACCATAATATAAGTTCGTAAATCTATGAGCGAAAAATTTGCACAACGCGAAAACAAAATCTTAAGAAACATAATGTCGCGTCGCCCGACTAGCGCGCGGCCTCATCCACCAAGCCACTTTCCCGAACCTGCACTCGTATTGCACCCCTCACTTTGCGTTGGCAAGGCCAAAACACGCTACATGACACTGGCAAGTAGGCTCTTAAGATTAAGCATAAGATTATCACCTCTCACACCGTCCACCGTCCGTTCCCAACCCGTAGCCCGTATGGATGGATGAACGGACACTGACCTGGCGGGACTTACCTCTTGGCGTTGCGCCACAGCAGGCAGCACACCACCAGTAACACCACCAGCAGCAGGCAGGCGCTTGACACCGACCAGAATGCTATCTGCAGCGGCTGCTTTGGCTCCCACCAATACTGCAAGGCAGCGATGAAAATAACTTTTATTTAAAGCTATTTATTTATTTATTATGTACAGTATTGTACCGTGTGGGGCCGGTACTTTAAAAGAATAGCCCCACTGCATCTCTTCCCGTGTATGTCGTAAAAGGCGACTAAGGGATATGACTCCCTTCTTATATTACTAGGTGGTAGGGTTTATCCCGCCCGGGTTGGTACCACCGCACTGAATGAAAGGTCGGTCGAAACGGCTATGTAAATAGTTTGTGTTTTCCGTCCAGTTCAGTGTAGCCGGCACGACCGAAGGGAAGCACTGACGTGGCACCAAGTTCACCCGGTGTTATGGGCTGACATCACGGATGTTGTAGGTGATATAGCCAACCGTGTCAGTTTCAATAAAAAAAAAAAATATTTATTATTACATAAACCATGGTTCATAAACACAGTGTTGTGATGCTAGTAGTAGGTACAGTTAAAATGATAACATATTATAATAACATTTTCGATTAATGACACATTAAATTTCATTTTTAAAGGTACATTTAAAATTATTAAATATCCTAAAATTATAAAATATCCTAATAAAACTTTCAATTAATATAACACATTCAATTTAGTTTTCAAATATCACACATAATCGAGTCACAATGCTGTAACGCCATCTTTCGTCCAGTACGGTGGTACCAATCTATTCGGCTACTATTTGAGCTTAGCGGGGGCAAGGGAAGGGACCTACAGTTTTACACCGGTTCTGAACGGTGAAGCAGCAGGTGTACATGTAAAAATGTTCCAATCAGAAAAGGTCATTGGTGCAGTTTGAATTATCATACAAACATACATACATATCACACACGCTGTATCCCGACAATCGGGGTAAGCAGAGTAATCGGTGTTGTGCTGCAAGAACTCTGCTCAATTACAGCACAACACCGACCACCACGTTTCGCAACGTATTCGAACAAGATTAAATCGATCAAGCAGCAAGTAAGGCACGAAGATCAAGGAATAATTAATTATGGTTAAATGGGACATCCCCGGGCCTTCGAATAGAGTGTAAGTACCTCAGTGACGGGCGGGTAGGTGGGGACGAGATGTCCAATGACGGTGGGCAGGTAGAGCGACCAGAAGGCGAGCTCCGTCTGCCGGTAGTTGAGGAAGATGCTCGAGTTGTAGGTTGTGTTCAGGTTGAGGTAGCGCAGCTGGCCCGCGCGCGCCTGCTCGAAGTGCAGCCCGAGGATCTGCGACCGCGTCGGGTTCCTGCTCACAAACATTCACATTCCAAATATACCGTGTGGGGCCGGTACTTTAAAAGAATAGCCCCACTGCATCTCTCCCTGTGTATGTCGTAAAAGGCGACTAAGGGATATGACTCCCTTCTTATATTACTAGGTGGTAGGGTTTAACCCGCCCGGGTTGATACCACCGCACTAAATGAAAGGTCGGTCGAAACGGCTATGCAAATAGTTTGTCTTTTCCGTCCAGCCACTGACGTGGCACCAAGTCCACCCTGTGTTATGGGCTGACATCACAGGTGATGTAGGTGATGTAGACATCCGTGTCAGTTTCCATAAAAAAAAAACACCCCAGTTCGGGTGCAATAAAAAAAAACCAATCACGATGGCTACTAACGGTTCAACAGATCCACAGTCACTCACCCGAATCTCGCAAAGTCGCTATACGCCTTCATAAAGAAGTGGCTCATATTGCGGTCGTTGTTGGTCCACGCCTGCCGGTCGAGCCGCCAGCGCCGCGGGAAGAACTCCGGATCCATGAACGGCGCTCCAGTGAGGAAGTAGTGCTCCGTGTCGTGCGCGTAGCGGCGCCACTCGGGCCAGCGGAACGCCTCGACGGTCGTGTTGAGAACGTACATGTAGACAGGTACGTTGTGTTCCAGCAGCATCTTCACCATCTTGTCGGTGGGCGCGCGGTACAGGAAGTCAGATAGTAACTGCAATGCGTAAACATTCTAGACTAAATGGGCATTCGCGCGAAAGATACGGGAGTGGGTGTGTGGGGAAAGTGCTCGTGGCCAAGTGGTACAGGTCCGGTTTGCGAGAAACAGTGCGTTCCGATACTGCTCTAGCAGTACCGTGTTTTCCGTCCAGTTCAGTGTAGCCGGCACGACTGAAAGGAAGCACTGACATGGCACCTAGTTCACCAAGACCTGGAAATATTTTTAAAGTGTGGAAAGGCAAAGGTTTTTATTTGTACAGCCGTACATCTCATTTGTTCTCATAAGAAAAATTTACAGAAATCGCAATTAGTGTTTTTTTTTGTGCCGGCCGGCCCTTCCAGATGTCATCAGATGTGAGCTGGATACCTATCCATAGATACGTCTTCACTCGCCTTCCATAAAATGCTATGTAGTGAATGATCCAAAGACATCGAACTCTTGAGAGAAAATGAAATTCAGAATTGCTGCTGGCTGTGCAGCGACCACACCCTAGATGCAATAAATACCGCATTATTATAATAAATTAATGTACTCACGTGCACATACTGATCGCGTATGGCACTTATATTGTGCGGATCGGGAAAGTAGGTGTACATGTAGTGGATGGCGTTGTAGACGCCGATTGGGTTCAGCGTGTAGTTGTACCGGAGCACCAGCTCCGCCACCTTCTGGTCGAAGAATTTCTCCGAGATCTCGTACTTCGGCGCCAGAGTCTCGTTGTTGTCTGCACAGGTGGACAACTCTCAAATGCAATACTTATTGTGTCATATTGTTTTAGTACTTTGTAAGTTGAGTGCATTTAATTCTCACTTTTTTTATGATATTTCAATCACTTTTTGATGGCAAACACTCTGCTTAAGGCGCAACACTACCAACAATCGGTTTCTCCTGATTGATGCTTCTCAAAAACCAATGTAAGTTTGGAGGATGTAATAGAATAGAATAGAAACTCTTTATTGCATACAAATTGAAGGAAGAACAGTACACGACAAGAAACAAGAAATAAAGGAGTGTGCAAAGGCATCACTACAAGTGATTTCTTCCCGTCAATCTTTAAGCAGTAAGTGCAGAATCAATAAATATTTAATTGTATACGCAATATTTAATAAAATAAACAATTTTCGATTTATTGGAGCTTTTTTTTTATTTATTATATAAAATTAGGTGACTATAACATGATGAACAGCACAGAAACGTGGGTATACCTTTTCAAGAACATACTTTGCGATTATTTTCTATCCAGTCAAATACATTGCAAATGCGTTTTAGGCTTCTTGTTGGGAAACAGTATGACTTGTAGAACTCATAGTGGTTTACGAGAAATATTAATCGAGAGAAACTGATTTTTGGAAGTGCAGCGCCTTAAAAGATTTCGAACGGAAGGCCTACGAGTTAGTGCGGTACTTAGCGTCTACTTAGTTGTAATTTAGAGGCCTCAGCCAAAGCTACTTATCTGAAATAAATACAAATAAATACCTACATACAGAGAAGGTGTGGATCTAAGCTTGCGATGGCTTCACCGAACATATCCGGGCCCATCGGCAGTAGAGGAGGGTATTAATCGAGGCCGGGACTAGCGAGTGGCCACTCTAAATTTCCCGCGCATGCTTCACGTTTCGGCTCGCTTCAAGCCCTCGTCAGCTAGTCTGCGTTGACTAGTATCTACATCCTTAATTCCGATAAATGCGGGTAAGCAGAGTAATGGATGTTATGCTTTAAGAACCGGAGTAAATCACAGCACAACCAAAAATATTGAAGTAATAAATAATAATAATAAAATATGTCAAAATGTATCGCAACTCACACAGGACGTAGGCCGCCTCCTGCTGCGTGACACCCGTCATGTAGGAGAAGCCTCTGTTGAAGGCACCCCGCTGCACGAGCCTCTCGGGCATCTCGTCGAGGAAGTGCCAGTCCCGCTCGCGCCAGCCCTCGTACCACGAATCGCCGGGGAACGTGAAGTTCCTCTCCAGCACCGGCCCCCACGGGATGAAGCCCACGTGCGGCTAAACATTATATGAGTCAAGACACAGAGAGAGGAGAGGGGAGCGAGAGACGGAGGGGAGAGAAACAAAGAAGAGATTGGGGGGGGGGGGGGGGGGGGAGAGAGAGAGAGAAGTCCCCAACGGCTGTCTAAAATTTGTATTTTGGATGCGCGACTGGACAATGCACTGGCAGTTTGCCAGCGAAAGATTTTATACTTTTTTGCCATAAAGACAATCTATGCTATTGAAAAATTTAAATAGGTAATTTCTAATTTTTCGAAGGGGAGTATTTTTATCTTGTTATTGACTTTTGAGCTTTGCTTTGTAAAAATGTTCAGTTTAGGCCGACACGCGTAAATTATAATATGTGTTGAATTTTTGATCTTGATTACATCCTAGAATAGTCTGAAAGTGTTTTATTCACCATCGCCACTCCAAGAAAGCACCGACTAGCGGTGCAAGATTGGTGGAGGCGCCGGGTAATGATCCCGGTACTTCTCGCACTTGCACGCACGAAAAGCAATGAATGGTCAAATAATGTTACTCTGCGTCCTACAAAAAGCTGGTTGATCACATGATCTCTCAACAGTCATTATTGCTGTCGGAATACTGTGCCATATCTACGTGCCTTGTATTCTTGCTAATTACGCCGCGGGGGAAAGCAATGGTTCCATAACGCTGGAGACCGGGAGGACTGGAAAAATTTAAGAGGAGTATGTCCAGCAGTGGTCTCTTACACGCCGACTGATCGACCGACTGACACTCAACCAGATAGAAAGCACAACCTAGTTTCATATACTTTAATTCTGTTTGTCAACAAGTTATTCCACCGCGCCACATCAGTAAAAGAAAGAAGGAAAGAAAGAAATGATTTTTATTTTCTCTTAATTAATCCTTAAAAATAATAACAAACGGTATAAAAAAACCTAAAAGAGAGATATGGACAGGCGCAGCCTTTGCCGCATCACACCCACTCGTCTCCGAGCTGGGAGTGTGCGGCGCTGAATTTAAGCCTACCAGTGAAAAGGTTAGCGAGATAACAGAAGAACAAGCGCTGGGATGAAGGCGAAGAGTACCTGGAACTCAGCGTTGCCGAGCTCGTAGAAGCTGCGGCCCTGCCGGAGACAGTTGACCAGGTTCCACGAGGAGTCGATGGAGCAGCCGAGCAGCGTGCCGAGCACGCGCGACGTGTTCTGCACCCGGTAGCGGTCCTCGATCATCGCCCAGTCCGCCAGCGCCGACCCGCTCTGCGCCACCACAAGCAAACAACGTCGTGAGTCGTCGAGGAGAAATTCAACTGTCACGATGAAATCAAGTAAAATGTGAGTGAGGGAGAATACTTCCATACTGTTTTTTGTCTACCTCTAGCCACAACTTGCACACAAGGTTCTTTCTTCGACGGATCTGTTTACTCAATACAGACATTCTGTGCAAAGAAATGTATGTATCGTGTGGGGCCGGTACTTTAAAAGAATAGCCCCATTGCATCTCTCCCCGTGTATGTCGTAAAAGGCGACTAAGGGATATGACTCCCTTATTATTACTAGGTGGTAGGGTTTAACCCACCGGGGCTGGTACCACCGCACTGAATGAAATGTTGGTCGAAACAGCTATGTAAATAGTTTGTGTTTTCCATCCAGTTCAGTGTAGCCGGCACGACCGAAGGGAAGCACTGACGTGGAACCAAGTTCACCCGGTGTTATGGGCTGACATCACGGATGTTGTAGGTGATGAAGTCAACCGTGTCAGTTTGCATAAAAAAAAATACAAACATTCTGTACAAAGAAACCAAACTACAAATACAACACCTGTTTCTTATTACATAGACGTATTCTGTATGGGGAGGCCCACACTCAAATTTCCCTCACCACAAATAATGAGGTTCACGAGAAGCGCACACAATCTACGCATACCAACAGCAAGTACCCATATACAAAATAATGTATTGTTCTAAGGCGTTCAAATTTAGAATATGAATAGGGCGCGCGTAGGGATGCAATCCCTGCCCAGTGCGTGTTATGCGGAGGTGGAAAGGAGACGGCGGGACCGCGTCAAACAGCTCCTCTGAGTACTCCCTGTGGAATAAGCGATAGAACACACCTAGGGCGCCGACATCCCTACGAATTTGCAGTGGTTCAGATCGCGGGACACGTCAGAGTCACCCACTAGTCACACGGCGATAAGAGTCCAAAGGCGCAAGCTGGTAATTGGCAATCCCACAAGTGCGAGCAGTACTCCAAGAAGGTCCTAAACTATGATTTATATAAAAGCTGTATTTTTATATAATTACTATCTTATTTATTAGTTATCTTGCCAATCTTTAGAATTTACCTATTGGTTTTTTTCAATCTCTGTCATTCATTATTAATTATTTGGTAGAGCACTCTTTCAGTACGTCAGGGCCGTTGCACTTGGAGATGCATACCTGTGCGATTACGCGCGTAACGATGTCGCGAGTCTGCGGCGCGATGGCGAGTAGGCCGGCGGAGGCGGCGCCCGCGCCCGGCCCAAACAGCGTGATGGAGCCCCGGTCCCCATTGAACGCCTCCACGTTGTCGTACACCCAGCGCAGCGCCATCGCCTGGTCCAGGATACCGTAGTTGCCCGGAGAGTTCTCGTCGCCAGTTGATAGAAATCCTGCACGTTGCAATAGTATACGGGTGTTATAACGGTGAGTACATTAATTTCGCCAGCGCAATCCTCATGTTTTTCCGAGATAAAAAAGTAATTAAAGTTTTTCTCTAAAGTGCCTAGTTTTCGAGATATACATTTTTGAAATGTATGTTTTTGTCCAGTGTAATTTGACGCGCGTGGGGGAGGGTGCTGGCGCGGCAATGGTCGGGGTCGAAAAACTCACGCCGCGCCGCCCCCGCGCATCTCCTCGCTCCACGTACTCATCTTGCTCACTCACCGCGCGCCTTTCATTCCCACGTTCGTGCGGAATATTAGATCCTTTTTACACTAAATTAATCAATTATTTTGTATGAAAACTGTAACTTTTTATTTAAAGGGAATTCAGAAAAAAGTTATTTCACTTTTTTGTTACTATTGATCCCAATAATCATTTCCTAAATTTAATGTAGTGGCCGTTACAACACCCTGTATATAATATTCATGTGACACCTAGACAATAAATTAAATTAACTGTGGGCTCCCCCAGGTTATAATAATGCTTAACCCCCTACCCCCCTCCCCCCCACTCTCCCGCCTGCCAGGCCACTTTCGCCGCGCAAAAATTCGGCGTCCACGTCGCACAAACTCACGTACATCTCTATGCGACAGGGACGACGCTCTACTACCGGATTGTCTCTTTTTAAAGCTCGACATGCGTTATTTGCTGCCGGGAACTGTACTAGCTTACAGCTCCAAACGAACTGAACATGAGCGTAGAGGTAATATACAGGGTGTCCCAAAACTCAACGCCAAGCCAGACCAGGGAGTAGGCCAGTTTATGAGTACCAAGGGAAAATCGGAGTCATTTGTTTTTTATGATATGAGCATTTTATGAGAAACGTTGAAAATTGACATTTTTAGGTACTACGACTACAAATTTTCAAATATAATTGTTAAAAAAAAATTATTCGTAGCCTAAATAACTCTGCTATTGATAAGTATCCCAAACAAAACCAGAATGCCTGTAGTTTTACCAAAAAAAATATTCAGTTCAATTTTTTTCTAAAAAAATAAATGACTCCGATTTTTTTTTCTTATTTTTCCCTGGGTACTTACTCATAAACCGGCCTACTCCCTGGTTCCCGCTTGACGTTGAGTTTTGGGACACGGTGTATATCAGGTTGAAGGTTGAAGAACACACCGAGCGCTCCGAGCCTGTAGTTGATGGAGACGACGACGACGTTGTAGAACGCGGCGAGCACGTGCGCGGGGAACGTGTTGGAGGCGCCGCTCGAGAACTGGCCCCCGTGGATGTACACCATCACCGCGTACTTCTGAGACACGCCCGCTTGCGTCTGCAAACAATCCCGCGTAACAGCTCATTCGTTTTTTATTACATTGTCACGAATACTGGGGCCGGATAGAAAATTAAACACCACTCGAAAACGTTTTTTTTTTATGGAAACTGACACGGTTGGCTACATCACCTACAACATCCGTGATGTCACCCCATAACACCGGGTGAACTAGGTGCCATGTCAGTGCTTCCCCCTTTGATCGTGCCAGCTACACTGAACTGGTCGGAAAACACAAACTATTTACATAGCCGTTTCCACCGACGTTTCATTCAGTGCGGTGGTATCAACCCGGGCGGGTAAACCCTACCACCAAGTAAGATTAGGAGGGAAGGGACCTACAGTTTTCCAAATTTTAAACGTTTTAACAATTTATTCGTAAAAAGTGCGGCGAAGCACACGTTGTTGTTGTTGTTGTTGTTTTGGTTTGGGGTTGGCTCTAGGCCTGCAAACTAATCCCGCTTGGTTGGGGACCTTCGTGCAAAACCCCGCAGTCTCCAGCTACCCCAGCCAGCCTATGTATTCCATGAAAGCCACTAGTCGACCGGGGTGTCTGCAGACCGCTTATCCCTTAGTCGCCTTTTACGACATGCACGGGGAGAGATGCAGTGGGACTATTCTTATTAAGTACCGACCCCACACAGTTCCGGCAAAGCACACTTTAATCACTCAGTACCAAACCACTTCACGTCTTATCTCTGTCGCTTGTATCACATTCCAAAGGAAACTCACTGCACAACTGTCTCCCGTGTTGCAGTTCAAGAGACCCTATCCTATCATATTTCAAAAAGGAACTCTGCAAGCCCTATCTTACATTCCACTATATTAATCAAATCTCAAACATCCAAAGGTTGCCTGTAAGAAATCTCTGTAAGGGATAAGTCCGCCTTTGCACCTTATGTAAATTTTACATAATGTGCTATTACTGTTATTATTGGAGCAATAAAACGTTTTCTATCTATCTATATACCAGTCACATGATTCCAGAATCAGGAAAATTCGACATTTAAATGTAAAAAAACAACACACGGAATTTCCAAAATCCAGTGCTATCTCTGTCCGACTCACAATCATTCCACGATTCCTGTTGTGGAAAATAAGACATAAAAGGTTTTGTCCCCATACTGGCTACCTCATATCGGGTTATTATAACATGCGGTCAATTTCAAAATATTAACCGAAGCATCAATCTACTTTGAGTTTGTAAAGTTAGCTCAATAGATCGCACAGCTAATCACAGGGCTAGCGCTGAGTTGAGTGACTAAGCATTGACCCACGAGTTAACAAATTGATACAATTGAAACAATTATATGCCCCTCGTGTCTTCTTCATGAGACCAGCTGGTTAACTCAGCAGCGGTGAGATTAAACGCATGTTGTTAATAGTGTTGCAAGTTGCAACGGATATCCGGTATCCGGCTATATAGTTTACATATATCCAGCAAATATTTAATTAAAAAGCTGGTTTACAAAACAAAAAATAGTTTAATTCTTCATGATATTACATATTTACTTACGAAAGTAGGTACAAACTTAAAACTTACAATGAACAAATTGTGAATGTATGAATAGCTTTGCATCTCATCAAAATTAATATTAAAAAAAATGTGTAAATAAATGGATGTAATATAAATTAATAACAATAATATATTCAAATTAACTCAAGACAGCCCTGGTGGTCGTAGTTGGCGGGGCAGCCGCAATGAATAGTAGAGTTTTCAGGCTCTATTCCTGGGGGGCGGCAGGGCAGGCTTTTTTTTATATTAATTTGAGTGGATGAGCTTGTATTCATACATCCACAACTGCGTTGGAAGGCGATACGCGATACGCTTATGCTCGTAGACAATGGAGGCCTCAGAAAACAATATCTCGCTATATACGCTGGAAGATGATTCATGATTTATCTCTGTGACCTAAGATGATCTATTGTAATCTCTCAAAAGTTCATAGCTCAACCCCAACTCCAATTGGCGCTATGAATCGACTTATATTCATGGGGTTGTGTGCCTGTATTTGGCATGGGTTAAAAATGTTATCCCCAAGAATACAACTTTTGCAGTGAATGAGCGGTTCACATTCACAAAGGTAACGGCGGTAAGGTGGCGGCGGGTGGCCGAGTGGTTTGGGCATCGGCTTCTCATGCGAGAGGTCCGCGGTTCGAATCCCGTCGGCGTGTACCAATGAGTTTTTTCTGACGAAAAAATTTACGTGCATACCTACACCTGCTGCTTCACCGTTCGGAACCGGTGTAAAACTGTAGGTCCCTTCCCTTGCCCCTTACTAGGTGGTAGGCTCAAATTGTAGCCGACAGGGTTGGTACCACCGTACTGGATGTAAGACGGCCGCATAGCAGCCTCAGTTGTGTTCTCCTCTAGTCCAGTATAGCCAGCAATCCAGGGAAGTCTCCGGTATGGCACCTACCTTCTCGGAGGTGATATTGGCTGGTCGGAGCATGCGCTTTAGCCCCTCCAACTCAGCCACACATACCGGATTACATAAAAAGAAAAAAAATGTGTATGGGCGCTTCATCCTATTTTATACAGAAGGAAGGGGAAAATAAACAAATTGTCCCAAATTTTGCCAGAATCTGATTGACACCATGTGTAAGGGGTGATTCAATCATATCGGGATGTTTTTAAATAATAATAAATCTCGCCGGCGATGCGATGAGGCTCTTCCCTGAAACCTCATTGTTCTTGACGTTTCTTGCGTTACTTCATTAAAACAATGCTGAAAAATGGTATGGGTATAAGTATGGCAGGATATCCGGCAATCCGGTCCACGGATACACCGGATATCCGGTATCCGGCCAATTCACTATCTGTTGCAACACTAGTTGGTAACATTCACTGAGCACACTGTTGACTGTTCTATTAAACCATAATGAATGAGTTACATAAATCTATACTACTCACATATTATATAGGGATACTAGCGTATATACTACCATACAACTGGGGATCTTGTCTGCATGTTTTTTACTCTTGAAAGTATTATATGAAACTGTCTTTTCCGACAGTTAGTTTTCAATGTTAACAATTTTACAAGGCAACAAAGATATTTATTGACACTTTGAAAAATAAAAAAATTAAAATTAAACTATTGCCAATAGAAACCTAAAAACCAACAAACAAACCCCAACCTTAACAGAAGTGAAAATAATTATTATTATTGATCCTGCCTACAAGCTTGATGATTTCCCTCAGTTTTGAGTCTGACCTAGAGGTTTTTTTTTTTTTTTTTATGGAAACCTGACACGGTTGGCTACATCACCCACAACATCCGTGATGTCAGCCCATAACACCGGGTGAACCAGGTGCCATGTCAGTGCTTCCCTTCATTTCGCGCCGGCTACACTGAACTGGACGGAAAACACGAACTGGTGAATCACTAGATGCTATGAAATGAAACAATAAAATCCTGCAGGGTCTTATTCGCCAATATCATCAACAACAACACAACAATCAGTGAATCATCAGCATCACAATGAATGATAAGGAATGAATACACAAAACATTCTGGATGGTGCTATTAATTAGATAACAGTTTTCAGACAATACGTTTTGTGAACTCACATTTGGGAGTAGATGTTGAAATAGAGGGTTTTGTGAACTCACATTTGGGGAGTAGATGTTGAGATAGAGGGTTTTGTGAACTCACATTTGGGGAGTAGATGTTGAGATAGAGGGTTTTGTGAACTCACATTTGGGGAGTAGATGTTGAGATAGAGGGTTTTGTGAACTCACATTTGGGGAGTAGATGTTGAGATAGAGGGTTTTGTGAACTCACATTTGCGGAGTAGATGTTGAGATACTTAGAGGGTTTTGTGAACTCACATTTGGGGAGTAGATGTTGAGATAGAGGGTTTTGTGAACTCACATTTGGGGAGTAGATGTTGAGATAGAGGGTTTTGTGAACTCACATTTGGGGAGTAGATGTTGAGATAGAGGGTTTTGTGAACTCACATTTGGGGAGTAGATGTTGAGATAGAGGCAGTCCTCGTCCATGTCGCGGATGCCCTTGGTGGCGCCGGTGAAGCGTACGGGCTGCGGGCACGCCGGCCCGTAGTCCACCGCCTGCAGCAGCTGCCATCCGGGGTGCTGCCGCGGGGGCTGCGGGCACACACGTATCACATTAACAATTGAACGTGCAGTAATTCATGTTCCCGTAATTTACGTACCATATGTAAGAAAGAATGAAAGAAAGTAACAAAGAAAACATTTTCATTCAGCTAAAAAGTATAGAATAACATATAAGTAATCAAAATAAAAATTCTTTTCAGGGTTCCGTATCCGTCGTACGTGACCCTAGTACTAAGCCTACACCGTCTGTCTGTCTGTCCGTCCGTCTGTCCGAGGGCTGTATCTCTTAATAGCCTATTAGGTAGCCCGTTAAAATTTTCACAGAATATGTGTTATTATGGCCGATATAACAAATAATAAAAAAAAATAAGAAAAAGTAAAAAATTCACGGGGTCCCCATGTTGTTGTTGTTGTTGTTGATTTGGGGTTGGCTCTAGGCCTGCAAACTAATCCCGCTTGGTTGGGGACCTTCGTGCAAAACCCCCATCCCTTAGTCGACTTTTACGACATGCGACGGGGAGAGATGCAGTGGGGCTATTCTTTTTAAGTACCGACCCCACACGGTACTCGGGGTCCCCATACCAGAAACTAAAAAGTGTATGCGTGCCATCTACCGAAAAGAGCATGAAGCATTTTAACTAATACATAGATGGTGTGAGTGGCGCTGACCATGACATGGCGATACGGAACTCTTGGTGCGCGAGTTCAACTAGCACTTGGCTGGTTTTTTTTTATATGAAAGGGAGCAGACACAGCATGATGCAAAACCTAATATGTATGTAATTACAGCTGTTTTTTTTAAGTCTGCCCTCTTCTATCTGAATATGTTTCGTCCATCTTCCAACTTCAACCTAACTATACTTTCTCTTTTGCTAAGAGCACAGATCCCCCTGACCACTGACTCCTAAAGCTATGTCATAATTGAAGTAAGTACTTATTTTTAAAACAAAACAGCTTTACTCACGGTTCTTCACGAGCTATGAAGAACTGTGAGTAAAGCTGTTTTGTTTTAAAAATAATATCTAACAACCACCGTAATTTAACCTGGCAGCTCCTATGGAACCGAAACGGAGCCCATATATTTTTTCCGCCAATTATCTTGGGCCCGAAACGGACCCCATCTTTATTCTCAAATTACGGTCGCACGAATTGGTCTATTGCTCTTTCAATCGTTGATGGGGGCTATAAGTGATACCGGCAATTATGAACTAACCATTTTTCTTGTCTCCAAAGACCAATTATGAATAATAAAACGAACGCTAGCTGTCAGCTGACAGTTTCTTTGTTCTCCTATTTCTCACGAGTTTCGAGGTGACGCACTTCTGCGAAATTATTTATTATAAGTGTATTCAAGTGCATCTATGAGCTAAAGGTTAGTAAATAGTGTTATTTATTAGTTATTCTACCAATAGAAGATGCATTACGAGTTCGGGTGGCGACAAAAGTCATATTTTTCGTCGCTCAAAAATGTTTGTTTATTTTTGTATGAAATGTGTAAACATGACTTTGGGGGCATATTTTTCATGGAAATATAGCTTATTTTTCCAATTTTCTTCGCATTATTATACAAACATACGATCAGTTGCAAAATAAAAGAAGGTTTAGTTCAAATAATATATTTATAAAATTGGGAAAAAATATCACGCGCGTGCCATCTCGGAGTTTACGGAATGTCCCAGGATGTTCATGTTGAACATCCGATTTCGCTGATTTCTGTAAAGAAAACGTATATTATACTTTACTATTTCTAAAAGTATGTTTCTTTACGAGTATTCTGATATAAATATTGTAAAGGTATGTTTTGAATTTATTTTATAATGAATTTTTCAAAAAAAAATTGGGATTTTTTTTTCTACCTAAAATATCTGGTACTTCTAAACAAGGTAAGCCTCACTGTTTCACATGGATTTTAGGAAATTTTCTAGGCTTTCTAGGACAGAAGAGTTTATAGATCTAACTTTATTAGTTTCCGAAATATCTGCGTTTATGTCGAGGTCGGCGCTCATGTGCGCGCGCGCCGTCCGCGGGCCACGCCCATGCGGGAGTCTGGGGGCTGTAGACATATTATAACGCGGGAGCGTACAGGTAAACCCATAGAAGTAAGTACTTACAGTACAGATGACTCGATTTTATTATTCATTCTAAAATTGTGTGAGTACCAAGATGATCCTCTTATTATGATTCTGATTGGTTGAAAACTGCCATTGTAAACATGTCAAAGGTTGCAAAGATGGCATAAGTGGCCATATTAAAGTACAATACTTCACTGGTTGGTACATGTGTGGTGTACCTTAAAGCGTCCCTCGAGGACGGGCGGACGTGCATAGGGGATGCCGAGGAACACGGACGCCTCGCCCTTAACGTGATCCACCGGGGTCAGCCACGGCCGGTAGCCCGAGCTAGGGTCCGGGTTGTCATACAGGTACACCTGTCGCAAATATTCATCATTCAGAATAAGTGTTTTTTTTTTATTTAATCCGGTTTGCGTGGCTGAGTCATAGGGGTCAAAGCACATGCTCTGACTAGCCAATATCGCCTCCGAGAAGGTAGGTGCTATACCGGAGACTTCCCTAGATTGCTGGCTATACTGGACTAGAGGAGAACACAACCGAGGCTGCTATGCGGCCATCTTACATCCAGTACGGTGGTATCAACCCAGTCGGCTACAATTTGAGACTACCATCTAGTAAGGAGCAAGGGAAGGGACCTACAGTTTTACACCGGTTCCGAACGGTGAAGCAGCAGGTGTAGGTATGCACGTAAACTTTTTTGTCAGAAAAAACTCATTGATACACGCCGACCGGATTCGAACCTCGGACCTCTCGCATGAGAAGCCGATGCTCAAACCACTCGACCACCCGCTGCTTAAATGCCGCCCGATGCAGTTAACGCAGTATGTTGAATATGTTCGTTAGGCTTTGACCGTTGTTGCCACATTATCGTAATGTTTTCTGTTACACTCGCCTTACAATCGTCGATGTTTCGTCCCTCGCTCCAGGGACATTGTCAAGGCTCGCGTAACCGAAAACAGTCCGATAATCTACAAAGACTTATTAATTAAGTGTCAGTCAATCAGCGTGTAAGCGTCCACTGCTGGACATACGCCTCTCCAATTTTCCTCCAGTCCTCCCGGCCTTCAGCGATACGGCACCACTGTATTCCGCCGACGTACTTGATGTCGTCATCCCACCTGGCGGGAGGTCTTCCCACACTCCGTTTTCCTGTCCACGGCCGCCAGTGTAGGACACGGTTACTCCAACGGTCATCGTCTCATTAATTAAGTATATCTGGTGTAAACCCTACAGATACAGATATTTATTTCGCCATAAAGAACACACAACAATAACAATATTACATTGAGACATATGCATATTCAGTATGGTTCGTTATAGTTTTTGTTTTATCCCGTTCAGCTAAGTTACCACCCAGTAAAGTTACCTAGTTCATCAAAGCACCTAGTTCATTGAGAGATCAATGAAGATCACAATATCAAGCAAATGCACCTACAGAACGCAGTATGTGCAAGAACGCAGGGATAGGTCAGGAAGTGTTGCGGGTTACCTTGAAGCCCTGCACCTGTCCGTAGTTGGTGATAACGAAGATGTCCTTCTTGATCTGCTGAGAGTCCCTGCGCTCGCGGCCCTGCAGGTCCTCGCGCCAGCCCCCCAGCACACCCGGGAAGATCGCATCCGGGTTGTTGGGGTCCCGTCTCTATTGCAATCACAGTAAAACAATCACTAATTCGTTATTTTTTTTTTTTTTTTGGTGAGGAATCTAGTTTTCAAATTACCGTAGCAGTTCAGTTTGAGGGGGTTAGGATACTCCAGGGATGGGGAAATAAATTTACAGAGGGCCGAATTAAAAGAGATGGCTTTACTCACGGTCGTTTTTCCAGCTGTGTCTCAGCGTTTCAGGCCAAACGTTTGGCTTAAAAAGTCGAGTGTGTGTAGGTAAAACCTTAACATTTTTTAATAATGTTGTGAAAGAACACTTGGAGGTACTCACTAGGAAGGAGCTTGCAATAACTGCCGTTTAAAATTTTGACACATTTTACACATAATGGCAATAATGTCTATGTCAAATATGTCTATGTCTATCATTAAAATCTAGTGACTATGTCAATAAGCATGGTACAATGGCATTATGAGCCTAGGCAACAGAGGTGTCTGTCGTGTCGGTTTGCGGCACGAAATCGCGCACGACAGTTTCGGGTACAGCCCGAACACGGTGCGTGCAAGCCGAAATGTTCCGAGCACGATCGTGTTTCCGTGCTAGCTAGGCCAGCCCGACGCCCGGTCGACACGATAAGCACGAACCGTGTTGACGGCATGCTGATGTGATTATCCTTGACCTACAAGAATTTAGGATTTCTTTATTTATTTCTTACTTATACAATGTCAGCCCAACGCAAAATTTTTCCAATAATTAGGAATAAGATGTCAAAGAAACAAAAGAAACTCTTTTGTTTTCTTGTTTCCTTATCCCTTAGTCGCCTTTTACGACATGCACGGGTAGAGATGCAGTGGGGTTATTCTTTTTAAGTACCGGCCCCACACGGTAATACAATATCATTGCTAAATCATGGCCCAGGCCCACTTGTGGCATAATAACTTCCGTCTCGTGTACAGCGGGCTGGCTCGTGTCGTGCGTGACACGAACACGAAACGGGCCAGCTAGGCTGAGCCGAGTTTAACCGAGCACGCGCGGCGTCGTACACGGGGCGCGCACGCTCGCTTGATTCCTGTGCACCGGGCTGCGTTCGTGTCCAACTCGACACGATACGACAGGTCTGCTAGGCAAGGTTTAGAGTCCAGTGGTTCTAAAACATTTTCCTCCTCCGCTACCCTGGCGGCGGCCATTAGTTATTATCGTGTGACTTCGAATTGTTTGTTCTTTTTTAGATTCAGATTCAGATTCAGAGAGATAGAGTTTGGTGAACGGACGTGTAGCGTAAATGAATGAATTCAGATTTTGTGGGTCAATTTTGGGGGGGAAAAGATAAAGTTTAAAGAATTTTTTTTTCAACTGTATCATGTGACATTTCAATGGAAAGGGCTTGTTACAATTTGGAATATAGGGCCTCTCATATGTTTACATGAAAACATAAATGCAAATTCTAAATTCTCATGAAAAACTAAATGGTTCGCACTTAACATTTTTTTTTTCATGTACTAAGAGGTACTAGTGAGGTGCATTTTAAACAAATGAGTTTTTAACTAATTAAAATAATGCAAAATTTCGATGGAATCCATTATTTTCCTTAGGGTATTTAACTAGTTAAAATAATGCTATAGAGTAGTTTGGATACTTTTTTTTTTTTTTATTGAAACTGACACGGTCGACTACATCACCTACAACATCCGCAATGTCAGCCCATAACACCGGTTGAACATGGTGCCACGTCAGTGCTTCCCTTCGGTCGTGCCGGCTACACTGAACTGGACGGAAAACACAAACTATTTACATAGCCGTTTCGACCGACCTTTCATCCAGTGCGGTGGTACCAACCCGGGCGGGTTAAACCCTACCACCTAGTAATATAAGAAGGGAGTCATATCCCTTAGTCGCCTTTTACGACATACACGGGGAGAGATGCAGTTGGGCTATTCTTTTAAAGTACCGGCCCCACACGGTACAGTTATTTGATTTTGGAATATTTTATGTCAGTAGCAACGGCAAACCGGGACTTTTTGCCTGTGTGAACATCAAGCTACTGAAAACATATTAAATATAATATGAGTGAAACTTTGTTTCGGTGGACCCGCGGCACTCATCACATGAACCTAACTTTAAGAAACACTGGTTTAGACAATACACAATGAAATGGTGAGTAGTTCTATCGGATTTGATAGGAAGTGGTATAGGTATCAACAGCAGCGTTGTATTGAGATCCTGACTCAACTGATAAAAGCATGACTAATATTTTCACTTAGTATTTAAACTTCTTATGAACATGTTACACAACTATGCACTTTAGTTAGGATCATTAAATAGTCTCTGAGGGAAACTAATTTACACATAAGTAGGTATATATTTATCTACAAGAGTAGGTAGCGAACAAACTTGTAGACAGTACAATGTCACATGTTATTGAATAGAAAATGTATTCAAGCAAATTGAAAACTCATTTTATTCTTACAAGGGTCACATAAAATAAGTGATGTGAGAAATTATTATGCACACTTAGTTACACACCAATGAAACTATTAAAAGCTTGCAATGGACGGTAAAAATGGCATTTACGTACATTCAGAACTAACATGGAATTGGTGGTGTATCGAAGACATTTTCATTTCGTCTTTCCAGTCAATTTAAATATAGATATAGGTACCTAGATACTTACAGATCTTGGAGCCATCTGCATACATACAGCACATGTTACCTATAAACTAATTAGGTAATGAAATTTATGAAGCAAATGTGAGTGGAAGAGTCGGGAAGGGTCACCCTAGACGCACGTACCTGGACCAGATCGGGCACATTTTCAAAAAAGGTCAAGTACATAGTACCCGTAACCGACGAGCATGCATAAAGAAAATTATGGGAGTGGAAGAAGCGGCAGAGGTGTGTCAGGATCGTGGCACGTGGAGATCCGTTGTCTCTGCCTACCCCACGGGGAAACAGGCGTGACCTATAAATAATTAAAACTAATACCGATTTTCAGGTAATGAAGGTGTACTGACCGGCGTAAACTTGAACTGTTCGTCGATGGGGTTGGTGTTGAGCGGGTTGTAGGGGAAGCCGCCCGGCTGGTTGATGTCGGGGCTGTAGGGGTTGTAGCGCGTGGGGTCGCTGCCGTAGCGCCGGTTATTGTACACGTACGTCCGGTAGTCTGCATCGCCGGGGTTGGGTAACCGAGCCTCGTACTTCTGCCGCTCCGCGGAGCCTGCGCCGTACTGCCCTTCGTACTGTGCGCGTGCGACCCCAACCGCAACGACTGCGACCAGCGCCGCCGCCAGCATCTCTCTCTTCGTGTCCCGCTTCATCTTTCCAACTCGGGGGGCACTGCGCACATCGCACCACCGGTCCACTTCACTCACAATGAATTAAACTGGCGCTATAATCCTTTTCCGCACGCGAATGAGTCAGAATCTAAACGCACTCACGTCCGCACGCCGCTCCAGCCTCGCTGGGAGCTCCGCCACATCACGCACGACCCGCTTTCGTTCCCGTAGTATGTGCACGGTTATTTGGTCAGCTAATCTCGCAACCTTCCTTCACACACACACGCGCGCGCGCGCCTTATCTCACTCACGACGCGCTCAATCGATGAATTATCTTCATTATCGCGGGCTCCGTAGGGAGTTATTATTATGAGTATGAGGACAACGCCCATTCAAATTCATTGCAGTCTGTTTTCTTTTCTTTCCGCGTCCGTTCCGTTGGTTGCCTCGATCGCTGTCAACGTCAACGTCAAATGCTCGCTCGGGCTGTCACCTAGCAGCGATGCAAACCTGCTAAGCTAGAATTATGTACACCATTCCTTAATTATCGTACAAATATATTACGATTATATACCAAGGTTTATGGTTGGCTGAGTCGGAGGGGCCAAAGCGCATGCTCCGACCAGCCAATATCACCTCCGAGAAGGTAGGTGCCATACTGGAGACTTCCCTGGATTGCTGGATATACTGGACTAGAGGAGAACACAACCGAGGCTGCTAAGCGGCCATCTTACATCCAGTACGGTGGTACCAACCCAGTCGGCTACAATTTGAGCCTACCACCTGGTAAGGGGCAAGGGAAGGGACCTACAGTTTTACACCGGTTCCGAACGGTGAAGCAGCAGGTGTAGGTATGCACGTAAATTTTTTCGTCAGAAAAAACTCATTGGTACACGCCGACCGGATTCAAACCTCGGACGTCTCGCATGAGAAACTGATGCCCAAACCACTCGACCACCGGCCGTTACTTGGTATGGCACCTACCTTCTCGGCAGTGGCGGTTCCCCAGGTGAAGCAAGTGAAGAACCGCCTCACTTAATTATCTTGAAAGTAAAGAAAAAAAAACACTTCAAAATATCAAGAAAGAAAACTTAAAAAAGTCAAGTATATCCGATCCGAACTGATCACAATATTAGCGCGGCGGCGCGGCGCGGAGGAGGCGGAGGCGGCTGGTGCGACGCGCGCGACGAAATACGTTAAAGATGTGTTAGTGCATCAACACCACCAACACAGCACGCACACACACACAGACGTGACGTGTGACGTGTCACGTACGGCATGGCATATGGTGACTCACCCCGGTCCGGTGCGGCGACGAATCGCTTATTTTGATATCGCTTCACCAAGCGTAAAGACAACAGGTTGACCTTGGAGGCTTTGGATGTAGGGAGCAGCTGAGGCTCTGATAAATGGCGCCGGACGAGACATCTATATCCAATTAAAAGAATGCAGAGCGAGATAGGGCGATTCACGTTTTCTATAAGTCGGTTTGTTTTACCTCCGTGATTAAGATGGCGAAATTCGCACTAGTTACGGTAAGTTTCATAGCTCAATGGTATATGCTTCGCTTTTCAATCTAGTGACGTTGGTTCGAATCTCACTTTTGCGAATTCTTTTTTTTTGTTTTTAGGGTTCCGTATCCGGTACGGGACCCTATTACTAAGCCTACGCCGTCTGTCTGTCTGTCTGTCTGTCCGTCCGTCCGTCTGTCTTTTTTTTTTATGTAATCCGGTATGGGTGGCTGAGCCGGAGGGGCCAAAGCGCATGCTCCGACCAGCCAATATCACCTCCGAGAAGGTAGGTGCCATACCGGAGACTTCCCTGGATTGCTGGCTATACTAGACTAGAGGAGAACACAGCCGAGGCTGCTATGCGGCAGCAGCAGGTGTAGGTATGCATACACGTAAATTTTTTCGTCAGAAAAAAACTCATTGTTACACGCCGACCGGATTCGAACCTCGCACCTCTCGCATTTGAAGCCAATGCCCAAACCACTCGGCCACCCGCCGCTTGTCTGTCCGTCCGTCTGTCCGAGGCCTGTATCTCTTGAACCGTAATTTGGTAGCCCGTTGAAATGTTCACAGAAAATGTGTTATTATGGCCGATATAACAAAAAATAATGAAAATAAGAAAAAGTAAAAAAACTCACGGGGGTTCCCATAGATGGCGCGCGCGCATACACTTTTTGGTTTCAAAAATTGTATGCGCGCGCGCCATCTACCAAATAGATGATGAATCATTTTCTAATCGTGACTAACTAATATGAAGTATTTCATAACACGACATCTAGATGGCGTGGCGTGTTATGAAATTCATCTAGTGGCGCTAGCCGTGACATGGCGATACGGTACCCTCGGTGCGCGATTCGATAGTAGTTTTTGGTTAAGTATTGTTAGGGCCAAAAAAAATTAGGTTTAGGTTTTTCAATTTATCATAAAGTAATAGCAATGCAGGTGGATTTTTTAGTCGCCTCACTAAGATTTATAGGTCAAAGCCGCCACTGCTTCTCGGAGGTGATATTGGCTGGTCGGAGTATGCGCTTTGGCCCCTACGACTCAGCCACTTATACCGGATTACGTAAAAAAAAATACTTTATGTCGCCAGCTTTCTCAAATTCCCCCCGTGTTGCGATGCTTAAGACGCTCATCGAATTCACGTCAAAAATTGGCATGACAACTGTGGCAAAATTTTCCTCTAACGTAAAAATGTGAACTAACAGACAGCATTGACAGCCAGGTTACTACTATTATATGTTGCCATATCTAATATTTTTTATGGGGGACAGAGAAATTTGTACAAATAGAAATTATTGCTATTTTTATTATAAGAATATCGAGCTTTTTTTAGAAAAGCTAGATTGCTGAGCTTTAACTGAAAATACGCATAGTTGAATTATTTCTAAATAGTGCTTTTATTTTTGTTTAATGTCAAAAAGAAGCAAACACATACTGCGGCACGCTATATCACATGCTGAAACAGACTACCAATATGAGATTGTTTAGTTTATTGTGTCACACATGCGATGAAATGTCAAATTTTCCATACGTAAAGAAATTGAATTTTTCCAAGTGGGTTTCATTCGCACTTATGCGTTCATAAATGGATTGGAAAAAATATAGACAGAAACATGTAATAAAACGCTACAATTTTGCACTTTTATTTTATCTATCTAACTAATATTATGTAATTTACCAAATGGTATTACAAAAAAATGGTACGTAAACCAAAATAATAATGACATATGCATCACTTATACGTTCTCCGTTCCGTTGCATGCATTAATTGCACAATAAAACCGTTCGTCGCACCGTTCCGATTCGTAAGATTGAAACATATACCCGCTCGTTTCTATTTTAAATAGAAAGAAAGAGACGGACTGGCCCACACCAATGCAATCGATGGTCGTATGTATGTATAGGAGGTAAAAGTGCCGGTGAAAGTGGAGTGGAAATGGAAGCATAAATTACGCAATGCATAAAAATGAATTTTATGAAATACGATTTCTAGTCGCCGTTTTGTTTGATTTTCACGCTCCAAGTGTCCTGTGAAAATCAAATAATGGGTTAATTAGCATTTTCAATGTTCTTTTTATTCAGAGGTGTGTCAGACCACACCACACACAGGTCACAGGCGCCGAGGTCACAGGACACTCTGTGGTCGGTAGCCTCCCTCAGTCAGGCAGGCAGGATATCTGTATAGTCTGTGGGTGAGTCTGTGGTCAGTCGTGGCAACATTGCCAATCGCACGTGGAGATCCGTTGTCTCTGCCTACCCCACTGGAAAAAAGGCGCGACGGGTTTTCGTCTTCTGCAAAAAAATTAAAAAATTGCAGGCTGACTGTAATTTTTTTTTTTTTTTTTATGGAAACTGACACGGTTGGCTACATCACCTACAACATCCGTGATGTCAGCCCATAACACCGGGTGAACTTGGTGCCACGTCAGTGCTTCCCTTCGGTCGTGCCGGCTACAAGGCCGTACCCAGGGGGGGGGTTCGGGGGGTTGTAACCCCCCCCCCCGAAATAGGTATCCACTATGGCCGGTGTTCAGAAAATATATTTTTGAGCAGACAAACAATTTAAAATTCCGTGGGAACTTCCAACTAAATTACAACACAAAAGACCACGTGTATTGCATTGGGTTGGGGCAATAAACATCGGGCTATTTCGGAGGCGCCTATTGTTTCAAGACAAAACATCTGGTTAATGCTACCTACTTCCTAGCTACCCCGCAAGCAGACGACCAGGTGTAGTAGATAAGAAAGCGAGAGATTGGTTTAGTTATCCACCGTAATAGTGTGTGAATGTATCTACTGACGTTGTACACTAGTGAATTTGGAATCTATTTGGTGAGTACATAAATCAGAATTACCTACTTATTAATTTTCATAAATTTTATACAAATACTGTTTGATTTAGTATAGCGATATACAAGTCAAACTGAGACCCGTTGGCTTAGCCCAATGGGAGACAGGTGTTAAGTAGTATTAATTTACAATACTTATCTCTTTGAATTTTTTTGAGAGGGGTCTGCTAGAAGTTCCGATTTGATTAAATAAATAAATAAGTATGAATTTTACTGCGATGTGGAAGGCCGAAGAGCATTTCTTCTAGTCAAGCTTTTTTTTTATTAGGTTTAACCACACAGAATCGTTCTGTACATACAAATCTTTAAAATATATATTACATGGCTAGAACTATCTGTACTTAAGGCTAAACACAACATGAACTAAATAAGATACTAAGTAAGCTTAAATTAAAATCTTAAGCCAAAGCTTTATTCACATCCAAGAGAATGTACGAGGTTCTCTCAAAGTGTTTTCCTTCACCGGGGTGTTTTATATTTCTAACTATTATGCACGGTCTAGGTGCTATGTCAGTGCTTCCCTTCGCCACGACCGAAGGGAAGCACTGACATGGCACCTAGATAACCAAGGTAAAATTAAGGATGTTGCAGGTGATGTAGCTAACAGCAGTTAAGATAAAAAAAAAACGGCCAAGTGCGAGTCGAACTCGCGCACCGAGGGTTCCGTATCGCCATGTCATGGCTAGCGCCACTCACGCCATCTATGGCGTGTTATGAAATGCTTTATATTAGTTAAATGTCATGATTAGTTAAAATGCTTCATAATCTATTCGGTAGATGACTTTTTGGTTTCTTCTATGGGAACCCCTGTGAATTTTTTACTTTTTCTTATTTTTATTATTTGTTGTTATATCGCTATTATATCCAATATTATAAAAAGTGGACCGACTTTCATGCGGTTTTTTTAAAAAAGCTATTAAAAACCCCCGACCCTTAAAATGTCAAAAATAATTTCCATTTACTTACTTAAAGGAGTCGAGGGACCGCTAAGTAAATAAAATATAAACACTCAGAGCTGCGCGGGAATTTACTTAGCGGTCTCCCGACTCCTTTAAGTGAGTGAACGGAAATTACTATTTTTGACTTTTTAAGGGTCGGGTTTTTTTTATTATTTGTTGTTATATCGGCCATAATATAATAACACATATTCTGTGAAAATTTCAACGGGCTACCTATTACGGTTCAAGAGATACAGCCCTCCAACGGACGGACGGACGGATGGACGGACAGACAGACAGACAGACGACGTAGGCTTAGTAATAGGGTCCCGTACCGGACACGGAACCCAAAAAAATCGTGTAACAAAAGAATTCGATTTTTTTTAGCTAATATTATTGATTGATTTATATCCGAAACTAAATAGCTTTCGCTGAAAATTTTTTATTTAAAAGAAAAAACATTTTTACTTTCTCCATACATTTTTAAATACCTATTCCTGAAATATAAGGGTGAAGATCTTTTTTTTTTTGCCCCAAGTGGTGGAACAAAAGATGTTCAGAATATGAAATACTACACGCCCAGCCTTCATGCTAACACCCATTTTTGAAACAGGGCGTTTAATGAAATACCTACATTACATGCACACTGTTCATATATAGGTCTTTCAAAATTAGTTAATAGTACGCTAAGGGCCCCCCCTGTATCATATAGGGAGTAAAACCTATATAATGTTTTTTGGACCTTGGGCTTTTTTTTATGTAAATTTTTTTTTTATGTATTTAAATAAAAAAATAGGTGGTTGATCTTTATAGCCTTACCGATTCATTTTCATAACAGTAACAAAAAAGTCTTTCTTACCATTATGATGTAACACGTGTAAGTTGGTAAAAAAAATGAAATTCTTTCTATCCCATACTAATAAAACTAAAATTGTGGTTTTTCACAATTTCTGAAAGAAATAGATCTATATATTGGAAGACTTTTTTGTTCCTGGCATGAAACTGAAACGATTAAGAAAAACATTTTTTTTTTTAATTTTCTCTTAAAAAAATTTTTTTCTGTAAAAAAAATCTTTGTTCTTCAAAAGTGATCTATTTCCGATACAGCACCCTCCCCCCCCCCCCCCCCCCCCCCCCCCCAATACTACGTACTATTAACTAATTTTGAAAGACCTTATATAACGTAGGTACATGAGTTTACAAATATTTCTTCGAACCTTGACCCCCCCCGAAACAAAATCCTGGGTACGGCCCTGCCGGCTACACTGAACTGGACGGAAAACACAAACTATTTACATAGCCGTTTCGACCGACCTTTCATTTAGTACGGTGGTACCAACCCGGGCGGGTTAAACCCTACCACCTAGTAATATAAGAAGGGAGTCATATCCCTTAGTCGCCTTTTACGACATACACGGGGAGAGATGCAGTGGGGCTATTCTTTTAAAGTAACGGCCCCACACGGTACAAAATGCAATGCAACTATAATACTTGTTGAACGCATGTCTCACAGATGGCGCGCTGATAAAAATTGGACTAGACGAACGACTACCCCGCGCGCGCGGTATGTATTTTACGGGGGCGGCGGAGGCGGGGCGGTGGCGGGGGCGATACAAGCGAGCTCAGCCGAATGTATTTTGTGTTTGTGTGTGTGTGTGTGGGTGGCGGAGGAGGGCAGGCAGGCAGACACATGTGGCACTCTGGCAGGCAAGCTGACGGGCCGGGCGGGACGGGAGTAGAGTATACGGGACGGCGGCTCGGCGCGGCGACGGGCTGCTGCATACTCTACTTACTTACTGCACTCCGCGATCAGCCGGCCGGCCGGTAGCACGCCTGTCTTGTACCGCTGCTGCGCACTGCACCGGCCGCGCACACGAACAATGAATCTCGTCATAAATACTGCAATACTATAAAATCTGAACATATTGAATGTTCAGATTATTTTATAATAAAAAAAATAACTTAAAATCAACGTGCCATGTGAAATCAGTCAGGTTTACATACAACTTGTCTCTACCTCAGTTCAGTTCGTTATTTTTAAAGTTGTAATTCATCAAAATGGGTGAGGAGACGTTCAATGTGGCCGATTCGGACATCGAGCAGCACATCGCGACGCTGTTCGAACGGCTGGAGAGCATGCGGAGTCGGGACGGCGCGGGAGACAGGTGCGCACGAGTGCCCGCGCGCGTCGAGCTGCGCAGCGTGGATCTGTGGCGCGCGGTCTGCTCGGAATGCCTCGCCTCCTTCCTGTACGTGTTCATAGTGTGCGGTGCGGCGGGCGGCGCCGGCGTCGGAGCCTCCACGTCCTCCATCCTGCTCGCCACGGCGCTCGCCTCGGGCTTCGCCATCGCCGCCCTCACGCTCTGCTTCGCGAACATCTCCGGTGAGTGAGGTCTTCTCTAGTATTCTACGTCCTGTTCGTCTATCTAGCTAGTACAACTGGGTACAATATGTGTGGAAATACCACCTATTACATCCCTGATGTCAGCCCATAACACTTTGGTGAACTAGGTGCCATGACAGTGCTTCAGGCACCGTCCGCGCTGCACTGAACTGGACGAAAAACACGGAATTGTTTACGTAGCCGCTTCGACCGACCTTTCATTCAGTGCGTGTGGGTACCAATCCGGACGAGGAGTGATTAAATCCTAAGCCCCACATAGTTTAAGGTAAGAAAGGGAGGTAGGCACCTACCTACAGTTTTACGTGGAATTCAAACCACGGTCAGCCTCAACGGTCGCACGATCAACCATCCAAGTTTAGATCGCTACCGCGAGTTCTTAATTTCACGATCGGACGTCGATCCATAGCGCCAATGAGCGACTGATAACTGCTGAGTTTGATAACTCTACCTTGGTAGAGTATGTACCTACATCAAATGGAGAAGATTAACATAACAATCGATGTATACCTAACTCATCAGCTGACTGGCGGCGCATCACCAAGCGGCGGGTGGTTGAGTGGTCTGGGCGTCGGCTTCTCTTTCGAGAGGTCCTAGGTTCGAATCCGGCCGGGAGGGCGTGTATGGGTATGGTACCTGCTGCTACACCGTTCGGAACCGGTGTAAAACTGTAGGTCCCTTGCCTTGCTCTTACTAGGTGGTAGGCTCAAATTGTTGCCGAGTGGGTTGGTACCACCGTACTTGGTTTAAGAAGGCCGCATAGCACCCTCGGCCATGTTCTCCTCTATCTATTCCAGTATAGCCAGCAATCCAAAGAGAAAGTCTCCGGTATGGCACCTTCGTCCTAACCTTTTCTTTTCTCTAATCCGATATGGTTAGATGAGTCTGCGGGCCTGCGGGGCCACAGCACATGCTCCGACCAGCCAATATCACCTCCGAGAAGGTGGGTGCCATACCGGATACTTCCCTTGGATTGTTAGCTATACTGGACTAGAGAGGAGAACACAGCCGAGACTGCTGTGCGGCCTTCTTTCGTTCAGTACGGTGGTGGTACCAATCAAGTTGGCTACAACTTGATCCTACCACCAAGCAAGGGGCAAGGAACCTACAGTTTTACACCGGTGAAGCAGCTGGTGTAGATATTTTTTTTATTATTTATTGTTATTTATTTAAATAAGTATTTCAATCATTTTTCCGCAAAAAAAAAACTTAATCGTGCACGTCTGCCGGATTCGAACCTCAGACCCTGAGATCAAGAGTCCAATCCAAAACAGAGCCACCCTCAGCCGCTTAAAAAAATATTTGGCATTGTTTATGTAGCTCCTTCCTACCTTCAATACTTACGAGTACCAATAACAAAAAAACTAGATACTTTCTCCGTGAATGAATACCTAGTGTCCCGCGGTCCGGAGCAATATCGAAGTGACGAGCCACACATCTCGTCGCCCTACCTCTGCACATTTCACAACAACGGAGACAACTTTCCCACCTACAGCCTGAATGAGTTCGCCCCCCCCCCCCCCCCCCCCCCCCCCCTCCCCCCTGCTGGGTTCACACGGTTCACGGTTTCCCACCACAACCTGTTTGTCGCCTTCAGAAGGCCAAAGTCCGCCCGCGCACTGCAAGCAGCGCCGTAGCTAGGGTCTCGCCGAAGGTGATCGTAATCAGTGAAATTATTACCTACTTACATAAGTGCCTACTTAAGAATAGTCAGTATTTTATTATAAACTAGCTTTTGCCCGCGGCTTTGCCCGCATGAAATTCGTATTTAAAAAGAAAGTAAGTAAGCCCGCCAACTGTACCTTATTTCGGCGCGCGGAACAATTCGGTTTGTAAGAGAGCCATATCTTAGCGTAACCGGAAGTGAATTTTATTTAGCCTATCCTGTGTCCCGTATAGTTAAATGTCCTTGTACTAAGTTTCATCGAATTAGGATGATCGGTTTAAGATTTATGGAAGAACATACGTACATATAGAAAAAATTCTAAAAATCGTAAATTCAGTTTAAGTATCATAAGAGTGTACAAACTCAGTATCTCATAAAACAAAGTAACTTACTCCATGACAATCCCTTACAGATTTATTATTAGTATTGATATTGATTGATTGATTCGAATAAGTTTCACTCAGCCTCGGTAGCTCGGTGGTGAAATTGACCGACACCCGAGCGCGATTAGTACATGGATGGGTGATCGTTTGACCTTTGAGGCTGGCCGTCGTTCGTATTCCACGTAAAACTAACTTACCTTACCTTACTAGGTAGGTTGTAGGGTTTAACCCGTTTCCTCTTTAGGTAGTTTCGTCTTTACTACAGCGGGATGGAATCGCCACAAGGCGCTTACCATAAAACAAAGCAAATGCGAATAGCGCGCGAATCGTTTTTATTTTAATAAGTATTCAAAATGTTCGCTTTGTGAATTTATCAAATCCTACCTCACTAAAGAATATAATATTGTATTTGGAGAAACATTATAAAAAAAATATACATAAATTCTTTATATTTTTACAATAGAAATTGCCGCATTAATAGCGGAATGTTTGCATTTTTTTCTTCTATCGTACGAAGTTAAAAAACGTTTTGTTTCAACATCGAGGTTCACTAAAGATAATCCTGTAGACTGAAAACCTAGAACATTCCCTATACTTATTTTTAACTTTTCATGTCTGCAGCAATCCTACGGTACAGATGACCCGAGTGGTAGAGGCTGTCCATTCAGTGATCCAGTAGAAGTTTTGAGGGGCTCTGGAGGAATATAGCCCCGGACTCCTATGGCCCCAGCTACGGCACTGAGTGCGAGCCCCTCCGCGTCGCCCCGCTCCGAGTCCACACAAAGAGGCACTTTCCCACGCCCCCGCCGCGCGCCCCGGCCTACTAAATGCAAGCGTGTACATAAACAAACATTGCTCTTCTCTCTTGACCCGTCCCAGAGAGTACCCAAAAACAAACCCACTTCGCCCACACTCACGTTTAAGTCAGTACGCAAGCTATTAGCTAATAAATAATATTCTTGTGTTTAATACATATCTCATATTATCAGTATCACACACGCTGAATCCCGACATCCCGAATCGGGGTAAGCAGAGTAATTGGTGTTGTGCTGCAAGAACTCTGGTAAATTACAGCACAACACCGACCACCACGTTTCGCAAAGTATTCGAACAAGATTCAATCGATTAAGCGGCAAGTTAGGCACGAAGACCCACCTGCTGCATGACTCGGTGGAAGTACCGTGCCAAGGTGAGAGGTGGCGAACCTGTCGCCCTTTAGCACGGCATCTTGTCCCTTTTACGACATGCATGGGGAGAGATGCAGTGGGGCTATTCTTTTTAAGTACCGGCACCACACGGTACGGTGTGTTTAAATGTAGAGTTTATGTAGAACTTACCTTACCTACAGCATTTTGAAAGCAGTAAGTGTATAGTCGGGTTTACCTACGTACATACCACACGCTGTATCCCGACAATCGGAATAAGCAGAGTAATCGGTGTTGTGCTGCAAGAACTCTGGTAAATTACAAGCACAGCACCGACCAACACGCTTAGGAAAGTATTAGGACAAGATAACTTCAAGCAGCAAGTTAGGCACGACCTATACTGCATGACTCGGCGGAAGGACCGCGCCAAGGTGAGAGGTGGCTAACATGTTGCCCTTTAGCATGGCATCTTGTCCTTATCCCTTAGTCGCATTTTACGACATGCACGGAGAGAGATGCAGTGGGGCTATTCTTTTCAAGTACCGTCCCCTCGACCGGCCCCACACGGTAGTCGGGTTTAAGGGTAATATTTCTTAGGGTTTAGTGTTCTGCTGGTGATTAAAATTATGGGAGGTCTGTGCATTAATTAGTTTGGTTAGTCAGATTTATTTTTATAGTTAATTTAGTTATTTTTGGTCTAGATTTAATTAGTTTGGTAGTAGACATACACTACAGTCAATCAGCGCTTTTGGGTTCACTTCTGGACAAAGGACTCTCCAATCTTTCTCCAATTATGTACGTTATACGTGTAAAGGGATTAAACATTAAAAATATTTTTAACAGAAGAAATAAGATTAAATCGATATCGTTACGTTAGCGGTTCGTACCCTATTTTTTATCCTAACGAGTGTGGTCATCAAAGAGGCCACGTGTTTTATACCTGCCCGGGGCGAAGGCGGCTGCAAGCAATTTTATAGACAAGGTGCAAGTCGATGAAACATGGCGCGACGGGTTCTATCTACCTAGCCCGGCCCGGTCTATAAATTACTCTCGTCTTCAAAGAATTAAATTATATAAAAGTGCCATTACCATATTATATTGTGTACAATTTACTTCGTACCGCAGCGGCAGAAAAATTCATACACACCCTTTGTACACACCACTTACTGTAGAATTCTACATGAAACGGGCGCGCGGGTAGTTACGAAGTAACTATTAAACATTCAGCTGTATGTACGTCTATTAAATAAAGGTCATTCAGATCAAATCAAATCATTTATTCATAAATAATGTTCTATATTACAAGTCAAGTCAAGTCATATTATAACAATATAATTTCGTCAATCAGTATTGGCAGGGTTCGCGACGACGTCCGTCAAATACGTTTTACCAACCAGAAACTCATTGAGATTGAGTTTGGAAACAAATATTCCGTCTGAAGTCTGAAGCGGCCTCTCGAATTGACATTGCCAATCTGTTGTAGATCGTGGGGCCAATCACAAACACCGACTTCTCACTCTTGGTGAGTCTGTGTTTCACACTGCGTAATTGTAATTGGTCGCGGGATCGAGTGGGATATTTGATCGTAAATTTCGCTCGCCTGAATTTGCCTGTTCACATTCAGATTTCTGTGCTGTTCACTAAGTCCGCTCGTACAGGGCCGGTCCGTCCATATAGGCGAGTTAGGCAGTTGCCTAGGGCGCCGACATCCGAGGGGCGCCGAAGGCGCCCTCGGATCTCTCTACTAGGTAACCAGGCAACTCATGCTTTCTTACATCGTGGTCTATGGTCGGTCTCCTGCCAATCTGGTTCAAAGTGTGTATGTTTTTTTTCTGCCTCCACGCATCGATTGGGTGGGAGTTCTACTGCGTCACGTTCCCACATTGACTTTAAAACCATTAAGCGATTCAAGACGGGAAAGTAGGATTGACGCATTGCGACCATTACGGTATCAGTAGGTGACGTTCATGATGCCCTAATGGGAATTTGTGAGGACAATACCCTAACAAGCACTTCAGGTAATCAATGCAGAATCGAGGCTAAATCATTGGCAAAAAAAAACAGGAGATTTTAAATTTCTAGTTTGCCTTCTTGTGTGGTATGATATCTTATTCGAGATCAATTTAACTAGAAAAATACTGCAGTAAAAAAAAATTATTTAATATCTGCAACATCTGCACTTGAGAAAACAAAATCCTACCTGACATAATTCAGAAAAGACTTGGCGTTTGAGAAAATGTTAGTGGATGCAAAGGAAATTGCTGAAGAATTGGGTATCCCTGCCTCATTTGCTACAGAGTCAGTACCTACACGACTACGTAAAAAGAAAATCGGAGTGTGGCTGTGTCGTGGACACGGCCGTGTGTTTTACGTGAATACGTGTGTGTACGCATTCTTTGATCCTTTACCAACGAGTGGTGTAACTATATTTTGGATATAGATGATAGATATGAAGCTACAACACCAAACCGTATCCTCCGATTTTGTTATCATCAGTTTTCTGGATTGGCTCCCACTATGGAAGCAAATTTAAAGACATATTCACGTAAAAAATCAGTTCGACTACGAATCACCCGATGAACCAATTGTGGACCCAGAACAAAAATTCAAAGTAGAATTCTATTTCGCTGTGATCGATACTGCAATCATTTCTGTCGTGAGAGATTCACTGAAACGCAAGAAGTCAGTGCGATTTTCGGTTGCCTGCTCAATGAATCAAAGGAAATTTCTGACAAAGACCTTTTAGAGCAGCGCACCAAGTTGGAAAAGTCTCTCACCTACGGAGAATCTATAGGGATGTCGACGGTACAGATCTTTTTGACGAAATTAAAGCACTTTTCAGGCATACTAAAGATCAGATGCCAGTGGATATGATGAGCTATATATCCAAAAATAAGCGTAAAGACAGCTTTCCAAATTTGTTTACAGCACTGAAAATCTTTTTAACACTTCCAGGATCAGTGGCTAGGAGAGAACGAAGTTTTTCAAAATTGAAATTAATTAAAACATACCTTCGTTCCCATATGTCCCTAGAAAGATTGAGTGGACTATCCATGCTATTCATAGATTGCTCAAAAAATTGAACTCAGTGATGTCGTTTCGACATTTGCCAAAGCAAAGGCGCGTAAAGTAAACCTTGGTCCTACCTAATTCTTCTTTATAATTTATTGTATAGTTTAATCTAGTAAGATTCAACCTTAATAAATTTATACTTTAAATTGATATAATTTGGATTGTATTGAACCTTCTATAAAATTGAATAAATAAACACCAAAATAATACTAGGTATTATTTCGCTGTTTATTTATTAAATATTATACAATGTTCAATTCAATATAATATATGACATATTATGTAAGAACGTAATGCAATCTTCATTTCAGGAAAATGTTAACATTTGCTGATAATTTTTTTTAATTTACGTCTATGCTTCTATGTGAATCACTGGTGTAAAAGCGTTCTTTGTGCCCCAGTATCTAGGGGCGCCCACAAGTGGCTTGCCTAGGGCTCCAAAATGGCACGGGCCGGGCCTGCGCTCGTATCATGTAACTACCCTATGCCCATAACCAATATCAGATCAGAGGTGGCCTGGAGGAATATTAAAACGTAGAGGTACTTATGGCTGCTTTCCACGGCCTCGTGCTAGCTACCACGGGCCCGGGCGGGGCGCAACGATGGGGCGGCGGCGCGGCGGCGGGGCGCGCCCGCCGCGAGATGCCCCCCTCAGCCGCGGACAAGAACAGCCGCGGATTTGTGCGGACGAGAACGTGCTATAGGCGGGCCCGGACCACCTCCGCGGCCAACGATACCGCCCCGCGGACGTTCTGCGGAACAGAGACGGGGCTCGTTGTTGGCTGCACGTGATATCACGGGCCGTGGGAAGCTACCATAAGACAGACATACATAATAGTCAAAGAGCTTTTATAATACGTCATTGATAATAGTAGGGATATGACTCCCTTCTTATATCACTAGGTGGGCCCGGGTTGGTACCACCGCACTGAATGAAAGGTCGGTCGAAACGGCTATGTAAATAGTTTGTGTTTTCCGTCCAGTTCAGTGTAGCCGGTACGACCGAAGGGAAGCACTGACGTGGCACCAAGTTCACCCGGTGTTATGGGCTGACATCACGGATGTTGTAGGTGATGTAGCCAACCGTGTCAGTTTCAATAAAAAAAAAAAAAAAAGGGATTTCATTTTTGTGCGAACCATATGACTTTTCAGTTTTCACGTACTCCAAGAGTTGAGGCTCTTTCTATAATTTTGAAATGTTTGCTCTTATTTAAATGCGGATAGCATCAAAGCAAAGAACATAATTTGATAGCGGAGGACGAGCCACAACCTTTACTTATACCGCCGTGACACATCCGCGACCCAAGCAAGCCGCGACGCGACCCGTCCCGCCTACCTAATTACTTTTTACCCTCATCTTCTCTCCGATTCTGAAGAGCCGCGGAAGTTTCTTCTCGGTTTTTCTTTCCACAATTAGACTGATCGAAATTTAAAAGTTGACGGATGAATGAACTTCGTTGTAAATTGTAATCGTGAATAAAAATATCATAAAAATTTGTTCGACCGTTGTGGTTCCAACAGGAGTACTTACACCTAATGGAGAGTAATCAAATTAAAAGGGAATAACTACATCTCACTCAACATCTCAACTATTTAGAAATTTGAAATAGTCGTTCGGCAAACAAAACCTGTTAGAAAAGACGTCAATCTGATTGTAACGAATCATCTCGAAGATTAATTACATGTTTTTTTAATAATAAAACTTAGGAAACATCTGAAACTAGGTATTCTAACTAGGTACTATGTATTACAATTTTGAAGCAATACACTATGTTTAATTTGATTTTGATATGTGAACAGGATCTACGTTTACACATGTCCTATGTTTATGTTATATGTTCTATTATTGTAATATTATGCCCGGCGTTCTAGCGTCGGTATTTTTTTTTTCGTTTTTTCTATATAAATTGTAATATTGTGTTAATTAACTTTCATTCGTTTTAAGTTTGTTTCTTTCTTCACTACCTCCTTCCTACACTTCTTGCTACCCTTGCATATTGCCTTTATAAATAAGTCGGGTTGACTGGCAGAGATTGCGTTAGCGGTTAGACCAATAAGTACGCCTGTTATAAATATTGAGACGCAATAAGGATAATTAATACTATTAGCTTTTAATTGCGGGATCGTAGGCGGATATGGCGCCAGGTCGAGAACATTAGTAGCTCGTCCAATGTGAATTATAATTTCACCCTTTGTTGCTCGATGCTTCCCCTAGCCCGCTATCCACGCCCCCGTCCCCGCGCTGTCGTACGCGTATGACGGAACTGTAAATTCACGTTCATGACATTATGACATCCTTTATGTCCGGGAACATACGAAAAATGGAACACATTGCGGGACGCGCGACCCATGTCGCGGCATTGTCTAGTGTTGAACGCGTTGAAAAAGAAATGCACGCATTTAAACGCAATCATAATCTTCACTCATTTAAAATTATAATGTGGTAATATATTTTACACAGATAATTTTATAATACCACCATTGGTAGGCACGAGTAGTTGTACTTACCTAACCTACCTCTCTTAATTTATAATAATGTATTACATTACCGTTCGATGAATCGCCCACATTAAATTTAATGAAAGGCCGGTAGAAGCGGCTATGTAAATAGTTCGTATTTTCCGTCCAGTTCAGTGTAGTCGGCACGACCAAAAGGAAGCACTGACATTGCACCTAGTTCACCAAGGTGTTATTGGTTGACATAACGGGTGTTGTTGGTAATGTAGCCAATCATGTCAGTTTTCATAAAAAAAAATTGTTTACCATAGAACATGTAAACTACAGTGAAAACTCTCTATTCCGAAATTCTCTATTACGAAAAACTCTCTATAAAGTAATCATTAGTCTGGCTTGTTTGGTTTGTCATAAGATCCCATGTATTTATTCACTCTGTGTAAGGTAATACCCAATTCTCTATAGCGTAATAATATTACAATGGTTGAACTGAGACTCAGTGTGAATCATCACATCACATGTCTTTTTGGGGGCTGGAAACCATTCAATAGGATAGGGATTACCTAGAAGGAGGATTGCTATATAGCCCCTTTGTTTGTTGGCATTGTCTTATCTATTGCCCCTAATAGATAAGGGTTCAGTGGGTTGGGGATTTCCTGGATACCAAGACGGTGGAAGAAATATCCAAAATACAGGACAAAGTGCAATAATGGAAGAGCAAACGCTGTCAAACTAAAATTACAGACTTTTTTAAATAATTAATTGTGGTTATAAAAAGTTAAATACAACTGTGTAATGTGTATAAATATGGGATGTATAATAGAACATATTATGTACGTTATTTTGTTCTTCACCCTTTATAACAAAAACTCTGTATAACGAAAGGAATTGCCCGGTCCCTTGAGGTTTGTTATAGAGAGTTTTGACTTTTGGATTGTATAATTTCGCGACTGCGTAAGGCTGTTACTATTTTTCATGAGCCTGTTTGGAGATCTGAGTTTGAGATATACAATTTATTGTTTGATTGCTAATGAAAATCCTGACTACAAAACGTAAGCTCATTTTGATCGTTGACACAATCAAAATGTTTAATGGTTATTTAATTTTATGTATTAAGGCACTCAAAACAGAAAAAAAAACTGATTATGGTAAATATATTTTAATTCTAAAAACATGCGCACACGATATAATTCTACAAATTGTTTATTGCTTATTGTTACCACAGAGAACATTCATGTTACACTGTAAGTTCACAGTAATATCCAATAAGTACTTACAGTAAATTACAATAATATTACACAGGTTATCAATTATCTATCACAGATTATGCCTTTGGGCCATGTACTCTGCAACATCATAAGCACACATAACATAATATCCAACAGTATCGCCTCAGTAGGGACTGGAATGTTCTGTCACTTTTAAGGTTTAAAATTAAACTAAACAAGTTCTACGGAATCAAAATATACGGAAATCATCAAACAACACATTAAAACTGTAATACTATAAACTATATATAAAAATATACACTAATAAAGCAGCGATTACAAACTATAAATTAAAAAGTAATAAAACCGGCCAAGGTGCGATCCCTTAATTTTTACTTTTTCTGTTTTGTGTTATATCCGCCAAAATATTTTGTGAAAACAACCCGCTAGCTATTGCTGTTCCAAAGATAAGATACAGCCATCGGATGGACGGACGGACGGACAGACTGCGGCGTATAGGCTTCCGTACTGGGTATCGAAACCTAAAAATGAGCTTAGAAAAAAAAAATGAAGCATTTCTTACGTAAGCATCTACTGAAGTAGTCTATGCGCATAAGCTTGTACATTCGGCCAGTTTTGCTTGCTAACCTCGTGGGTCGCGACCTCAAGTTGGTCTCACAGTGTGTCCGGGCTTTAAGCTCCGCGCTGTGCATTGTGTGTGAAATTGCGAGCACATTAAAGTGACAATCAACTCGATTCTCTTCGACGCCATTGTAAGTGGGTTTAAAGTGCGGCATTATTGTGATATTATGTTTACTGCGATCATAAATACTGACGTGTCAAATTTAACCCAAAATTTATTTTCTTTTAGAATTAAAATACCTAGATACAATAGGAAGTATAATATTAATAGCAAAAAATTATCATATAAACTTACAGAAAATGCCTTAAGCTATGTTTTTTACTCTTGTAGGTATAGATGTTTTTTTAATTAGTGCCATCAACTTTTTTTTATCTTGAATATGATATAAAAAATAAATATTTGCTCAATTTAAAAGTAATCTAAATCTAAACCAAAACAAAACTGACACAGGAAAAACAAAAGTATTTTTTAAAACAAATAACAAAGACATTCTGCATAACACAAAATAAATCATCATCATCATCATCAGCCTGTATCGGTCCACTGCTGGGCATAGACCTCTCCCAAGGCACGCCACCACACGCCACCACACGCGGTCTTACGCTCTGAATAAACATGCAAAAAATAAATAAATACAACTAATCGCGGTCATTTCGGAGACAGTTTAAATGAGATTTTTTATGTATTATAGTTTTTAGTTAATTGTCTATTTAGTACCTATTTTTGCTGTTGAATAAATAAATTCATCTGAATGACAGAGAAAATTAAAAAAAAAAAGTAATAATTGTAAACCTGTAATTTTACATGCTGACTTAGGGAACTAAAAACACGCGACTGGCACTTGCTGGCACTGCACGGCTGGCACACAAAAATTCGAATAAAAAGTGTGTACCTAACCTACTCGAGGCAGCGCGGGCGGCGATTTAGTTCCAAAGCTTTTAAGCTTGCCGCTTGTTTTAAAAGCGCAACTCCGCCGACAGTACTTCAGCTGAAACACGCAACTTTTCTCGGTCGTGGGCGGGGGCGGGGGCGGAGACCTCTGGGCGGACGTACAATGGTCCAGGGCAGTTCCAATTACTCTATTTAGAAAACAAACAACATAATTTTTGGGGAGTTTTTTGGGTATAATTTGAAAGTACTGAAGTATTAATAATTATGATGGCCTGGCCAAAATGGTGCTCAAGTAGGTAGGCAATAGATAGCTATGAAGCACGTCGTTACTTAGATTGATGGAGGTTAACGATGAGTCTATAAAGAGCGCGCAATGAAAACGGCGGGAGAGATAAAACATTTTAATACACCCACTTGTATACGTAATGCTATGTACAGTTAATTATTTACTTAATAATTTCTAACCTGATTAACTAACTCTACTGCTTACCCACGATTTAAGAAAACGTGATGATATTATTGTATAGTACCTGGGCGACCGAGCTTTGCTCGGCCTACAACTATCTAGATCTAGAAAAACTTGAAAAAAAAAATCATTATCTAAATACAAAATGTCATCCAAGCGCTTTATTAATTACGAAAGGAAACCTGGCTGAGATAAATAATATATTTAAAAAATGCCACTGCAGTTGTAGACTACAGGCGGAATTCGGGCTCCGAATGCTACCTCCGACGGAGGTAGCATTTTCTCGCTGAATGCCTAACTTGACTGGTAATTAGCCTAAGATAATGAATTTTATACATGTATTACTGTTACATTCAAGAGCCTTAGAGCACACACTAGTCGCTTGTGACTGGAGTACAAGAGTTAATCTTATTATTTGAAACTTAAAAGCCAACTCCACCTCTACTTTGAAGACCTCTGTCGCCCCCGTTAAGTACTGACTTAAAGTGTTGCGACTTGCGAGTGGAAACTAAGTTGCCACGTAACACCCTGTGGCGAGTGAGTGTATGTGAGTGCAATGCATGCAAGTGTAAGTATGACGGGTTGACGGGCCCTCTCCCGCCCGGTGGCATTGGGGCGGCTCGCAGTTTGGGGGCGGGAGGTTGGTTGGGTGGGCCATGAGCGTTTATCTCAAGTAGCACATCTGAGAGTAGAACCAACAGAGTAAGTTGCCGATGTTGCATTGCATGGCAGATATTATCGGTTATTTAGACAAGTGCAGAGACTGTACTATGAGATGGTCGAAATTATGATTCAGGAGGCAGTTTGTGGAAAGGTACATGGAAAGTTGGGAGTGTATCACACGTTCAAGTACTTTCGATAAGAAAGGAAGTATGGATATAGGATGATAATCCCTGAACCGATCTTAGTGAGTGGTATCATCCTTCTTCCACAATTCAGAAAGTTGTCCACAATAACGAATAGTTGAAAAAGATGAATTATGTGTACATCATTGTATAATATCGGCAAAAATAGTTCCCGACTCATTTCATCATGCAGTCATGATGAAACGAGTCGAACACAACTTTGCAATGATGATAAGTTTACTGCACAGTCAGTAACTCGAGTGGAACAAAATTGATCGGAATCGGAAATTAAGACTGAATTCACATGTGTGTGAGCCTTTACAGGTGGGTTCCCAAGTTCCACAACTATACGAGAAGAACCCAGCGAGATCAATCAATTGATTAAACTCAGATGATGACTTGCCGACACCTAGAGAGCGTAGAACTTCCGCATATTGTGGGGAGAATAATTTTCAATCGACTTATGGCGGGGTTTTAATTTATACACATCTGATTACAACGATTACTGGATGCTTTGTATTTTTAACAAACTAAGCTAATTAATTACAAAATTGTTTCGGCTTTATTCACGGTGGTCGTTTCCGAGCTATGTGACTCGAGTTTCATGACGACGCTCATGAGGATGGGCCATACGTTTAGCCCGAAACGTCGAGCCACATAGCGACCGTGAATAAAGTCGAAGCAATTTTATAATAACAACCGCGATAATTAAAAAACCCATATAAGCTAATTAACTTTACTTCTTAGTTTGGGTCAAATATTCCAGCTGAATTTTAAACCACTTCAACCCAACCGATTGAGCACTTACTTGCCCAAGTAGGTATGTATTTTCTTGGCAATTCGCGCGACAGGCTTTTTGAAAACAAATCGAAAACCTAAACTTATTTAAATATAGCAATGTTTTTAAAATGGTTTTTTATTTATTATTTTATTCCTGGTTTTATTCCGTCCATTGACGTTTATGCCTTCGCATCATACGACGGATCCCGTCGTCGTTCAGACACGGCAGCCATTATACTACCTACTAACGAACTAATAAAATAAGTTCAAAGCCGAAAATTAAGAGAAAAAATACGCCCCGACCAGGATTCGAACCTGGAAATCCGGCTTAAAAGTTTGGCGACGACAGCATAAGATTCAATATTGAATCTTGCAAGTTTGAACGCGAAAGGTTCAAAAATTTAGAGAGATACGTCATCGACCCGGTGGTGGCACGGCAAAAATTATACTTACAAGTTTGATGCAATTAATTAGTTAATACTAGAGTACCAATGTTTACGATTGTTTTATATGATAATTTATATATAACATCTCTATGCTGCGGTGAATCAAGTTGTCAGCAATGAGAAATGAGATGTGTGTGTGTGCGCAGGCGCGCACGTGAACCCCGCGGTGAGCGCGGCGCTGTGCGTGCGGCGGCTGGTGAGTCCGCTGCGCGCGGCGCTGTACGTGGCGGCGCAGTGCGGGGGAGCCATCGCAGGCGCAGCCATGCTGTACGTGTGAGTCCATCTTATTTTAATTATGCTGTCAACGAATTAACTTCAATTATTTTCTGTATCAAGTGATTATGTGTTGGTACCACCACACTGTATGAAAGGTCCGTTGAAATGGTTATGTAAATAGTTCGTGTTTTCCGCCCAGTTCAGTGTAGCATGCACAACCGAGGGGAAGCACTGACATGGCACGAAGTTCACCAAGGTGTTATGGGCTGAGACCACAGATGTAGTCGGTGATGTATCCAACCGTGTCAGTTTCCATAAAAAAAAAGATGATACGGGTCAGTAATTGGTCGATCCACCGGCGCCGCCTCCACCTCCTGCTAACTTACTGTCAGTCATCCTGACTCGTGCGGTAGTGAGGTGGCTCATGTTTGATAGAGCCCCACGCAGGCCATTCCCGGGAAACCTATCACTCCGCTCGCCTCTCAAAGCTCTCATCGAAGATCGGATAAGTCTCTCATCGTATCGTGCATGACGAACGGCTCTTAGTTTATATGCTACTCGGATATGCTTGAGATTGACAAATTACTGATTTTAGCCAAAGCTAGTTCCTAGGGCGACAAGTCAATGATCTTTATTAGCAGGCATGTGTTGCAAAATCGAACCTCTTTTCTACTCTCTCTACTCATCTACTCCTTAAAATATGCAAGAATCTAATACCTAAACTAAGTATTATCGTTATAAAAATAAAACTCCAATAGACGCCAATAATCCTTGCCAAAAGATATTCTGCGAGCTCGTTCGCATTTTTCGGAGAAAAACTGATGAAAGACTTAATGCACTCACTGCGGAATAACCGTGATTTTCCTTATGCCGCTCCCCCTCACCCTGCCCCCCCCCCCCCCCCCCCCCCCTTCCGATATTCCTCTCCCCATCATTCTCCTCCTCTCGCACCCTTGCACGCGGAACGTTCATGCAGGTTATTTCCTTATTATCACATTACATATTGAAAAAAATGGCACACGTGTAGCAGCTCCCTACAGGATATAATTATGCAGGTACGCGAGCAAGGGGCAGGTGCAACGAGTTCTGCATTCCGAATGTTCCGAGACGCCGGCCGCCCGCTGCATGCGCTGATTACATACTTTATGTGATTGTGTCCACTTCGATGAGTGGGCGGTTGTGAGGAGGCGAAGCAGACGGGGGGAGATTGTAGGTAACTTGTTTTAAGCGCAGATTGGTTCAGTATAATATGTTTTTTGGTTATGTTCAATCTGATCAAATTGTGGTCCGTACATAGTGCGTCGACCCGATGACTGACGCCTGCTCTTCGGCGCGTAATCTAGAAGGTTGCATAGGGCATATTTATTATTTCACGTGGCTTCAGAAACTTGTCGATTGATACAAATTGTACAGTCGCATAATACATGCCTGCCGACTAACCGTGTGCTTATCTATACATATAATAAAATCGTAGAGGTAAGAAAGTCTGTACATTGAATGTATTCGGAAAAAAACTAACCAGGGTGGCTTAAAATGAGATACTGAACATGTTAGAACAGTTTTTAAAATTTTTGTTTGTTTGTTTGTTTGTCTGTACGCGCATCACGCAAAAACCACTGAACGGAATTAGACGAAACTTTGTATAGTGGCAGTTTATATGCCGGGTTAACATAATACGTAAAAAAAAATAACAAAAATAAAAAAAAAATTACAATTATAAACATTATTGCGCGTTTAAAATCACGTAGTCCAAAGTGCATAATTATATCTTGAGAACTGTCAGCAAATACAATTTGAATAAAATATTCATTCGAAATTTAAAAATAAGTAGATACAACGAAAATGACAGTTCTTCTTTTTTATAACTTGAACACAATAGTCTATACATATCTATTCTTTCTATACATATCATAAAATCGTAAATGCAAAAATGTCTATTTGTACGCGCATCTCGCAAAAACCACTGAACGGAATTTGACGAAACTTTTTATAGTGACAGTGTATATCCCGGTAAAATCGTAGAGGTAAGAAAGTCTGTACATTGAATGTATTCGGAAAAAAACTAACCAGGGTGGCTTAAAATGAGATACTGAACATGTTAGAACAGTTTTTAAAATTTTTGTTTGTTTGTTTGTTTGTCTGTACGCGCATCACGCAAAAACCACTGAACGGAATTAGACGAAACTTTGTATAGTGGCAGTTTATATGCCGGGTTAACATAATACGTAAAAAAAAATAACAAAAATAAAAAAAAAATTACAATTATAAACATTATTGCGCGTTTAAAATCACGTAGTCCAAAGTGCATAATTATATCTTGAGAACTGTCAGCAAATACAATTTGAATAAAATATTCATTCGAAATTTAAAAATAAGTAGATACAACGAAAATGACAGTTCTTCTTTTTTATAACTTGAACACAATAGTCTATACATATCTATTCTTTCTATACATATCATAAAATCGTAAATGCAAAAATGTCTATTTGTACGCGCATCTCGCAAAAACCACTGAACGGAATTTGACGAAACTTTTTATAGTGACAGTGTATATCCCGGATGAACATAATAATTAAAAAATATAATAAAAATCACGTAATCCAAAGTAAAGGTAAAAAACTATTTTAAATGTCATGTTGACAACGGAGAACTGTCATCTCGACGTGAGCTGGCCGGTGACAAATTGTTTGATAAATAAAAATAATAATTGAAAGTCGAAGTTATGTCGCTGTCATTGGTGCAATAAAATTTATATATCTGTTGCCCGCGGCTTCGCTCGCGTGAAATTCGTATTTAAAAAAAAGAAAGTAAGTAACTAAAGGCGGGCCCGAAGGCTGATCTGCGCTCACGTAAACGATATTCTTTCTCGATGAAAGTAACTAAGGGGAGGCGGAAGGCGGAGCTGAGTTCAGGAAGAAGAAAAATATTCTTGAAGAAAGTAAGTAACTAAGGGCGAGGCCGAAGGCCGAGCTCTATTCTGGAAGACCATAAACCTTCTCGAAGAAAGTAAGTAACTATGGGCGAGGCCGCAGGCCGAACTGCGTTCAGGAAGAAGCTAAACCATCTTGAAGAAAGTAAGTAACTAAGGCGAGGCCGAAGGCCGAGCTACGTTCGGATAATTGAAAAAGCATCTCGAAGAAAGCAAGTAACTAAGGGCGAGGCCGAAGGCCGAGCTGCGTTCAGGAAGAAGCTAAACCATCTTGAAGAAAGTAAGCAACTAAGGCGAGGCCGAAGGCCGAGCTACGTTCTGACAAATGATAAACCATCTCAAAGAAAGCAAGTAACTAAGGGCGAGGCCGAAGGCCGAGCTGCGTTCAGGAAGAAGCTAAACCATCTCGAATAAAGTTAATTAATATTAAGATTGAGTTAATTTAATTTAAATTTTATTATAAAGTCCACGCTTCTAACGGCAAATATACCGTGCATCCTAGAACCTCGCGGTTATTCCCGGCTGGATGGAAAGAGGCCCGATGCTATCACCTTAGTGCCATGGACTAAGGGTAGTTCTTTGATGTGGGACGCCACTTTTGTTCTCACATTGGCTCCAAGTCACGTTAGGACATCTTCAAGAGCGGCTGGCGCGGCCGAGGCTGGGGCGGAGAGCCTCAAACGCAGCAAATATAGAAATATAATTCAAGATTTCGAATTTGTTGCGTTTGCGGTTGAAACCCTCGGTCCGTGGAGCAGTGAAGCCAAAAGAGGCTTGAGCTGGTTGACGCAACTGGTGTCCCGTCATCAAGGGCTTATGTACTTCATTCAAAAGGTTAGCCTTGCCATCCAGCGGGGTAATGCCGCAAGTGCTCTAAGAACATTTGAAAATGCCCGTTTTGATAGTTATTTTAATGTTTGTTAGGTAGGTTTAATTCTTTAGTTATTAATATTACTTTTTTATTTTTATGAAATAAATAGATTGAGTAAACGATATTATATTCTATCGAAGAAAGGAAGTCTTTAAGGGCGAGGCCCGAAGGCGGAAGAGGGTTTTTGGTTTACCTGAACGCAGCTCGGCCTTCGGCCTCGCACTGAGTTCCTTCCTTTCTTCCAGAAGGTTTATCGTCTTCCTGAACGCAGCTCGGCCTTCGGCCTCGCCCTTACTTACTTCCTTTATTTGAGAAAGATTTATCGTTTACCTGAAAGCAGCTCGGCCTTCGGCCTCGCCCTTAGTTAGTTACTTTCTTTAAGAAGGTTTATCGATTACCTGAACGCAGCTCGGCCTTCGGCCTCGCCCTTAGTTACTTACATTCTTCTTTGGAATACGAATTTCACGCGAGCGGAGCCGCGGGCTCAGCTAGTCGTCAATAAAGTCTCGGCCTTCGAGGACGGGTAAAATGAAACTTCCCTCGGGCAGCTGTATCCAGCCCCCAACCTTATCTCGCTATTGTTACTCCGTCTACCGCCAGTTCTAGTTAGATATCGCAGTCGCGCCAGTTCCTTCGCTTCCAGTCGCGACTGTTTCGTTGCGCACGGTAAAATGCTTCCATTGTTTGTGCCAACAATGCCATACAAAGCTTCAACTTTAATCGAATTTCGCCTCCGAGCGACACGCTGCCTTGCTGCCGCCTGGATTCTGATCTATATACCTCACGCTCGGCACATCACTCACACGCAACCACGAGCAGGTAGACATTCTAGAGATATGATAAGTTATCGACATTGTATCGGGGCATCCTTCCGTGGTGCTGGAGATGCGATAGGGTTCGAGAAAAATATTTTATCAGCAGGACAACAACGTGCATCCCAAAAGACGCGCCCAACGACGACGGACTATTAAGTAATCTGTGACGACGGTTCTAGATTTCTTTAGATTTTTTACATTTTGACGCTCATCAAAATATGTGAACCCCACAACATTTCGGCCTAGACTAGAACAGGTGCAGTACCTACGACGTTATTGTTTTGAATTTTAGCTACGAGAAGAGGTATGAAATCATGTTTTCATCTACGGGTCTTATGGAATTACGATGTAATTTTATTATCGAAAACTATTTCGACAAAGTATAGTACAAGAACATTGTATAGTATGTGTAGGATTTCCTGGTTTTGACAGGGTTTTTGGACCACTCGTGCAGAGTGGAACATTCAATTATTCGGCCGCGAATAATTGATATCCCGCCCGCCAACCGTTACATACAGCTGACATCAAGTTCTCGGCGAGCTCAACAGATAGATTGTATCATTCTGCCGGCGGCCTAGTCGGTGACGTTGCTCTGGTGAAAAGGAAGTATTGATCCACTTCTATTTCGTACTAGCTGAGCCCGCGGCTCCGCTCGCGTGAAATTCGTATTCCAAAGAAGAATGTAAGTAACTAAGGGCGAGGCCGAAGGCCGAGCTGCGTTCAGGTAATCGATAAACCTTCTTAAAGAAAGTAACTAACTAAGGGCGAGGCCGAAGGCCGAGCTGCTTTCAGGTAAACGATAAATCTTTCTCAAATAAAGGAAGTAAGTAAGGGCGAGGCCGAAGGCCGAGCTGCGTTCAGGAAGACGATAAACCTTCTGGAAGAAAGGAAGGAACTCAGTGCGAGGCCGAAGGCCGAGCTGCGTTCAGGTAAACCAAAAACCCTCTTCCGCCTTCGGGCCTCGCCCTTAAAGACTTCCTTTCTTCGATAGAATATAATATCGTTTACTCAATCTATTTATTTCATAAAAATAAAAAAGTAATATTAATAACTAAAGAATTAAACCTACCTAACAAACATTAAAATAACTATCAAAACGGGCATTTTCAAATGTTCTTAGAGCACTTGCGGCATTACCCCGCTGGATGGCAAGGCTAACCTTTTGAATGAAGTACATAAGCCCTTGATGACGGGACACCAGTTGCGTCAACCAGCTCAAGCCTCTTTTGGCTTCACTGCTCCACGGACCGAGGGTTTCAACCGCAAACGCAACAAATTCGAAATCTTGAATTATATTTCTATATTTGCTGCGTTTGAGGCTCTCCGCCCCAGCCTCGGCCGCGCCAGCCGCTCTTGAAGATGTCCTAACGTGACTTGGAGCCAATGTGAGAACAAAAGTGGCGTCCCACATCAAAGAACTACCCTTAGTCCATGGCACTAAGGTGATAGCATCGGGCCTCTTTCCATCCAGCCGGGAATAACCGCGAGGTTCTAGGATGCACGGTATATTTGCCGTTAGAAGCGTGGACTTTATAATAAAATTTAAATTAAATTAACTCAATCTTAATATTAATTAACTTTATTCGAGATGGTTTAGCTTCTTCCTGAACGCAGCTCGGCCTTCGGCCTCGCCCTTAGTTACTTGCTTTCTTTGAGATGGTTTATCATTTGTCAGAACGTAGCTCGGCCTTCGGCCTCGCCTTAGTTGCTTACTTTCTTCAAGATGGTTTAGCTTCTTCCTGAACGCAGCTCGGCCTTCGGCCTCGCCCTTAGTTACTTGCTTTCTTCGAGATGCTTTTTCAATTATCCGAACGTAGCTCGGCCTTCGGCCTCGCCTTAGTTACTTACTTTCTTCAAGATGGTTTAGCTTCTTCCTGAACGCAGTTCGGCCTGCGGCCTCGCCCATAGTTACTTACTTTCTTCGAGAAGGTTTATGGTCTTCCAGAATAGAGCTCGGCCTTCGGCCTCGCCCTTAGTTACTTACTTTCTTCAAGAATATTTTTCTTCTTCCTGAACTCAGCTCCGCCTTCCGCCTCCCCTTAGTTACTTTCATCGAGAAAGAATATCGTTTACGTGAGCGCAGATCAGCCTTCGGGCCCGCCTTTAGTTACTTACTTTCTTTTTTTTAAATACGAATTTCACGCGAGCGAAGCCGCGGGCAACAGATATATAAATTTTATTGCACCAATGACAGCGACATAACTTCGACTTTCAATTATTATTTTTATTTATCAAACAATTTGTCACCGGCCAGCTCACGTCGAGATGACAGTTCTCCGTTGTCAACATGACATTTAAAATAGTTTTTTACCTTTACTTTGGATTACGTGATTTTTATTATATTTTTTAATTATTATGTTCATCCGGGATATACACTGTCACTATAAAAAGTTTCGTCAAATTCCGTTCAGTGGTTTTTGCGAGATGCGCGTACAAATAGACATTTTTGCATTTACGATTTTATGATATGTATAGAAAGAATAGATATGTATAGACTATTGTGTTCAAGTTATAAAAAAGAAGAACTGTCATTTTCGTTGTATCTACTTATTTTTAAATTTCGAATGAATATTTTATTCAAATTGTATTTGCTGACAGTTCTCAAGATATAATTATGCACTTTGGACTACGTGATTTTAAACGCGCAATAATGTTTATAATTGTAATTTTTTTTTTATTTTGGTTATTTTTTTTTACGTATTATGTTAACCCGGCATATAAACTGCCACTATACAAAGTTTCGTCTAATTCCGTTCAGTGGTTTTTGCGTGATGCGCGTACAGACAAACAAACAAACAAACAAAAATTTTAAAAACTGTTCTAACATGTTCAGTATCTCATTTTAAGCCACCCTGGTTAGTTTTTTTCCGAATACATTCAATGTACAGACTTTCTTACCTCTACGATTTTACCGGGATATACACTGTCACTATAAAAAGTTTCGTCAAATTCCGTTCAGTGGTTTTTGCGAGATGCGCGTACAAATAGACATTTTTGCATTTACGATTTTATGATATGTATAGAAAGAATAGATATGTATAGACTATTGTGTTCAAGTTATAAAAAAGAAGAACTGTCATTTTCGTTGTATCTACTTATTTTTAAATTTCGAATGAATATTTTATTCAAATTGTATTTGCTGACAGTTCTCAAGATATAATTATGCACTTTGGACTACGTGATTTTAAACGCGCAATAATGTTTATAATTGTAATTTTTTTTTTATTTTTGTTATTTTTTTTTACGTATTATGTTAACCCGGCATATAAACTGCCACTATACAAAGTTTCGTCTAATTCCGTTCAGTGGTTTTTGCGTGATGCGCGTACAGACAAACAAACAAACAAACAAAAATTTTAAAAACTGTTCTAACATGTTCAGTATCTCATTTTAAGCCACCCTGGTTAGTTTTTTTCCGAATACATTCAATGTACAGACTTTCTTACCTCTACGATTTTATTATATGTATAGAAGATATCGAGATCTCATTTCTGATTGCTAGCTACTCTCGCCTGACGGATTGCTGGGCCAGGCCAGGACTAACTTAATCGTGAATTTGGATAGATATTCTCGTCTCCAATTCAGACGAGAACATTGGCGTGGCTGTATCGGAGACGAGGTAATGATTGTTTGTACGTCAGTTGCGGACGCTCGTATTTATGTTCATACCAGACGCTGTATCCCGACAATCAGGGCGAGCAGAGTAATCGTTGTTGTGCTGCAAAGAGTCTTGTAAATTACAGCACAACACCGACCAAGCTACGTTTACCATAGTATTTGAACAACATAACTAACAAGCAGCCAGTAGGGCACGAAGACCCACCTGCTGCATGACTCGGTGGAAGGACCGTGCCGAGGTGAGAGGTGGCTAGCTTGTCGCCCTTTATCATGGCATCTTGTCCTATCACTTAGTCGCCTTTTACGACATGCACCGGGAAAGATGCAGTGGGGCTATTCTTTTTAAGTAGGTACCGGATCCACACGATAATTTCGTACGTAACGCTCGAGGTAATGCTGCTCTAGGGAGCAAAAGTATAGACATATTCACGCCAAAAGTTGGGGCAGGGCTATTCGTAGGTACGCCAAACAAAGATTATTAACTAAGAACTCGTAGGTATGCCAAACAGAGATTATTAACTAAGAACTGGGAGTATCCTATTTGATTTCCTACGAATAGACCTACCAGGAGGGACGGTGCTATCGCAGGTATGAGGTATTCGTAGGTACGAACTGCACTATGCGAGTTGGTTTAAAAAAAAAATAACCAGGGTTAAATTACAGAAGATGCGTCGCTACGCGACGCATCTTCTATAATTTAAAAACCCTAAGCTAATGTTGAGGCGGCGCATGTCGGTTTTGTTACGTTTCGTTGAAAACTCCCATAGTGCAGTTTGCATACCTGCGTGCAGGTTTACCTACGAATAGACATTCCCGATCGGACAGGGCTATTCGTAGGTATACCTGCATGCAGGTATACCTACGAATAGACACTTCCCAAAAGTTGACCATGCCATGTATAAGTTTAGGATTTATAAGAAGGCTTTATGCAGAGCATCAATGAAGGAGTTTTTCTACATCACATTTTTCGCAACGGAGGAGGCCGCAGAATGCAGCTTTGTGTCGTGCGTGCGTATTTATTTGAGTATTTTTTGCGATGCGTGCGCACAAAAGAGGCTTGTACAACGCTTTAAAAGGCTTTCATTTGTTCCCTCCTCCCGGTAAGCTCCGCTCGACTGAACCGAATGCAGCACGTAATCTAACCACCTGGCTGGAACGGCCCAATTGAGGTCGTATGTAACGAATCGGTTCTGCATTGTGAAATTTCAGAAAAGTAGGCTGCACGCAATCGAAACTTCTGAAGAAAGTTTATACCGTAAATGCTGGCAGAACCAGTTAGGTATTTGTAAACATTTTATAAAATGTTATATAAAATGGTTATGCGAATGTGTTATGGATATTTAGAGCAGCAATTATTAAATCCAACTAATACATTAAAATCACTAACTTTCCCATGCATGATGGGATGGCTGATACTTTTAAATACGCAAAAATACGCATGTTCAGTTTCATTGATTTACTTGCGACCATCTTATTAGCAACTTGAGTTCCATAATTTTATAATTTACTTTAATATACATAATCAAAGTTTAATTACGTTTTTAAATACGCAAAAATACGCATGTTCAGTTTCACTGATTTACTTGCGACCATCTTATTAGCAACTTGAGTTCCATCATTTTATAATTTACTTTAATATACATAATCAAAGTTTAATTACGTTTTTAAATACGCAAAAATACGCATGTTCAGTTTCACTGATTTACTTGCGACCATCTTATTAGCAACTTGAGTTCCATCATTTTATAATTTACTTTAATATAATCAATGTTTAATTACGTTTTTAAATACGCAAAAATACGCATGTTCAGTTTCACTGATTTACTTGCGACAATATTAGCAACTTGAGTTCCATCATTTAATAATTTACTTTAATATATGTAATGAAAGTTTAATTATGTTAATTTAGTTCAATTTATTTGATTTTAATTCTTATAGCATATTTTCTGTTGTGTTTGTATTAGGTATATTCTTTTATTATTAATAAATTATTTTACTTTCCTGAATAAATAAAGTTAGGTTTCCTTAGTAGACTTGAAATGTTAATTTTTATTGCTGTCGCAATTCCTCACAGCGACATTACAGCCACACATTTTCACCGCTTCTAATTTTAACCGACATGAAGAAAAAAGAGAAGCTTCTCAATACGATATTTTTTTTTCGTATACATTATTTATATTATAACAAATCAAGACCGCGAGCAGGTAGTCCGTAGATATTTGCTCCTATGCTCTATAAAATTTTTTTGCGTCCGAAAGCTCATATTTCAAGACGAACAATTGGATCCTCCCACTTCTCGATATCAAAGGACACATTCCTTAGCATACCTACGTGTTCTTTACAACATACTCGATATGGAATGTTCACAATAGATTGTTACCTGCCTGGGGGTGAAGCGCGGCGGATGAATCGGGAATGGAGGGGAGGGGGTGGAGGGAGGGTGTGTGAGGTGACAATAGAATTTGCAGAGCGTGTAGGAATTCCTTAGATACGATAGTTAATAGAAAGCAGCAACCTGTAGGTAGAGGTGAGTAGGTAATGTACTACGGTTACTTTAAAAGGTAGTCGCTGAATTTTAGTTTTTAATAAAAACCGACTTTCGTAGTCGGGTTTTGTAAAAACGCAACTGTTATAAGATCACTTCCGTGTCCGTCCGTCCGCCTGTCACAGAGGTTTTTCTTGAAAACTAGGTACCTAATGTAGAAACTTGTAATTTGGCATAAGGCTCATTCTACACTTGCGTTTAAACGCCGCCGCCGGAAAAACGGTCGAATACGCTGTTGCAGACCGTCATTCTACACGCTAGCGATTATACGCTGCGATTGCCCATTCTTCAAAATGGACCCGCCCATGATCACTGCTCTTGCAGCGTTTTTATTTTTACAACGTAGAATGATACAATCACGGAAAAACGCTCGTGTAGATTGAAACTGCGATTATCCGCTGCGTTTTTAACGCTGCATGTTGCGTTGAAAAAGCAAACGCCCGTGAAACGCAGGTACCGCTACGGAAAAACGCCGTAATGTAGAATGCGTCGTTTTACTTTTATGTAAAATTGTGTCTGCCGCGTTTCTCCAGCGTTTTTCCGCCTGCGTTTAAACGCAAGTGTAGAAGGGCCCTAATGATAGAGTTTGATGACGCGCACATAATATATCGCTCGTCAATAACTGATAAAAAATTATTTTAGATGAATATGGGTCAGTTTGGTACCAATACCAAAATAGTTTAAAATTTAACATATCATGTGTGCTTGATGGATGTCATTTGAAAGAGCTTAACGTTGATGATTTTTTCGTTGGGCTTAATGATATACTTACCTAGATAAAAATGTGAAAGAAATTACCGCCCGACCTTTCTAAAGCTAAAATTTTGATTTTAATAATGTTAGTAGATATTAGCCATTGATTACAGGAAAATTGCAGGTTTTTTCGACGATAAAAAATATAATATTTTTGATATTTTAACTACAAGAAGCAAATTGTTTGCCTGACAGTCAAACCATTGCTGTAATTTGGTGAACCTGAACACATGACACAAATTTATTGTGTGCGGGTTGTGTGGGGGTACGGAATCCCCAGTGGGCGAGTCCGACTAGCACTTCGCGATTTTTTATTTTATTTAAATCGTCTTTTCCAAGCTCTTGCTTGGACCGCTCAGCTGGCCTGGCGATCCACGCTTCATCATCTTTTGTTTGGAATGCCTGTTTTTGTCTTGAGACTTTTTATATAGATAGATAATGAAATGTACATACATACATACATACATACATATATTATACATTACGTAAGTACGTCCAGAGACGGCAGGCGTCTGGATCGTCATACATAAATGTAGAGAGAGATCGTGAAAATAAATAAATTCTGTGAATACTTATGGTAATATTTCGTAAAGTATCGTGTAAGTAGTAATATTATAATTAACACAATTTCAAGCACTTACTGGGTCATACATAATCGTTAGTTAAGTAAGACACACGCTGTAGTGCCTCGAAATTGTGTATACTTAATTCGCGTTCGTATCGAGCCAATATCAGAAATCCTGAATGAATAGACGTAGCGTAGATGAATGAATACCAACGCTGAATACTTGGATTGGATGCTTTATCCCCGGCTCTGAGAGGAGACGGATCGTCTTCGGCAGCACGGCCGTCCTGCGCGCGAGGCAGATGCTACATCAATCATATGCACACGCACGCACACACACACACACGCAGGGTAGCCACATGGTTCAGTTGAAAAAACCGGACATTTTTCATCAAAGAATCTTTGATTTTTCAGCTACAAATGTTTAAGAAAAAATTAAAGTTGATTTTATGTACAAAATGTTTCATGGCCTTTAATTTTGAAAAGAATGGGAGATAGAGTAATAAATAAAAGGGTTGGTTCCCGGTGTTATGGCACGGATGTTGTAGGTGATGTAGCCAACCGTGTCAGTTTCCATAAAATAAAATAAAAAATAGAATTGATCGAACTTACTGCAAAATCGAAGTACAAAGATTAGTACGAGTATTAAAATGTTCTGAAAAAGTAAATATTTGCGTTACTTATATGAAGAAAAACCGGACGTTTTGGTGTCCGGTTTGTCATTATTTTGGAGACCGGACACAAGCCTCAAAAACCGGACTGTCCGGCCCAAAACCGGACACCTGGCAACCCTGCACACACGCCACACACACACACACGCACGTCGTCGGTCCGCCGCGCCTCCGCCGCACACGTGTGCAGGAACCTTCAAGAAGTAAGTACCTATAATAAATACCATGTAATAAATAAATAACGGACGGAGAGATAGCACACCCGCGTCATACTTAGGGCTCGAGCAGACGATAGATTCTTATCCGACTAAGCTGTTGAGTCGTAATAAAAAACACTTCCAAAACATATGCAAAATGACGAGAGGCGACAAAAAACCGGCCAAGTGCGTGTCGAACTCGCGCACCGAGGCGAGGGTTCCGTATCGCCATGTCATGGTCAGCGCCACTCACGTCATCTATGGCGTGTTTATGAAATGCGTCATATTAGTTAAATAAAATTCACGATTAGTTAAAATGCTTCATACTATTTTCGGTAGATGGCGCGCGCGCATACTCTTTTTAGTTTCTTCTGTGGGAACCCCCGTGAATTTACTTTTTCTTATTTTTATTATATTTGTTGTTATATCGGCCATAATAAATAGCACATAATTTTGTGAAATTTTCAACGAGCTGCCTACTACGGTTCAAGAGATAGAGCCCTCGGACGGACGGACGGACGGACGGACGGACGGACGTCCCGTCCTGTACCGGATACGGAACCCTACAAACTAGCTGTGCCCTATCGCTCGTGGTAAAAGATTTGCTCGATTTTTTCCGACTGCGCTCACTTCCGACTGTCCTTCCGATCCGACCTCACTGCTCGGCTCATATGAATAATGGCGTGATGCTACATACATACATAAATACATAGCGTCACGCCTGTTTCCCAGTGGGGTAGGCAGAGACAACGGATCTCCACGTGCACGCACACATACACATACATACAGGCGGCAGAAGTTGAATTTTTTAATGTGTAGGGATTAGGGATCATCAAGAGTTTAGAAAATTATGAGAAATTCAAGGTTCAACATTTAAATTGTATGATAGGCTAGTCCATATCTATACCGGTTACAGAACGGAATAGTTACAACATGTATCGATTGAATGAGAGGTGTGTGTGCGTCAATGAAGCGGACGAGATGACTAAATAGAGATGACCTGATTCCTGGGCTCTCTGTGTGTGGGGGCGCCGGGAGGGTGTGGTGCGATAGGGATGAGGGTCGGCGGTCACATTTGCAGTTTACCTCCGAGACTGGACAGCTTGAGCGAAATCGCTCCAAATAAACAATGTAAGTTTTAAACAAAGTCGTCACATTCTTGATAATTTGTGTTTAAAATTCTATTTTAAATTTTAGCAAAAAGTGAACTTATTGTGAAAAATTTCTTTCAGTCAATATTTGGAGTATTAGGTTTTCTCATTCAAGATTTATGGATGTGTGCACATATCTACTACGGACACCCGGTTGTTATTTAAAGAAAGAGATTGAAAAGGCGACGCTCAGCGCTCCTACATATTTACCTCTCGCTCACACAGTATTGCTGTCTAAAGAAAATAAAGCAATGGTTTCAAGACAAAAATTTGCAAATTCAAAAATATACTATGCAAAAAAAATAATTGCATGCCCCTGACGCTACCATAACTCTGCCGGGTATAAAGGGCACAACTACACAAGTAGGAATCGCCAGAAAGAGCGAACAAGCACAAAGTTGTGTCCATCTAACTAAAGGACCCCTGTAGAGAGCAATCTTTCAGTCAATTCAATTATTTTATTGGTCACTTTACTTAGACAATGTCAAATATTATATAAACATTATTCTTATTCTATTTCGATCCAAGCAAAAATAGGCCATCTTCAAAACAACAATTTACAATCAAAATACTAAAATTTACATTTGAAATCAAACGTAACAATAAAACCATATGAAAAATGTAATTCTGCTTCGTTCGAATATACAAATTATGCATATTATGCTAAAATGCTGTCCTGTGGCGTTGCTACGTATCGAAACTCGGCTGGAAAGCAAATTAACCCTTGGCATGCCTGGTGAGTTAAAATCACACTGTATGCCTGGTGGGTCTGAGGGACCCGTAACTGAAAAACATATTTTTTCTACAATCTAATGCACTAGGAATATTAGGGTGAATATTTTCTGTTGGTTTAATGTTATATTGATGAGAAATAAAATAAAAAATGGCTATTGTCACATTATATATCTTTAATAATGAAATTTAGAAAGTCTTCTTATTTTAGGTAACGAAAATAGAAACTCTTGTGTTTTTAATTAAAAATCTTACATTTGAGACATAAAACCAGATACAAAAATTATTCAAGGTATTAATAAATCTACTTATATGCTATAAACTTTGGATGACAAAAAACATAGAAACATAGGCACTCAATGAAAATCCATTCCGCATTTGAGCCACAATTTTCGCATATAAAATTGTCGTGCTCCAGACAAACAGGGCTTGTACAGGAGATACAAGTGTATTTTGACTTGCGATCTTTTTTATAGCAGTAATTCTCTTTTCGATAAAATGTTACGCCGTATGCCTGGTAGGGTTTCACAGACCCGCACGCACAAAACACACGTACGTCTCGGACGGCGGCTGCGCGAAGCGGACTGAGGAAGGGGCAGCAAAATGACCGCTCGTTAATTACGCGAAGCTACTAGAGCGCGCGTTACCGTACGTTTCAAATTTAAAAAAATATCAACGGTTTTTTGACGTGGTGGGTCTAATAGACCCTACCAGGCATGCCAAGGGTTAAAAGTAGTGGCAGGGATTTTGGATATTATGGCGGTCATTTTTGGAAACTAAAGTAAAGTAATTTCTGTGAAGTAATTTGACAGTTCTAATTTCTAACTAAGTTCTAAATTCTACAGTCCTACTCAAAGCATACATGATACTTCATTGGTCCTACTGGATATTCCTACTTCTATGGGCGCAACCCCCTCGACAAAATTCTAAAAAGTCTCATCCTGCTCATCATATGAGATGGTCAAGTTACCCGAGTTCACAAATACACCGACCGAAGCGAGGATCCCGGGACCGCGGTCTGCACACCGTCGACCCGAGGAGCTATTTGCAGTTTGTCGGTCAACCGACGACCCCGCAGTATACATACAGGTCTCCCTCCGCCCTGTCTGTCGACCCCAGTATTCTGTATCGGAAAACTATTTCCAGTTTTGTTATGTTTGTTTGTTCCCCGCCAGCTCCGATAAACTCTGCAGGTTGATTAAGAGGGTGGGTTTAATGTCTTTGATTAAAATGTATAATTCGTACTTGGTAATTGATCATTATTCGCCAGTTCGAATAAGAGCGAAGGAGTAAGACAAGTCACAACAAGTCCCTTCATTCATAGGTAGCTAGCTACTAGCTAGTTTAGTTAGTGCTTTCTATATCGCACTCGACCTGTGTAAATGCAATTTACCTACATTCGGGGGGAGGACTGAATGTGCTGTATTATTTGTTTTTGCATAGCTTGCTGCTGAAAATTACTTCAGTCACAGATTGCATCTGTTCTGCGCCCATGCATGCTCCACTAGCTGGAATAGATTTAAGCTAGAAACTCATTGGGCCCACGTACGCTACGCACGCGTACGTGGGCGCGTCGGTCTCCATACATTTTATATGGAAGAGTGCAGCACGCAGTGTGTCGCGTAGCGTAGGGTGGCGTGGGCGCAATGAAACTGCGTGCTGCACTCTTCCATATAAAATGTATGGAGACCGACGCGCCCAGATTCGCGTGTGTGGCGTACGTGGGCCCAATGAGTTTCTAGCTTTAAGCTAGAAACTCATTGGGCCCACGTACGCAACGCACGCGTACGTGGGCGCGTCGGTCTCCATACATTTTATATGGAAGAGTGCAGCACGCAGTGTGTCGCGTAGCGTAGGGTGGCGTGGGCGCAATGAAACTGCGTGCTGCACTCTTCCATATAAAATGTATAGAGACCGACGCGCCCAGATTCGCGTGTGTGGCGTACGTGGGCCCAATGAGTTTCTAGCTTTACGCACAACGACGGTGTTGAAGCTGATATGTCTACAAGAGAAAACAATTTAAGCTGGAAACTCATTGGGCCGACGCACACGTCTGCGACGTCCGCGTACGTGGGCGTGTGTGAACTCACTACGCCGACGCGGACGTTCGTACTCGTACGTGTGGCACGTCAGTCTTGTGTTAGTTTTCGTACAGAGCGCGCGCACCAATGTCGAGAACACAGCGAAGGCTGCTATGCGACTATCTCACATCCAGTACCGTGGTATCAATCCAGTCGGCTACAATTTGAGCCTACCACCTAGTAAGGGGCAAGGGAAGGGACCTACAGTTTTACACCGCTTCTGCATGTAAATTTTTTCGTCAGAAAAAACTCATTGCTGCACGCCGACCGGATTCGAACCTCGGATCTCTCGCAAGAGAAGCCGACGACGCAACACCCAGCCAGACTACTCGGCCATCCGCCGCGAGATATATAATATTATATTTGTTATAATAATAATTGTTTTGGAGCAATAAAGAATTTCTATCTATCTATAATTTATATCCCAAGACTGTCTTTTACTAATACAGAAAGTTCGACAAATTGAATAATATTACATTTAATCTAATAGGTACGGACGACAGCACTCATTTCTCACACTTCAGGAACCCTGTCAAAATAAAATATTTGTTTATTTGTATAATTTTTAGGGGTAATGAGTGAATGTTAATTTGACAAGGTTCCTAAGGTGTGAGAAATGAAAGCAATCGTGTGTACACTTCATTTCCACATGTTTTTTTATGGAAACTGACACTGTGCCCGTGTGGGTTGGTACCTACTTAGAAAAAATAGCTCCACTGCATCTACGTCTACATCTATCTATCTACATATATCTGCGATGCTTCCTGTCGCTATGGAATCAACGCGTCTTGCCCGTATCGCGAACTTGGACACACTGACGCGCAAATGCGTGTGGCATAGAAACTCACTAGCCACACGCGTACGCACACGTGGGCCACCTCCCTCCACTCGCTGACGTCGCTGACGAAAATCTGGGAACAGGGCATCGGCGTCGCGTGTGTCGCGTAGCGTAGGGTGGCGTGGGCGCAATGAAACTGCGTGCTGCACTCTTCCATATAAAATGTATGGAGACCGACGCGCCCAGATACGCGTGCGTAGCGTACGTGGGCCCAATGAGTTTCTAGCTTTAATCTCTTTGCATATTAATAGCAATAGCACAACCGCAGCACGTGGTCTCTTTTCCGTGCAGCACTTTAGAATTGGAGATCGCTCTAATACTAGCCAACTTCTTTAGAAGATGGCACCCTAAGGAGAAGAAGAAAGTCTGTAAGCATTCAGTTTTATAGTAATTCAGTCTGAAAGTCAGAGCATAAGATGCTAAAGTCTCTGAATATAAATAAATAAGTGAATAATTAATAAATAAAAAAATATTTATTCGTAGGCGGTGTACTTGACCTGTTGTTATCATGAAGCCAACATCGATGGAAGCCAACAGTTGCTCAGCCTTTTCGGGAATTCGTCCATTCATCCAAAGGGAGGAAACGACGTGTGACGAATTTCGCCGAGGGAAGACGCCGCGCGCCTTTGCCACGAATGTCACAATATGTGTGGGTTGAAGTTTATTTCAGGGTAGAATAGTTCGACGCCCGGAGATTTCACACAGCTTTCTTGAAGCCAACGCCGCCGCCGCCGCCGCCACGCCACGTGTGTGAGGCGGCGAAGTGCTGAAAAAATAAACATTCATCTCTATGCAGCTCGTAAAAAAAAGACGAGGCGTTAATAAATTGCGCGCGTCATCTCATCACAGCGGCAGCTGCAGCAAGCAAGCCCCAGGCTCATTCCCATAACATACAGACAGATCCTGCTCGCACTTGCTGAAGTGTGGGGAAAATATATATATTGTACTTAGGACTTTGTTTAGAGAACGTATTCGCAAACTGTTTCTATCTGATTCTGACGGCGACGAGTAATATAAATTTCCCTTTTTTTAATCTAAGTGAATCCAATTTTATTTAAATTAATCAAAATAACCTAATACAATAATTTTTTTTTTTTTGCAGTACAATTGAGTATCTTTATTGAACACACAACATTAACAAAAATAATTAAATCTAGACCTAAAAATAACTAAATTAACTATAAAAATAAAAATTAAACTAAAATTAAGAAATATGATAAAACTAAACTAAAATTAAGAAATATGATAAAAATATGATAAATTTCCCTTAATTACGTTCTTGTAACTTTTATTCAGATGGTTTTATATTATAAAATATATGTTTACATATGTATATGTAGTTTATGCATAAATATAATATGTACGTACCTTATAGTATTTATTTTATGTATGTATCTATGTACCTATTGTTTGTGTCCATTTATTTAATAGTTTTATTTTTCAAGCTTCTCTCTTGCACTGCATTGTCCGCCCTATCAGCTTCTCCACATCCCAAAGGTTAGTTTGTAAAGAATGCTACTTTGCATTAAACTCGCCTGTTGTGTTCCTTTTTATGGTGTACAATAAGGTATATTTTGATTTGATTTGATTTGACTTTCCGTAACCTGTGCCGGTGTACCTCAAAGCGAACCATTTTTCATAGCCATCCACGCTGGCTGGGATCCTTATAAAATTTTTCACGTGTCCGTTCTTCTGTCACAGCACGCACACCCGCTGTCTGAGACGATTATTCTGGAACGTAATATATTAAATAAGTAAATAATTAAAATAATCCCCCCAAGTATAGTGTCGGGTCGGGTCCTTCAAGAGAGGCGTGAATAGGCACCTGTCAGGCCGGCATGGCAATCGCAACCCCCGCGTACGACCGAATGTCCATGGGCGTCGTTAGACACCTTATGGGTGGCTCGCCGCCACATGTCGCGCTTTCTATAAAAAAAAGTAAAGCTATATAAGGTGTTTCGTTAGTCATGTCATTAACTTCGGGAGGGTTACACACACACACAAATAAACACGTTGCGCAAAAAAAATTGTATGTTTATAGTATTACTTTTCGATAAATTTAACAAAACATGTTTGCTGCCTAAACATTAACCTGTGTGTAACAGCAGGTAACTTGCATTGTACGGGGTCAATGACCGTACTATGTTCAAACGCAGAACAGCTGTTTGTTGTAAGTAAGTCACAAGGTCACTATGATTGGTTTTTACAGCTACTTATTTTATTTTATTTTTTTGTTAGGAGAAAAAATGCTCCTATAAACATATGTTTTTTCTTATGTAAAGTGTTTATTTGAGTGTGTATGTAACCCTCCCGAAGTTAATGACATGACTAACGAAACACCTTATATACAGGGTGTTCGGCACATCGACCGACAAATTTTTTTTGTAGGTAAGTGGGGTCATTTGCAACGTTTTGACCCATGATACCTTTTGCCAAAAGTCACGTGGTATCGAGATACGATTTTTTTTTCTTTATTTTTGAAAATTACCAAAATCCCATCTATAAACCCTTGTAACTTTTTTGTTTATGATTTTATCAGCACGAAATAAAATTTATTGAATTTTACGATGTATCCTTGTTCTAGAAAAAAAATTATTTGATGAAGTTAATACCATGGAAAGGTCTTATGACCTCCCAAAGTCCCGAGAACGAGTAAAAATATGACAGAATCTTAATTTCTTAATTCGTTAAAAAAAAACTGACAGCAACTGATACCTTCATTTTCTTTTAAAAAGTTCGCTAGTTTACGCCCTTTCCAACGGTACACCACATGTCATACAAATAATTCACTATGTGGCCAAAATTTGGCACAGAGACAGAACAGAACGACAAAATTAGGGATAATTTGCAAGAGTGCCCGATGTTCTAAAGAAAATGCTCCGGAAAAAGCTCTGAAAAGCGACCACCGATTAGTGCCCGTGTTGTCGTTCTTTCTGTCTCTGTGACTAATTTTGACCACATAGTGAATTATTTGTATGACATGTGGTATACCGTTGGAAAGGGCGTAAACTAGGGAACTTTTTAAATGAAAATGAAGCCCTCAATTGCTGTTAATTTTTTTTTTAATGAACTAAGAAATTTACTTTCTGTCACATTTTTACTCGCATTTTTACTCGTTCTCGGGACTTTGGGAGGTCATAAAACCTTTTCATGGTATTAACTTCATCAAATAATATTTTTTCTAAAACAAGGATACATATTAAAATTGAATAAATTTTATTTCGTGTTGATACAATCATAAACAAAAAAAAAAAATAATAAAAAATAAAAAAAAACATACAGACGAATTTAGAACCTCCTCCTTTTTTGGAAGTCGGTTAAAAAGTTATAAGGGTTTATAGATGGGACTTTGGTAATTTTCAAAAATAAAGAAAAAAATCGTATCTCGATACCACGTGACATCTGACAAAAGGTATCATTAGTCAAAGCGTTGCAAATGACCCCACTTACCTACAAAAAAATTTGTCGGTCGATGTGCTGAACACCCTGTATAAATGAAATAATAAAGTAGTGCGTTTAGGTTTAGTCCTTACGCCACGAAAATTATTTTGAAGATTAAATAAGGTTATAGACAAAAAAAAAATTGCATTCTGGTGCGGTGCGCCCCGCCTGCGGGGTACAGGAACGATCCTGATCGCGCAATCGGTGCGCGCACCGTTCGGTCTGTGGTTCGGTGGCTGGGCTGCGCGCGTGCACTCACCATGCATGCAGACAGGAAATCGCTACGGAACCCTCTGTGTATGAACAACATTCGCACTTAACAGGATTTTTCACGATTATTGTTATTTTTCTTTCTTACTTCCTTTCTTTCTAAAAAAAAAATTGCTTCTAAATGGAGAATTGGTCGTCTCCGAGTCGGGCAGTGAGCGACGAGCTCTCATCTTCAAGTCAGAGTGATGTCGCTATGCGCTCGACTCCGGCTAATGTTACTAATGAACGTCGCTGCGCGCAGTAGGGCGGATGTTGCGTCTCGGCCGGCTCAGCTCGGAGCAGGAAGCCGACAGCTGGAGAGGAGAGAGGGAACGGAGCGCTCTCTCGAAAAGAGGCCGATGACTGCACACGTGGTCGCTCGAGGAACTGGGGTAATATCCCAACGTATCCACTCGTCAACGCCTCAACACTCTCTTCTCTGTGTAACGGAAGCTTTCCAACTATCCAGCTACGAACATCAAACGAACGAACGCGCCGCGACAGAAAGATTTTAATTACCCACACTTTTTATTATACACACACGTTTTCTGTTTTTGTCGGTGCGATGAAGGAAGGACCAGTGAATTTCTAAATGGAACCACGATTCAAAAGCGGAGGATCTCTCGTGTGTGAAGCGTTTTATACATTTCATAAATGTGTATTTGTCCTCCTTTGGGGCTTAAGAAACACTTGGGACACGACTTACGGGTATGCGTCACCGTTATGCGTCTTGCTTGTGTATTTCATGGAGGTGGAGAATTGTATTTAGGTCAAAGATAATCTCGGAATTTAAAAGCGATCGTTACGATTTCTCACCGTGGAATGCGTCAATACAGCCAGCATATTTCGAGTGTAACGAACTGCCTTGACTACCGCGAGCGAGTCCAGCCAGCCAGTCTCCCCGCGCGCCGCTGCCGCCGCCACCGCGCCCCCGCGCCGTGATATCGCCAGAACCGCCGACACGGTGGCGGCGCAACAGCTGGCTTGCACACACCTGCCGCCGCTTCAGAGCCGTCCCTCTTTCCCCTGTCGCACCATTCAGGCTGCATACCTCCCCCGCGCTCTATCTTTACGCAATCTCACTCACTATGTACCCGCCGACACTACCACCACCGGTGCAACTTGCGCTCTATTAATGGCGTCTAGGAAAGGGCACCTTGCACCCTGTATAACGCCTCCAATTACGTATCAGCCTGCCGAGCCCCGACCCGACTGACTGGACTATTTGATATTATCCATGTTGTCGAAACATAAGTAGGTATAATTAACTTTATTTTTTATTATTGTAACTGTGTTTATAGAAAACATATTCTACGAGTATTTGGAGCAATGATTTGGTTGCAAACAATGTACCTACTAAAAATCAGTTTTCAACAACGATAAAATACATTGAATCGGAAAATTCATTCATCAAACTCTACATAATCCGACTACTGGTTGTTATGTTCAGTATGGTCACAGAATAGAAAAGTGGTATGGTTACATACAAATATACCTACTTGACGTATACGTAGATGTAATTGCATGTGCGAACTCATAAAGTATGTTAAAATCCCACACGTGCGTGTTGGTGTTTTCACGTCAGTTACAGGAAAATTCATCATACGCACTCCTACATATTTCAGTTTAATAATTACTGCAGTCCACTCCCCCCCCCCCCCCCCCCTCCCCCTCCCACAGTTCAGAGCTCCCAGTATTCCAGCAACTCCTCCCCCCCCTCCCCCCTGCCCCACCTCGACTAATGAGATTTTCCAGCGGCACGTTTCACGGAAATAATATTAATAGTATGCCAATTTCAGCAGCCCCTCGCTGGTGAAATTGGCAATACTGGAGCACCAAAACTCGCTCGCATCCATCGGACGTTAAAAAAAATTCAGACAGTTTGAAATATAAATGCTTACGTTACACGCTGTACAAGTTGAGCTTTTTCAGTAAATTAATTATGCTCTAAAAGGGCTGGCGAGACCGAAAGTAGGTCATAGGTATGCATTTTGAAATAGAAAAACCGTTTTAGTGTTCCTTGCGTGCCAAAATTGGAAAAACGGAATTCTTATTGTCTGTCAGTCCGTCCGTCACAAGCTTAAAATTTGTTAACATAGTTGACATAGTTAAAGCTTGTTATGACTATGACTTAATTCTGTGGTTCTTATTGCACAATATCGTATCCTGAACATAGCTTTGCTAGGAGATGGCCTATCGCGACCCAGCGGAAAAGTCCACGGAAACCAGATTAGGTCGAACCTTAATGTGGAAGGGTTCTCCAGGTCTATTTATAATTCGAGAGCCTGATTTTACGTTCACTAACCTATTTGATCATCTCCATTCATGCCGCTTGATGATGTTACTGGGTGGAACGCGGCTGAAAGCGAGGCATGGCGGCGGCAGCGGCGGCGCAACTAGAAGAGACTAGGAGCACGAAACTTATAACAAGGTTATATCTAGATAGACAACGTCTATCTAATTTGCTCCTAATATTCAGAACGGGGCTGCCACCGCAATACAGGCGCGGTGGGAGCAGTCTGCACTATATGCAGCATAAATCGGAAGATGGAAGTCAAAAACCCCCTTCACACATATGCGTGGAAAGTCCATACTAAAATTCGCTAGAAGGAAAGGAAGTCAAGGTGGAAGCACCGCTTCATCCACACGTGCTGCAGCTACTGCCTTACTTGCACGCACAGCCATTACGGCCATGGTAATGGCCGCAGCCGTGCTGTATCTGTAATGCGTCGTTCTTCTAGATTCTAACATTCACTATAGCGAAGTTTCTTGACGGTTCTTCTTCGTGGGTATAATCGAACCGGATAGAACAATTTGTGACAAGTTCGAGTGCAGTCTACCGGCCACACGAATGATCAATAAAAAGTAAAATTTAAGACAATTCCTTTCCCCTTCGTCCTCACTCGGACATTAAATTACGGCTATAGATTATCGATAGGCAGAGATGTGAGCAAACTTGAAGTACCTAAACTACTTATAAGGGATACATCGAGCGTGAATGAAACAAATGAAACATCACTTCCGCTCTACCGAATAAGGTGGCCTTATCGGCACAGTCGTTACTTTTGATATCCATCATTTGCCGAAGAAGCATTTCATCGGTCAGCGAAGCACAGAACAATTTAGTGTTTGCAGAGAACATTTTCCGGGAAGCTCCGGCAAGACCACTTCGGCAGGAGAAAGTAGGACTTAAGCCGCCGCCCGCGCAATACATTCTGGATATTTGTTTTACCATAAAATTGAATACGGTGAGCTGGTTGTCCTGTCGCGTACACTCCTCGGCCTCCGGGCCGGTGGGACCTCGGGCTCCTGGCTCTCCGCACATCGACTCCGCTTAGCTAAGCATTATACGAGGCGGAAAAATATGGAAATTCTTCCGCTCGCCGCGCCGCGCCGCCGCCCGTCCGCTGCCTCCGGGCCGCCTCACCCGTCAGATGCTAAGAATGAGAGAAGACCTTTTTATTTTATCTCTCCTATGCTACTCGGCCCTCGTAGACGACCCTGCTGGAAACTGCGGGGTAAGTCTGGCGAAATCTATTATTATTGGAGGACATGGACTCGAACAGCGAGCGTAATATGTGGTCATCATCGATGTATATGTACCTAAAGGTGCCTTGGCACATATACGTCGATGGTGGTCATAAGCATAGTCTATCTATGTGTACTCGTATGCGTCTTTCTTGGGCTTAGTCTATAAAGGGATCTATGGTCGTCACTACCGCTTACTGTGGTGTCTGATGGCTGGATTAGTGATGACTAGCTTTTTTGTCTTTTAGTTCTGTTAAACTTGTTTTCAAATAAATACTTCCAATAGTAGAAGTAGCAGAAAGGACTAGTAGGAGCGAGTTTAACTTTGGGGGAAGAAACTGTCTTTATTTTTTATTTTTGTTTATTTTTTATTGAAACTGGTACGGTTGGCTACATCACCTGCAACACCCGTGATGTCAGCCCATAACACCTTGTTGGTGAACTAGGTGACATGTCAGTGTCATGCCGTTGGTCATGCCGGCTATACTGAACGGTACGGAAGACGCGAATTATTTACATAGCCGTTTCGACCTTGTTTTACCGTTTCATGTTACAACGACGACAGTACGGTCGATGTAGCGGTCGGAGCGCTGCGTAGCTGATCACCAGGGTGCGTGTGTCGGTCGGGTGCGCCACACTGCTGCCGAGGAGGTTTATCGCTCAGGCAAAATCACATATCGACACTTTCGCCGGAACCCTTTCCTAAAATATTATCGCTCTTAGCAACAACTATTTCTGCTTGCGGATTTTTCCTGAGGACCCTTTCGACGAACTTATGTGTAGGCACGTCTTCTAGTCGAAGTTCTCGGAGAAGTAACAGTAGTTCCGTGCCGCTGAAGGTCGGAAGGATTGGAGAGGTATTAAAGATGCTTATGTCCAGCATACTGGACACTAACGCTAACTGAAGTTGTAGAAGTTACAAGAAGCTTGAGTGTGGCGGCGATGAAGGTGGGTCTGAAGATGAACCGGGACAAAACCAAGGTCATGGCGACCGAGGTTATGACGGGAGGACAAATCGTTATTGACGGAGAAGTGATCGAACAGGTTGAAGAGTACGTATATCTCGGTCAAATTCTGCGGCTTGGTAGACAAGGTCTGCTAAAGGAGGTCGAGAGACGAATTCAACTGGGTTGGGCTGCCTTCGGAAAGTTAAAATTCGCCCTGAGGTCTGATCTTCCGCAAAATTTAAAAACCCGTATATATTACCAGTGTGTCCTCCCGGTTATGACGTACGGGTGTGAAACGTGGACGCTGACGGTCGGTGTTGTCCAAAGGTTGAAAGTTGCCCAGCGAGCAATGGAGCGAGCCATGCTGGGAATAACGCTACGTGATATGGTGCGTAACGAGGCAATCCGCCGACACACCAAAGTAGTCGATATTGGATACCGGGTGGCTAAGCTCAAGTGGCAATGGGCTGGGCACGTCAGCCGAAGAGACGACGACCGCTGGAGTAACCGTGTCCTACACTGGCGGCCGTGGACAGGAAAACGGAGTGTGGGAAGACCACCCGCCAGGTGGGACGACGACATCAAGTACGTCGGCGGAAAGCAGTGGTTCCGTACCGCTGAAGGCCGGGAGGACTGGAGGAAAATTGGAGAGGCGTATGTCCAGCAGTGGACGCTTACACGCTGACTGACTGACTGACTGACTGAGTGTGGCAGAGTGTGGTTTACCACACTGTATGTATACCGGCTGTCCCAGTTCGATCGCATTTGCTTACCACCACGAGATTTGTCGTTGAATAAGCTTAAAAAAGTGCAGTAAAATTGTTTTTTGATTTGATTGAGATAATCTTCATTAAAAGGTCAGTTTCCGTTGTTGGAGATGGTTTTTGACCCTTTACTAACGCATACAACTTCGATTATTTAAAAAAATACGAGTAATAGAAAAAATTCTACCGAGCTCGAAGCTTATTAACTGAAGCATTCTGTAAGCAAACCTGGCCCAACTGGGACACCTGTATTTAATACGCTGCTATGGTACAGCACGACTCTAGACCACATATTTATTCGCGACTTTAGTGAGTTATCGTATCGAGCTGTCTATGGTACACATATAGGTACATACCACTATATTGAACATTCCATTCCCAAAAAATCACAGATAGTGTGTGGCGGGGTGTGGTGTGGTGTAGTCTCGTACGCGAGCGACTCGAAGACATGACAACGTGTGTCGCCAACTCGCGGCGCACACCGCTGACATGACACTTCCATTAGTGGTGCCTCCGCCTTTATTTCTTATTCTACCCGCAGCGTTGTCGCACTACCGCCCGACGACGGCGGCAGTATGAAATATCACAACACAGCAGTGCTCATATCTCCTCAATATCAAGACGAGTGCGGCTCCCTCCGCACGAGCGTCACTCCATGTCGCCGAGCGGTGGAGACCGGGACGGCACGGCGCGCGGCGTAGAGCCTGTTCGAGACAGCCGGCTGAAGCGTGACGAATACTTGGATTTTCTTATTGTAAATCTTCAGCCCTCGTTTGACCTCGAACTTTGCTGAAAAAGATTTAGCTTCAAGACTCGCGTCGTGACAGCAAATCCGTTCCAATATGTGAACAATATCGCATTCAGGTGCTGTGAGGATGTTGAAAACGTACTTACTGGCCCATATAGAGAAAGTGTGTGCGACCTTAATTATCTGGCTGCAGCTGCTATGTGGGACTATTGATTGCCCGATATAGACAAAGTCGCGTTCACTACCTTCAATATTCTGGAGATGATATTTAATTTTTTTTTTATTGTGGTAAATGTGCACTATATTACTAGGTGGTAGCGTTTAACCCGCCAAAGGGCTATGTAAATAGTTCGCGTTTTCCGTCCAGTTCAGTGTACCCGGCACGGCCGAAGGGATGCACTGACATGGCACCTAGTTCACTAAGGTGTTGTGGGCTGAGATCACGGATGTTGTAGGTGATGTAGCCAATCATGACAGTTCCCATATAAAAAAAAACACTTTTGTCCCGAGTGACTCGCTTCGCTTGCGATTGCTTGCGTCCTCCCTCGTTGCTCCACGTGTCGTCGCCCGCAAGTGTAGTGTAGCTTCCCCTGCGGTTGCACATACCACACATTCTCGGTGCCACACACACTCCACTCGAGGACTCTCTAGGTAAGCGCTGTCTGACGGGCCTCCTGCGGGTTGGACGCATGACGCCGCAGAAATCTGCACGAATTCACTTCCCCTCCCCGCCACTTGCCAAAGAATGCTCGAAGAGTGGGCACCACTACTGGCGGCGCATGTCGTATCGCAGGCGGTTTTTTCGCACGGCAATACAATACGTGGACCTATTTTTAGGGTTCCGTATCCGGTGCGGGAACTTTTTACTAAGCCTACGCCGTCTGTCTGTCTGTCTGTCTGTCCGAGGGTTGTATCTCTTAAACCGTAATGGGTAGCCTGTTCAAGTTTTCACTGAATATGTGTTATTTATTATGGCCGACATAACAACAAAATATAATAATAAAAATAAGAAAAAGTAAAAAATTCACAGGGGTCCCCATGGCCATAGAGAATAAACTAATAAACTAAAACGTGTATGCGCGCCATCTACCAACAGTATGAAGCATTTTAACTAATCATGAATTTTAATTAATATGAAGAATTTCATAATACACGCCATGGATGGCGCTGACCATGACATGGCGATCATATATATTGGTAATCTGTGATGGCGATATGGAAATCCTCAGTGTGCGAGTTCGTCTCGCACTTGGCCTGTTTTTTATTAAGGAAAAGGGCGGGTGTAGGCGAGGGTGCAGGTAGATCTTTCCGCAACATAATCCGTTATTTATGAATGTTTAGCGCATTACATTTTATATAGGATATAGGTCCCGCCCGCTGCTTCGCTTCGCGGTGGCACATATCTTAAACCATAGATGTAAGTATATGGAGTTTTATAACCTCAGATGTGCCAAAAAACTCCATGTGTATTGATTGGTTCCAGACCTTATCATCAGCGAACACAGAATCGACTTGGTCGGTAGTCAGATTTTGCGCTTTATTATTATTTACTAGCTCTTGCCCGCGGCTTCGCTCGCGTGAAATTCGTGTTTAAAAAGAAGAAAGTAAATAAGCCCGCTACCGTACCTTTATTTCGGCGCGCGGAACAATTCGATTTGTATGAGAGCCACATATTATCGTAACCGGAACTGAATTTTATTTAGCCGATCTGTGTCACGTATGGTTAAATGTGTTTGTAGGTACTAAGTTCATCGAATTCGGATGATCGGTTTAAGAGTTATGGAAGAACATACATACATACAGAAAATATTTCTAAAACTGGTCAATTCAGTTTTAGGATCATTCATAGAGTCTACAAACGCAATATCTCATAAAACAAAGTAACTTACTCCATGACCATCCCTTACAGATTTATTGCTAGTACATTGATAGGATTGCCAAAATACCAAATAATTTTTACGCCAAATATTGAATACACAGAAAATCTCACGTCTTATTAGAAGTCCTCCCTCACACAATACAAAATGATGCTTACATACACTACGGCGGCGCCTGCCTAACAGCCCAGCACAGTAGTGACAATTACTCTACCTTCGATGATGATGCCATGGGTGTGTGGGGGCGGGGTTAAATCTCTCAAAGATTTAACGCAGCTGAATCCAATGAATTTAAATGAATTCATGTTATTAGTACGCACTTATGCACGTTCACATCATTATTGAGTTTTACCGAATATAATAGCTATTAATATCACACAAATAAATATTAATTTGATACACACAATTTACAAGAGGGTCGAGCGAGGGGTGAATTTTATTTAAAACTGCAAATGTAGAGTACGCATATACATACTCGTCGTGTCGAGTGTCACGCACCGAACAATGTATCTAAATTTTATTGAGTCGTGTATCTCATCTCATCTCATCTCACTAATATCATAAATGTGAAAGTTTGTTTGTTTGTTTGTTTGTTTGTTTGTTCCTCTTTCACGCCTGAACGGCTGGACGGATTTGGACGAAACTTCGTATATGGGTAGTGTATATCCCGGAGTAACATAATTTTTAAAAAAAGTGGTCAAGTTCGAGCCGAGCTCGCGTACAGAGGGTTCCGTACCATCGCGTTTTCTGTGAGAACTAGAAGGATTGGGATTTTCGTTTACGTTTTCCTGTAAATTAAGTGTATATCCCATGGTAACAATTTTTTTTTTAAAGTGGTCAAGTTCGAGTCGAACTCGCGTAAAGAGGGTTCCGTACCATCGCGTTTTCTGTGAGAACTAGAAGGATTGGGATTTTCGTTTACGTTTTCCTGTAAATTAAGTTTATATTGCAGTAAAGGGGGCGGGGGAGGGGAGGGGGGAGGGGGGAAGGTGTATGGGAAGGGGGAGGGAGAGGGAGAGAGAGAGGGAGAGGGAGAGAGAGAGGGAGAGGGAGAGGGAGAGGGAGAGGGAGAGGGAGAGGGAGAGGGAGAGGGAGAGGAAGAGGGAGAGGGAGAGGGAGAGGGAGAGGGAGAGGGACCGTGTGGGCCGGTACTTTAAAAGAATAGCCCCACTGCATCTCTCCCCGTGTATGTCGTAAAAGGCGACTAAGGGATATGACTCCCTTCTTATATCACTAGGTGGTAGGGTTTAACCCGCCCGGGTTGGTACCACCGCACTGAATGAAAGGTCGGCCGAAACGGCTATGTAAATAGTTTGTGTTTTCCGTCCAGTTCAGTGTAGCCGGCACGACCGAAGGGAAGCACTGACGTGGCACCAAGTTCACCCGGTGTTATGGGCTGACATCACGGATGTTGTAGGTGATGTAGCCAACCGTGTCAGTTTCCATAAAAAAAAAAAAGGGAGAGGAAGAGGGAGAGGGAGAGGGAGAGGGAGAGGGAGAAGAAATTCGTATTTCAAAAGAAGAAAGTAAGTAACTGAGGCGAGGCCGAAGGTCGAGCTGCGTTCAGGAAGTCCTTCTCGAAGAAAGTAAGTACCTAAGGGCGTGGCCGAAGGCCGAGCTGTATCCTGGAAGACGCTAAACCTTCTCGATGACAGTAGGTAACTATGGGCGATAGTTACTTACTTTCTTCAAGACGGTTTATAGTCTTCCTGACCTGAACGCAGCTCGGCCTTCGGCCTCGCCCTCAATTACTTAATTTCTTCGAAAAGGTTTATAGTCTTCCTGAACGCAGCTCGGCCTTCGGCCTCGCCGTTAGTTACTTACTTTCATCGAGAAGGTTTATGGTCTTCCTGAACGCAGCTCGGCCTTCGGCCTCGCCCTCAGTTACGTACTTTCATCAAGAAGGTTTATAGTCTTCCTGAACGCAGCTCGGCCTTCGGCCTCGCCCTCAATTACTTAATTTCTTCGAAAAGGTTTATATTTTTCCTGAACGCAGCTCGGCCTTCGGCCTCACCCTTAGTTACTTTCTTTCATCGAGAAGGTTTATGGTCTTCCTGAACGCAGCTCGGCCTTCGGCCTCGCCCTCTGTTACTTACTTTCTTCGAAAAGGTCATCGTCTTCCTGAACGCAGCTCGGCCTTCGGCCTCGCCCTCAGTTACTTACTTTCTTCAAGAAGGTTTATAGTTTTCCTGTACGCAGCTCGGCCTTCGGCCTCGCCCTCAATTACTTACTTTCTTTGAGTAGGTTTATCGTCTTCCTGAACACAGCTCGGCCTTCGGCCTCGTCCTTAGTTACTTACTTTAGTTGAGAAGGTTTATCGTTTACCTTAACGCAGATCGGCCTTAGTTACTTACTTTCTTCCTTTGAAATACGAATTTCACGCGAGCGAAGCCGCGGGCAAAAGCTAGTATTATATGATTTTAGATGTGTAAACATCTATACCGGGACCTCGAGGATTTTTCGGGGCTGGAGGGATTTGCGATTAGGTAACAGCGACAGTGACGCGCGACGCTCGCGAGTGCTGTTGCAGATGCCTCGAGTCCAGGCACTCGCACGTTTTCAGTAAGTTGCATATGAGGTACGGCCCGGGGTATGGTGGGTCTGTCATGCATGTGAGATAATAACCTACACAGATGCTAAGATAATTTTAAAAAGTTGCGTGACGTGTACACGCGGTAGAAGTTATACTTCTTTCTCTCTCTCTAGCTAGATTCTCTACTCTACCTCTACCTCTTTCTCTCCGCTTATCTATCGGGCAGCACTTCACAATTGTTTTTGAGTTTTTTGAGGGGCTCGGACAAAATGTGACGATCACAGGCACACACAGCATACAAATTACCGATGACGAAATTTCTGTGTTTACTCCAATGACGTAAAGCTCTTTGGTTTACTCCTCATTTCCATAACATATTTTTACTTTTAGAGATTTTATTTAGCACAATGTTCGTAAAGAAGTTCACTTCAGAAATTCTATTTCTAGACATCGTCAGCTCCCCCTGAAACATTCCCAGTCTATCATACACCTGCACTGCAACCTCTCACACACGCATACCCCCACCCTCACACACCCCTACCTCACCTATACTAACATTTCTCAGGCATCAGAAGCGGCATTTAGAAGGATCGCACAAAAAAAAGGCAATTTCAAAATACCGAGCGCTACGGAAATGAGATCGAATCAAAGGGGGCTGAATTGAGAGTAATATGCGGGATAAGGCGGCCTTAGTCTTTCTACTATAGATACTATCTATAGCACTATATTATAGGCATAGTAGTTTAGGGCTGTCCCACGCTTCGACTCGAGCCCAACGTGAGGGTGAAGCGGGATGGAGAGGGATGGTAGGGCGCAGTTAGGATCGAGGCGGGAATCGCACTGGGGTCGAATTAATATTGGATAATTATTAAGATTAAGATAAGATCCGATAGATCGCCCGGTCTAGTTATGCAGGTTGCTGTGCGGAATTATAGGCAATAAACAAATTAAGGAATAGTGCAGAGCAGACATGCATGGCAATCGTTTAAAAAAAAATTAATAAAATGGTCGTACCTACAAAAATTTTAATCCAATTCAATCTTGCTGAACCAACCGGCTTAAATTTGGAAACGACCCCTTTATTAAAAACTTAACCCCGACGACGACGACGGGACGACCCATCAGTAATACCTCTGTGGACCGAACATTAACTACCGAAAATATTTTATAAATGGTCCCAGTGGGGAGATTTTCGTGAATTTATCACAATTTCGCTTGCAACTTTTCGATCAATGGATTGAAATTGAATAGATAATAATATTTTTTTGTATTAGTCTTGCGCCTGTATAAATAAGTAATAGGTGAATGTAAAAATATGGGCAGCGGCAAAAAGAGTTCATCAGCATCGGAAACTAAAACGATTCAAAATAAGGTAACAGGTAAAAGGTGACAAGATTCGAAAAATTTAAAAAATTCACCATCTTCATACATTTGAGGTTAGAAATTGTATCAAATGTAAGTATGGAAGTTTCGAATAAGTTTTTTTTAATTTCGCCACCTTTTATTCATCGAATCGACTAAACTTAGTTCCTGGCACTTTTTAACTCCTTTCGCTGCTACCGGTATTTCTAAATTCACCTGTATAATGTACATTTTCTAGTACAAATAAAGAACGGTATTGTTTTGAATATGGCATAATATGGCAATAAGCAACCCTACTTGTCGTCCAACGGCAGACGGAATGCAGAAGAGGCGTTGCCCCAAGTAGTCACAACCACCCCGCTTGCATCCACTCGGGCGGGGTGAAGGTGCACCCTTATCTTATTTTAGAGTTTATTTTTTGCTGCGTTTTGAGGTTTTCGAGTCCCGTTAGTAATCTATTGGAGCGATTATAGTGTGATTATAATTATGCACGGTGCGGTGAGGAGCGGCACATGTGCGGAGTATATCTTTTGAACCAACCCCGTCGTCAGCGACTCCCTTTTATAGTAACTAGTAGAGCGTTTTAGCTCAGGTTCTTTTTTTTTCAAAACTATGCTACATTGCAAACACATCCAGCGTCTAGCCGTGCGATATATAAGTCAATGGTGACTAGTTAGGTTACCCCGAGGTGTCCCGCGATCTAGGACCACTGCAAGGTAGGGATTTCGGCGCCCCAAGTGTGTTATGTATGTCGCTTATACCACGAGGAGTCCTCGGAAGAGCTGTTTGGTGTGATCCCGCCGTTCCCTTTCCACCACCGCACAACGGGCAGGGATTGCATCCCTACACGCTGTTCAGCTAGAGTTAACGGGGATGCGTACCTATCGTTTCTGCAGATCTTTCCTCTACAGAACTGATAAAATCTGAAACGATCGCCAGCCCATATATTTCCACCCAAGCACAGTCTCTCGCGTCCTTCGAGAGGGGCGTGAATAGGTCAGTCAGGCCGGCTTGTCATTCGCAACCCCCGCATGCGTCCGATGTCCATGGGCGTCGTTAGACGGCTCGGTGCCACATGCCGCGCTTTCTTTTAAAAATAATTCATGACAACTGTGTCATCTAGAGCAAGGTTTCTTAAAGTTTTTGCAGTCACGGACCACTTTCAGAATTTAAAAAATTCCGCGGACCCCTGTCAAATAATATTTTAGGTTAGGAAAAAAAACAAGCCTTAGCTCTCGCGTAGGTACGTAGTAGTCCTCCCGGCGCGGCGCCCCGACATTGTAGAGTCTTGTCTTGACAGACTTTCGAAACGAAGAGCCCCGGTCTAGCGGCGGCCGCGGCGGCGGTGGAGGCAGCGGACGGCGATGTTAGTTATTAAAATTTATTTATCTTTAACAAAGACTAGATTGATTGAAATATGGCCGTAGAAGCGCCCACCACCGTCACCCGGCCCGCACCGCACGGCCCACGCCCGCTCTCCCTGCGTGCTCAATTGAAAGTAATGAAGCTGAATCTAGCGAGCGTTTTAACGTTTTGGGCGAACTACCCGCATAGCGCTCTTCTCTGCTTATACACATGCAATCAATGCAGACACTGGTAGAGTCTACAGAATGTAGAGACCTACACATTACTTAATTTGTGCCTACACGCTTCAGCGCTATGTTATCTATGCATGCAGCCATGTTGTGTATAAAGTGCCTAGTAAAGTGTGTAGGTCTATATCAAAAGGTGACCGCTAAAGAGGCCTATAATGCCTGGTCTCTGGTACTTAATGAGGGTCTGAAATATGTTTTTTTTTTAATTGATTCCGAACTGGTTGGCTGTGCTGAGGTCAAAGCTACAGGCGCAAGGCGCAACCAATTTGAGGTCGGAGCCTCAGCCAGCCGGGCTGGCACCCCGAGGTGGTGTCAGTCCGGCTTGAGGGCGGACTTGAGTCGCTGGGGAAATTCTATGATCCGTGGATTTTAGGAATAGGGAAAGATGTTCCCTGGAAGCCCATTCCACACCTTTGCAGTGCGACAAAAGAACGGTTTAGAGTTTATAGAGAATCGTGCCGTTCGAAGAACTCTTCTGTCGACTACAAACGGGTACAATGTGTATATGTATAAGATCTTTAGAAAATTTACATGTTAGTCGTAGGGATTGGACAAAAAACGTGGGTGCGACGAGAAATTTTTTTTTTCTTTTTTTTTATCTGCCATGATTAGCTACATCACTACTAGTGACGTCAGCCCATCACACATTATTCCTGTGGGAACAAGGTGCTATGTCAGTGCAAGGACATTGTTTGATGCAGACAATTGAGTGTAGTGTGCGGGGTGACGCCCCTGGCTAATTACCTCCTATGTGTGCTATACAACTAAAGAGTCTACGGAAGGGTTGAATGGACGAACTCTCACGCTGCCGCTGATACAATGCGACTGTGTTTACAATCTCTTTGATGCGGCGGACAGTCCGCATGGCATGACGGATCATCGTCGCTCCGTTGACTAGATGATCCTACGGATGAATGATGCGCATGCGTGCTCTACCTATTCACTATTCGCGACAAACAGCTCCTCCGAGTACTCCCCATGTAATAACTAGTAATAAGCGATAGAACACACTTAGGGCGCCCATATTTCTACGAAGTTGCAGTGGTTCTAGTCTAGATCGCGAGACACCTGGGGTTCACCCACTTAGTCGGGTATTTAGCTGAGCCATCCCACAAGTGCGAGCAGTACTCCAAGCAGGACCGAATCTGCAAGTGCAGTTTTCCTTCCGAGCTACCCTCTGTTGAATTGAATAGAACCAGTACCCTTATCACGAGATTTAACCTGCACCACCGCGTACTACGCTACGCCGCTCCGCCCGCCGCCGTGTTCTCCGCATCATTTTGTATGGAGAAACGAAGTTCGCAAATCTATCACTAGAGGCGCTGCTCCGTTTCTCCATACAAAATGATGCGGAGAACACGGCGTAGCGTAGGTAGTACGCGGTGTATTAAACCTCGTGATAAGGGTACAGGTCGATCGACTGATAAACGTTAAGCGTTTAGGGCTTGGGCAGACGACCGATTCTTGTCCAACTAAATGTTTAGTCGTAATAAAAAAACTTCCAAAATACATGCTAAATGTAGTGGGTAGGTAGGTAACTCAACTTTTTACTTGGCACTGACTCACCACGACTCAATTAAAAAGTTGTGAAATTTCATAGTCTATGCCGAAATTCCGCTTTTTAATCGGCCGCCTGCTAGAAAGTTGCCCTCCATCCACCCAACCTACGCTGCACCAAAGTAGAATGTCGTTGCGCTGCACTATGCAGAGGGAACGACTGAACGATCGTCCGGGTGTACACCTCTACGACTAAATAGTTAGAGATCAATGGAGGCCGTCATGCCCAACTCAACTAAACTGAGTTGGTGATACAATCGATCGTGTGGCCGAGCACGTAAGGCTAAAACATTATTTTTTTAGCCTTAATAGTTTTAAAGAAAAACTATTAAATTTGTCTAATGGCTGTCAGTCGGGCGGGCGTCAAGCTGGTCAAGCGTACAAATGCCTCTATGTGTGGTACGTCAATACGTACGCCACCAACACATAAAGACATTTCAGTAGACAAGAGTTGTGTAGAGCTCGCCCATTAGTGAAGCTGCGTCCCGTCCCGTCACTCCGCTCGCAAACTGGAGCGATTTAACTGGGAAAGTAATTCAATTCACTCGCTGAATAAAATAAAAGTTGCGCCTCAACGGAGATAGCTCCGAGGCCGAGGCCGAAGCGTTGTTGGTCGCGCGGGCTATTCACTCATTCACCTATTGTTAAGCGTTTGATAGGACACAGTCTGTATTTTGAGATGGCAGCGAGACGTTTATGTAGAATGAGGGACCAAAGAATCCAAGGATCTAATCCCGTCCTCTCCCATATCAGGAACATGCACGCTCGCAGCAGTGGTGGTAGAGTTCCACACAAACACACAGAAACTATTCTGGTGGAAAATAAGCGTCCATTGTAAAATTGTTTCGCACAAACATTAAAAAAGGAATACCTTTCCCCTGTTCCATTCCGGTAGGTAAAAATTCCACGTCTTTAGAAATATTTGTGGTGGAAAATTTAACCCTCAACCAGGCACGGGCTCTCATACTTCATATTTTCTCGTTCCAAACGGCCGTGCATTTTGTGTGCTTAGTGGAGGTATGATAATCTGCAAAAAAATAAGTATAGGATATATCAGTAAGATCAGTCAAAGCGACAAACTTGAGCATATTGGCAGTATTTGGCACCCGCTCGCAACACAATAAATTCAGGCAGACAGTTGTAATAAAAATCCTATCCGAACGCGCCAGGCGGAGACAACAATGAGCGGACGCACAAAAAGATATTTAATGAAACGCCACTCGACAAGGGCGCAGTTGTTTGTCTAATTTATTTGACAATTGACAGCACAAAGTGCGCTAGCGAGTATTGCGGCGCGGCAAGTGGGGCGGTATAGGCGGGTTGCGTGCGAGTCAGACAAAGAAATAACATTTTAGAAACGCATCAACTCGTCCAGCAGGTGGAAAGTAATAAAATGTGTGCAAAGACGAAATTAAAAATACGCTGATATATAAATATTAATGTTATTAATGGATAAGTATTAAAATTATTGTTATTTGGCTTTCCGTGGTTGGCATCTGTCGGGCCATAACTGTAGCTACAATCGCGCAATTCGCAATTCGCAGCCGCTTGCGTTTGACAAGCAGTGTTCTGTCAACCGCGGGCTCGACTGCAGGCAGGCACTCACCCTGAGGATGGACTGCACGCGCCAGGCCGAAACGTCCTCGGCGAAAGTGACCGCGAATGCCAACCATGATAAGCCAAAAATACAAATAACGCTTATATATCACCGTCTCTGTCACACTTTTGGACTGAACTACTATCTTTATCGACACACGACTTACGAGCTATCTGATGCAAATTATTTGTAATTATATGAAATCGATTTTGTCTGGAGCAAAGTAAACTCTACGTACTAATGTCATACTAATGTATGACAATAGCAGTTCTATAATGTTGAGTTGTCTGGGGTCGGAGGTTAGCGTTCGCGGGTTCGCACGCCGCCGCGCCGCCGCCGCCGCGACCGATATCGCGCTACTACCGCAAATGCGACATTTGGCACCTAAAGGGTTAAATGTTTTCTTTATTACCGCAGATGGGGTCAAACAAAAACAATAACGTGCGGTGAACGTGCCATCCGCGCGGTGTCGCCCCGTCGACCTCTTCATTCACGCTCGTTACTTTTCGATAAAATGTGGATTTTGGAGAAAAAAATACACTGATGTGTTTTTTACCGGCTTTTTTGTGAGAAGGGTTAGGTAATATTTTATTTATTCTTTAGCGATTTTGTCCATTCTTCTCTTTATTTATATGCACATTCAGGAAGGTATTCAGGAGATTTAGTGTTGGACAATAACGGGCCTGAAAATAGTTTCCTATGGAGTGTAAAGTACATGCTCGTACATAGCACGGGCTATATTAAAATTATTTCATGCATACAAGATATTTTTGCATAATGCCATATAATTCAATACGTGGTTATTACCTACTCGTATTTAAATACTCGAAAATTTACGTAGCTGTAGGTACGATGATAGAGTTGAATGGGTGTACATACATACATGTTATAATTTATTTAAAACTACTGAACTAAAATTACTACTCTCAGTAACGATTAGGGAGACTAGACAAGTGTGCCGCCCCGCCCCCGCGCGCCCCCTCCCCGCTCCGCGCACATTAGTGTAAAGTGCGGTGCACATTACACAAGTGGGCATTCCACTTTTTAACAATCGTCGCATCCGCGATACACTTGATACATTTTTAACAAATGTCGCCCCGGCAAGTGGCGAGGGGTACCTCGGTCGCGGCCGCCATATTGGCACGCTTTAAAAAGTGCTTCTAAAATAATTAAACCAATTGTTCGGTGGTTAGGTTAGGGTGTTCCCGCCATGCGCCCCATCCGCCCCATGTTTTTTTTCTTACGTCATGATATCGACTAAAGACATTCTATTGAAATATAACTTGCATTTCTAGAGTCAAAGCTATACCTAGAGCTTTATGGAGCGTACTCAGTACTCACTACTCACACACAACATGAACAAAGTTCGCGCCGCGTTCGAACTTTAACTTACCCCGATTGTCGGGATACAGCGTGTGGTATGTATTGTATGTATGTATTTTACTATAAGACTGATGAAAAAGATTTGGGTAAAATTTGAGTATAGAGTGGCGAGGCAAAATTCAAGCCGCAAATGTTTGTTCGCGGCGCGAAATTTTGTTCCCGGTGAGTACGCTACCTACCACAGATTACTTAATAGTTACATACGCTACTTAGAGTAGTTTTTCATGTGACTTCCAGTCGGTATAAATAACTACGCTCTTAAAATTCAAGCTGCATTCTTGCAAAAAGCTGGAGTGCTAGTTGGACTCTAGCACCGAGGGTTCCGTATCACCACGTAATAGGCCGTTTTAGGCTTCCGCACCAGTATAATATGGAAGCATATTACTAAACCTATGCCGCGCCGCTCCGCCCCGCCGCACACTGGTCCCAAATTGAAAAAAAGTGGACTTACGAATTTAGTCGGGATTTTCGGGGTTTTTTGTTATCTGTCTGTCATATTATGTTAAAGAGATTCGTATAAAGTACTAATTGACCTAACTGAATAGAATACTTCGAATAAAAAAAATATTTTTATTTTTTTACTATGGAGAAAAACACATTTTCTCTATTTGTCTTCGTGGAACCTAGTGGAACCTCACAGTTCAATATGATAATAATGTACTAGCATGAGGTCTTCCAGATGGCTATCAAAGTTGCTGCATCGGCTTGCATCGGAGCGGCTTTAACAAACTTTTATGTTTTTGAAAAAAATACATACTATTATTATTATTGTAATCGGCGTAGTTTCATATGTATATCAAAAAGTTTCAAGAACGTATATTTGTTAATTGCACACAAACGTAATTAAAAAAATAAAACAATTTTTTTCTGTCTTTTTCTTTGCGGAACCTAGTGGAACCTCACAGATTGATATGTTAATAATGTACTATAGCATGAGGTCTTCAAGATGGCTACTAAATTTGTCACAGTAGCTTTCATCCGAGCGTATTTGATAAACTTTCCATTAAAAAAAATCACAATAATGTTATTATTATGCTGATAACTAGTAATAACTGTAAAGACTTTGTCAATTCGTGAAACCACTTAAAATATTTACACGATAAGTGGACATTTAATAGTTCAATACACTTAAACGCGAATATCTCAAGCGGTTTCACGAGAAACCTTGTCATCCGCACTGCAATTTCCAACCTGAAAAACAAAAATAATGACGATTTAACACTGTTCCTGAAAGAAAAATTACATAAAGCACTAGTACTATTACGAAATCATATTTTTAACTTGCCTTTATAACTTGAATCCATTATGATGACAAATAAGCCATGGTTCAACCGTCTATTCCGCATAGCTGTCGAGGCCAAGAACCAAGCCTACAGGCGGTGGCTCTCCGCACGTACCGCTGAGGCAAGGCGCTCACTTAACGCCTCCTCCAGGTCTTGCAAGCGAACACTCATCGTGGCCAAGTTCAAGCACGATCATAGAATTGGCGAGAGACTAGTGCGTTGCCCGACCGGCAGCCGCGCATTCTGGTCTCTCGCCAACTCTATCGGACGAAACTTATGTCGCTCTGCTACACCACCCCTGGAACGGTCTGACGGATCACTCGCTATCCTCGCGAAGGAAAAGGCGAACATTTTTGCTCGTCTTTTCGCGTCTAACTCAACGTTTGATGACCAGGGTGCAACTCCTCCCTCGATACCACGCTGTGGGATTTCGATGATGGAGCCGAAGATGCACCCTAGACAGGTATTCAAATGTTTGAGAACGTTAGACACTTCGAAGAGTAGTGGTCCTGATGGTATTCCAGCCATAGTGCTCAAGATTTGTGCCCCTGAGTTGACACCAATAATCTCCCGTCTTTTCCGTCTCTCCTTCGCCCGTGGGATTGTACCCTCTTGCTGGAAAAGAGCCTCGGTCCAACCGTTTCCAAAGAAGGGAGACTCCGCGAACCCCTCCAACTATCGGCCCATTGCGATAACTTCACTATTATGTAAAGTTATGGAGCGCCTTATTAACACCCAGCTCCTAACGTACTTAGAAGCAAATAAACTCCTGGATGACAAGCAGTACGGATTCCGGAAAGCGCGGTCAACAGGAGATCTTCTAACGTACGTTACGCATATATGGGCCGAAAGATTGGACAATTTTGGGGAGTCGCTGGCAGTCGGCCTGGATATCTCCAAGGCTTTCGACCGCGTTTGGCACCGAGGCCTCCTAGGCAAGCTTCCGTCCTTCGGCATTCCACCCAAACTCTGCACCTGGATCGCCAGCTTTTTGGCAGGTCGTTCCATCTTCATTACCATCGATGGCTCGAAATCGGACGACTTTCCAATCAACGCTGGTGCTCCGCAGGGCTCTGTGCTGTCGCCTACGCTTTTCTGAATATTTATAAACGATCTACTGTCCTTGGGCATGATACACAGCTATGCAGACGACAGCACGGAGCACGAGGGCTATGTTAAGGACTGGAAGAGTAGAGATTCGCGGCACAGGGAGGCTCAACGTTCAGTTGTTGATAAGGTCGATAACGTTCTCGGAAAAGTAGCTTTATGGGGCCAGGAGAACCTTGTCGCCTTCAACGTTAGTAAGACTCAGTGCTGCGCATTATCTGCTAAGGTCGATCCTTTTCCTTTCCAAGCTAGTTTCCAAGGTAGCGTTGTACCTGTCTCGGAGCACCTGGACCTCCTGGGCACCACTATATCCAAAGAAGTGGGTTTCCGGCAACTAATCGAGTCTAAGGCCAAAACGGCATCCAGAAAATTGGGAATACTTTTCCGCAATCGGCGGTTCTTCTCACCGGCACAACGATTCCTTTTGTACAAAACACAGATTAGGCCGGTGATGGAGTACTGCAGTCACATCTGGGAGGGTAGTCCGCATTATCTGCCTGCGTCCTTGGACTCGATACAGCGCCGAGCCATCCGTCTTGTTGGTGACCCGAAACTTACAGATGGTCTGGAGTCTCTGAGTCACAGACGATTTGTCGGTTCGCTTAGTCTGTTTTACAGATACTATCACGGACGCTGCTCTGTGGAACTAGCATCCCTTATTCCCTGCCACCTGTCCTATCTCCGCATGACTCGTCGCAGAGAGACTCAGCACCCTTTTGTTGTTGACATTGTGCTTTTGAGAACCAATCGATTCTCTAAATCGTTTCTTTGTCGCACCGCTAGAGTGTGGAACTGTCTTCCGGCGAGTGTATTTCCTGAATCCTTTAACCTGGGTGTCTTCAAGCGTCGTATTAACAGGCTAGACAGCCTAGCAACAGTCCGAAAATCTGCTGGCATGGCCCCTAACTGAGCGTGGTTTCGCGAGGAGAGGTCATTTTGGCTCTGTCGACTGCACTATTGGTCTCTCGGCACAGCCACCAATGCTGGTTTACATAAAAAAATACTAAGCTGCTATATACAAGAAATAATAATAATAACCTATATTTTAAATCGTAGTCACTGAAGTAGAAAAAAAGAACGACCCATTAGACATTTATTTGTCATCATAATGGATTTAAGTTAAAGGCAAGTTAAGGCAAGTTAAAAATATGTTTTCGTAATAGTACTCTTGCTTTATGTAATTTTTCTTTCATGAACAGTGTTAAATCTACATTATTTTTGTTTTTCAGTTTGGAAATTGCAGTGTGGATGACAAGGTTTCTCGTGAAACCGCTTGAGATATTCGCGTTTAAGTGTATTGAACTATTAAATGTCCACTTATCGTGTTAATATTTTAAGTGGTTTCACGAATTGACAAAGTCTTTACAGTTATTACTAGTTATCAGCATAATAATAACATTATTGTGATTTTTTTTAATGGAAAGTTTATCAAATACGCTCGGATGAAAGCTACTGTGACAAATTTAGTAGCCATCTTGAAGACCTCATGCTATCATCATTATTAACATATCAATCTGTGAGGTTCCACTAGGTTCCGCAAAGAAAAAGACAGAAATAAAATGTTTTATTTTTTTATTTACGTTTGTGTGCAATTAACAAATATACGTTCTTGAAACTTTTTGATATACATATGAAACTACACCGATTACAATAATAATAATAGTATGTATTTTTTTCAAAAACATAAAAGTTTGTTAAAGTCGCTCCGATGCAAGCCGATGCAGCAACTTTGATAGCCATCTGGAAGACCTCATGCTAGTACATTATTATCATATTGAACTGTGAGGTTCCACTAGGTTCCACGAAGACAAATAGAGAAAATGTGTTTTTCTCCATAGTAAAAAAAGAAAAATATTTTTTTTCTTCGAAGTATTCTATTCAGTTAGGTCAATTTGTACTTTATACGAATCCCTTTAACATAATATGACAGACAGATAACAAAAAACCCTGAAAATCCCGACTAAATTCGTAAGTCCGCTTTTTTTCAATTTGGGACCAGTGTGCGCCGCTCCGCCGCCGTCCGTCTGTCTGTTCGAGGACTGTATCTTTTGAACCGTAATAGCTAGCTGGTTGAAATGAAAAGTTCCGTTTTTTTTCCTTTTGAGGTACGGAACCCTAAAAATGAATTGCGTTCGCTAAAAAGATTATTTTCGACGAAAAAATATGAACGCGGCGCAGATTAGGCAAAACGTGACACAGGGGAATTCGATTGTGACCAACATTCGTCAAGCGATATGCAAATAATAATCGCTATGCAATAAATATGGTCCAATTTGGCCAGTCACCTCCCGTCCCACGTCCCACCCCACGCGAGGTGTGTGTTTGTCTCCTAATCACTGCCCATTCACCGCGAGCGCGAGCGGACCCCGGCCACCATAAAACATTACATGCACTTGTTCTGTCTCTGTCCGTTTCGTTCTCGCGTCATTTTCATTGTGTGGCGTATATTTTTTTATGATTTTTATATAGGCGACAAACATGTGCATAATTTATGCATTGATGCGGCTGAGGGGCTGTGGGGGTCGCACGGACAAATGCTTCTCTCCAACCACACTAAATAGTTGCCAAGTCACCTGTTGACCCATGGAATAAAGATGATAGAAAAAGCGCGCGATTCACTGTTTTCTGGAAAAACCTGTCCGACCATCTTGGTTGATATGATAACGTAGCTAATATTGAGTTATTTTGGTAGGACACAGATATATTTGTGGAATGTACGAGTATGTCTAAAAAACTGTAGATGTATTATTTTGTAAGAAATACATTTTAACTTTACTTTTTTACATTTTATATAAAAATAGCTGTTCCCGCGGCTCCGCCCGCTCTCATATTATTTGACTTCTCTGCTAACCTCATACTCATAAGCCATTTAACGTGATGAAATGTAGCCTATAATTGATGGGAAGAACCAAGCTATCCGTAGAAGCAAACTGTATTAAAATCGGTTCAGTGGTTCCCGAGTTATAAGCGGACAGACATACATACATACAGACAGAAAGCAGACGTTGGATTTTATTAAAGGTATAATAAATAAGGAGGATAAATAAAACAGCATTGTGACTTTTTTTTATGGAAACTAACACAGTTGGCGAACACACCACACACTTAACACACCTGCGACATCCGTAATGATAGCCCATACACCGGGTGAAATAGGTGCCATGTCAGTGCTTCCCTTAATTTCACGTCGGCTACACTGAACTGAACGAAAAACACGAACTATTTACACAACCGTTTCGACTGACGACGTTTCATTCGGAGCGGTGGTGCACCGCTCTGAATGAAACGGGTTTATCCCGCCCGGGTTGTACCACCGCGGTGGTACAACCCGGGCGGGATAAACCCTACCACCTAGTAAGCTAAGAAGGGAAGGGACCTACAGTTTAACGTGGAATCCGAACCACGGTCAGCCTCTAACGGTCGAGCGGTCACCCTGCATCCGAGCGCCCAGGGTTGCGTTGACCGACCGCACCTGAGCTACCGAGGCTGACAGAGACTTGTGAGCGTTTATGCTACCTATTTTAACGTGCGCGGTGCGATGAGTAAACTGTGTATACCCTTTCATATTGTTTTCGTAAGTTTAAACCAATTTTCGTTTTTTTATTTGTACCTCCGAAGCTAATAAAAATGTCAAAATATGAACATTTATTCAGTTTCAACAGAACCTCATTTAGTTTTCAGCATTTGTTCGTGTTTCTAGAAGGCCCTTCGTGGGGCCCATGTGGGATTGTGGGGCCAGATGATAGTAGAGAGGTGAGGTGGGGTGAAACGCACCGCGCCGCCCGGGAGTGGATACTAATCTCGTTACAAAAGGAAATAGATTTTGGTTAGAATGATTAGAATTGATAAGATCTCGCTCGCTCAGGTAAAAGGACATTAATTTGCATAATGGAACGTTTACATTCAAACGCGGCTCCACGTTCGTCGCAACCTTATTGTACTCAATGTTTTGAATAGACAAACACATTTTTTACTCAATACATATATATATTTTTTTATCAAGTGATCGGATTAGAGCTTAGAGGAATAGAAGGCGGAGTTAGAGGGATGCATTAGAAGAGGGTGAAATGAATAATCACGCGAATTTTCTGGAAATAAATGTTTGCACGTGTGATGGGAATTCATTGGCCAAATTTTATTTCCTGGTTTTACCTAAAAATAGGTAGTTCCGTTAAATTTATCGTTCATACTTTCAAATTTTTCAATTTCCTTACCCCGTACGGAAGCCACCTTAACTGAAGCGCTAATAAATTATGATGACTTACCAGTCTCGGCATGTACCTACACTAAAGCTGAGACCAAACCGGAACTTGAAAATTAAAAACAATACATACAATCGTAAAACTCGGTGTGATTATTATAGTGCAAACTCTACCGTAAAACAACAAATAATAAAAATCTACCAATTATGTGGTGGCACGGAAACTTCGGTGCGCGAGACCGACTCGCACTTGGCCAGTTTTTTTTTTTTGGAAACGCGCGTGGCGTGCTGCGCGGCGCGGTGTGCAGGGAAATAAGGCAAACCTTTTTAGCTAATCTTACCCTAACTAACCCTCGCCTTACAAACTCCATACCGGCAAAGTGAGTATGCAAAACCTCTGGTAAACCCCATGAAAACGTCCGCAATGGCTACCGTTATTAGTATACCCTAGGTCTCTGAGTATACCTTGGCATTGGATGGAGTTGAAGTGATGTGAGTGAGGTTGTGTGATGGCTCTGGTTGCAGTGTGACGGTGCCCGGGTACCAGGGCAACCTGACGGCGGCGCTGTCGCAGTGGGGCGCGCTGGCCGCGTGGGAGCGCTTCGGCGTGGAGCTGGTGCTCACGTGCCTCGTGGTGGTGGCGCACTTCGCAGCCATGGAGCGCCGGTGGGCCGGCAGCGCGCCGCTCTCCCTCGGCGCCGCCTACACCGCCTGCAGCTTCGTCTCGGTCTGTACCTATCTGTCTACCTACTTCCCTTTCCTCCGACCTATCTACTGCTAGAGCAATCTTGGGGCTCGAGCAGACTCTTACCCGATCGATTCAATATATTAGGATAAGGATATCAATCGATTGATATTGTCAGCCTCGATAGTTATTGATTGTTAAGCAACGCTGGACGCGGTCAGTCCTTGGATGGGTGACCGCTCGACCGTTGGGAGGCTGACCGTGGTTCGGATTCCACGTAAAACTGTAGGTCTATGTGTAGGTCCCTTCCCTTCCTACCTTACTCGGTAGTAGGGTTCATTCAACCCGGCCGGGTTGATACCACCGCACTGAATGAAACGTCGGTCGAAACGGCTATGTAAATAGTTTGTGTTTTCCGTCCAGTTCAGTGTAGCCGGCACGATCGAAGGGAAGCACTGACATGGCACCTAGTTCACCCGGTGTTATGGGCTGACATCACGGATGTTGTAGGTGATGTAGCCAACCGTGTCAGTTTCCATAAACAAAAAATAAAAAAATAAGCCGTTTCTTTAACCAACTAAACTGTTGAGGCGTAATAAAAACACTTCCAATACATGCAAAATGACGACGAGTGTGGCTACTGGCTACACGACTCTCCACGGCTCAATTAAAAAGTTGGTACGTACAACTAAAAAAGTTATACAACGTCTACAGCGGCTAAAATTTTATTCAGCCGCCTACTAATTTTATTCAACCGCCAACCTACACTGCACTACTACGTATGCAGAGCGAACGACTGAAAAATCGCCCGTGTCTCATGGACCCACAGTTTTACGTGGAATCCGAACCACGCTCAGCCTCCAACGGTCGAGCGGTCACCCATCCAAGTACTGACCGCACCCAGGGTTGTTTAATAACAGTCGACCGACCGCACCACTGAGCTACCGAGGCTGACATAGGGCTTGCTGATCTACTGCTCATATCGGTACCTGCGTGTGCTTGCGCGTGTGACAGAGTTCTAGAGCTGTATTTCAATATCTCTCGCTCTCTCTCTCAACACAAGCAGCAGGATGTGCGTTGTCCTGTCCTCACTCACCGTATTGTTCGCTTTCAATACCGCACGAACACTTGCTTGCGCTTCAAAACCTCCGCACGCCAGGGTTGTCGCTAACTCGTCCTGCAAGTTGCAGGACGAGTTAGCGACAACAACAGGAGGGTGTTGCAGGTTGCAACACCACACCCGCCAGTCATACTTCCCCTTCGACAGCGAGTAGTAGTGTATGTAGATGAAAATCTGCGATCTGGTCTGCTACAGGAAGCAAGTCTCACTTCTTTGTTATCGGCCGTTGTGACTTGGTGAATGCGATAGAAAGCACAATGATATAACATCCTTACACATAATAGACCTACCGTTTAGTAGTCGGTTCTCTTCTATTTAGGTGCAGAACCGCACACATCTTGAATCCTTAACATCAAATCAAATCAAAATATTTATCAATTTATTGCACTTAAAAACGTACAGAACAGAAGGTAGTTCTTAATGCCTATGGTTTTCCTGGGGGAAAATGAGGGCACTGAAAAAGGATATGAGGTTTAGGATTTGAGGAGTCTTTCAACAGCACTCTGAATGTGTGGTTCGATACACACGAGGAAGGAGTCCGTGTAAAAGACTGAAGAGTGGGACGGGATAGCTATGACAAGGGTACGCAGGATCTTAATGAAACACGTTTCCAATTTCTATCCTCCCAGTTCCCAAACTGGGAGGATAGAAATTGGAAACGTTCGGATAGGTATTTAGGAGCAGCAGGGTCATTGAGTGTGCAGTACAAGAGAGAGAGATGACGTGAGAATTCCTGCGGCGACGAATGTCGAGCCACTGAAGGCTAGACCCACAGAGCACGGAACGCCCCCCGCCCGCGCCCCCTACTAGAGGCGCCCTAAGCGATAATATTTGAAACCCAATAACTGGACGCAGTGCTACTAGCGCTTCGTATGTGTGTGTGTGTGCTAGTATCGACACTACACACAAAGAGGAGCAAGTTAGGCACACGCACAAAACAAATGCACACGCACAACACACATAATGTAAGTCATAGGCCACGCCTACAGGCTTCAACGCCGTTGTAAGGAAATCGCGCTCAGGGCACCTCTAGTAGGGGGCGCGGGCGGGGGGCGTTCCGTGCTCTGTGGCTAGACCGGAACTCGGATATGTGATCGATCATACTTCAAACATTTAGGTATACATACTTATTGTACAATCTTACGGCCTATACTGAAGCCTCGATGGTGTCTTCTTCTATTGCAGAGTTCTGATGCTCCTCTTTTCATTGTGAGAAGCACCTATCTTCGATCATGCTCACGGACAGAGTTAAACACCCACCCGAATAATTATAAATTTGCACATGTCATGATTCCAGCGAAAAAAAATCGTAGATTTAATAGTAGATACCGCAGTCCAGTATAGCCAGCATTCCAGGGAACTCTTCGGTATGGCACCTACCTTCTCGGAGGTGATATTGGCTGGTCGGAGCATGTGCTTTGGCCCCTCCGACTCAGCCACTCATACCGGATTACATAAAAAAATAATCACAGTTTTAAACCAGAACGGATCCTGGAGCGATGCGACAGCCCTAGTCTAGCGCAGACACAAACGTGCAGACGAACAATAAGCGTCCCGCACTCATTCAGCGTATCCGCTCCGTCCGTAGCTAGCGATGAGTAAGAACTCGGGGCGCGCAGCTGCTCCTTCTTCAATATCGCATCGAGTAAGATGCCTCGCGCCGCGCAGCTGTCCGTGCGACCTCCCCCGATCGTCTCGAAGGGACAACTCGATGATGTAGCCAGCTGCTATAGGATAGTTGTCAGCCACGGTAACTCAGTGGTGCGATCAGTCGGCTGTCGCTCGTGATCATAATTATAGCTAGCGGCGGCGTAAACTTGGACTTGCGCAGTAGCCGATTTTAGGGTATCTTTGGTGGAGGGCGCGGGAAGAGCGCCTGCAGACCGCTCGATTGGTTGGCCTGCCGCCCATCGGACCGCGCGCGCGCGCCGTTCGCTTAATACACTTCCGTACCTGAGCAAACTGGTCCAAGTTATATGTCGTCTGGTATACACCTGGGCGCGGTCACAACTTACCTTCTTACCTTACTACTTAGGTGGTAACCCGCCTGATACCACCGCACTGAATGAAATATCGGTCGAAACGGCTATGTGAATAGTTCGTGTTTTCCGTCCAATTCAGTGTAGCCGCCGCGACCAAAAGGAAGCACTGACATGGCACCTAGTTCAATTATGTATGGTCTGACATCACGGATGTTGTAGGTGACGTAGCCAACCGTGTCAGTTTCCATAAAAAAAGGAGGAAACTGCCAAACTACGATCTCTCTCTTGAGAACCGCCAGAGAAATGTTGACGACGGTTGAGAACATCGTTCACATATTAGTTACTACATTGTGTTTGTGTATGTCATGTACATAATATGTACGTCTCCAAGAGCCGATTGTGTTGTGCATGCTTTGCGTAATATAATCACTTGCTTAGCCTACCCGACTACTGGAACGGAACTTTACGGAACTGAGCAACCATTGAGCAACCCAAGAACAAATGTTCTTGGAGCAACCCATAAGATTCTACAAATTTCGGCACATTCTGACGAATTCTCACTATAAAGGCAAGGCCTTGGGTTGATGCAAACAATTGCAAGATATCTCGCATTCGCATTCGATGCCACGCCACACACAATGCACGCAGGATTTCTGATTCAGGATAATTTATTGATTCTGTGTAACTTTTAAAGATCAAAAGGCAGGTAATGTCGATTGTCAGTTTTGAGATGTGGTCGAGAAGAGAGGCTGAGAAGGCCTATAATTTTCGTATATTTCGCCAAAAGATAAATTCAATATAGGTAATAATAATGTATTATTATTCTTAAGTGTACTCTCTACCTACGCACACGTGACACGCAATGCACTGGTTCGAATGTTTTGACCCCATTTTGTACCTATATGGAGTAATACAAGTTTGGCCACAATTCGATCCGTACATCACGGGCGGTATCCACCTGTGAGCGGAGGAATGATCTAGCTGCACAGGAAAATCCTGTCTAAGCTTCTTTGGGACCGAGGACGGGGTAGAACTTTCTACTAAATCAGTATAGCGTGGTATAACTTACTTATGAGTGCCAATCTGAAGCTAATGTGTCGTGTATGCGTGTGACATGCAGATGCCGTACCTGAACCCGGCGCGCTCGCTGGGGCCCTCGTTCGTGCTGAGCAAGTGGGACAACCACTGGGTGTATTGGCTGGGCCCGCTCGGCGGCGCCCTGCTCTCCGGCCTGCTGTACGAGTTCGCCGGCCGGCGGCGCCGCGCGCCCCGCTCCCACTCCTCCGCCGGCTCCGACGAGGACGCCTACGACGACCTCGACAAGCCGCCGCCGGCCTCCGCGCCCGCCGCGCTCTACCGCGGCGCCTCCGCGTACACCGCGCATCCGCACCCACCCCCCGCCTCCACCTACTGCACCGCCGAGCGCGTCGAGTCGCTGTACGCCGGCACCAAGTCGCTCTACTGCCGCTCGCCGCCGCTCACGCGCGCCAACCTCCACCGCTCCCAGTCCGTCTACTCCAAGAGCAACGGCACCGCGCCGCCGCCCGGCCCGCTCCTGCCCGCACAGTCGCTCTACCCGCTGCGCGTCGCCCACACGCCGCACCTCAACCTCGCCCACAACCAGAACGCGCACAACGCGCAGGCGGCGGCCGCGCGCGAGGGCACGTACGGCGCGCGCCCGCAGCTCTACCAGCCGACGTACGGCACGCGCGCCCAGCCTGCCGGCTCCGTCGGCAGCGCCGGAGCGCCGGAAGCTCACGCGGCGCCGGTGGCGGCGGTGACGGAGGCCCCCGCGCGCCGGCCCGAGTCCGTGTACGGGACGCGACGCGGCCAGTCGGTGCAGTCCGACGACTCGTCGTACGGGTCGTACGCAGGCGCGGGGGTCGTGGGCTGCGGCTCGCTCGGGGGCTCGGCGACCGCGCCGCGCGCACCGCCCGCCTTCCGCCAGTACTAGCGGCGGGTGACGGCCGTCTGATGGCCGCGCTACTGAACTGCACCGCCCACCTCACAACGGCCGCTGCTACTGCACCGCCCACCTCACGACGGCCGCTGCTGTCCACACTCCACACTCGAAACTACCGCAGCACACGCCGCTGCCGCTGTGTACATATATACCTAGCTGGATACGGGCCGATAACGAGTGCCGCTTGAGCGAAGTCGAGACGGTAATAAGAACTGAAGCCGGAAGTTCCTGTTGGTTGTGGTCTGGTTGGCAGGAGAGGGACAGGCAGAAGATTGATGTAATTAATGTGCCAGACAGGAGAGGAACCGACTGAGCCAGTGAACATCATCTGGAACCACGTGTGTTGCTTTATTAATGTGACAGACAGGAGAGGAACCGACTGAGCCAGTGGACATCATCTGGAACCACTTGTGTTGCTTTATTAATGTGACAGACAGGAGAGGAACCGACTGAGCCAGTGAACATCATCTGGAACCACTTGTGTTGCTTTATTAATGTGACAACAGGAGAGGAACCGACTGAGCCAGTGGATATCATCTGCAGAGGCGGACTAGCAGCCTTAGCCGCCCTAGGCCGTTTAGTACCAGCCGCCCCAATTCAATCTTTTCCCTTTCAAGTTTACAGCATAGATACAAATGTGAAGTTGTATGAAAATCAGTATTGCGTTCGGTTCAACCTGCCAAAAATATATTAGGTATTTCTCGGCTTATTTCACATATAGTAAAATTATTTTTTACAAGTTTTACGGCAATATTGACCTTCTGGTCATAGCAAAATTATTTTTTCCGCGTAAATAGTGCGTCATCACCTCCGCCGCGCTCACCATGCCCGCACGTCGCACGCACTTGCTCCGGCCGGCACCCTTTCTATTCTGTACCTGCGCTCACTGCTTCCAGCAGCAGGTACAGATTGGCCGCCCCTAATATCTGGCCGCCCTAGGCCCGGGCCTAGTCGGCCTATATGGAAAGTCCGCCTCTGATCATCTGGAACCACTTGTGTTGCTTTGTTACCGACTCTGGTCTCGCATTAAGATAGCTCTCACTGTACTGCTACGAGGGAAAACTCTCAAATCTCGAAAGACTTGATAACTTTAATCCACGTAAATATAGTTTATTGTAATAACTAATGATAATGAAATATCTTTGTAAATAATGTTACAGTTGAAGATGATTGATGATTATTGCCATGACTATATATGTATGTACGTATAACTGTGTAAGTACCTACGTATTGTTGCAAAAGTTATTCCGAGCAGGTACCTAATAGATAATTCCTCAGACACAACGCACAGACAACCGTTCCTTGTACATAAGTTAGCACTACAGCTGTTTGATGTTTATTTCGTGAAATAATCCCACACGACCAAATACTATGTAAGTTTAAATTAACAAATTACCTAATCAAATAGGTAATTCTAATTTGTATTAATAAGTTACCTTTAATATGTGCCATTCAGTATTCTAGTAACCTAGAAATACGTAGCAACATCTTCCATACATTCTAATAATTCCATTAATTCTAATTTACATTGTAACTTTGGGGCCTAAATATTCTATCCGACTTAAATAGGTACTTTTGGCCACCTGTAAAAAGTATACACCAACCACATACCAAACAAATGAATAGTGTGAGTATACTCACACTATTCATTCCTTTGGTATGCGGCTATAGCCACTGGCGCTGCTCAGGTGCGTCATGCATGTCATTTTGTCGATACGCAATTGGTCTACAAACGTCAAAGTGACAGTTGTCGGTAGGTATCTACCACAGGCTGTACAAATGGAAGCACTGGATGCAACAAGGGCGCAGTGAGAACATATTGTTTTGAGATAGTCGCGTACACCACACTTAACAGGCATAGTTAGCATTCTCTGTCATCGTCCAATCAAAACGAAACTAGTAGGTAAACGATTCTTGCTAGATGGGCTCAAAACTGAACTAGCAGAGGTGATTCTAGCTAGGTGGACTCAAAACTAAACTAGCAGAGGTGATTCTACCTAGATGGACTCAAAACTAAACTAGCAGAGGTGAGTCTAGCTAGATGGACTCAAAACTAAACTAGCAGAGGTAATTCTAGCTAGACTCAAAACTAAACTAGCAGAGGTGATTCTAGCTAGATGACCCAAAACTAAACTAGCAGAGGTGATTCTAGCTAGATGGACTCAAAACTAAACTAGCAGAGGTGATTCTAGCTAGATAGACTCAAAACTAAACTAGCAGAGGTGATACTAGCTAGATGGACCTGCCTACCTATTCTCTATTAGCGATTATCATAAAAATAGCGGTAGCCGCAGCTCTGTCTCACTAGATCATTAACACTAGGCATTGCCGTATCCACATCCCTCAAATATGTGAAGACGATAATATGAGTCATGCATGATAAATGCCCTTGTTTCTTACCTACCTATATTTACGCAAACATTTCATATCTGATAATATTGTAGATGGGGTTGACCGCGTACATTTCTCATGATAGCTAGTTATTTCATTGTTGAATATAAATGCATAGTCTATAAGGGTTGGTGAGATGGTTACCTCATTCCTTGATCTAGATAAGTTATGTGTAAGCACTTTCTATTGCTGTATAGTACAATGTACGAGAACTCATCGGGCGCTTGTAGATCAGGGGCCGAAGAATGTGGTACTCGAATTATGTTCTTTGAACGGGAAATGGTTCTTAACAGTATAGAGAACACATCACTAAGCGAGAAAATGAACCGGAACCAAATGATGGGTTCCATAGAGTCGATAACATGTTTTCAGTTCGAGATGTGAGGCTAGCAACGCAACGAAGTATCTTTGCAATATTGAAGAAGACTGCGCAAAAATCTAGGTTGTGCAGAATGAAGCGCGGACAGTCGGTGTAGGAGCGACCCGAGCGAAAGCCAATCAAACTGGGCGCTCAGTGGTGGCGCATTTCGATTGCCATTTACGTTTTATGCGATTCCATCCCATCGCATAAAAGTACCTACTTACTTAGACCGGAGCGGAGGCGCGCTGATATGTGGTCCCTAGACTCAGTCGTTGATGGTTCTCAGCGCAAATTCCGGTTCTTTCTATCAATCTCTGTCGCTTCTCTTCTGTAGGCTAAGAGTTGACTGCCCTTCGCCCCTCGCATGTGATGTCAACAGATTTTTTAAATATAATGTTTACGTCGCCAGTAGTCACTAGATTTTTATTCATCCCTCCCAATTCACCCCACGTGACCCCTTCCACTTCCAATCTGGATCCTTCTCCCAGTTTTGTGATTCTATGTTCAGCATAGAAAGAATCAGCCAGTATCATAATTATGGAACATTAGTAAAGTGTTCAACAGAAGTACCTATACATTTTCTCTGAATTGGGTTTGTGATTTGGAGCCCGAGTGTAAAAAATTCTGGTGCATAATAGCCGCAACTCCAAAACAAACAATACAAAGTAAAATACTGCTATGAAACCTGTACACTAGCAACAGTAAAGTATTCAGTAAGAAATGGAGGAATGCAATGAAACAATCGGGAAGAGGCAACACACATGGTTTATTATGAAGCATAATATTCATTTCTAGTGACCTCATAACCGGGAACCTCTGTCCCCTCCCTTCTCGTCGCGACGCGAGCACGCGAGGGCGTTCTACCTTCATTCACTCATGAATATGAACGATCATGGTATACTCAATTTATTTTATTTTTTGCAAGACGGAGGAAAACTATGTTTGACTGACATTAGAGGGTTCCACGCATCGCGCAACTAGTGATTGCAGTCGTAAAAATACTATAGACTTTTATCGATTGAATAATCTTTAGTTTTAGTTATAATGCGAATTAAAATTATTGAATTACTAGTGTACACACCAAAGCATACATCTTCACACATAAGCGCTACGTGATTTAGGTGAAGATCACATTCGAATTTGGTAAATTCTAGTTTACAGCACTTCATTAGCTAATAAATTGATAACATGTACATGGCTATGCAAAATTTTTCGGTTACTGGCAACACTCCCAAACGTTACTATCCTCAGTCTTGCAAAAAAAAAACACTATGGTCACATCAGCTAGTGCGGATCAGTGAAGGCATTTGTTTCAAATCAAATAACAAACATTTTGATCTCAGCCACGCCCGATGGTCTGCAACCGATTAAAAAGCACAAGTGATGTTCAGCGCATCCTTGAAGAAATTCCCTTTGATCTGTGGAGTACCGACCGACGTTTTGACCAACTTAGTTTCTACCGTGCTAGCCACCATGATCGGTCATGGCTCATGGCCCATTTTAAAGCTGCATCGCACCGTGCAGCAACACTGCACTGCAGCCCGTCCGTTCCGAAGTGAATTATAAGTAAGTAGCAGTAAATTGTACTACTGATAGAATATAAGTAAGGATACTGATGACCAGTGTTTGCCCAGCAACGTCGACCATCAAGCTAGCTCGCTACATAGTATCTAGTAAGGTGCGGTGCAGTGTTGCATTGTTTATTTATAAAATGTCCTAAAAAATTCATTTAACATTACAATTTATTAAGCCTAATATAGATAATGAATGAGTTATGAATAAAAACTTCTACTTCTGAGAGCGAGGTGAATACAAATAATATAGTTGCCGCTTTAATTCTGTCCACGGCAAGACTCCATCACTACCCACCGGGAGAAACCTACTTCGTTCTATTCATTCTAAGTAGCCAATTTTAAAAGAGTACATTAGAGAATGATGCTTCCAAGTGGTTAATTTTAAACACACGAGTAATTACTCCATGTGCACTCCTACCGCTTCCATGAAAGTTCACAGGCATAGCTATATGAAATATAAAAATGTACTGAGGAAATGTGAATGAATTATTAATTAGTTTTCTAGTAGGTTGAAGTACATATTGTATAAAGGATACATTTTTCATCACAAGATATCTATAAGATTGTGAATATTTCTCCCGATTTATGTTGGATCACTTTTATCGTTCACCGATTGCCTATCAAGTCTGCCTTTATTGTAAAATTATTTCTACCGATACAATATTACCTACTTATCTGCTACGTAATGTCTATAAACTCAACTATACTTACGGCGATAAGAAATAAAGCCAGAAAGTTCAGAATTCTTCTGTAAAAATATTGAATACCTATCTATTGAAATAAACGGTTTACACAAAAATATGGGTTTTGCGTTTAATTTTCAATGTTTTGCTTTCACAGAACACTTCTCAATTCCCCTTGTTTATTATGAGATTGGCGAATTTCCTTACCTAGTAGGCCCACAATTGATAATGAGTATGTAAGCAGTGTGTTGCTAGCAGAGTAGCCGCAAGTGACAAGCCAGTTGCTCTGCTTGCTGGAACATGTGCGCGTGTGTGCACAACAATACTGCAGTTGAACGTGATGCCATATGCCATATCATAATGTAAACAAATGTACAACACAGTATTGCACAATAATTTTAACACTAATCTAGGATAATTACCATACATCGGAATCCGCGGGGCACGAATGATTCAAGGTTGTTTAGTGATGGGACAATGTATCCACAAATATCGAAAATCGATCGTTATTTTAGAATATTATGAAATAATGTCGATTATTAAAACTAAGAGTATTTCTATAGAAAATAAGATATAATAAACAAATGTTGTATTTACTTTGTAGGTACAATACAAATCTGTTCAAACCACAATATTAGTTTTATTAGTATGGAATAGAAAGAATTTGATTTTTTTTACCAACTTACACGTGTTACATTATAATGATATTGAAGACTTTTTTGTTACTGTTATGAAACTGAATCGATTAGGCTATAAAAATCAACCACCTATTTTTTTATTTAAACACATAAAAAAATATTTTACATAAAAAAAAGGCCAAGGTCCAAAAAAATAGGTCTTACAAAATTAGTTCATAGTAAGCTAAGGGGGGGTTCTGTATCGGAAATAGATCACTTTTGAAGAAAAAAGATTTTTTTTTTCACAAAATTTTTTTCTTTTAATGTTTAATGTAAAAAAATGTTTTTCTTAATCGTTTCGGTTTCGTGCTAGGAACAAAAAAGTCTTCCAACACGTATATCTCTTTCTTTCAGAAATTGTGAAAAACCACAATTTTAGTTTTATTAGTATGGAATAGAAAGAATTTAATTTTTTTTACCAACTTACACGTGTTACGTCATAATGGTCATGAAGACTTTTTTGTTACTGTTATGAAACTGAATCGATTAGGTTATAAAAATCAACCACCTATTTTTTTATTTAAATACCTACATAAAAAAATTTTTTACTTAAAAAAGCCCAAGGTCCAAAAATTTTTATATAGGTTTTACTCCCTATATGATACAGAACCCCCCCTTAGCGTACTATGAACTAATTTTGAAAGACCTTATATAAATATGTATTATATTTACTTAATCGTTAACATAAAGTATACATGTTTATATAAGTACTGTAGGTATATAAGTATTCAGGTCTGAAATATGACATGAATAAAATACAATAAACAAATAAATATGAGTATCGATAACAGTGTCGATTGTTTATTGATCGCCGTAGTCAATCCCTACCAAGGTCGTATTCGTGCCCCGCGGATTCCGATGTCTGATAATTACAGATATTGCATATGACAACATCAGCGTGTCACACAGACTAGGGAAAAATATTAACTTATTTTTCCCTAGTCTGTGGCGTGTCACCTTAAGTCGCATCACAACATGTCACACGTGCAACAACGCGCCAGTTCCGCACCACGACCCATGACCGCCAGTTATTCAAAAGATTGAACATACAATGTCACACACAATGGACTGCTTATAACCTCGGTGCGAAGAACGATCTTTAAAGAACAACGCATATTGTCGAAGGAATACTTGAATTCAGTACATTTGAGTGACGCAACTCAAGTGACACATCAGCAGTTGACCACAAAGAATATTATATCAGACACAGGCATACAGAGGCAATTACGTTTAATTGTCAAAATTTGCCCCTGGCCAACACAGATGACATTACATGATTTTGCTGGCTGCGGTGGTAGCTGATCGGTTAGCGGCGGCTGGTGGCTTGTGGCTAGCGGCGGCTGGCGGTTTGCGGCGGGGTCGGCGTGATGCGGCGCGAACCACTAACACATGCAGCCTCCTTCCGAGTCGGCCTGCTCCGAGCCCAGCGGCGACTGAGTCTGCAGGTCCACGGCTGAACACCAAAGTGTTAAGGAACATGTCCCGGCCGCCACTCCAGTGACAATGCTTGTGGAAGGTTCCATGTGGCATTACCATTTCAGCATTCCAACTATATTTGTAGTGCGAGCACCAAGAAGGTGATCAGATAAATACCCCGCCCCATGTTCCTCGCTTTTTTTGGTTAAAAAACCCAAGCCCAGAAAAGCTCTTTCGTTTGTTCCTATGGAATCTGGCTCTTTTTGGTACAGATACAAAATATAAAAAAATATTCGAGAGACTATTTGTGAATAAATTTATTATTTGCTGGTATTGTCTATACATATAATAAAATCGTAAAGGTAAGAAAGTCTGTACATTGAATGTATTCGGAAAAAAACTAACCAGAGTGGCTTAAAATGAGATACTGAACATATTAGAACAGTTTTTAAAATTTTTGTTTGTTTGTTTGTTTGTCTGTACGCGCATCACGCAAAAACCACTGAACGGAATTAGACGAAACTTTGTATAGTGGCAGTTTATATGCCGGGTTAACATAATACGTAAAAAAAAATAACAAAAATAAAAAAAAAATTAACAATTATAAACATTATTGCGCGTTTAAAATCACGTAGTCCAAAGTACATAATTATATCTTGAGAACTGGCAGCAAATACAATTTGAATAAAATATTCATTCGAAATTTAAAAACAAGTAGATACAACGAAAATGACAGTTCTTCTTTTTTATAACTTGAATACAATAGTCTATACATATCTATTCTTTCTATACATATAATAAAATCGTAAATGCAAAAATGTCTATTTGTACGCTCATCTCGCAAAAACCACTGAACGGAATTTGACGAAACTTTTTATAGTGACAGTGTATATCAAATCACGTAATCCAAAGTAAAGGTAAAAAACAATTTTAAATGTCATGTTGACAACGGAGAACTGTCATCCCGACGTGAGCTGGCCGGTGACAAATTGTTTGATAAATAAAAAAATATAATTGAAAGTCGAAGTTATGTCGCTGTCATCGGTGCAATAAAATTTATATATCTGTTGCCCGCGGCTTCGATCGCGTGAAATTCGTATTTCAAAAAAAGAAAGTAAGTAACTAAAGGCGGGCCCGAAGGCGGATCTGCGCTCACGTAAACGATTTTCTTTCTCGATGAAAGTAACTAAGGGCGAGGCGGAAGGCGGAGCTGAGTTCAGAAAGAAGAAAACATTCTTGAAGAAAGTAAGTAACTAAGGGCGAGGCCGAAGGCCGAGCTCTGTTCTGGAAGACCATAAACCTTCTCGAAGAAAGTAAGTAACTATGGGCGAGGCCGCAGGCCGAGCTGCGTTCAGGAAGAAGCTAAACCATCTTGAAGAAAGTAAGTAACTAAGGCGAGGCCGAAGGCCGAGCTACGTTCGAATAATTGAAAAACCATCTCGAAGAAACAAGTAACTAGGGCGAAGCCGAGGGCCGAGCTGCGTCCAGCAAGAAGCTACGATCTTGAAGAAAGTAAGTAACTAAGGCGAGGCCGAAGGCCGAGCTACGTTCTGATAATTGAAAAACCATCTCGAAGAAAGCAAGTAACTAAGGGCGAGGCCGAAGGCCGAGCTGCGTTCAGGAAGAAGCTAAACGATCTTGAAGAAAGTAAGTTATTAAGGGCGAGGCCGAAGGCCTTGCTCTATTCGGGAAGACCATAAACCATCTCGAAGAAAGCAAGTAACTAAGGGCGAGGCCGTAGGCCGAGCTGCGTTCAGGAAGAAGGTAAACATTTTTGAAGAAAGTAAGTAACTAAGGCGAGGCCGAAGGCCGAGCTACGTTCTAACTAATGATAAACCATCTCGAAGAAAGCAAGTAACTAAGGGCGAGGCCGAAGGCCGAGCTGCGTTCAGGAAGAAGCTAAACCATTTCGAATAAAGTTAATTAATATTAAGATTGAGTTAATTTAATTTAAATTTTATTATAAAGTCCACGCTTCTGACGGCAAATATCCTAGAACCTCGCGATTATTCCCGGCTGGATGGCAAGAGGCCCGATGCTATCACCTTAGTGCCATGGACTAAGGGTAGTTCTTGGATGTGGGACGCCACTTGTGTTCTCACATTGGCTTCAAGTCACGTTAGGACATCTTCAAGAGCAGCTGGCGCGGCCGAGGCTGGGGCGGAGAGCCTCAAACGCAACAAATATAGAAATATAATTCAAGATTTCGAATTTGTTGTGTTTGCGGTTGAAACCCTCGGTCCGAGGAGCAGTGAAGCCAAAAGAGGCTTGGGCCTCTGCTGGTTGACGCAGCTGGTGTCCCGCCATCAAGAGCTTATGTACTGCATTCAAAGAGTAAGCCTTACCATCCAGCGGGGTAATGCCGTAAGTGCTCTAAGAACATTTGAAAATGCCCGTTTTGATAGTTATTTTAATGTTTGTTAGGTAGGTTTTAATTCTTTAGTTATTAATATTACTTTTTTATTTTTATGAAATAAATAGACTGAGTAAACGATATTATATTCTATCGAAGAAAGGAAGTCTTTAAGGGCGAGGCCAGAAGGCGGAAGAGGGTTTTTGGTTTACCTGAACGCAGGTCGGCCTTCGGCCTCGCACTTAGTTCCTTCCTTTCTTCCAGGAGATTTATCGTCTTCCTTAACGCAGCTCGGCCTTCGACCTCGCCCTTACTTACTTCCTTTATTTGAGAAAGGTTTATCGTTTACCTGAAAGCAGCTCGGCCTTCGGCCTCGCCCTTAGTTAGTTACTTTCTTTGAGAAGGTTTATCGATTACCTGAACGCAGCTCGGCCTTCGGCCTCGCCCTTAGTTAATTACATTCTTCTTTGGAATACGAATTTCACGCGAGCGAAGCCGCGGGCAACAGCTAGTCTAAAATAAAAGTGTGCAGCAGCACACACGTGTTTGAGGATATTATGTACTGGCTCTCGCTTCCATTTTGATCCGTGGATCCCCACCATGTTATGTTCTTTTAATTGAATCTGCCTTTCTCGTCTAAAAATAAAAATATATAAACACTTGTGAAAAAATATTTTAATGGGCACTAATAAAACTACAATTAAAAATATGTACACAAAGTGGACAATAATATATTTCAGTGATTTAATAATAAATTAGTTTCATAATACAAAAGTAGCGCGTGCGTGCACGGAGAGGTACCTCTAGTATAATCTTAACATTCATGGATGTAGAATTACTGAGAGACCATTTAGGTATGTACACAGGTAATCTGATCTCAATATGCTGTAACGTTCTTTGACATACACCCATGTTCAGAAAGTGGTGTTCAGTGGTGGCTGTTAAATGTATGTGGTGTAAATACAATAAACAAGTGTACATAAAATATTTGTCGCTTCGTCCTTGCCGTGCAATTATTTACATACTCGAGCATTGACGATCCTAGTGTAACATAAATGGATAGATGCCATTTATGTTACATCCATGAGTACATTGTACATACATAAACACCTTCTTTAGGCATACAACACGGGTGATTACGTGAGTACCCAGTCCATTACAGAGTACTTAGAGAAACGGCAATTGCGTACAGAGTACGTAGATTACAGACACTTGCGTACAGAGGATGTAGAATATCAATACTTGCGTACAGAGTACGTAGAATACCAATACTTACGTACAGAGTACGTAGAATACCAATACTTACGTACAGAGTACATAGAATACCAATACTTGCGTATAGATTACATACAATACAGACACTTGCATACAGAGTATGTAGAATACCGATACTTGCGTACAGAGTACGTAAAATACCAATACTTGCGTACAGAGTACGTAAAATACCAATAATTGCGTACAGAGTACGTAGAATACAGACACTTCCGTACAGAGTACATGGAATATAGAAACCAATCAATCGGTGTGTATTGGTGACACCATATTGGTACAAGAGTCTCAAGTCAGCTGCAAATTATTTTTTGAAATGTAATCCAGTATGGGTGGCCGATTCGGAGACCCATACTTGGGATATGCTACACTTTATCCACTTAGACCGCCCGCCAGGTGGGACGAAGGCCGGGAGGACTAGAGAAACTTTGGGGAGACGTATGTCCAGCAGTGGACGCATACACGCCGACTGATTATCTACTTTAAGTTCGTGCAATTGTTGATTAATGGCTGATAAATCTCATAAGTACAAATTTCAGGGAGCTGTTGTTTATTGCAGTTATTATTGAATAATATCTTAACCTGTTGACTCCAGTTGGATACCACATTATAATAATGCTGACCCCTGCAAGCTCCCATTTTCGCTGTGCGAAAATTCGCAAAATTTCTTTGAAATTCGAAAATAAAATTGAATTCGAAATTGATAATAAATTTTGGGATTGAAATGTTTACATACTTAATTGGAATTAATGTGTAATAAAAAGTTACACGTAATACATTTATAATCTGGAGCTAGTGTTGCCATACCAGCATATCAATGTGTCAGTACAAAAAACTTAAATTACAAATAATATATTATTACAAGCGCGTTTTAAATGCTTTTGCGCCATCCCATCTTATAACACTACCTTAAGTATTTTATTATTTTCGTTAAAAAAAAAATTTAAAATGTAAAGAATTTTAGTATGGACATTTTCACAATATTTATCACATTTGAATTAATATTTAAAACAAATGGAAAGAAGACTTTATAATATTTATTGCAGATAGATTAAACCGGCGCGGCGGTCAGCAATTAGAGGTCGGAGGAGCATAGTGTCCAACATTATGAAAGTATGTAGTTGGATAAAAAGTGTTTCACTCGCAAAGTATTCTCATTCTTTTATATTATTTATTGCTGTACATAATAAATGACTAATTTAGGCAAAAGTAACAGACCATGTGACCAGACCGACCGGACAGCAGTCATAAGAATTCTGTATTAAAATGTTTGATACAATTTATTTATCATAGAGTGTAAACCAAAACCTCAACATTAAATGCCGACCGCAGCGGTGCCGTGCCATCGCTGTGGATTGTCCAGTTCATCTCAAGAATTTAATTTTAATCTACTGATGACAATTTCTCACTCGATCCATATGAGGAACTGGACAATAATATAATTTAGTACAAGGTACAGAGTTCTACGTAATATAAGCGATCACCAGCTTCCATCCCTTCCATCCTCGATGCGTAAATTACATAATCCACTCTCATAAATTATAATTTCCAAAATAATATGTAATGAAATCAATAGAAATATTGTATTACTTAAGTTAAATTAATAAATAATACTAGTATACATAAACTATAGATTTTATACAGTTACGCACCGCGTTCAATAATCATAAGTTGATTCACTTTGTAGGGCTCCGTGAGGGCTGAGCGGCGAGCCCACCGCGAGGCTCTTCCCTTCACACACACACACACACGCACACACCCTCACTGCTAGAACTAGAGTCGGCATTCCTTCTTTATTTACACACCAAATTTACATCCCACACTGCATAAGTAGTTTTCATTGGAGGAAATTCTTATAATTTCCATATCTTCACAAAATATCCTCAAGCTAGAGGCAGAGTAAGGCAGTTTCTTTTAATATTTAAACATCTAAAACATCAAATTGACAGTTATACCCATCATGACAGCAACACGAATGCGTGTGATGTGATGTGAGCGCGTGCTCGAATGGCTTCGTTGGAATGTATAATAGTGGATCGCGTAGTGTGGTACCTAGAGCGTGGGAGGCGGAGGCGGGGCGGCGGTGTGGCTGCGGCGGCGGGGAGGGGCGGCGCTCAGCAGGCGCAGCCGCTGTCGGGGTCCTTCGCCTCATTGGGAGACTGTCGCAGGATCACTTCTTGCACTAGTAACGCAACATTAAGGAAAATAAATGACAAAAATAACTGATAGGTATGGCTGATAATAAGGGAGCGGACTGAAAAAGTGGTGAACGGCTATGCGCAGATTTTTTTTAAGTTGGCAACAATGCCAGTTCCTTCAGGCAACATGCAGTAAGTGTTGTGATTGTGTTGTGTTTATCCGAGAAATGCATTTAAATTCAAACTTAGGGTGGTCGACTCCGTACTTAACCTTTGTACACCGCTAGGTGTCATATCGACGAGTGACGTTTCAGTAATACAATTTAATGTCAATGGATGCGAGAAAAACCTAAGTTTCATGTCATGACATGAAACATTAACTTTGGAAAATGTGATTCCACCCAGGAAAAGCAAGTGCTTGTTGGTGTGTAAAGGCGTGCATGTTTGTGAGTGCTCTATGTGTCTGTCGGGTCGTCACAAAAATCAATAAAACAAACTCAGTTGTGAAATCAACAAAAACAAACGGATAAAGAACACACTGATGCACACCTGAAATTGAAGAGAAGATTTAGTAGGACGGGTGACACTGAGAAAATATAAGGCTACCAGATCGGCTATCAAGTTTCAGCTATCGATTATAGAACCAGCGCACTCACATATAGAGGTGTGGGTACCTTACCTACCTTGGGCTACGGTTTAATGAAGTGAAAAGCACCAGTTCTGCACCGAATCACGGTGCAGTGTAGCAAAGATAACAGAACGAGAGAGACAGATATACTTACATAGTTCACTTTTGTAGATCACGGGGTACAACTGCAGACGAAGCCACACCATCACCAACAAACACTCCCCCCACATTCCACCCAATTTAGTACCGACACCCCAAATTTCGAATGCGGAAACAACATGTTAAACATTTAAAAGCCTCAGACAGAGAAGATCATACAGACAGAGAAGTCACGCCAAACATTATGTTTCTAAATACAACACAAGAAACAGTATGCAGATGGACACAGAATGTGGAAAGTAGTGTTAGAATATAACTTTTGCCGTGTCAAATTTCAAAATGTATGAAATATAGCTTGCAAAAATCGGACTACATGATGTGGGTGGCTTGCACTCGATTATGAGTTGTTTTCGCCCGTTCGCGGTTTGCCCAAACGAAAGTCGAAACGGCTCGTGTTTTCCGTCCAGTTCAGTGTAGCCGACATAAAATGAAGGGAAGCACTGACATGGGACCTAGTTCACCCGGTGTTATGGGCTGACATCACGGATGTTGTAGGTGACGTAGGCAACTGCGAGTTTCCAAAAAAAATATTTAAAAAAAAGTGATCGTAGGGAAAAAGGTGCTAGTGCCACTAGCGAAAAATTTGGGCGCCTAAATCAGTAATAACATTATTCCGTTTGGATATGTACCATAAGAATTGTACCTTCACCATAAGTAATGCGTTTCACATCTGGAGAGACACCCCCGCACGGTAGGCTATTTTCCTATATAAGGTATTTCATTAGTAGGTAACTTTACGCTAAGGGGTGTATGTGTATCAGAAACTGATCATGTTCCCATACCCATTTATTTTTTTTACGATATAAAAAACCTACCCATGCTATGAAATAATTGTTCAATAAACTATTATTTTAGTAGGATGGGTAGTTTTTTTTATATCGTAAAAAAAAAAATGGGTATGGGAACATGATCAGTATCTGATACACATACACCCCTTAGCGTAAAGTTACCTACTAATGAAAGATCTTAAATATAGGCAATTTTTTCTTCAATCGTCTGGACACCTCGATGCATGCAAGTCAGGTTCTGATCCCACGGGAAATGACCCGCGAGTGTGAGAAGCGAGCCGTGGCGGAATGCCGTCATGTTCGGACCGAGTACACGCATTGGAAAAGGATACTGTCTTCCGGAGGTTTGTTCTCTGTGGAGTCCATGCCGGGCAGCGCGGCCGCCACCCGCCGGAACAGCTGTGCACACACACACACACACACATACATACTATTATGGCAATAACATTAGCAAATAATACAGTATTTCAGGTTTACTGAAACAATCCAATTAAATTTTTTTTGTATCAGACTCATGTGAAGTGAAGTCTAGTCATTCCAGTGAAGTTTCTTGTCAGTTCTTCTTCGCTGTGATAATCGAACTGGCGGAATGTTACAATGTACATATGACAAATCTGAGCGCAGTGTCCTGCCAATAGATGCTAAATAAACAATAAACAACAACAATAAACAAAAAACAATTACGAGGTTGTATGCAAATAGTCACAAACGATATCGTGCTTTTAAATATTTTGAGGTGATTTTTTCACTAATATTTGGCTCCAATTATGAGTGTGGAGAATGCATCAGGGAACCGTGGCACATGAGGATCCATTGTCTCTACCTACCCCTTATAATATAGGTGTGACATTATATTGTGTATACATGTATCATGCTTTCTGTTCATTGATCGATGATGTTGATGTGAAAATGTTAGTTTTAAAATTTTCTACAAAACTATTCAACAAATGTTTTCTTACAAAGGTATTTAAAAAGAATAGTCCCACTGCATCTCTCCCCGTACGTGACGTAAAAGGCCTCATCTCACCGTGGCAGCATGCAGCAGGTGGGTCTTCGTGTCTTACTTGCTGCTTAATAGTTATCTTGTCCGAATACTTGTAAAAACTAAACAGGACAAATTCAAACGTAGTGTACTACCATATGAATGATGAATAAAGAATAAAGAATACTTTGCTAAACGTGGTGGTCGAGGTTGTGAATTTACAATAGTGCCTGCAGCTAACACCGATTACTCTGCTTACCCCGATTGTCAGGATACAGCGTGTGGTAAGTGTGTATTTATGTATGCAACAGATTATATAAAATGAACTCGTGCTCGCCGAACCTGCTTGACATTGTATCCGGCCTTGGCGCTCGTCTCGATGAACATGACGTTGAGCTCCTTGGCCTTGCGGTCGCCGTCCTCTGTGGACACCTGCCGCTTGTCCGAGAGGTCCGTCTTGTTGCCCACCAGCATGATGATGACGTCCGAGCCGCGCTCCGTGCGCACGTCGTCGATCCACTTCGACGTCTGGTGGAACGAGTTCGCGTCTGCAATAGAAACAGAACACACGTCTTCACTTTGCATATGTTATGATAGCTATTATTGCAGCTTCCCTTTGCAGAAACGTATTCTATAACCAGCCTGGTTATGGAAGCCTGGCTATGCCTGATATGGGACGCAATAGGGTTATACAAGTCCACTTCCCCTTTCGCTTCGATAAGAAAGCAAACAGTTCTAATTTTATCCTTAAAATTTTTCAGTAAGTTTAACGTTAAATTACCTATACAGCTATATACATACCTACCTATCTATACCAGACCAGCATGACTAACACTAAAATATTAGTCATGCCATTTTCGCGGATAGCCAGGTATCACAATAGTCTAATTATCACGTTCCAGTATCACGTTAAACGTATTCCATAACCAGCCTGGTTATGGAATACGTTTGAATAGGATGATGTGCCCGAATATGTACATAGGTGAAAACTGCAAGTGAATTCATTGAGATTAGTTTTTAGTCCCGCACCGTCACTCATATTAAATTATTAACTCGGCTTACCGGTGCGATGATGGCGAGCGCATCGCTGCAGCTCGACGTTTCGAGTCCTCTATGGGACCCGTTCTCAAGAGGATGTGCTAGCTTCTCCGGCAGCCAGCACGTCACTGACAGGAGCCCTACCCCTACACCAGTCACCCTACAGCCAGTCGGGATGTTGTGGATGAGAAGAGGCGAAGACTTGTGTCTGAGCTCGAACACACACTCGGCTCTATTTCCGAATGGGGCCGTAGTAATTTGGTCGAGTTCAACGCTTCCAAGACACAAGTTTGCGCGTTCAGTGCGAAGAGAGCGGCGTTCACACCGGCTCCTTCATTCCAAGGCACGTCGCTTAAATTAAGCGAACACCTCGGGGTCCTCGGAGTCGAACTGTCGCACGACCTGAACTTTCGTCGCCATATCGAGGGGAAGGCCAAGCTGGCTTCTAAAAAGCTGGGCGTACTCAATAAGGTGCGACGGTACTTCACGCCGGACCAAAAGCTGCTTCTGTATAAATCGCAGATCAGGTCCTGCTTGGAGTACTGCTCGCACCTGTGGGATGGCTCTGCCAAATACCAGCTTGCGCCTCTGGACTCAATCCAGCGTCGAGCCGTGCGACTAGTGGGTGACCCCGAAGTGTCCTGCGATCTAGAACCACTGCAACACCGTAGGGATGTCGGCTCCCTAAGTGTGTTCTATCACTTATTCCATGGGGAGTGCTCGGAGGAGCTGTTTAATGCGATCCCGCCGTCCCCTTTCCACCTTCGCACCACGCGCACTGGGCAGGGATTGCATCCCTACACGCTGGACTTACCGCGGATGCGTACCAATCGATTCTGCAGATCGTTCCTCTACAGAACCGGTAAACTCTGGAACGCTCTCCCTGCCCATATATTTCCCCCCAAGTACAGTCTCGGGTCCTTCAAGAGGGGCGTGAATGGGCACCTGTCAGGCCGGCATGGCATTCGCAACCCCCGCATACGACCGAATGTCCATGGGCGTCGTTAGACACCTTATGGGTGGCTCGGCGCCATATGTCGCGCTGTCAATAAAAAAAAAAAAAAAAAAAAAAAGCCCGCCTGCTTCTCAAATTGTCTCGAAATGTCGAGCTGCAGCGATACGCTCGCCATCATCGCACCGGTAAGCCGAATTCATAATTGAATTGATTGAGACATTAGATTTTTATGCAAATATAGAATCGCGAAGGCACAAGCGTCGGTCGGTTGTTAACAGATTTTCCGTTTTATTAGTTAGTACCTACCTGTTTCTACAAACAGATAGTAATAAAAACATTTATTAAATGTTTTGTTTAAAGTGTCTTTTTCAAATTAATTTTTAAACAAAAATACATGCTTTGAAAAGCTCCTAAATTCATAATTTCTAACATTTCTATAAACAATACAAATTGGCAATAATAAAAAAATATCACAAGAATTCATCCTTTCTAAGAGTTAAGAAGGAGTGAATCACTTCTGGCTAAGTCTCGTCCAAAAAATATTTGTCGGCTAGAGTGATATTCTTCATACATTTGACAGGAGTAAACCGACATCTACATTTCAGCTAGAGGTGGTGAAACCGCCTGAATTTTCAAAATAAACAAGAATATGAGTGCCTTGTATATTATCTTAGCTAAAGAGGTAGTGACCAGCGAAATAGAAATAGTGGTAAGCGATATTATAGACATACTATTACCATACTATGTTGTACTTCATACACTGGAGACAAATAAACTACTTCTATTTCTTCACTAGATAGATGAAAAGCAAAAAATAAAGAGAAAAAAAAAATGTCCTGAGCAAGAAATATAAAGCAACTACATGCTTTGTACTAACATATATATATAGACATAGAACTACTTCTATTTCTTTGTTCAAATACTCCAGTCATTCAATCTCATACATATGTAGTTATAGGGTCCACCCACACACACACATACACACACACCACTATACTGTACCTACGCTGGCACTGAATACACACACAGATGGACTACAACACTGCTTGCTTACTAATTCACCCCTCCGCTATGCAAACAGACCCTTGCCAAAATTAGCACTCACAGCGAAGGCTATCCAATCTTTTCTAACCACATGTGCGGGATCGGTGAGGGGATGACTGCTGCGACAAACGAGGGTAATTTAGCGGAAAGACACTTACAGAGAAGTCAGCGGTTCAAACCCCAATCAATATTTTTTTCCAACAAATTTTTTTTTTTCATTTAAGAACTTTTCGCGAAACATCGAAGGATCGATTCAATAGTAAGAACTAAACTTAGCGGGTGCATTTAAAGTATTTACATGTATTTTTCTTATTTCTTGAGTTTGGAAAGAAAATGTTTTAAATATTTTTTTAAGAAGTTTCCAAAGCTGCAGTCGCACCATGCGTCCTCTGGCTATTCTCTACGAGCAGTACGTACTGGTGAGGTCGTAGACGACCACCGCGACAGTGGAGTCGCGGATGTAGGAGGGTATGAGGGAGCGAAAGCTCTTCTGCCCTGCCGTGTCCCATAGCTACAGTCGCACGGTGCATCCTCTGGCTAGTCTCTACTCTATCTCTATACAAGCAGTACGTACTGATGAGGTCGTACACGACGACCGCGACAGTGGAGTCACGGATGTAGGAGGGTATGAACGAGCGAAAGCGCTCCTGCCCCGCCGCGTCCCACAGCTACAGTCGCACGGTGCATCCTCTGGCTAGTCTCTACTCTATCTCTATACAAGCAGTACGTACTGGTGAGGTCGTACACGACGACCGCGACAGTGGAGTCGCGGATGTAGGAGGGTATGAGGGAGCGAAAGCTCTCCTGCCCCGCCGCGTCCCACAGCTACAGTCGAACGGTGCATCCTCTGGCTAGCCTCTACTCTATCTCTATACAAGCAGTACGTACTGGTGAGGTCATACACGACGACAGCGACAGTGGAGTCGCGGATGTAGGAGGGTATGAGGGAGCGAAAGCGCTCCTGCCCCGCCGTGTCCCACAGCTGCAGCCGAACCGTGCGGTCCTCAAGGTACATGGTCTTCGACAGAAAGTCGATCCCGATCGTCGCCTGAACAAAAATGTACACATCAAGTATCCATTGTTTGTCGTATTATTGGAGGTGGATAAAATACCTTCAGGTAATTCTAAGGTCTAACTCACACGTACGTACCACATTCCAATATAAGACAGTCTGTGAATTAGTATCGAAATGCTTCGACGAACTCGACTGCAATATGTCGCACGTGTGAGTGCTAAAGACGTGTTTCCATACTAATTTACTACTCTCCACAGACGGCGACTATTTGTGGTTCGAAAGACGCTGTGCTGTGGTGCGTGTGAGTCAAGCCTAGTATACATAATGGGGTAGCTAGGAATTGAACTACTACGGCATGGGCGCTGCCAGGATTTCTTTCAGGGAGGTGCATTTATGTTTTGTAGATAAATGTATGTAATGTCAAATTCAAATCGTGCGCATTTGGAGAAAAATGATTCCATGTAGGACTCGTTTTTCGTCTCGTCGCCATTGTTAAACTATTTACACACTGTTTAACACAAGAATATTTTGAATATTTACACGACTGTTTTACACGACTGTTCTGTTGGCTAGGCATCAGTAACTAAATTAGTCAACGAACATGCAGAATCCTATTTTTATATGTATTTTCTTTCCTGACAGGGGGGGTGGAAGCGCACTCCCTTGCAACCCTGCTGTCGGCGCCCATGTACTACGGTATTATTTCCCAAATCATAGCAACGTCAACAGACAACACTGACTACCCACGTTGCTAACCACATGTTATCCTTGCCACTGGCAAGATACTTCACATGAATGCTTAAAGGCTTCGGGAGTGTCCGGACAGTGACACGTTACGATCTGTGGTACTCCCTTGTGAGACAGGCATGTAAATAAATAAATAAAATAAATAAATGTACTTAAGAGTAAGTTTCTTTTCCAATTGCGTGAAAAGGATTATCCTCTGATTGTCTATGGTTTCACTAATTTTAGGATTATCTCACGGACTTAGAAAGAGAGAGTATACAGTTCCAGGAGATAATCTTAAAATTAGCGGAATCAGAGGATAGTCCTCTTTCCCGCGATTGTGTCAGAGAATATAATATTTTGTAGAGCATAAAGCAAGCATTAGTGCTATCACGTTCACAGACCTGGTAGGTGTTGTCGAAGCTGTCATACATGAAGCGCGTGATAAGAGAAGTCTTCCCCACTGCAACACACAACACAATACACCCGGTCATTATTGTACAGTCATGGCGATGAGTTCTATGGAGTCATTGTCCAACATGAGTCTAGAGCAGCGGTTCTCAATTATATTTTAATCGGTACCCCTTAGTGGATTTTCTGAGACCCCAAGTAGGTGAGACGCCTGAGTAAAATGTTGAAATAAAACAATTTTCATTATGGTTGTTATAGTAATCACAATATAATACGGAATAGCTTGCATCAATTTTTCAGTGCAGATAATTTTCACAAATGAGATAAGTGGGACCCTCATGAATCTTAGTTTAATTTGCTTCCATTTACTAGACAATTGGACCTATTGGAGCGTTCATAAACCACGTGACAGAATAAGGGGGGGGGAGAGGTGTCGGTTCTCGGTCACGCCCGGTCACGAGGGCGGAGGGGGTACCGGTCTGAATGCACCAAAGCTGAGTCGTGCCGTGCCGTGCCGAGCGCTCCTGTAATTGTATCTACTCACCTCAATATTGGTCTATTCATGATCTTCCTTCCAAAATCTTCACAGCATTATAGTTAGCATTGATCAGAAATAGCATGCGTACCTCAGAGTTGTGTAAAATGTGATTTTATGAACGTCACGTGACTTGGGGGGCCGCCTTTCGGTCACGTCGGTCACGAAGGGGGAGGGGGTCCACCTTTCAGTCACGCCCGGTTACGAGGCGGGAAGGGGGGTACACCTTCGGTCTTATCCAACCACGGAGAGGGGAGGGTGGGGGGATGTCCAAAAGTGACCTAAAATCACGTCACTTGGTTTATGAACGCTCCGTAACATTGGCACAAGGAGTAGACCATTGGGTAGTTCTATAAATGTTCATAGGATGACAAAGTCTCTTTGTTAATGTACCCATGAGTAGCTTCCGAGTGCAATGTTCATTTTGAAGCTAAGACGAGTCAACTCTAAAATGTACCTAATTATAAAATTCGATAAATATTTTATGTTTATCACTCTTGTGAATGACTTGTGTTCATGTGTGGTATACAGTACTTGGGTCCAATATTTATGGCTTCATTATGAATGTATACAGCGCTGATCTGTGTAATTGTAGGCATGCGATGCGTCATGCATATCAGACACGACGACGACCGCGGCGCGGGGGGGGGGGGGGGGGGGCAAGCATATAACATACCTGCAAGCCCCACACGCAATATCCAACATTATAGAAAACCACTTACAGCTAACTCCGCTCGTAACCTACTTACTGGGTCAGGTCGGCGCCGCGCTAGGCTCTCGGGTTACGTACGTACGGAGACGCTAATAAATACATCAGTCTTGCAGATAGCGTCGCGCTCGTAAACCGAAACCAATAAATAATGTAGTCCCTATCGGAGGCGCCTACTTACCGCTCTGTTCGCCGAGGAACACCAGCTTGAACTTCCGCAGAGGATTGCCGAAGTCCCCGGACGCCGACATCCTGCGTTCGCTCGCTCTATCGCCGACAAACAGGGCACACGGGATACGGCACTTCACACCACTTCGCTATAGTCATGAGCTCACAGCGGCCGTACGCACTGGCTGGCTGAGGTCGGCGCCCGTTCGGTTTCAGCAGGCACGGTACATGCACCATACACTCACTCATGCGCGCCACGTACTATAATTTCTGCGTTCGTTCATTCGCCCGAAGTCGAACATTCAGTTCAGCTGACGGCCGAGGACGACGTAAGTGTTGCCAACTAAAATTTTGGGATAAATATGAAAAAATTGTTGGTTTACTATGATGTAATTTTTTATTATATATATTTTCTTTGTTTATTTTATTCATTACTTTTCCTTTTCCTTTCCTCTTTTTTTCTTTTCTATTTTCTTTCTTTCTCTCTCTCTCTCTGTAGTCTGTAATTAATTTTATAGATTGTATATTTGCGGAATTTGTTCCAAGTCCTGAATTTTAGCAGCAATTAATAAAGCTGAGCTGATCATCCATCACACTAAAGCGTTTAGTGGGACCAATCGAATTTTTTTGTTTCAACTAATTTACGCCAAGCAACCATTACAAAAAATATTAGCAAACAAAACGCAAGGAATGGTGACATGTAATAACAGCTAGCGAGGCGCATAAGATACAAGATAGACCAGCCAGACACAGCACACACAACCAAACCAATAACACCACCCACTCCTCGCGAAACCACGCTCAGAGAGGCGCCATGCCAGCCTTTCTTTGATGCCAGCTATAATGCACGGGACGGATCTCGGCGTGTCGTCGTCGCAGCGGGCGACCCGCCACGCGAATACATTATACAAGTACGGTGCGGGTGCGAGGGAGAACACTGACGAACCGCTGCGGCGGCGACACGCCGAGATCCGCCCCGCGCACTCTACACAAGGCGGACAAAATTTTTATAATAGAGTAGAGAGAGACATATATGGCCCTAGTTGGCTAAATATACACGGTGTTGCATGCAACCCCAACCGTAAAACCCGAAATGGATGATTCTGTACGTGAGTCGTGAAATAGAGCAACTTTTATTCTACGACTTTTTAATTTGAAGAAAAAAATTTTTTTTCTCCATACATTTTGAGAATAGGTATTTAAAATTTGTATTGAAAAAATAATAAATGGAAGAATAAATAACCGGTCCGCCTCCTGAAAGACTTCCTGGCTCCTTTCGGCTCGAAGGAATGTGTGGTATGAGTGGGTATCGAATTGAGAACCTCCTCCTTTTTTTGAAGTCGGTTATAAAGTGACTTATGGCGTGACTGGACAAACAGGTAGGTAGGTAAATTTAAAAACCATGCAGGGATTTACAATATTTATTAACCCTTCAAATATCATCTCAATTAAATTATTTTCCCTCCTTCATTTTCACGCGTTACCGGCGCGCCAAGGCCGCGACAAAAACTCAAATATTTCGCGAAATACTGAAGCTAGATCAATAAACTATATGGTTCCATAAATTCAATGAAATTGTCTATAGATCAATGTCAAAAACACAGCAAAAGAGGCGCTTACTTGTTTAGAAGTACCAGATATTTCATCGTTCATGTTATAAGCCCCGCGCGGGGGTGAGCCCCTTATAAATATAATTAGTGCATAAATAATTACTTATCAAACATTCTACAGAATCTTCGAGGAAGAAATACATTAAAATATACCTAGGTGGAGTAAGTTCGTTTATTCACACACTTTTTTATTAATTATTGATAGTGTATCAAAGTGTAGTGTAAAAAACGAATGTGTTACCAATTCATAAGTCCGTTATGAGTTATGAATCATAACGGACTTATGAATTGGTAACACAAACTTATGATGTCGCTGCTATCAATTCTATGTCAAAATTTGTGATTTTTTTGTTTCGAGACCACACCTACCTATATTTATTTTTTCCACGAAGTTAACTACGAGTGGCACAACTTCCGCTCCTTGACAATAGTCTGAATATTTTTAAATTGATTATGAAATTAAATACCTCTCTACTGAAAAGGAATTTACTATTAATCAATCACTGTCTCTTACAATAGGTACTGTATATAAAAGTTTGATTTTAAATGTTAATTACACACCACACACCGTATCCTGACAATCAAGGTAAGCAGAGTAATCGGTGTTGTGCTGCAAGTACTCCGGTAAATTACAGCACAACACCAACCACCAAATTTAGCAAAGTATTCGGACAAGATAACTATCAGGCAGCATGTAAGCCACGAAAGCACACCTGCTGCATGACTCGGTGGAAACACTGCCCAAAGGTGAGAGGCAAAATGTTACTATTGTAGTATTTAAGTCTTTTATTTTTATTGTAAATCATTCAATGTTTTAACGATGCCCAATAATGATATTTTTGCTTGGATCAAAATATAATAAGAAATGTTTTATACAGTATTTGACTTGGGCTGGGGTTTCCAAAGGGAACAACTTTCCTTCAACTAACTGGTAAGATAGGCGTGTAGTTTAGGCTTTTACGATTCTAGCGATGTAATTTTTTTTGCGGAAATTAGTATATCATGAGAAAATAATATTTTTAAATATTCATGGAGTAGGTATATTTCTGCATGACAGACCCACCATACCCCTGGCCGTACCCCTGATGGTACGGTGGGTATTTTTTTGTAATTCTGTAAATTATCACGCTGTGTGGCTCGCCAACGAGACCAGTTTCATACATACATCTCTTAGCTTTCTTGGGTTGAACTGAGTGTTGCCATAATCATGAAAATTTACTGTATTCATGGTAATTTCATTAAAGAAATAATGATTAATTGGATAAAAGTAAGCAAAACGAGATGAGCTGATTCAATTTTTCACCACTGGATATTTAACAAACAAACAAAAAATCGCGACGCCCCGACTAACTACTGGTCTGACATGGCCACTCCCTAGTGTTTTTTTTAAGCCGGAGAAGAGGCAACCCTACTAAGTCGCTACTGAAATATTTAGATTTTTGGCCCCCGTTTTCATTTCCGCAGGCTGTCTTTTCTTAAAGCAGTGCTTTGGGGTCCTTTATCATTTTATTTATTTATTAATTTTTTTACTGGTTGTTCGTAATGGAAACCCGCCCCTTGACTTGTTTACGTGCACTAGTGTAACAAATATATCAATAAAGGAATTGAATTGAATACCTACCTAAACTATTTTCAGATTGAGAACATGCTGAAATTTTCTAAATTTTGGTTGTCCACTAGCCTTTTCATAGTAAATTCGCTCTTAATTTAACGCTAGCTTAAGCCAGCCCATAAGCTCTCATAGCTAAGGGTGATTACGTCTCGGAGGAAACATATTTTCTTCCACAACAATTACATTGCAAATGATGTCATAGCCCATTCTGTTGTCTTGGAACACGAAGAGCAACACGAACACTGGAAAGAGAAGGGATATAAGAAGGTTCTTGATGAGTGAGCGGCAGAGTGCAGTCGCGAAGGTGAGATTTCCTGCGGGGTAGACGAGTACGGTGTCTCGAGCGCGGCCCGGCACTGGAAGTAGTGCGCGCACGCTCACCACACGTACGCCTAGGAGCGCCTTGCCCGGCGTGGCGCCGCCCGCGCGCCCTCCTGCTCCACTTGAAAGGCACGCCGCCTGCACACAAGCTTTTCAATGTGGGAACGGTCCTAAACTGAGGTAGTCGCAGCTAGGGCATACAATTGCACACAATAGATTATCACAACACACTCATATAGTATGTGCGCTCCAGTGTGAGAATTGCGGTCATTCACCCCTTCCTCTCAGCACGCACACATGCGCAGAGAGGCGTGTGTATCATAACATAGTACGAACGGTCAGCGGCCGCCCGGCTACCGCAATAAGCTAGCAACACAATAATTTCGCTTGATACGCAGAGCATAGGGAAGTATCGCTTCCGCAAATACGAGTACATTGGTAGGAAGGGGTGAATGACCGCTATTCTCAGACTGGAGCGCACATACTATAGTAATTATCATAATAGTTATGATAATTAGGGATATGACTCCCTTGTTGTTGTTGTTTTGGTTTGGGGTTGGCTCTAGGCCTGCAAACTAATTCCGCTTGGTTGGGGACCTTCGTGCAAAACCCCGCAGTCTCCAGCTACCCCAGCCAGCCTATGTCTTCCATGAAAGCCACAAGTCGACAGGGGTGTCTGCAGGCCGCTTATCCCTTACTCGCCTTTTACGACATGCACGGGGAGAGATGCAGTGGGACTATTCTTATTAAGTACCGACCCCACACAGTACATATGACTCCCTTCTTATATTACTAACTAGGTGGTAGGGTTTAACCCGCCCGGGTTGGTACGACCGCACTGAATGAAAGGTCGGTCGAAACGGCTATGTAAATAGTTTGTTTTCCGTCCAGTTCAGCGGGAAGCACTGACGTGGCACCAAGTTCACCCGGCGTTATGGGCTGACATCACGGATGTTGTAGGCGATGTAGCCAACCGTGTGTTTCCATAAAAAAAAAAGTTAAAAATGTATCTTTTCTTAATTTTTGTTAGGGATCGTACACAGGTAATAAAATAGTAAAAGTAAAAATATAAAAATTATACAGTGTGGGGCCGGTATTAAAAAAAATTATAGTGTGGGGCCGGTATTAAAAAAAATTATACAGTGTGGGGCCGGTATTAAAAAAAATTATACAGTGTGGGGCCGGTATTAAAAAAAATTATACACTGTGGGGCCGGTATTAAAAAAAATTATACAGTGTGGGGCCGGTATTAAAAAGAATAAGCTCACTGCATCTCTCCCCGCGAATGTCTTAAAAGGTGGCTAAAGAATAAGGACGATGCCGGAAGAAAGGGCGACATGCTAGCCACCTCTCACCTTATCAGTCGTTCCACCGAGTCATACAGCAGGTGGGTTTTCGTGCTTACTTGTTGCTTGATAGTTATCTTGTCGTAATAACTAAACATGGTGGTTGGTGTTGTGCTGTAATTTATTGCAGCACAACACCGAATGCTCTTCTTATGTATGTTAAAAATATACATACCTCATAGAAACAAACGAGAATGCGGTAAATAAATTCCAGTACAAGGATCTCCGATGTAATCTCTATAGCCTGCTTGTAATCCTCGAAGTGTTTAGTGAGCGCTTCAACGTCAAAACTGTTCACGTCACTGAAACAAGTCATCGCTCCAGTTTAGAAACGAGATTCATCATAAATTATGTATTTCTTTCTTGCTTTATTGACACATTCTCCCGCTGTCAAACCTTTCTTTTTAAATTCAAAATCAATATTGGAATGGTGAGGAGAGGCCTCCTCACCTTAAACTAATTGAAACAAACTTAAAACATAAGACTCTCTTCCTTGCTTTGTTTTTTGGCAATCGTCTTTTTAAGACCTTTTGGCCAGTGTCATGTAAGTGAGGATACATGGTCATATGCGATGCGGTCAATTATGGGGGAAAAAAATCAAACTGAACACAGAGGCTTAACAGCACACAAAAAACTACATGCGTATACGCATATCTAGGATATTTCAGAAGCGGGAAAATTTAAAAATAGAATGTAAATAAATTAAATTAAATTAGGATAATCTGAGGCTAATTTGGTTCTTTCTAATGAATTGCACTAAAATAAATATTACAAAGGGATGAGGGAGAGTAAGAAGATATTTAATATTAACAGGTAAGGAAATTTTAACAGGCAATAATTTTAAAATCAACTGATCAAGTGAGAAACTGAGGCTTGGAATCCCGACTAGGTAACTTTTTAGGTGTGGAGAAAGTACTAACAAACACCAATAACTCAGCGGTAGAGCGATAAAAACATGTTTGGCATGCGAGAAATTCATCATTATAGCTGTGTTTATTTTATTTAGTTTAACAATTAATTAAACAATCTACACAATACACCTCTACCAATCATAGCCTCTTTTTACTCCTGAAACTCTCGAACTCTTAAGGACTTTTTTGGGAATCATTTTCGATATTTTAGCTCGCCGCCGTCCGACTCCAATCCAATCATACTACAACAAACAAATATGAATTTATATACGAACATGTAGTTGAAGTAGTCGACAGCGACGTAAGTGACGGCCAGCTTCAGCATGAACAGCATGATGAAGTCTATCAGCTCCGCTGCCAATCGCTTGTACAGCGGCGCCACCACGTACTCGTAGCCTCCGTGCCGCGCTATCACTGCGCACAAATACCTCACATTCAACATAAGCGATAGGAGTGGCCAATGTAAGTACAGCGGAAGTATTGACGAGCAAAGCCTGTGCAGAACCATGATGATTTTTGTTGTGGAAAAGATAAACATACATTTTCATGTTTTTGTGAATTCCTAGGTATCGATGACTATCAACTGACTGACAACAGACTTGTTGTTGTACATTTTTTTTTGCAAGGCGGAATAAACTTACCCTGGACTGACATTAGAGTGTTGCGCGCTTCACACAACTAGTGATTGCAGTCGATAAAAATACTATGCTATAAATTTGTGTAGGACTATGTAAAAGTGTGGAAAGATGTCGGTGTCCTCTGTCTCCGCAGATTGCTGTTGATATGGGTTAATGCACGATGCTTTCTCTTTTGCTAATTGTATACATACTGAGAAATAATGTGTATAAATGTGAGAAGTAGTATTTCGTTTTTAACCCTTTCACTTCCTAACTTAAACTTATCTATTGTTTTCTATTGTTTTGGGTCATCCGCGCGGATGACCAGGAAGGTAACAGGTTAAGCGCCACCTTTCTTGTCACTGCAGCGCGAAGCGTTGTAAGCTCTGGTTATTGATTTTCATGCTGGCCGAAGAGTGCAGTCGCGAAGGTGAGATTTCCGGCGAGGTACACCGTACACGGCCTCTAGAGGTCGCCATGGATTAAATAATTTTTAGTGATATTTATAATGCGACTGAAATTAAATAAAGTGAAACTGAAATAATTTTCTTTCTGGTATCACTATGCACACCACAGATTACCAGTGTACACATACACGCACACACCTTTACACATTTACACTACCTGTGATGCTGCCAACTTTACTTTTTTATAGCTAGATTTTGTCAAATCAAATCCAAAGTTATGTCAATTCGAATTTACAGCATTTCATAAGTTAAACAATAGATATAAGATTATCGATAACAACTAAATGACTATAATTTATTAGAAAGTCCTAGGAAAATCGTATTACATGTATTACATTCGGCAAATGTTGAAACACTGAAGTTGGTATAATGCATGCAAGCTATATGAGAATTCTAGTGATCTTATAGCAAACTTACAGAATAAAACTACTGGAAGGTACCTTCAGCGGGTGTAGCACTGTCGTCTAGGGCGCGCTGTGGCAATGGTTCAGGCTGGCGGCCCGGCAGAGGTTGGAGGCCTGGACCGAGGCCTGCCAGCCAGTTGTTGTTGAGCGGCACCGAGTCGCCGCTCGGCGCCGGCCCGCCCTGCAGCGACATCAGGTAGTACGGGAAGCATGTTGACAGGCTCTGCTGAAGCTGCACTTGTTGCACCCACAATCGTAGCGCCGCGAAGTAGGTCTCGCGCGCCGACCTCTCGGCCTCGGCTTCGACCTCAACCATCGCTCACTGCGTTAGTGGCTGCTGAGTGTCCTGCTTGATGAACGAGTTATGAAGAATAACCGCTGAAAATCAACTATATTTTGGGTGACACCACAACAAATGAATGATGAAAATTAGGTACGAAATTTATTTACGAACAATATTGAACTGAGTAACAAACGAATGACCAAAGAATTTAATACTACTGAATGACATTATCAATAAATAAATGACACGACATGACACTGGCAAAATCAACAGAGAAAATCAAATGGAGACAGAATATAACAGGAAAGAAACAAAAGTGGAACATACAATTAAAAAAAAACAAAGAGAATATCTAGAATCAATTTCTTCCTCTTTTTACTTTATTCCTGACAATTCGCCGATTTATCTTAATTTATTGAAAATTTTTCGATGTGAGCTTTCGATATCGGAATTTTCGTTAACTCGAAAATAATATAAACAAATTGCGACCATGCGTATGCTATCTGTCATAAAGTCGGTCTCATGTCACCCATCTCTGTCTCTCTCAGTGGCATAAAATTCCGGCATCCAAAGAATATAATTTGATTGCGAAACGTTCTCAGCGGCGGTGCGCCTCCTGAAAGACTTCCTGGCTCCTTTAGCTCCTTTCGCCAGACTTCGGCTCGAAGGAAAGTGTGGTATTATGTCGTATGAGTGATGTTTTGGTGGTTTAAAAACCTAATGTTGAGGCTGTGCATGTCGTTTTTGTTACGTTTAGTTTCGGGCCGAGTGCCACCGAGCATACTACGGGAGACGCAACGCTACTGCGTTTGTATCGGAGCACGGCTAGCCAAAAATCCCTACTACTACGAAAATCGAAATCGCAATTTAATCTTTTATGACGTGACTTGTCTATCTCCGTTACCCATATCGCGCCCTGCGATATGGAGAGAGACAGAGCGAGCAAGGCCAGCGACAGGTTTGTTATCGCTGGCTTGGCTCGGGTATCTGGTAGTAAGAGCCGACCGTCCGACCAATCGGAAGCCTTGCTTGACGGCAACTTGACGGGATCACTACGAATGCCAGTCTGACGGACGATGATGGTACGGTATATTTGTGAATTTTGAAAGTTATTTGTAATATTATTTCAAATAGTATTTACTGAACGAATATTATTGTTTGAATCCAAAAAAAATATTGAAAAATTAAACCAGACTGTTGTTCTAATATTTTTGAAAAGTTGTACTAATAATCAGTGATAGGAATAAGTAGGGCTTATTTACCTAAACTTCGAGGAACAGAGTAAAATATTGGAGTCTTCCTTAAAACAATATTTTTTTCCGGTTTAATAATATTCATGGTGTTTTAATCTCGCGATTTAAAAAAAGTGGCCGCCATTTTGAACTTTTTAGATAGTGGACCGATTGCTATCAAAATCGATATCTGGGTGTATGTGTGGGCTCTGAATACGAATCTGTAGTCAAAATTTAGAAAAAGTGGCCGCCATTTTGAACTTTTTAGTTACTGGACCGATTGCTTTCAAAATCGATATCTGGGTGTCTGTGTGGGCTCTGAATACGAATCCGTTGTCAAAATGTAAAAAAAGTGGCCGCCATTTTGAACTTTTTAGTTACTGTACCGATTGCTTTCAAAATCGATATCTGGGTGTATGTGTGGGCTCTGAATACGAATCTGTAGTAAAAATTAAAAAAAAGTGGCCGCCATTTTGAACTTTTTAGTTACTGGACCGATTGCTTTCAAAATCGATATCTGGGTGTATGTGTGGGCTCTGAATACGAATCTGTAGTCAAAATTTAAAAAAAAGTGGCCGCCATTTTGAACTTTTTAGTTACTGGACCGATTGCTTTCAAAATCGATATCTGGGTGTCTGTGTGGGCTCTGAATACGAATCCGTTGTCAAAATGTAAAAAAGTGGCCGCCATTTTGAACTTTTTAGTTACTGGACCGATTGCTTTCAAAATCGATATCTGGGTGTCTGTGTGGGCTCTGAATACGAATCCGTTGTCAAAATGTAAAAAAGTGGCCGCCATTTTGAACTTTTTAGTTACTGGACCGATTGCTTTTAAAATCGATATCTGGGTGTATGTGTGGGCTCTGAATACGAATCTGTAGTAAAAATTTAAAAAAAGTGGCCTCAATTTTGAACTTTTTAGTTACTGGACCAATTACTTTCAAAAACGATATCTGGGTGTCTGTGTGGGCTCTGAATAAGAATCTGTAGTGAACATTTAAAAAATCGGCCCCGTAACTAAAAAGTTCAAAATGGCGGTCACTTTTTTAAATTTTGACAACGGATTCGTATTCAGAGCCCACACGGACACCCAGATATCGATTTTGAAAGCAATCGGTCCAGTAACTAAAAAGTTCAAAATGGCGGCCACTTTTATAAAATTTTGACAACGGATTCGTATTCAGAGCCCACACAGACACCCAGATATCGATTTTGAAAGCAATCGGTCCAGTAACTAAAAAGTTCAAAATGGCGGCCACTTTTTTAAAATTTTGACAACGGATTCGTATTCAGAGCCCACACGGACACCCAGATATCGATTTTGAAAGCAATCGGTCCAGTAACTAAAAAGTTCAAAATGGCGGTCACTTTTTTACATTTTGACAACGGATTCGTATTCAGAGCCCACACAGACACCCAGATATCGATTTTGAAAGCAATCGGTCCAGTAACTAAAAAGTTCAAAATGGCGGTCACTTTTTTTTATTTTGACAACGGATTCGTATTCAGAGCCCACACGGACACCCAGATATCGATTTTGGAAGCAATCGGCCCAGTAACTAAAAAGTTCAAAATCGCGGCCACTTTTATAAAATTTCGACCACGGATTCGTATTCAGAGCCCACACAGACACCCAGATATCGATTTTGAAAGCAATCGGTCCAGTAACTAAAAAGTTCAAAATGGCGGCCACTTTTATAAAATTTTGACAACGGATTCGTATTCAGAGCCCACACAGACACCCAGATATCGATTTTGAAAGCAATCGGTCCAGGAAATAAAAAGTTCAAAATGGCGGCCACTTTTTTTACATTTTGACAACGGATTCGTATTCAGAGCCCACACAGACACCCAGATATCGATTTTGAAAGCAATCGGTCCAGTAACTAAAAAGTTCAAAATGGCGGTCACTTTTTTTTATTTTGACAACGGATTCGTATTCAGAGCCCACACGGACACCCAGATATCGATTTTGAAAGCAATCGGCCCAGTAACTAAAAAGTTCAAAATGGCGGCCACTTTTATAAAATTTTGACAACGGATTCGTATACAGAGCCCACACAGACACCCAGATATCGATTTTGAAAGCAATCGGTCCAGGAACTAAAAAGTTCAAAATGGCGGCCACTTTTTTTACATTTTGACAACGGATTCGTATTCAGAGCCCACACAGACACCCAGATATCGATTTTGAAAGCAATCGGTCCAGTAACTAAAAAGTTTAAAATGGCGGTCACTTTTTTTTATTTTGACAACGGATTCGTATTCAGAGCCCACACGGACACCCAGATATCGATTTTGAAAGCAATCGGCCCAGTAACTAAAAAGTTCAAAATGGCGGCCACTTTTATAAAATTTTGACCACGGATTCGTATTCAGAGCCCACACAGACACCCAGATATCGATTTTGAAAGCAATCGGTCCAGTAACTAAAAAGTTCAAAATGGCGGCCACTTTTATAAAATTTTGACAACGGATTCGTAATCAGAGCCCACACAGACACCCAGATATCGATTTTGAAAGCAATCGGTCCAGTAACTAAAAAAATCAAAATGGCTGCCACGTTTTTAAATGTTGACAACGGATTCGTATTCAGAGCCCACACGGACACCCAGATATCGATTTTGAAAGCAATCGGTCCAGTAACTAAAAAGTTCAAAATGGCGGCCACTTTTTTTATTTTTGATTATGAATTCGTATTCAGAGCCCACACAGACACCCAGATATCGATTTTGAAAGCAATCGGCCCAGTAACTAAAAAGTTCAAAATGGCGGCCACTTTTTTTGAATTTTGACAACGGATTCGTGTTCAGAGCCCACACAGACACTTTTATTATAAAATAACCGTCGGAGGACCTTGGTTGAAAATTGTAAAATTTAGTAGAACGGACAGACATGCATTTGTTACGGAGCCCTACGTTCATTTTGAAATAAATGTTAAATTTTGTAGAACGGACAGACATGCATTTGTTACGGAACCCTACATTCATTTTGCAGAACTTATTAGGAGAATGGACAGACATAAACGTGTTACAGAACCCTACTTTTATTATAAAATAACCGTCGGTGGACCTTGGTTGAAAATTGTAAAATTTAGTAGAACGGACAGACATGCATTTGTTACGAAACCCTACATTCATTTTGAAATAAATGTTAAATTTTGTAGAACGGACAGACATGCATTTGTTACGGAACCCTACATTCATTTTGCAGAACTTAGTAGAATGGACAGACATAAACCTGTTACCGAACCCTACTTAACAGTTGCACTCTGGGTGTGCCGGCAGATCCCGTGCCACTCTAACTTAACCCTTAATGCAATGACTTAAGGTTTCATTTTAAAAATGACGCTGACGCGATTTCGCGATGTCGCGATTTCGAGTTATAAATTTTATTCCCACTTAAAAAAGTGCCAAGCACCGCTAAAGAAATTTTCACTTTAAAAAAAAAACAAGCAAACAAATAAACAAACAAATATACTTTCGCATTTATGATAAACAGCATCGCATTTATTATAAACAACATCCCCGTATACAATAATTTTGATTTCAAATTTCTTTTCAGTCTGTCAAATTTGCCTATCATGTGTACGCGCCCGCTATGGCGCGCAGTCGTGCTCCTAACTTGCGGAATTATTGTATTTTTCACGTTTTAAGCGTTGTATTATCATTAAAATGACTTACCTATGAAAGGTTACGCCATCTTTAGTTATTCCTGATGATCTTGAGCTCTTTCGACACGTACGAACTGCACAACTCGCCATTTTGCGTAGTGCACATATACGTGTTCTTTGTCCCCAAGTCACATGTGCACTGACGTTCGATCCCGCAGACTATTATATTGTAAGAGCATAATGCACTAAGACGCGGCTAATTTTCCCATATAATAGCGCTCGACGGTTGCCACTCCCGTAGTATGCTCGGTGCCGAGTGCTCACGAACGGAGCCAAAGGAACCAGTAAGGAGCCGAAATGTCTTTCAGGTGTCGAAGCCTTCTCCGCGGCGGCGCTCCTTGTGCTCGCTCTGAGTCCGTCCGTCAAATCCAACGTCACACACGTCACGGACGTCACGCACGGAAGGACCGAGTGAGGAGGAGAGGAGAGGACTCGCTCTCAAATCAAATGATTGAGACGAACGAGGACGACTACATACATACATACTGAGGATTAGATCAGGCAAGAGTCAGTTAATGGACCTCGGCTCGTCTGTTGCTTGTGTAGTCGTAGTTAGTGCAGTGCTTACGATCGAGTCGACATACGTCTGTCATTTCCGATCGGTGGTAGTGACTCGTGCGATATCGATATCGGAGTGCTCGGCTCGGGGCGTGTGTGCGTGAGTGCTGTGGGATCCAACATTCCGCTGGCGGCTGGCGGTGCGGCGCGCTTGAGCTGGTAGCGCCAATTCCTCGAGATAAGGTACCTGTCACTTCCCTCGTTCGCTCCACTCCCACTGCCCACACTGTCGTCGCGCTCCCTCTCTTCCGGTTGCACTCTGCATTAGCATACCTACTCAGGTCGGTGGATCGTGTTAACTGGTCGATTTGTATTTTATCTCATTCAGTGGTCGGAGCTAGCAATCAAGTGAGCTTCTCGTAAACTATTGTAGCGAAGAATACTTTTTCTTTCATACATTATTGTCTCTGAACTCTGTTTAGTGGATACCGGGATTCACTCACGTTCTCTTACCCAAAATGCACTCAATTTCAATGAAACAGAAATTGTTAGGTTAGGTTAGGTCAGGTCTGAGTCATGCAGGAGGTGGGTCTTCGTGCCTTACTTGCTGCTTGATCGATTGAATCTTGTTCGAATACTTTGCGAAACGTGGTGGTCGGTGTTGTGCTGTAATTTACCAGAGTTCTTGCAGCACAACACCGATTACTCTGCTTACCCCGATTGTCTGGATTCAGCGTGTGTGATATGTATGTATGTACTATTTCAGTTTATTGCTTAGCAACACAATTACCGAGCAATGCGATTGCTGCTTATGTTTAACCTGTAGGCTTATCCCTGCTTATCCCCCCTTACTCCCGGGCCACTTTCACCGTGCAAAAATTTGGCGCCCCGAACATAAACTCAAATATTTCGTAAAATAATGAAGTCAGATCAATATCATTTTTTTTTTATGGGAACTGACACGGTTGGCTACATCACTTACAACATCCGTGATGTCAGCCCATAACACCGGGTGAAGGTGAACTAGGTAGGTGCCATTTCAGTGCTTTAGCCGTTTCGACCGAAGTTTCATTTAGTGCGGTGGTAGCAACCCGGCCGGGATAAACCCTACCTCCTAGTAAGGTAAGAAAGGAAGGATCCTACAGTTTTACGTGGAATCCGAACCACAGTCAGCCTCCAACGGTCAATCGGTCACCCGTCCAAGTACTGACCGTGCTAAGGGTTGCTCAACTACAGTCGACCAACCGCACCACTGAGCTACTATTGCACTTACATTGACATTTGTAACAAAAAGCCGTAATTTTTAGGGTTCCATACTAATGCCTATTTATTACTAATGATATCCTAACAAATAATAATAAAAAATAAAAAAATGTAAAAAATTAAGGGGGTAATATAAAACAAGGAATATGTTTTTTTAACCTTTTTTGTTTGTTTTTACTCTATTTAAAAAATAATAAATAATACATGCATCAAGGTAGTATACATGCAAACTCTAAGGTAAAACAAGAAATAATAAAAAGTGACCAAATATGAGTCGGGCTCGTGCTATTACCCCTAGCCTGAAAATATTACTAAGGAATAAGGATGAGATGCCGTGCTAAAGGTCGAAAGGGTAGCCACCTCCACCTTGGCACGTTCCTTCCACCGAGTCTGGCAGTATAGGTGGGTCTTTGTATCTTACTTGCAGCTTGAAAATTATCTTGCCCCAATACTTTACAAAATGAGGATCCCAAACTGAATGAAACAAAATAGAATTTTTTTGTAAATACATTAACACAAATATACCTATTGTGGCTAAATGAGCGGTCGGATGTGATAATGTTTGGAAAAACCATTTTTTTAATGACCATCGGACGAAGGTTAAGGAGAAATTGTTATGCTGAATGGAAAGAGTACTTTGACAGGTCAGTAGAGAAGGTCATTTCGTACAAGACTATACAAGCGGAACCACTTCGATCTTTCACGTCGAAGCATAAAATTAATATTACAACTCCGATCTGGACACACTCCATTAAACGTGCCCACATGATACGAAAAATAAATTCACCAAATTGCAGCATTTGCATTCAAGTTGCAGATCAATTAAATATTTTATTAACCCTCATGGAAGAATGCAAAATTCTAACTAAATTTTTCCAATCTTCTCTAGCCCTCAGAGTGTAGAGATGGTTTGGAGAATTGTTTAATAATAATATAATATAACCATTTATTGGATGAAAAAAAGACAAAAGCAATATAACAAAACACAGAGTAAAAATAAAACTAGATACTAAACTAAAGAAACAATAACAAATAAATAACAATTTTGAAGAAAAACATAGCTAAGTATATAACTTTTATAGGTGAGTACATACTTTTATAGGTGTTTATCTTTAATAGGTGTACTATAGCGCTGGCATAGACGGCTTAAGTCCTATTGAAATAAAGAAAAAAAAATATGGATATAATATATTGTGTGGTGGTCGAGTGCGAATATCGGTGCGCGAGCTCGACTCGCACTTGGCCGGTTTTCAATGTTGGCAACCCAGACATCAAAGCAGAATGCAGTTTGCATCGCCATCTTACTTCCTTATAGAGTTTGTTCACACCCGTTGTGCTTACCCGGATAACTTAATAAAAAACAATCTTCACAAAATAAACCGGACTTTGGATGGGTGACTGTCCGAATCTTTTGAACCTGACCGTGGTTCGGATTCCCGTCTGGATTGATACCACCTCACTGAATGAAAGGACGGCCGAAGCGACTATGTAAATAGTTCGTGTTCTTCATCCAGTTCAGTGTAGCCAGCACGACCGAAGGGAAGCACCGACATGACACCTAGTCACCAAGGTGTCATACCCATGATGGGTGTAGTAGGTGAAGTGGCCGACCATGTCAGGTTCCATAAAAAAATTCATATACGCATTGACGAGACATTAGCTCTCCTCGTGTTGTCTTCTAGCGTGGCTGAAATATGAATACCTACATTACAATTTGTCAATATCAATAATTTATTATTGATATTGACCATTGACAATTATTGTCTTAAATTGACGTAAACTGGGTAAAGTCAATAATTTGATTATTGATATTGACCAAATGACAATTATTGTCTTAAATTGACGTAAACTGGGTAAAGGCCGGATGGCATGAGCCTTCTGCAGTGGAAGGAGGGGAAACCCGTGATCTGGGACGCGACGTGTGTGGACACCATCGCCGCCAGTCACGCGGGTACACCGCCATTACGCAAAAATCGTGTATGTTTTGGAGTGATCTACGCAATTATGCCGGTTCCGTAACATACAGCACCAGTACGCAATGCGGAATAATCGTGTATACATCGGAACTGCTCAGTTGATTCCAAAATATACGCGATAAGTCGCAGCTCGCCATTTTGTTTTGTTGATTTCTCTTTCTATTCTGTGTTGTTCAAATCTATCTATTCTTTTCTAAACATTGCATCATCGCATCATTGACGCGAAGGTACCTTTGTTCTGATTAACAGTTTTTGGTTGTTTCCGCACAAATAATTATTATAAACTGTTATACTTATATATAAAAGTAGCTTAGCTAAGTGAAGAAAATGATCACTAAAGACAGTTTAAAACAGTTTTTTTTTCAAGAAAAATGTGGTGAATACAAACGTAACTCTTTGAATTTGAATCGTCGGAGAAATTTTAATTGTTAAATGTAAGCTGGGCGAAAACGTCATTATACAGTCGGTCGCCCGTAGAAACTTCGCTATTTTTATTAGTACATACATATGTACATACCACACGCCGTATTCCGACAATCAGGGTAAGCAGAGTAATCGGTGTTGAGCTGCAATAATTCTGGAAAGTTACAGCACAACATCGACCACCATGCACGTTTATCAAAGTATTCGGACAAGATAACTATCAAGCTGCAGTAAGGAATGAATACCCACTGCTGCACGACTCGATGGAAGGACCGTGCAAAGGTGAGAGGTGGCTAGCCTATCGCCCTTTAGCACAACAACTTGTCATACATACATACATATCACACACGCTGAATCCCGACAATCGGGGTAAGCAGAGTAATCGGTGTTGTGCTGCAAGAACTCTGGTAAATTACAGCACAACACCGACCACCACGTTTCGCAAAGTATTCGAACAAGATTCAATCGATCAAGCAGCAAGTAAGGCACGAAGACCCACCTGCTGCATGACTCGGTGGAAGTACCATGCCAAGGTGAGAGGTGGCGAGCACGTCGCCCTTTAGCACGGCATCTTGTCCTTATCCCTTAGTCGCCTTTTACAACATGCGCGAGGAGAGATGCAGTGGGGCTATTCTTTTTATGTACCGGCCCCACACAGTACTTATTTATTAGTATTATCTACCAAATGAAGTCACTTACATGGCACCTAGGTACGACAGAAAAATATATTCTTTGGTCGTGCCAGCTACACTGAACTGGACGGGAAAAAGAATGATTTACATACCAGAATGTAACAGTGAAAACCATATGTAAATCGATAAAGTGGTTATCGAGTTATAAGTATAAATAAATATAAATAAAATTTTAATTTCCATAATATGGCATTAAGTCGGCCTTTTGCTCTGCAAAATTCATTTAGTTTTTTTTTATATTGTAAAATCTTTTTAGGCAACGGCTTAGCGTAAGGGCTTACGAGTGTAGAAACGCCTTGCAAGAAATAAAAGATTCGTAAAAATATTTTAAATAACGATGTAAGTAGCATTGCACAGTTTGGAACATGGATTTCGCTTTCATTCACTACAAACTATACACGACCAGTACGCAAAAATCGTGTATATATTGTAATCGCAAATGTGGAAAAATTGCATTCCAAAATATACACGAGGTTTTACCTATGGCTGCGTAATGGCGCTGTATAGAATGGAAAGACGCAGTGGCGTGTTGTGCCAAGGGGCAGAAAACCTCAGCCTACCATGTATGTTTCATGTAAATTAGACAAGTACGTAATTTTCTTCATATTAAATATCAAACCCAGTACTATACCAATCCAAGCCGAGCGCTTCCACAATTTAGTGCATTGCGTCAATTTCGATTATATGGAGTAGGCTGTGTATGAGGAGTCGCAAAGGCAGAGCGTCAAAGTCAAGCATCTGTATGGGCTTTCAAAGGGTGAGCTTGTGAGCGAGAAAGAAGTAGGGTTATGCAGCGCGCGTGACGAAGATGGCATGTCTCAAAACGTCACGACGCTAGCAATGCAGTGCGCTCCTGTATTCCTGCGTGCGTAAAACAAGGTAACATGCGTGCGGGCGCAGTATAATTTTTTTTTGTTTTTTTTTTATTTTTATTATTCAGAAAATGTACAGCTTAGCATTACAATGGGTGATGATGATTGATGAGTGTACAGTAATTATTTTAGCCAATTACAGATCTTCCTTCAAATTTTAAAAAATGCTTTGTTTGCGCTTTGGTTTTTGACGTTTTGGCTATGGAACGTGAAAGTATACCTAATTTTTCTAATTTTTAAGTTTGAATCAACAATAATATGTATTTATTAGCGAATTTAATATGCAATAATTAATTTCTTAGACCCAGCCTATCCGACCACTCCACGCCATAAGGACTAATATCACATGGCTCATTTATCGGTAACTATGCTTTTATGGCTTTTCATTGGGCGAGGATGGCGAAGATATACAAAACATAGTCATTTCACAACAATCTAGCTTACAAGGACTATAACATTCTTTAAAAAGTGTTAATTTTAAGACATATGTTTATCTATTTTTAAGTTATGTAACATATGCTAACAATAAATATATTTCATTTCATTTCATTTAAAACATCTCTCACATGTTTAAGTAATTTATTGAAATCTCACAATGGGGCTGACAGAACTAAGAATAAAAGAAAAGGACTATAAAATTAGAATGTATTCTATATAGTAAGTCACAGCATCCTAGAAATGACTGAGTCTGTTTCGGATCGAGTTTGGTATCAGTTGTCCAAGCTCATCAATTCCAAAAAAACTCTGGGAAAAATTATCTCAGTTATAACTTCCTTCAGAACCACTGATTCGGCGTTATGTTAAGAGGTTTCAACGAACATTACATTCACAAGAGTTCCACAAGGGAGCTACCTGTCGTTGAAATATTATGCCTGGTTCGCTGCGCTGGTGACATCCCTGTTTGAATGACCTCCTATGCCTGGTTTGCCGGCGACATCCCTGTTGGAGTGGCATACTATGCTTAGTTCGACAGCGACATCCTTGTTCGGGTGGCCTACTATGCCTGAAGGCCGGGAGGACTGGAGGAAAATTTGAGAGGCGTATGACCAGCAGTGGACGCTTACACGCTGACTGACTGACTATGCTTAATTCGCTACCGGCGAGGCGAAATCTCTATTTGCGCGGCCTACTATAAGTAGTACTATAAGTAGGTTTACGGGCGACATCCCTGTTGGGGTGGCATACTATGCCTAGTTCGCCGCTGACATCCCTATTTCTCCATCTACACGAAAACTTTACACTGCTTACAAACTAATTGCAGAGTTCTATACCGAATCGATAAGTGCCAAGTATGTTTTCAGAAAGACGCACCGCGGCGCAAACTAATTAAACTTTCATTGCCTCTCGAAATGGTGTCTGTCGTTGAATATCGGGAAGCCGCAGGCTCTGGTTGCAGGGCAATCAATGCTTCTCTTTGTCCTACGACTTAATGTTAAAAAGCGATCAATGAATACCGCAGCAGAATAAACTCCTGCACATAGTCACCATAGTCACATGTCGACGCGACGTGATTCGTACTCACTAACTAAAAGCAGTACGTTTGCCATCTCATTGTAGAGGCGATGAAGAAGCTGATTGTTCTGCCATACGAAAGCAGCGAAGCTGGCAACACCAAAAACTAGGCACCTAACGTCCTGCATGCACATGAAACCGCCAACATGATGAGAATACTGGGAATAACAAAGCTGCTGTAGAATTCAGTTTTTTTTATAGAGAAACGGCAACATGCACCGCCGAGCCACCCATAAGGTGTCTAATGACGCCCATGGAAATTCGGCCGCATGCTAGGATTGCGAATGCCATGCGGTCCTGACAGGTGCCTATTTACGCCTCTCTTGAAGGAACCGAGACTACTTGGAGGGAAATATGTGGGCGGGTGTTCCAATGTGGTATTTACGAGCTGAATTAATAGTTTAATAGTAGTTTTGTGAGCGCTAAGACTGAGCAGAGGATGCCGCAGTGTGGAACGGACAGATTTGAGAGCGACACAGACATGTCAACTCACATACTTCCATGTAGAATGTAACCGACGAGACGCGGCGGCGGCGGCGGTGACTCATAGAGACCTACTCGGTCGATCATCACATCAGAGTTAATTAATTACAGTCGGGCCCTAGAATTCGAAATCAAAATGACCGTAACTAATTAGCAACAAATTACCCACCTAATCGCGTTTTGATTTGTTATGGTTATGGATGCTTCGCTAATAGGCCAGGAAACGAATGATTCTAGCCGGAAAGCTCGAAAGCAGAAAGTTTGACTTTGGAACCTTGCCTTGTTCTGACTAGTTAGGAGGCACTGGCGGCTGGTCCTAAAGTGCGCTCGTGCGCCGCACTACCATACCACGAGAAGTCTTCACTTCACTCAAAATAAATAATACCTTACAACATACTACATTAAAACCATAAAGATCGTACTCCAAATAAATACGAATGTGAATTCGACCTTATTTTATAGACCACAAGGCACGTTTTTGCGAGTAACCGCGCGCGCCGTGCGGAATATAAATCGCACGCGGGTCTCCCATACTGAATGTATGGGGATCGGCAAAACACCGCTGGCGCGTGAGACAGAAGATACTTCATAGAAACAGTATGGGCCGAAAGGAGTTCTGCGTGCGGCGCACGATCGCCAAACAAGGACGCTATATCGTGAATACCCGCGCGTGCGACACGTCGCGTCGCCGATTCGTTTTGCACAAGTCCGTCTTACAAACTCTTTGCCGTCTACCTAGAGTCAGCGCGCTGTCATGTGATGTGTGATGTCACATACCCGTTAGCGCGCGAATATTTAAAATGGGATATGGTTAGGTTTTGTGCTTTCTGTCACGTGATACTGTGAATTAAGTGGTGCCGATATTTGCCTAAGCGTTGGTTAAAGGCAAGGCTTTACAATCAGGTGATCCCGGGTTCAATTCCTACTTTTCAAATGCTTTTATTTTTATATTTTTTTTAAAGTATTTTTGGACTGTTTTCTTTTTGAAAGCTGCAGTAGTGTTCTGTTCTATGGGGTGTATTCATAAAGGTACTAAAAATAAGTTAAAAAACTTGTTTGGATTTTTTTGTTTTGTTTTTTGCAACTCATTGAGTGTCTTGAGAATATTCATACTAGGTACTTACATAATAAAACGCAGGCGTTTAAAAAATTCAGAAGTCCCGATCTTAAAATAACATGACGGGAATGTGTTGGTAAATTTGGTATTTAATTAGGTAGGTACTTAGCGCACTACCGGTCACTGAAGTCACCAGCCGCCACTGTTAGGAGGTAAACATACTAAAAGTCCCCACAACTGGGGGGTGCGCCCTAGGTGAGCACAAAGAAGGTCCCATTTTTCAGTTTTTCGGTTATATCTCGAAAACGGTGCATCATAGGAAAAACTGTTCAATTACGGAATAAAAGGTGATAAAATTCTCTACAACTTAACAAAATAAACACTTTTTACCAATTCTCAATCGTTGTCGAGATATAAGGCCCGAAAAAAGGCCGATTTTATTTGCAAATAAAGCAATGTATGACAAAAACAGATTTTTGCTTTTATTTGCAAATAAAATCGGCCTCTTTTCGGACCATATATCTCGACAACGATTGAGAATTGGTAAAAAGTGTATATATCAAAGTTGTAGAGAATTTTATCACCTCTTATTCCGTAATTGGACAGTTTTTCCTATGATGCACTGTTTTCGAGATATATGCGAAAAACCGAAAAATGGGACCTTCTTTGTGCGGCCGACTACGCAAGGCCTCGCGCAAGGCTCCCGAAGTCTTCTGTGCCTGAAGGCTTGGCCCATATCGACCGAAGTCCGAACAGGCGCATTTCAAGCGGTACTGTTAGTGCTCGGTGATATCGGCCTGTGTCTGCTTTTGACCTTTGTTACGCCTGCGTAGGCACGATGAGTTTATAGCCGCCAAACAAATGCGTGTCCGATAGATCTTGTGTATTCAACATGCGTGACGTAGGTATGGAAGTAGGTCTGCGGGGCAGAGCCGGGCGGGACGGGAAGCGAGGCTGGAGTTAGTCCAGATGGCGCGGCAGCCGGCGGGCGCCGGCCGTCTGTTTGTAGTTCGAGTGTTGAATGTAGACTGTAGAGCACCACGAGGCCGCCCCGGCTCCGCGCCGCTGAGGTCGCCCGCCCGCCCGCGCCGGCTACTCCATAAACAACCTCACACTACCGTGTGGTGCTGGTACTTGAAAAGAATAGCCCCACTGCATCTCTCCCCGTGCATGTCTTAAAAGGCGACTAAGGGATAAGGACAAGATGCCGTGCTAAAGGGCAACAGGCTCGCCACTTCTGACCTTGGCGCGGTACTTCCACCGAGTCATGCAGCAGGTGGGTCTTCGTGCCTTACTTGCTGCTAGATCGATTGAATCTTGTTCGAATACTTTGCGAAACGTGGTGGTCGGTGTTGTGCTGTAATTTACCAGAGTTCTTGCAGCACAACGCCGATTACTCTGCTTACCCCGATTTTTGGGATTCAGCGTGGGTGATTGATTATGTATGTATTATGTACTACATACATCTCCGGATCGTATGAACTGCAACTCGCTGTTCGCCCGGTCTCTCGTCCAATGTCCGCCGCGCCTGAAACAGCTTTCCTTTCCTTAGGTCAAACCAGGTAGGTTTCAGCTCTATTCGCTACAGAGCGGCTATTTGACGCCCATCGTCAGGGCCCTCTAGTTCGTAAACCGTAACAATTAACGAAATGAAATGTTCTCAAGCACGGACTAGTCTCAAGGATAACCACATATCTACTGTATTCTCTGGAGGGTAATTCTAGCGAGATGTTTTATAACTAAGGCCATTTGTCGCTAAGAAGGATCATCGCATCGGTTGGATTGAATCGCTAAGGCGGTTAGAAGGATCGGTTGGATTGAATTACAGACCGCAAAGTTGAAGGATCTGTTTCATATACCTGACCTGCTAGATACCTTCACAATCTACAAAAGTAAAAGATTTACCATTTCCTTAATTTTACATACCTGTGCGGTTTTCCGTAACTTTAAAATCGTAAAGAATTTCCTGCGGAATGTTGGCGACACAGTACCTACCTACCTACTTACGGTGACGGCCTCATCACCGTCTCGTCGTAGTCGTGTCGTCGAATAGCGTTATCCATCAGGCGTCACGTCATGCGTAGGCACAGTACCTACTGCGCGTGACACAAATCTGTCCCCCCGAACTCGCAAGGGGTTACGAGTTATGTCAGACGGGGTCGCCAAAACAATTATTTGTTCCACGTAGTATTTTCAACGCGCGCGCACGCGTACGTGGGCGCGTCGGTCTCCATACATTTTATGTGGAAGAGTGCAGCACGCAGTGTGTCGCGTAGCGTAGGGTGGCGTGGGCGCAATGAAACTGCGTGCTGCACTCTTCCATATAAAATGTATGGAGACCGACGCGCCCAGATTCGCGTGTGTGGCGTATGTGGGCCCAATGAGTTTCCAGCTTAATACATAAATTGTCAGCCTCGATAGCTCATTGGTGCAGACAGTCGACTGTTGCTATTGATTGTTAAGCAACGCTGGGCGCGGTCAATACTTGGATGGGTGACCGCTCGACCGTTGGAGGCTGACCGTGGTTCGGATTCCACGTACAACTGTAGGTCCCTTCCCTTCCTACCTTACTCGGTGGGTTGGTACCACCGCACTGAATGAAACGTCGGTCGAAACGGCTATGTAAATAGTTTGTGTTTTCCGTCCAGTTCAGTGTAGCCGGCACGATCGAAAGGAAGCACTGACATGGCACCTAGTTCATCCGGTGTTATGGGCTGACATCACGGGTGTTATCGAACCGTGTAAGTTTCCACAAAAAAAAACATAATAGGTAGCAGGCAGGGTGTAGGTTTTTCAGTAAGTACCCCAATCACGAGATTTAAACTACTACGCTACGCCGTGTTCTCCGCATCATTTTGTATGGAGAAACGGAGCAGCGCCTCTAGTGATAGATTTGCGAACTTCGTTTCACCATACAAAATGATGCGGAGAACACGGCGTAGCGTAGTAGGTTTCTCGTGATTAGGGTACTAATGATGCAGTGCGGTTAGATGCAACGGGTGCGTGGGCGCGCGGGTCGGCAGCGGTCGGTCGGCGGCGATGCATGCCGCGACGACGACGCTTGATTAGGCGGGCAGGCGTGCACACTCGACCCCGTCTGCCTGCATACTTTGTCTGCATAATGGAACGATGAATCACAGAATATCGTCTTGTGTGCGTCCTATAGATAGGGGACATGAATGTTGATAATAGAAGCGCAGTCAGCCAGACACACCTGGCCGTAGAGTGTGTTGCGTTGCGTGCGATGCATTCGCGTGGGGAGGTGCAGGCAGGTACAGGTGCAGGCAATCGCACGGGTTCAGTTTATTTTTTATGGAAACTGACATGGTCGGCTTCATCTGTCACAGAATATCTAATAGGTACTGTCGTACCAGAAGCGAAACTCCACAAAGCCACATAAAGGAATAGCTACTCTTGCTGAGACGCAATAAAGTGCAATTCAGCTCGCAAAGCGCTGCATGCCTAACTCGAATAATAGCCTACACCACGCTTCTCTTTCTATCGCGTAACTCTATCTCTTTTGGCGCGATTCGTATCGTGTTAGGGTTTCGCCAGTCAGTAGGTATAGAAACAATAAATTGAGAATGTGAACCCTGTTGCTAAAGAAACAGGACGCGTGCGATTCAATGTACCGACGACGCGACGTCACAGGCTCACAGCAGTCTAATTTATAATAGGTAGGTAAGTAGACCGTAAGAGACGCGAATTTTTTTTTTTGCGTATGCTGCGCATTCGTGTCGTGTTACTAGTACTAGTTACTCTATTTACTAGGCAACAACTACTATAACTAGGTACACCTACTTAATTAGGAAACTCCTAAAACTACATGTAAAATGAACAAAATATAAATATTTCCTACCTTCCAGAATCTTTCGGTAAAGTAAAAAAAGACAACGTTGAGTTCTTCTGTTTATTGAGACAGCCGTACACGCAAGAATTATTATTAGTATTACGATGCTCCAATTGCTTCATTATTATTATATCGAAGAATAGGCACAGAATACTTCATAAGTACTGAATAGAATAGTTCGTTCCATCCAGCCGATCGACTGTATGCGTGCGCTCGCAAGCGCGGGGCTGCCCGCCGGGTTTTGTACTCTCAGAATATCGCGCGCTGTAGGTGATTATCGCGGTAGGTATGAAGGAGTGTCTGAGGCCTGCCTATGTACAACATCCGTGATGTCAGCCCCTAACACCGGGTGAATTAGGTGCCGTGTCAGTGCTTCCCTTCATTTCACGTCGGCTACACTTAACTGGACGGAAAACACGAACTACATAGCCGTTTCGACCGACGTTTCATGCAGTGCGGTGGTACCAACCCACCGAGTAAGGTAAGAAGGGAAGGGACCTACAGTATTACGTGGAATCCGAACCACGGTCAGCGTCCAACGGTCGACCCTCCTCGGTGCGCGAGACCGACTCGCACTTTGCACCTTTTACCTACTCAATAATGATGACGAATATGATTTCTTACATACTTAATATAAAATGGTATGTCTGGCACCCTTACCACAGATTACTAAATAGTTACTTCGCCCTTACGTTTATAGCTCGTGAACGGGACACACAATTTACATATATTTATCACTATGTATATAATTTTTGAGCTATCTATTACCATGATCTTTCTCGAAGGGGTTGAACAGGGAACGAAAAATGCTTACTTTTACAGTGTCCCGAGCGGAGCTGCGGGACTGCGAGCTGTTACGTTAGTAATACAATGGCTGTTACATCATCATCATCATGCCGTATCGGTTCACTGCTGGACATATGCCTCTAAGAAGGCACGCCACCACACGCGCTCTTCTGCTCTTCTCATCCATCCACTACCGGCTACCTTTTTTAGGTTGTCTGTCCACCTAGTCAGGGGCGTCCCACGCTACGTTTGCTTGTACGTGGCCTCCATTGTGTGACCGGGTGTGCTCGACCCGTCTAACCCAACGGTACAGCGGTACAGCCCAGTCCACTGCCACTTCAGTTATCAATTTTTTTTTAGCAATATCGACTATCTTTGTTCTTTGTCGTATTTTATAATTACGGATTTTATCGATCAAAGAAATGCCGAACATTTTATTTTTCCATAGCTCGCTGAGCGATTTTAAATTTGTAGAGCAGTCCCACCATGTCGGACTCCACGTTTGAGCTCCGTACGTCATTACTAGCAGAACGCACTGAACGCACCTTCGTCTGTAGTGACTGTGGGATGGAGGATGTTACATCATAGCCTATCCTTATCCTTACCTTTAATAAAATCTAACGTCTGCTTTCTGTCTGTCTGTCTGTCCGCTTATAACTCAAGAACCACTGAACCTATTTTAATAAAAAAAAAATCTACGGATAGCTTGATTCTTCCCATCAACTATACATAGGCTACTTACTATTACGATAAACGGCTTATGAGGTTAGCAGAGAAGTCAAATATGAGAGCGGGCGGAGCCGCGGGCACAGCTAGTTCTATATAATATCACGATATCGTTGATAGAGAATGCACAGTGAGCTCAGAAGAGATAGCTATCAGTCAGAGTAAAGTCGCGGGCGCATTTCAGATAAAATTCAGCGCGTGCGCAGTGTGACGTGTGCTGCGGTGTGAGTTGTGACCCAAGATAACCACGCTGTGTTTTGGCGTAAACTGAACATTCCACCGGCCTTGGGTACATCATTTTAACAAAATGCGAAATATATCTTTTTTTTTTATGTTATCGAGCTGTGTTTTATCTCAACTGACCACACATACTCCGCAGTATGTAGAATAACGGATGTGTTTGGTGTGTCCTCTTGCTTGCTAGGCCAATGTATGGCTTCGTTCCTGCTTGAAACGTTCCTACCATTTTGCTACAAATGTATTGTAAAACCATTTGTCAAAAAACAAAAGTAGGTAGGTACCTACCTACTAACTGGTACTGGGTGAAAGATGGTCACACGACAGCCTCGGCTGCAAGCCAGCAATTCATCCATATTATAGCGAAATAAAATCAATAAGGTCAACAGTAAAATCAACAGCCTAGCCGAAACTTCCTAAAATACCCTGCTAAGTTTCTTTCCGGTTTTTCTTCGTGGGTGTAATCGAACCGGATAGAACTAATTGCTAATTGTGACAATTTCGAGTGCAGTCTGCCATGTCTACTACTGATAATTATTCAATACAATACCGGATTGCACAAAACAATACAGATTCAGGGACTCGTGGATTCAGGTGACGGAGAGAGTTACAATCAAGTGCAAAGATTTTGTAAGGAGAGTAGATATGCGAAGGAGGCGTGTCCGCGACACGGTAATATTGGCAGATTTTCCCATATAAACACTATCGATGTGTGCGTGAGCGCACGGGGCTGCAAAGCTTTGGATTGGCCAAAAATCGCTGGTGCGAATGTAGTCGTGCATTCGTGTGTATGAATTGTGATTGTGTGCGATCAGAAACTGGCGACAGCGGTTCTGGTTCCGGCACGAGTGGGCGTTCATGGCACATCTTCTCTCCTTACAAAATCTTTGGTCAAGTGTAAGCTACGTATTCACTAGTAAACATTTGTTTATAAACACTGTGTCAGAAACAAAATCTTCGTGTTTCTGAAACAAAAAATTATGTTGCGGTAAACACTACGTGTTTATCAAAATGTTTCTGTGAATCAGTCGCGCAACAGGTTTTTAAGAGTGTGAACGTGTGTTTCTCTTGTTTATAAACACTACCTGTGCCCGCGGCTCCGCCCGCTCTCATATTTGATTTCTCTGCTAACCTCATAAGCGATTTAGCGTGATAGTAAGTAGCCTATAGTTGATGGGAAGAATCAAGCTATCTGTATCTGTAGATTTTTCTTTATTAAAATCGGTTCAGTGGTTCTCGAGTTATGAGCGGACAGACAGACAGAAAGCAGACGTTGGACTTTATTAAAGGTAAGGAAGGCGCTAGTGTGGGACGACGAATTTTTCGAAAGACGACCATTTCTTTCTTTTCTTTCGAGCAAACATTGCCTTATGAAAATAAATGTACGCAGCACACAACAACACAAACACAACCTCCTCAGGCGACATACTCGAAACAACTGGCTGATGTGGACGTCGAAGTCTCCGAAGCTATTGTTTCTGTAAACATCTACGTGGTGTTTCAGAAACATGTTTATGAAACATTGTTTACTAGTGAATACGCGGCTTCAATTTTATATCTACAATCTGTTCCAAACAACAAGTGTATGTATATAGACGCGTTCACTTTTCACTCCAATTCTATTTTCAGTGAGCTCCTGTGCGATCGAGTGCTTTTTAACTTTCAGAGGCAAATGGCAATGTATCACTCGGTATCTAGGTGGAGTACATATCGATAGTGTACATAAAGGCGCAGTGTAAACGCCATCTACACGTTTACGCTGAAAATACAAATATCTACGGGCACACAGAGCATGCGAGGAATTGGAGATGGTAGAAATCTCATTGGCATACGTTGCATTGCGTAGAGTGTTTTCATTTTATGAAGGTACGAGGGGTACGTGGTTGGAAGTGGTGCGAGATGCGACCGCGCGGAGCTCAGTAGAGAACGAACTCGGTGCCCGGTCGGTACACACGTTCTACACGTCTCCGCATCGCTCCGTCGAACCGAGTCGTTCCCTACTGAGCTCCGCGCGGTCTCACCACTTCCTACCTCACACCTCTCGTGCCTTCGTAAAATGAAAACACTCTACCTTCAATTAACTTCGATCGACCCCACCATCCCTCCTTATTATAAAATTTATTTCACATATGCAATCCGACACATCTCCGGAAGGCTATGCAATGGGTTTTTTTTTATGGAATCTAACACGGTTGGCTACGTCGTCATCTACACACACGTGATGTCAGCCCGTAACACTTTGGTGAGCTAGGCTCCCATTGGTCGCGCCGGCTACACTGAACTGGACGGAAAACACGAACTATTTATATAGCCGCTTCGGCCGACCTTTGATTCGGTGCGATGGTATCAACCCGGGCGGGATAAAGCCTACCACCTAGTAAGGTAAGAAGGGAAGGAACCTACAGTTTTACGTAGAATTCGAACCACGGTCAAACGGTCACCCACTCAAGTTCTGACAGCGTACAGGTGTATCACGAACGGTGGTCGATCGATCGCACCACTGACTGAGTTACCGAGGGTGAAAAAATAATCAGGCTGTAGAGGCTATGCGTTATAATAATCAAGCCTTCGCTCATAAGGGCTCACCCCATGGGGTTGGAAGTGATCAAAGGTAGCTCGATTTGCTGTTAATTAAATAGCGGAGCCGCGGGCACACCTAAACCCTAAAAAGCGGCGGAGGGTAGTCGAAGCGGTCTTGGAGTTGGACGCTTGATTTCAAGGTCCGAGGTTCGAATCCGGCCGACGACGTGCACCAATAAGTATTTCTATTTGTCAGCCTCGATAGCTCAGTGGTGCAGACAGTCAACTGTCGCTATTGAATGTTAAGCAACGCTGGGTGCGGTCAGTACTTGGATGGGTGACCGCTGACCGTTGGAGGCTGACCGAGGTTAGGATTCCTCGTAAAACTGTAGGTCCCTTCCCTCCTAATCTTACTTGGTTCCCTTACCCGCCCGGGTTGGTACCACCGCACTGAATGAAACTTCGGTCCAAACGGCTATGTAAATAGTTTGTGTTTTCCGACCAGTTTAGTGTAGCCGGCACGATCAAAGGGGGAAGCACTGACATGGCACCTAGTTCGGTGTTATTGGCTGACATCACGGAGGTTGTAGGTGATTTAGCCAACCGTGTCAGTTTCAATAACAAAAAAAAAAAAAATTATAATAATTTATGTGCATTTACCTCTACACCTGCTGCTAAACCATTCGGCGTTCGGAACTGATTTAAAATTGTACTGTACCAGTACGCGTCAGTAAATAATGTACATCGAGATTTAGAAAGAGACAATCCGGCTGTAGAGCGTCGTCCCTGTCGCATAGAGGCATGTGAGTTAAGCTAGAAACTCATTGGGCCCACGTACGCTACGCACGCGTACGTGGGCGCGTCGGTCTCCATACATTTTATATGGAAGAGTGCAGTACGCAGTGTGTCGCGTAGCGTAGGGTGGCGTGGGCGCAATGAAACTGCGTGCTGCACTCTTCCATATAAAATGTATGGAGACCGACGCGCCCAGATTCGCGTGCGTAGCGTACGTGGGCCCAATGAGTTTCTAGCTTTAGTGCGACAGGGCGATGCTTTACAGCTGGATTGTCTTTTTCTGAAGCGCACTGTACCACAGATTACTTAATAGTTACTTCTGTACCTTCTACCCCTTGTCCCTGTCTAACCGTGTCCTACACTGGCGGCCGTGGACAGGAAAACGGAGTGTGGGAAGACCACCCGCCAGGTGGGACGACGACATCAAGTACGTCGACGGAAAGCAGTGGTTCCGTACCGCTGAAGGCCGGGAGGACTGGAGGAAAATTGGAGAGGCGTATGTCCAGCAGTGGACGCTTACACGCTGACTGACTGACTGACTGACTTCTACCCCTTACTAGGTAGCTGGGTAGTGGGTTGGTACCACCTTAGTGAACGAAAGATGGCCGGCATATCAGCCTCGGTTGTATTCTCCTCTAGTCCAGTACTTATAATAGGCAATCCAGGTAGGTCTCCGGTATGGCACCTACCTTCTCGGAGGTGTTTTCTGTGTTTCTGTGTATCTGTGTTTTCCTCTAGTCGGGTATAGCCAGCAATTCAAGGGGAAGTCTCCGGTGTGGCACCTACTCGGAGGTGATATTGGCTGGTCGGAGCATGCACTCCGGCCCCTCTGACACAATACCGAATTGCATAAAAATTGCACACAATTTGCATCAGACAGAGGTAGTCATCTTCATGCACCCAGGACGAATTGATGTCGCTTCCATCCTTTTGACTTGTTCGCAGCACAGCACGTAAACAGGAGAAGTAGAGCGGGAACTAACTAACCTTCGAGATGTGGGCAATAAATAAAATAGGTCACGGAGACCCGACGCAATGGCGAGAGGGTTAACAGGTGTTTCGGGTGACCTATCGCCATCCACTATGCAATGCGTAAGGGTTACCAAAAAAATAAAAATAAAATGCTTTCTAATCAATCGAATTATTAAAATGTAATTGAAACGGACACTTTGGTGGACTAGGTGCCATGTCAGTGCTTCTCTTTGGTCGTGCCGGCTTCACTGAACTGGACAGAAATACGTTATGCTCGCTATAAACACGGAGACGCTATACGAATTACACGTTACAATTTAGTACTGAGACGTCTTTCTTCAGGTTACTTAAGTGCCGTAATAATCAAAATGGAAGCTTGAGATCTTGGGCATGTTACGAAAAAAGTATCAAGTTGTATGAGAGCGCACCAATTTAATATTCTGTTGTCCATCCAGCCTTAGTCGTGGGGAATATATTATACAGCAGGCAACATATTATATTATAAATTTACAGCATTTATAACGTTAGAAATATTCCACCACATCTGCTGTTTGCTGTAATGCTGTTTGCCATTTATCTCGTACATACCGCCATCTAGTTGATATAATAAAAATTATTTGTTGTAGCCTGTAGGTATTTGAAGCTGTCGCTCGATAGAGGGCAGTGTTTATAGTATTTTGTAACTTAACCCTTAATGCAATGACATAAGGTTACATTTTAAATAATTAAATAAAACAGCAGATGATGATATGATATATTTCCAACGTGCGAGACGTTGGAAATATATCATAGACTAGACTGCTGTTTTTATAGTATTTTGTAACTTAACCCTTAATGCAATGACTTAAGGTTACATTTTAAATAATTAAATAAAACAGCAGATGATGATATGATATATTTCCAACGTGCGAGACGTTGGAAATATATCATAGACTAGACTGCTGTTTTTATAGTATTTTGTAACTGAACCCTTAATGCAATGACTTAAGGGTACATTTTAAATAATTAAATAAAACAGCAGATGATGATATGATATATTTCCAACGTGCGAGACGTTGGAAATATATACTTTTTAATTATTTACGACGACGCGGCAAACCAACTTATTCATCCGCCATCTTCCTTCGCAACATTCTTTATACACTTATAAAGGAAAGTTAATTAACAACAAGGAAGGTTAAATAACAATATTCTCTGAAGATTACAATGACAAGTTGTGCAATCTTAAAATTACTGGTTTATTAACTGAATAAAAATATTATAAAAGCCATTACAAATAATAATAAATACCGTCGAAAATATTATATAAATTTTAAAGAAATGGCAGAAGGACCCGGCATCCAAGCCAATAATTAAAAAAAAAATTGACCATAGACACATTTCTGATCTGTCTGACTGCTGTATTCCCGTGATATAATATTTATCTCTTATTTCAAATATGCTAGTTATTCCAACAGCGTTAGGTTCAAATTCCAACAACACCACCAAAAACAGCATTCTAACGATACAGCACTTTAAAACAGCTGCGATATAAAAACAGCAGATCATTATAACGTGCTGTTGAAAAACAGCCGTTGTCCCCCTCTCTATCCAGCCTAGCTCGGATCAACCGGGTACCAGAGCCATGGGCTTGCCGAAGGTCCTCTCGCGGTCATCCAGCCCTCATCCTACTTTTCTTCCCAAATGATTTTGGCATCTTCTGGCGATATTGGATGGCTTTCTTCAATTTTTACTATATTTGAAAGTAACCGACGAGCATGCATGAAGAACATTATGGGAGTGGAAGAGGCGGCAGAGGTGTGTCAGGATCGTGGCACGTGGAGATCCGTTGTCTCTGCCTACCCCACCGGGAAACAGGCGTGACGCTATGTATGTATCAGGGGTGGCAAATGGTCAGTAAAGTCAGTAAGAGTCAGTTTTTTTGGCTAAGGTCAGTAAAAGTCAGTTTTTTCGAAAATTGGCCAGTAAAGTCAGTATTTTGAGGATCAGGGGCTACGTTCCCACAAAATTGGTCTGGTTTCTGTAGGTGACAAAAATGCCGTTTTGGAGTGGGAGTCCCTTAAAATTTCTTAACATCTTTTTTTCTTTACGGTAGGTCCCTAAATATACCTTTTTATAGTACACAAAAACACAGGGTCAGTATTCTAGAGATTTGGTCAGTAAATGGTCAGTATTTTAGAGGGTTTTAGTTAGTAAAATCAGTATTTGGCCATGGAATCAGTTTCCACCCCTGATGTATGTATTGAAATTTCTCTACCTATGCGTTTTGCGTGCGACATCACTCACACAAAATTTCAGATTTCCTCATGTCGAATCTTCTAGTCCAGACTTCTCTACCTTACGTTTATAGGCGAGGGTGCGACCAGCGACCACCTAACACATTATACTATGGCTAGATCTTTACATCGGCGACCCCACTTTCGAAGTTACCCTTTGTTTAGGTACCCTTAAAATGTTTTAACAACGAAAAATTATAAGTCAGCGTTCCCCCTCCGCCTGGCGGCCTTTATCACTCTCGGCTGAGTTTCCCGAAGCGACGTTTCGTGTAAATTGGATTCTGTCGGGCGCGGCGGCGACAATCAAAGTTGCCTCGCAACAAGATCCGCTGGACTTAATCCTTCGCTGATACTCTTTGATGTCGACCTTGCGCGCCGCCGCCCGGCGCCCCCAGCCCCCAAATCCGACGTCGTTCGTGCCTCATTCAATTCCAATAACTGAAGCGAGATAGGAGACACGACCTATTATAAGTTGCGAACGCGAACTCAATTTGAAATGTTCCGTCTAGTATCGTGTGGCAAAGTAAGTGGGTTAAAGCCGCGTTGACACAATCAAAGTTCGCTTGGCAAAAGTACTTTTGATGAAGTAGCTTTGATAAAAGTTCAGTTTGATACCGGTTGACACATAACATAGTTCACTTGGATTGGTTTCTTCCAAAATTTTTGGAATGAGAGTATAGGTATGTGCGAAGGAAGCGTGTCCGCGACACGGTTATATGGGGAGATTTCCCCATATAACGATCGATAGGTGCGTGAGTGGACGTGGATGCGACGCTTTGGATTGGTCAAAAATCGCAGGTGCGTATGTGTTCGTGCTACGTGCGTTCGTATGTGTGAATTGTGATTGTGTGCGATCGGAAACTGGCGACAGCGGTCCCTATACCAGGAGGTGTTCATGACTTATGCATGACACATCTTCTATCATTTCAAAATCTTTGGTTTCTTTGGACGAGACAGATTTGTTGCTAGACGGTATCGGAATTGTAGCAACAAAATTGCTATCAACAAGTCGTTGATAGCAGAGGTAAGACGAAAGACGACGGTAACGAAAGCACATATCGCATCCTTTTTCTTGTAGTTTTGAGCCTAACGTCCCAAAGAACGCTTCTGCCTCGCGACGAATTTGAGATTATACCTACCACTCACTCCGTTTTCTTTTATTGCGAGGTGCCACTGTCTTTGCACTTGACGCTATTTTATATTTCATCCAAGTGAAAGGTTGAGCGCCCCGTCCAAGTCCACTCAGTGAAGTCCACTTTGATTGTTGCCACGAACAAAGTAGTGTGCAAATAGTCAAACCGTTTAAACATAATAGTAATATTAATAATATAATAACTGCTGTTGTTGTCCAAGCAAACTTTGATAGCGTAAACGCGGCTTAAGATCTCTCCCTTGATAGGCCGGAGGCTCGAATTCCAGGTGTGCATGGATGACAATACTGTCTCCTGTAGCCTACAGGCTGTAGTAGGTCAAAAGTATGTTAGTAAATTAGTCGGTTATGTGTATGTTAGGTGTAGGTTAAGTAGGTCGATTTGGTTCCATTATAGCATGGAAGTGGAGAAATATTTTAAGGTGAAATATGCGAAATTTTTATAAGGCAGCTGACACGTTTGTCTACATCACCTAATCACCTACAACATCCGTGATGTTAACCCTTGCTGAACTAGGCGCCATGTCAGTCCTTCCCTTTGCTCTTGTCACAGAAGAGAGATATGCTCTTGTCGACTATACTGAACTGGACGGAAAACAAGAATTATTTACATAGCCGTTTCGACAAATCTTTTATTGAAGGCAGTGGTTCCAATCCGGGCGGTTTAATTAAACCCCACCTCGGCTACCAATAGGCTGTTAAACCATCAACTTGGCTTGGCATGGTCACAGAAGGGAGATATAGGGCTTGGTCCTTCCAAAGACATGCAGCGAGACTGCTTGATACATAAGTTATGTTGTCCTAATATTTAGCTAATCGTTATTCTCGGTTTTTTTTAATCCGGTATTAGTGGTAGAGGGCCACATGTCACGGTCACGAACAGAAAAAGGGGGGGAGGGAAATGTCCATAATTGTCGCCTGAGTCGACAGTCGCACGCTATGTCTCTCAGCCCTTTATTTATTTTATCCACAATTTTATTGACATTTTAAATTAAATAAAAAAAATTGCGAGTACTATTTTTTCATCCATTTAGCTTCTAGCCTACTCTTAAGTCCATCTTTCTTAAAAAATTTCGCGTTTTTTAAAGCTTAAACTCTAAAGTGTGTCACATAGTTACAGGAAAAAAACGGAATTTTCCACGTGGATAAAGGGGGTAACGGAAATGTCCACGATTGTCGACAGGAAGGGGTGGTCAAAAAGTGCAGAAAAGTGTCCACGTGGTAGGTGAACGATCCCTATCACCTCCGAGAAGGTAGTTGCCATACCGGAGACTTCCCTTTGGATTGCTTCCTATACTGGACTAGAGGAGAACACAGCCGAGGCTACTATGCGGCCATATTACATACAGTACGTTGTTACCAACCCAGTCTGCTAAAATTTTAGTCCGCCACCTAGTAAGGGACAAGGGAAGGGAATCAAGGGATCTACAGTTTTACACCGATTCCGCACGGCGGCGAAGCAGCAGGTGTAGGCATGCACGTAAATTTTTCCGTCAGAACTCATTGGTACACGCCGATTGAAATGTCATTTGATTGTCATTGAAGCCGATGACCAGGCCGTTCGGTAACCCGCCGCTTTTAACGTGTTGTTGTTTTTTTTTTATTTAATCCGGTATGGGTGGCTGGGTCGGAGGGGCCAAAGCACATGCTACGACCGGCCAATATCACTTCCGAGAAGGTAGGTGCCATACCGGAGACTTCCCTGGATTGCTGGCTATACTGATCTAGAGGAGAACACAACCGAGGTTGCTGTGCGGCCTCCTTACATCCAGTCAGTGCATCCAGTACGGTGGTACCAACCCAGTCGGCTACAATTTGAGCCTACCACCTAGACCTAGTAAGGGGAATTGTACGGTAATCAACCCGACTTCTTGCAGCACAGCACCGATTACTCTGCTTATCCCGATAGATCGGGATACAGCCTGATGGTATATTTATGTGTCTGTGAAAAATGTCAAAGCAAAGTAAATACACTCATGTGGCCAACTGGCCACGCTGCGCTGCACAGTGTGTTATGGGAGCCGATTTTCTGACACTACCCTTTTTATTAAAAAAATCGAAAGTTGGTTATATTTCAAGTGCGAGAGAAAAACTCCCGTGTGTCTAAAATGTTTCGTTTTAAAGATACAAATTTTCAAAAATGTGCCTTTTAATGATCCGAAAAAAAGAAAAAAAAATTCTGGTTGCAAAACAAAGATGTTTATTGAGAAATTATATTTACGGTTCCAAAGTACTTTCAAAATGCAATTTTTTTGAATAATTACCTAAGTGAAAGCTTGGTCTGGAATCGAAATATTTAATTAAATAGATTTTTTGTTTTCATTTTTTTTCTCAATCATTCCGCTGTAGTAGGTCGAGATATCTACAGGAAAGAAAGATCACCCAGTTATCTATGACCTCTGAAAATATCACAACCTAATACCGTGGAATCTAGAAGTTACATGCAATTTAATTTTTTCGGGTAATTTCCTGTGTTAGGGTTGTCATTGTGATCCCGAAAAAATTATAACAGGGTAAAATCCGGAATCTGAATCTTTCATATTATTTGACATATATATGGAAAGTATCTTAAATAATATCCTGTAAAACGTCACACGTGCCCCCGCACAGTGGTTTAAACCCCCAAAAAAGTGTAAATGGGCATTTTTTTCCGAATTTAATACTTTTTGTTGCAAATATGAATTGCACTTAATTAACAAGTAAATTTTGTTCATACACATTTTTTTCTAATTTCACTACCTATGAAGATATTCAACCATATTTGAAATTATTACGTAGGATGAAATAGGTACATTTTGGTAAATTTCTCAAAATGGCTGGGAAATTTCTAGTATTAAAGAAATAGCATGCATGCCTAGAAATTTGCCCACTTTTTGCTATTTTTCCTTTTATTTCATTTTACTTCCATTTATCATTTTAGCGACCACCCTGCTGAAAAAATTAAATTGCATGTAACTTCTAGATTCCACGGTATTAGGTTGTGATATTTTCAGAGGTCATAGATAACTGGGTAATCTTTCTTTCCTGTAGATATCTCGACCTACTACAGTGGAATGATTGAGAAAAAAAATTAAAACAAAAAATCGATTTAATTAAATATTACGATTCCAGACAAAGCTTTCACTTAGGTAATTATTGAAAAAAATTGCATTTTGAAAGTACTTTAGAACCGTAAATATAATTTCTCAATAACCATCTTTGTTTTGCAACCAGATTTTTTTTTTTTTTCGGATCATTAAAAGGCACATTTTTTTAAATTTGTATCTTTAAAACGAAACATTTTTGACACACGGGAGTTTTTCTCTCGCACTTGAAATATAACCAACTTTCGATTTTTTTAATAAAAAGGATAGTGTCAGAAAATCGGCTCCCATAACACACTGTGCGCTGGTCCGTTCTCACAACTACATATTATACAGTACTTAATCAATTATGTCTAATATGGAAACCATATGGACCATCTCAAGACCATCTTTATTCCGAGAACATCACATGTGGGAATAACTAAATATGTAATAATATGTTAGATTATTTTAACATCACTGTGCGGCCCAGATTACGCCAAGGATTGTCAAGCACATGTTGGCTGGCATTACTGCGTCCGATCAATACCTATTATGATTAATTAATTAAATATCTGTCTAATAAGAGGTTTTTCCGTCATAGGGTTTGTGAATTCTTGGAATTAGATTTAGAAAAGATTCAGTGGTAATAAATCAAAAGTTTGCCTTTAGTACCAAACGTGTCTTGTGTCTTCTTATGTTTTTTTTTCCATTATCTAATATTACCTAGTATGTAGGTATTTTTTTTCCTTTATGAATTTGTCTACATCTGTAGGTATATATTGAATAATATACCTAGAGAGACTGTGTATTTGAAGATACATTTTATGAATACTCATACCACACGCTGTATCCGAACAATCAGGGTAAGCAGAGTAATCGGTGTTGTGCTGCATGAACTCGTAAAGTATTAGGACAAGATTAACTATCAAGCAGCAAGTAAGGCACGAAGATCCACCTACTGCATGACTCGGTGGAAGGATCGCGCCAAGGTGAAAGGTGGCTAGCCTGTCGCCCCTTTAGCAAGGCATCTTATCCTTATCCCTTAGTCGCCTTTTACGACATGCACTGGGAGAGATGCAGTGGGGCTATTATTTTCAAGAACGGACCCCAGATGGTTGAATATTAAATTAAATATCTGCTCTCCGTCTGTTTGTCTGTTCTCTTATGAATTCAGAGCTACACTGTTTCTATTTCCATCTTGTTTTTTTTTTCTATGTGCAAGGTTTTTATGGAGCATAGTAACAGTCCATAAATCATCTTGGTTAGCTTAACACCGGAGCAGTAGTTGAAATTAAATTCTTAGAGCGAAGCCGCAGGTCATACACTTCTGTAATAATAAAATATACTAAAATAACATTGTGTAAGAAGGTGAAATTTCTCAGAAACTATTATATTAAATTTCCATTTCAACCATTTTTTGCTATGATAACTTTTTCTTGAAAAAATATATTTTAATAGCGGTCTTATTTTTGAGAGAAACCCATTTAGACGCTGCCGTGGAAGATTGAGGTCGATTTTGTTTTTACTATGAGGGAACTTATATATTTTTCTTTTGTTCGGTTGTTATCTGATATTTTCTTTTGTGCGTTTTTTCATGTGCGAGGAAAGATACAAATAATTCGAATAATAAAAAGCTTACAAATAAAACATTTGCTGGAAAAGCGGTGCAAGTTTCAGCATGTATGAATAATATTATGAGTGCGAAAGAGGCGGCAGAGGTGTGTCAGGTGTCAAGACAAGACAATCGCGGTGGCACTACCTACCACGTTGGAAAACATGATTTTGTTTATTTTATATTATTTTATTGTTGCAGGGAGCGTCGCGTCGGGGGGAGTGAGGCGGCGGCGGAGGCGGCGGCACGGCCCGGGCCACACGCACCCTGGATAACCACACCGACGGCGCGGACGGTGAATCTCTATTCACTTCACTACATTCTACTCTCCTTCATTCCACGACACTCTCCTTCGCTTCACTGCATTCCACTCTCCTTCACTTCACTGCATTCCACTCTCCTTCACTTCACTGCATTCCACTCTACTTCACTCCACTTCACTGCATTCCAATATCCTTCACTTCACTGCATTCTACTCTACTTCACTCCTCTTCACTCCCCTACGCTCTCCATTACTTCGGCGCATTCCACTCCCCTTCACTTCACTGCATTCCACTCTCCTTCACTCCACTACGCTCTCCTTCACTTCACTGCATTCCACTCTCCTTCACTTCACTGCATTCCGCTCTCCTTCACTTCACTGCATTCTGCTCTCCTTCACTTCACTGCATTCCACTGTCCTTCATTCCGCTACGCTCTCCTTCGCTCTCATCCACTTCACTTCATTCCACTCTACTTCACTCCACTTCACTCCACTCTACTTCACTCCACTACGCTCTCCTACACTTCACTTCGTTCCACTCTACTTCACTCCACTACGCTCTCCTTCACTTCACTGCATTCCACTCTCCTTCACTCCACTTTACTACGCTCTCCTTCAGTTCACTGCATTCCACTCTCCTTCACTTCTCCACTCCACTCCACATATCTAAACTCCATTTCCATTCACTAAACTCCGTTCGCTCGAATCAACTCCAACCAACTTCTTTCCACTTGCTTTCATCCATACTTACAATTCTCTATTCATACATACATAATGTCACGCCTGTTTCTTAATGGGATGGACAGAGAAAAGGGATCCCCACGTGCCACGATCCTGACACACCTCTGCCACACTTATTTAACACTATTAAATAATGTTTATTTATTTATTTAGCATTTAGCATAAATAGCCCATACGAGCCGTGCTTCATATCATACATGCTCGTCGGTTACGGGTACAACGCACTTGAGCCCGATCTGTACCATAATCACGAGATTTAACCTACTACGCTACGCACGCTACGCCGTGTTCTCCGCATCATTTTGTACGGAGAAACGGAGCAGCGCCTCTAGTGATAGATTTGCGAACTTCGTTTCTCCATACAAAATGATGCGGAGAACACGGCGTAGCGTAGTAGGTTTCTCGTGATTAGGGTACTGGTCTAGGTACGAGCGTCTAGGCTAGGCCTTATTCCTCTATTCATATTCGAAAGCAGGAGTCAAATCCTTTGAATGATGCACTGAAGTCTTCTTCGCCTATTAATAGTAGATACTGTTGAGATGGAGTATCTGCAGCTAGTGTATAATATTGTGTTGCGTGTTGTTACTGCGGCGGTAGCGCAGGAGGCAGGCGCCGCGGGCGCGAGGCTCGCCGCCGACATGGACGACGCCGCCAGCAACAAGCAGCGCCAGGCGACCAGGGTCTTCAAGAAGAGCTCGCCCAACGGCAAGGTGAGCAGCTGTCGACTGATTGCTCACATCCTCATCCGCACACCGCATATAAGCTCTTTCATTAGTAGGTAATAGTACGCTAAGGGGAGTATGTCATTTTTTTTTTTTTATGTAATCCCGTATGGGTGGCTGAGTCGGAGGGGCCAAAGCGCATGCTCCGACCAGCCAATATCACCTCTGAGAAGGTAGGTGCCATACCGGAGACTTCCCTGGATTGCTGGCTATACTGGACTAGAGGAGAACACAACCGAGGTTGCTATGTGTATCAGATACTGATCACGTTCCCCATACCCATTATTTTTTTCAGATATCAAATCCAACTAAAATAATAGTTTATTGATCAATTATTTCATAGCATGGGTAGGTATTTGATATCGGAAAAAAAAATTATAGGAATGGGGAACGTGATCAGTATCTGATACACATACTCCCCTTAGCGTACTATTACCTACTAATGAAAGACCTTATATATCATTTATATTTTCTACAAGATGTACCGTGTGAGGTCGGTACTTAAAAAGAATAGCCCCACTGCATCTCAATCCGTGCCTGTCGTAAAAGGCGACTGAGGCATAAGGACGAGATGCCGTGCTAAAGGGCGACAGGCCAGCCGCGTCTCACCTAGGCATGATCCTACCACCCACTCATGCAGCAGGTGGGTCTTCGTGCCTTACGCGGGTATTGTATGATTCAGATTCAGGTACAAGAAACAAAAAGTTGACTGGAAAAAATCTCCGTAAGGGAAAAAGTCCGCCTTTGCAGCTAATGTTAATTATTATAGTGCTCAAATTCAAATTCAAATTCAAATTCTTTATTCAGTATCATATTCCTCATACACAACATGATTTCAATTATAATATAGAGAATAATAATTACAATGCATGGGTACAATAAAATATGAGACATCGTCAATATGTGCAGGTTATATGTACCTACTTTTTTAAATTAAAACATTGAAATATTTTAGATCGTAGAAGTTCTTACTCTGCAACCATTTTATTAGTTTGATCTTAAATACATTTTTATTTTCAACCCTTCGTATTTCTTCCGGCAATTTATTAAATATGTTCACGCTGTTGAAATATACACTTTTTTTATATTTTTCCGTGTTATGGTTTTGTTGTTGAATGTTTGACCTGTGCCTAGTTGCATATTGGTGGTTCATGCACTTATAATCACCGGTATTAGTTTTTGCGTACATAACAGCTCTTTGTATGTAGACATCGTACATTGTCAGGACACTCAATTTTTTAAATAGAGGCGCGCAATGAGCGTCCCATTTGGAGTGTGTCATGATCCTTATGGCTTTCTTCTGTAACCTGAACACCCTGATAGCCTCCCCCGAGTTACCCCAAAACTCAATGCCATAAGTCATTATTGAGTAGAAATAACCGAAGTAAGCAGTTTTCAGTGTGTCCAGGTCACAGAATCTCGACAAAGTCTTGAGACAATAACATGCCTTTGTAAGTTTGTCGCATACCCCGTCAATGTGTTCTACCCATCTGAGGTTCTGGTCTATAGTGAAGCCCAAGAACACAGTGGAGGATGCGAACTTTATTACTTCGTCATTGTATTGAATGAACATTTCATCGGATGCTACATTTTTATTTTTTATTTTGAATTTTACACAATGTGTTTTTTTACTGTTTAATAGAAGGCCGTTGGAAGAGAACCATCGACCCAGTTCTTTAATAATTTCAGAAGTTTTATTTAGCAGTTTCCTCGTATTTTCCTCTGTTACTATTACGTTAGCATCGTCCGCATAGAGCACTATTAAGGTGGTTAACACTGATAAAGATGCATGTTTAGGAAAATCGTTAATAAACAATATAAATAACAAAGGAGCTAAAATTGAACCTTGTGGCACCCCAAACTCTAAGTCGAAAGGTCTCGAGATTATTGTGCTTGTTTCTGTAAAATGTTTCTGGAGCAATAGAGTATTTATATCTATCTATTATAGATTTGTTTGTAGATTAAATTCATTCTACAAAAGAGGCACCAAAATGAAAATCGCTAAAGTTACCTTCCGAGAACATCCGTGCAGATCAACAGCTTATTTGAACACCTTGGACTAAAATCTTGCTCCTTTAAACTTGACCGACAAATAACTATTGGACGAGACTTAATCGGGGGTGGCGAAAACGGCCATAAGGAACTAGTCATAACAGGCGTCCGTTACGGTGCGTCTCTCAAATTGTATGAATGCACACAATTTGAAAGTGTCTTTCTAATGCTTGTATGCGCGTTGCGTATATTGAGCCCTACTCCCTAAAGTCATAATGGACCTGAAAAATTCGCACTGGAGTGGAGTCTAATGCGTGTGCCACACTTCCAAAAATGATAATTTTTATATTTTTCAGATCACAGTCTATCTCGGGAAGAGAGATTTCGTGGACCACATCACCCACGTAGATCCAATCGGTTAGTCAGATTACATTCATGACCATACTCGCTCAGTATATCCATATGTTCTTGACACACAACTTCTGAGAACGCATCGCTTTTCGGAATCGTTCCTGTGTCGTACGGCGAAAATATGGAATGGTTCCCTTCTACCGCCTAGTGACTCCGAAGTGTCTCGCGATCTAGAGCCACTGCAACTCCGTAGAAATGTGGGCTCCCTAAGTGTGTTCGAACGCTTGTTCCATCGGGAGTGCTCGAAGGAGCTGTTTAACGCGATCCCGCCGTCCGCTTTCCACCTTCGCACCACGCACACTGGACAGGGATCCCTACTGTACTTACCAATCGGTGCTGCAGATCTTTCCTTTAAAGAACCGGTAAACTCTGGAACGCTCTCCCTGACCATATATATCCCCCCAAATTCAGTCTCAGGTCCTTCAAGAGAGGCTTAAATAAGCACCTGTCAGGCCGGCATGGCATTCGCAATACCCGCATACATCCGAATGTCCATAGGGCGTCGTTAGACACCTTATGGGTGGATCAGTGCCACACGTCGCGCTTTCAATAAAAAAACTAAAAAATAATAAAAGTTGATTGAGCTGATGACTGTGGACAGATGGCGTGGTGCTGATCGACCCGGAGTACGTGAAGGAGCGGAAGGTGTTCGGGCACGTGCTGGCCGCGTTCCGCTACGGCCGCGAGGACCTCGATGTCCTCGGGCTCACCTTCCGCAAGGACCTCTACTTAGCCGCCGAGCAGGTACGTACACCTTGCACACCACTCTCAACGTCTCACAGTCTGTCTGTCTGACACGGCCAAGTCAACCTTCGGCTACAGCAGGGTCTATACCCAACTGTTAGGGGGGCTTATGCATGGACCACATATCAGAATATCATACACACGATTTGTGCACATTTTCGAAGATTTTGCATTGAAAATTTTGTTTAAAATAAAAAAATAAAATAAAAATTTATTTTACAACTCTTAGTTTCAACGATGTGACAAAATTTATTTAAATTATACATTCGACCCCCCTGTGGGATACTATAACATATTTTGAAAATATATTCTAGAGTTTATGCTGAATGAATTATAATTTATTTTACAACTCTTGGCAGGCCTCACGCACTCTATGTACTTGCGCGCGCTAACTACCTACCGCCCGACGGGCCGCCGGCGGTCTTTTTCAGTAGAAATTCGTCTGCCGCGCGAAGTATACATAGACGCTCGCCCACGCAAGTGCGCGCAGCTGCAAAGCAATAACCACTTTACACTCGATCGTTAAGGTACATTTTCGCACGCAGCGATTGGCGTTGTGAAAGAGTAAATGAAATGAAAATGAAATGAAAAACGTTTATTTATCGCCATTTTGCATTACAATTTTAAGAAACAACACAATCTAATGATTTGTTAATATTGGCGACAAATTGGGCTCAACTCAGCGTGTGCAATAGATACCTATTGCGCTGATTTTCAGTTGAACCCATTTTGCCGGGAAATACATTTTTTTTTACTTACAGGCTAGACATACATTGATGATAAAAACAATTGCGAGAATAACAAAAAAAAGAAAGATAACCTTAAATTACTACCAAAAACAAAAAAAAAAAACTAATTCATCATAAATATGGAAAACTAACCAGAACTGTATAAAAAAATATTAAAATGAGAAATAAACAAAATACAACATAAACAAAAGACCTACGTGTGTACATACATATTACAAATTAACATAAAATGACACTACCGACTATAAATTAAGACAAACATTATTACAAAAGAAACTAAATTAATTACTATGAATGAGATTCAACCCAAGAGGTCAGAACGTTGGCACTGCAACAACCAAGGCTTGCAGGCGGCTCGAAAAGAGTATATAGTGCGCTTTTCACGCAAGGGTGGAGGAAGATTGTTCCAGCACTTGGTTGCACAGTACCTGAAAGACCCCTCAAAACCTGCTGAGACATGACGCGGTACTACGAGAAGATGGCCTCTGGCTCTAGTGTCGTGATTATGCATGTTCCGGGACCAAGTAAGCTTTTCATGAAGGTATTCCGGTGTTTCCGTTTGTATAACTTTGAAAACGAGACATGCTAAATGAAGAGCTCGCCTGGTTTTCATTTTCAATATTCCTCTTTCATTGAGGTAGGGAGTAATGTGTGTACGCCGCGGAATGTTCAGACAGAAACGCGCGCACGCATTTTGCACACGTTGTATTGCCCGTGCTGTCTTGGCCAGTAGCCGCGGGCCATACACCGTGTCACAGTAATCAAAGGGCGAAAGGATCAGAGCGTCCGTGAGTAATATTCTTACCTTTTCCGAAAGGTAGGGCCTAATATTATATAGAGCTTTAAGCCTGTAGAAGGCTGCTCTTACTTTCAAATTTACATGTTCTTGAAAGCGGAGCTCGCTGTCGATCACTAGTCCAAGGTTCCGAGCAGAGGGCACGTAAGGAACGGGGAGGCCATTTATGGTAACATTAGGATTGAAAGAATGTATAACGTTTCGTTGATTTTTTGTACCCAGAATAAGAAATTGTGACTTGGTGGGATTTAATACTAAGGTGTTTCGTCTGGCCCAGTCAAAGACGTTTTCTAGGTTCTCATTTAGGCGCGAGATGGCTTGGATTGTGTCTTCTGAGTCGAATGAAATGTAAACCTGAGTGTCGTCCGCATACAGGTGAAGCTTGCAACCGTGCACTACTCTACAGAGGTCAGCTGTAAAAAGGGTAAATAGAAGAGGGCTAAGGATTGACCCTTGCGGGACCCCTCGAGATAGGGTCCTCGGTTCCGAATGCCTAGTTGAGCCATCCTCGCCCAGACAGGCCACTTTCTGTTTCCTGCCGACAAGAAAGCTCTCAAACCATTTGTTTGCATCACTCGAGATACCGTAATAGGTAAGCTTGGCCAGTAGGAGCGGAATATTCAGGCAGTCAAAAGCGCGTGAGAAGTCCAGCAACACCAGTACACTGCCCATTTTAGAATCTGCAGCTGATATAATATCATCGAGTACATCGGACAGGGCGGTACTCGTGCTGTGGGCCCCACGGAAGCCAGATTGCATCTTCGGTATAACTTTTTGTGCGTTAAGGTAAGCATAGAGCTGTTTATGAACAGCTCTCTCCATAAGTTTGGATATAGCCGGAAGAATGCTGATAGGTCGGAGATCTTTAAGATCTGATACCACATTCTTTTTGGGAATGGGTTTAACAATAGCCATCTTCCAGCCCTCGGGGAACACTCCGTCCACCAGTGACGCGTTTACTATTGAAGTGAGAGCATCTAGCGAATGCGGTAAGGTTAAACTAATCATTTCAATTGAAATGGCATCAGCACCCATTGCCATAGTTTTAATATTATGTATCGATTTTAAAATTTCAGACTGTGTTACTGGTTTCAGGTGAAAAGCTACATCAGAGAATTTGTTGGATTTAAAATAGTTTAAAGTCTCTCCATCCGCCCGCTGCTCCCCTGGGACGTTTAAGAAATGCGCATTTATATTTTCTGGGTTGTTTAATTGCTCAGGGATATCGCAATTTCCAGGGTCATCAAACAAAGATGTTTTTTTAAGGTTGCTCCATAGACTTTTCGTGTCTTTGATATTTTTGTTTACGAAATGGGTAAAGTAACCTGTCTTTTCACGTCTATTAGCTGTGATTACTAAATTTTTTAGTTTTTTGTAGTAAGCCTTGTGGGAATCTACTTTAGTGGCACGGGCTCTGGTGAGTGCTTTGTCTCTGAGGGACATCATTTTTCTTAGAACATCCGTGATCCAAGGTTGTGGGCTAGATTTGACACGACATTTACGGGTGGGCGCGTGACGGTCGAATAGAGCAGAGACAATTTCATTGAACATATGAACCTTCTCGTTCACATCCTTGCATTGCAGGATTTTGTCCCATGGAAGACATTCTAAGTCGGCAACGAAGTCTACTTCCACAATATTTTTTATCGACCTGAACGTGATCCACCGCGGCTGTGCCTTCGGTTTTTTTATATTTACTTCTACTATTACCAACGCGTGATCACTGAGACAAGGGTTATGATGCACGTTAATTTGTTTCACTAGATTAGGCGCGTCCGTACATACAACGTCTATGAGCGTCGCCGTCGAGTCTGTGATCCGCGTGGGAGTGTCGACCATTTGCTGAAGACTATGGTGGTTTAAGAACGTGACGAAATCATCGGTGTCCGCCGCGTCGGTTTTCAACATGTTTATATTTAAATCGCCGAGCAAAAAGATGTGGTTGCAATAGTTGAAAGCAGCGATAGATTCGCTGAGGCTGTCCACGGCGCTCTCCACAGATACTGCAGCGGGTCTGTAAGCCGTACCTATCGCTACGCGCACTCCTCCCAGAGATAGCTCGAGCCACATTTGCTCTAGCGGCGCAGCAGGGTGTGGTCGCACGCGCGCCCTGAGGCCACGGCGCACGTAGAAACCCACCCCACCTCCGGCGGCGCGGGCGCCCGGCCGAGCGGCGTGCCGGAGAGTGTAACCCGCTAGTTTTGGAGCATAGCGCTCCTCGCCCTCTCTTATCCACGTCTCGTTAAGCGCGAGTATATCTGGCTCGTAATTTTCCACGGACATTCTGAGCTCATCCCTGCCAGTATTTAAGGATCTCGTATTTATTAAGCCCAACTTAACTAACTTTGGTCTATTTCTTTGGCCCATTGAAACTTAATAAGTTTGGCTGAAATGATGAAATGGTTCGTAGATTATGAATTTTTAACGAAATCTCTTTGGTGCTAACATTGGCTAATAGTGGTTCCATATTATAGTTGGGAGAAAGCAGGCAATAAGGCAAGACAATTTGTATTAAAAAAGTAAAACTTTCCAAATAAAAAATAAGATATATTAATAAAATAAAAGCAATTTTAAGAGTGGCTAGTAAAAGTGTGCACATCGTAGTGATTATCAGGGCGCAGTGAGAGCGGCAGGAGCGGGTTGGGAGTTCCCTAAAAAAATTTGTTCTATATCGCTTTCCCCCCGCACGCGCTGCGTCCTACACTTTTCTGCTCTCTTTACTAAGATCCGCCCGTCGCGAATCCAAACAAATTTAAAACCATTTTCACGAGCCGCCATCCTAGTTTTATAAAATAATTCCCGGTTTCGTTTGGTCAATCGGTCGTTGATGAAGATCGGCTTGTCGACCCTCGGCAGCCCTATGTCCTGCGACTGGATACCGGCGCGCCGTACGCGCGCTGCCTTCAGGAGGTCGTCCTTGATGCGACGACGTGTCACGCGCAGGACGACGGGGCGGGATCGGCCGTGGGCACCGAGGGACGAATCGCCACCCTTATCAGCGGGCGGGCGAATCGGCCCGACGCGCACGACAGAGTCAATGTCGCGCTCATCTAGCTCCACGCCGATCTTCCTACTAATGACCAGGGCCAGGTGATACAAATTTTCCTCCTTTAGTTCTGGAACGCCGGTGAACTCGATCTCGTTGGCCAGGCTGGACTGCTCGCGCGCCTCCAGTTCGTTCCGCAGCTCGGCGATAGTGGAGCGCGCCGAAATTAAGTCGTTTTGTACTTTCTCAACCACCGCTATCCGGCGATCTATCCCGTCCATCGTCTTCGCCAGGTCATCTATCCTTCCGTGGGCCATCTCAGCTGAACTTCGCAGGTCCTGCATTTCTTGTCGCATAGCTTCAAACTCGCCCCTACATAGACGAACTGCAGCTACCAGACTCTGCATCTCATTTCTCAGCGTGTCTGTAAGGGAGGTTGACGCACCGCCAGTAGGGGAGGTAGAGGCGGATACCTGTTGGTCGATGCCGCTGATTGGCCGGAGAGGGTTGGTGTCCTTAGCCGCAGGGCGGATGGGGGTATTATCTCCGCGTTTTGACTTAGCAGTGCAGGGAGGGCATATCCACGCTTCGCGTCCGTGTCTCGTCAGTCTGTCTCGCCCGAGCTCGGTGTGTGGCTGGTTGACACATAGCCTGTGGTAGGGGTCTTTACACTCACTACATACGATTATGTTTTCTCCAGCGTTGGCCACCTTATTGCATCCACCACACTTCGTTTTAGATTTTTTCCCATCCATACTAAATTTATACTGAGCGTGAGATGTGTAAAAAAAAAAAAAAAAAAATTGCAGCGTAGATGGCGGCGGCGGCGCGTGGACTAAGGCACGTATTCGCTGTGCAATGGTGATGTTACTCGGCGATGACGTCGGCGAAGCGATGTACGTTGCTACAGCAGCGGCCGCTAAACAGACTGCGACGTTGGTGACGTAGTAGCGGAGTCACGTAGCGATGACGTCAGCGAGACCGGGGCCGGGGCGTGACGTGTGCCGCCTGGCCGGCGGCGTTAGTAGGTACTCGCCTGGTCCGCGTGGCGCGTCATCGACCGGCCGGCCGCCGTCGGTTAGCAGTTGCGTCGCTGCTCGCCTGGTACCTCCGCCGCGCCGCGGTCGCAGGTTCGAGACTCGGTGAGGCGGTGGAAGGTGTTATGAGCGCGCCGCTGCTGGGCAGTGCGCGTGCACTCACCAGAGGAGGAGCGACACCGGAGGTGTCGCCTGTGATTGTTGCTGTCCCTGTCGAGCTCCACCCACCAGCACGTGTTTTCCCTTCAAACTCAACTAGTGGAAGCGAGAAATGGTTTTAAAGTATTTTAACCAATAGTGAATTTAGTTAAAGAATTAATAAAAAATTAAATTTATAAAAAAACGCGCGACACGACTGCTCACAGTGCTAGCCCAACGATGTATCCCTAGGCTATTAAAGCCCGAAGGTAGGAACATTTTCTATGGAGTGATTTATCTGTTACGAAGTAACTATTAAGTAATCTGTGCTCTTGGTTCCAACGATGTGACAAAAAAAACATTCTTTAAATTATACATTCGACCCCTCTGTGGGATACTATAACATATTTTGAAAATATCTTTAGAGTTTATGCTGAATTATGTTCTCAATTTTGTACATATTTAAACTTGGTACGATCAACCGTTTATAGGACGGAGAGGCGTATAAATATGAACGCATAAGTCACTCCATTAGGGTCCGTTTTCACCTCTTTTGTGGTACGGAACCTAAGGCTGATTTTACTCTACTCCGGAGAACGGATGCGGACGTTAAGTCTCGCGGGTTCGGGTCACCCCTCTCCCGCCGCCGCGACGTCGTCGTGCGGAACATTAATCCGATTGAAGATCCTTTTTACAATAAATTAATCAATTAGCTTGTATGAAAACTGTAACTTTTTATTTAAAGGAAATTCAGAAAAACATTAATTGAGTTTTTTTTTATGGAAACTGACACGATTGGCTACATCACCTACAACATCCGTGATGTCAGCCCATAACACCGGGTGAACTAGGTGCCACGTCAGTGCTTCCCTTCGGTCGTGCCGGCTACACTGAACTGGACGGAAAACACAAACTATTTACGTAGCCGTTTCGACCGACCTTTCATTCAGTGCGGTGGTACCAACCCGGGCGGGTTAAACCCTACCACCTAGTTACTATTGGTCCCAATGATCATTTCCTAAATTAATGTAGTGGTCGTTACAACACCCTGTATATTCAGATGCAAGTTCTGTTCCTTTTTAGTTTCAGTCACAATAGTTTATCTGTGTCAGTAGCCAAAACGATGCGTTGCGTTTCAGATTTACCCGGTGACGGGTAACAACAAGAGGCCACTGACCCGGCTTCAGGAGCGGCTGGTGCGCAAGCTGGGCGCGGCGGCGCACCCGTTCTACTTCGAGCTGCCGCCGCACTGCCCCGCCTCGGTGACGCTGCAGCCGGCGCCCGGCGACACCGGCAAGCCGTGCGGCGTCGACTACGAGCTGAAGGCGTTCGTCGCCGACTCGCAGGACGACAAGCCGCACAAGAGGTGAAACTCCACTCGCGTCTCACCTTGTATCCACCTCGTCCTGCTGAACGACCAGATGATTATGATTTGAAGTTTTGTCAGCCTCGATAGCTCAGTGGTGCAGACGGTCGACTGTCGCTATTGATGGTTAAGCAACGCTGAGCGCGGTCAGTACTTGGATGGGTGACCGCTCGACCGTTGTAGGCTGACCGAGGTTCGGATTCCACGTAAAACTGTAGGTCCCTTCCCTTCCTACCTTACTCGGTGGTTGGGTTCAACCCGCCCGGGTTGGTACCACCGCACTGAATGAAACGTCGGTCGAAACGGCTATGTAAATAGTTTGTGTTTTCCGTCCAGTTCAGTTCAGTGTAGCCGGCACGACCGAAGGGAAGCACTGACATGGCACCTAGTTCACCCGGTGTTATGGGCTGACATCGCGGATGTTGTAGGTTATGTAGCCAACCGTGTCAGCTTCCATAAAAAAAAAGTGTGAGAGCCAGGGCCCTATTGTCACTGCGACATAGGAAGATCTATTGTGATCACTCAAAAGTTTATAGCTCACCCCCAAGTACGATTTCCGCTATGAACCGAGTTATTCTTGGGAATTTATTGTATCACATTTTTCATAAATCTTGCTACATTACGTTGCTAGGAAGATTTTACCGTCGCTTAAAGAGATGTCATTTATGGTCAAAGTGAGAACAGCTGTTCATCAGGATCTGTAAAACCGGCGTCACTTTGATTTCCTCCATCCAATCGTGTAAATTAGTCTTGTTAATTAATGCGAATAAGCATTCATTTAATTCACTTGCTAATCTTACACCATTAGCATGCTGACGTTTAATTCTAATGCGAATGTTAAAAATATCGCTTGACAGTTGATGAAATGCAATGAACTTACACTTCATTTTGACAATGAATGTAGTGCGAATTCACTGAAGAGTGCGAATGAATGAACGAACATTTTAACTAATAATGAATAATAGACACCTTATAGGTGGCACGGCGCCAAATGTCGCGCTTTCTATAAAAAAAATTTTTATTATGTAATTTATGTTATTGAAATGAAATATTTACTGATTTATTTTCCTACTTTACGAACGAAATAGTTATTAATTATAATAAAGTTTGTTTACGTAGGTATCTGAATTTTATTGGGTCAGTAAACGCCATCAATCAGTTCACGAAATAAAAAACAACACTCCAAACATCGCGAATCACATTACTAACAAATGTAAACAACCCCAGCTGTCCAGCGATGCGCGTCCTCGTCACTGGACGGACTAAATCGCTCGCTCTCATCGCAATCGCATTGCTTAGCTGTTTAACTGCTAGCGCAGCTATGACAAGCACAGAACAATTGTAGCACATACTTCATTGCTTTGTGTTTATTTCTCAGCGTTAACATTAATTTTTATTCATCAGGGCGCTTAGCAGTCCTAAGCGCTAAAGGGGTATTCATTATGAATTAATTTTGCTAATGCTAAGAATAACATCACTACTATAAATTAGTAATACTCCTGTGCCATATACGGCCAATTGCTGAGGACTTCTTACTGACTTCGAAACCGGCTTGCTGAACTATGCCACCAGCTGCCCGATCAAGTGCTAATTGATTGTGGACTACAGGAAGATGTGTGTGTGTGTGCGTGCAGGAACTCAGTGCGACTGGCCATAAGGAAGATAATGTACGCGCCGAGCAAGCAGGGCGAGCAGCCCTCAGTGGAGGTGTCCAAGGAGTTCATGATGAGCCCCAACAAGTTGTATCTAGAGGCCTCGTTAGATAAAGAGGTGAGAGACTAACTTAAACTGTGAATTGTTTTACCCGACTACGGTAAGGTGGCCAACCGTCCCGGATTCTGCGGGGCCGTCCCGCAATAGCAGTTGTAATCCCGCATTGCAATAACTAATAAAATAGTCTAATAAATCTCTCCGCATGCATGTCGTAAAAGGCGACTAAGGGATAAGAACAAGATGCCATGCTAAAGGGCGACAGGCTCCCCACCTCTCACCTTGGCACGGTACTTCCACCGAGTCATGCAGCAGGTGGGTCTTCGTGCCTTACTTGCTGCTTGATCGATTTAATCTTGTTCGAATACTTTGCGAAATGTGGTGGTCGGTGTTGTGCTGTAATTTAACAGACTTCTTGCAGCACAACACCGATAACTCTGCTTACCCCGATTGTCGGGATTCAGCGTGTGTGATATGTATGTATGTATGTAGTCCAGCAAAACGTCTAATGCATGCCGCATGTCCCGCATTTTCCATATTTCCAAGTCATTCCAAATTGCCTGGCCATCGTCCAGTACCTTCTTTGTTTGCCAGGGACGAACGCATCTACAGAACGAGTATTTTCGTTGATGAATGTATTATGAATGGACATCGGAAAAATCGTCACTTAAAGTTGAAACGTTAAGGCCGTGACAAACGCCAACGACCTTGAGCATTCGGGAATTCTACATAATGTACCATGCGACTGCTAATTTCGCTTCGCACGTTCAAGTCACATTTAGCGTAGTTTGTCGCTATCAGCCTAAAGAGTTGATGGTTCGGGGTTCGAATCCCACTTTCGTATGTTTTTTTTTTTTGCTTTTTTATTATTTTAATTATTAAAATGATTGTGGCTTATGTAACTGATGCGTGATTCTAATTTTTTATCTTTTATTATTTTACCTAAATAACATTTTATTGTAATTTCTTCCAAATTATTTTAGTTCATGTACTTACCACTTTTTATAAACCTCTAAATAGACTATCGATGAAAACTAAAATAAAAATAGGTAGGTAGGTAATAGGTAGATAGGCATTTAGGTATGTATGGCAAATATCATAGCAACATAGGTACCGGCCGGCGCGCGCGGCGGCAGCATGGCACGGTGCGGTGGGGTGCGGTGCGGTGCGGTAACTCAGTAGCAGCGTGCGGTGCGGAGGCGGCACGGCGGCGGCGGCGGCGGAGGCGGCGGCGGCGGCGCGGTGGAGGCGCGGGAGGCTCTGCCATCGAATTAGAAAGGGATCTGGAAGGAACGTTCTAGCGCACATTTGAAGCCGTCAATATTCGTCTAAATGAGTCCAATATGCGGTCAATTATAGGTCGCTGCGGGTGTGCGGCAGGTTGCGCGGGTATCCCCGGCGTCCAACTTTTAGCTTCACTCGCTTGCGTTCAGTCGCCGTGCTATGCTCCTTCCAGACCCCTTTCTAATTCGATGGTTTATTTACCTACCTACCTATGTATTTCTTACCATATCAAAATTCGTCAGATCATTGAACGAATAGTGTACGTAATATACTTACGTGATACTACGTGATAGTAGTATAGTAAGCGTCCTAATAGATATGGATGGTCTATGGACACATCAATATACCCCCTTCTATTGCACTATGAATAATGCTAAATAACAATTTACAAATGGACGCTCAAATACTCGTATAATGTATGTAGCTAGCTACATATATATACACGGTGTCGTACTGTATACTGGTACGGAAAATGACACGGTGGCAACATCACCTACAATACAACATCCGAGATGTCAGCTCGTAACAACTGGTGAAGTAGGTGCTATGTCAGTGCTTTTCTTCGGTCGTACCGGCTTCACTGAACTGGACGGAAAAAAAGAAGGGAGTCATATCCCGAAATAGTTTGTATTTTCCGTCCAGTTTAGTGTAGCCGGCACGACCAAAGGGAAGCACTGACATGGCACCTAAGTTCACCCGGTGTTATGGGCTGACATCACGGATGTTATAGGTGATATAGCAAACTGTGTCAGTTTACATAAAAAAATCCCTCAGTCGCCTTTTACGACATGCACGGGGAGAGATGCAGTGGGGCTATTATTTTAAATTACCATCCCACACGGTACAAATATACCTAACCTACCTATCTTTTTTCCATTCGATCCAAACACAGAAGACAGAAATGACGACCGACACGCGGGCGCAGCAGGGCAGGAGCGAGCAAGCGAGCCCGGAACTAAAATTGTATCTAGTATTGAAGTGCCTGCTAAATTGACGAAGGCAAAAATTTTACCCTTCCGACTGAAGAATTACGTCAATAATTTCATGTAGGCGTTTTTTGTTTTTTATTTTTATCTCCTTTCGTGGATAAAATAATAAAACAAATTGAATAGAGTTTTCTCAGAGCTTTGTGACCTTTGAATCGGTGGTATTGTAAAATTGTAATAATACACACATACTCAGATTTTCAAAAATTCGTGCTTTTTTTATATATTTTTAATTTTATGTTTATTACTTACTTTTACTCATTATTAAAAAAACCAGCAATGCACTTTGTTGGTAAGGAACCAAAATATAGGTTGGTATTTTTTTAATTTTCTGAATGTGTGTCAATTGGTCAGTTTTGGACCTTCTTTGTCGCACTTTTTGCATGTTTTGCGTATTTGGCGTTTGTCACCGCCTTAAGTGCAATGCTTGTTGTAAAATTTAATATGGGCAGTTGTGAAAACTTTTATGATATTTTTAACCAAAACGCAGAATTGAAAAATAGGATTTTAAAAATAAATGACAACTTCAGTAAGTGCTCCGACACGCCCTCACACTCACACCCCCTGTCCCCAAGAATGTCCCGCATTGACTTTCCATAAAGTTGGCCGCCTTAGACTACGGCGAAGTCAAAAGGAGGGTATTGTTTTTGGTCTGTCTGTATTCAATTTCACTAGTTCCACTGTGAAGCTCAAACGCCTGAACCGATTTCAACAAATGAGGTATTGTTGGATTTGTGGGTGATAGTAACCCGAGGATACTCCAAGAGGCCTGCAAGAAAGTCGGCCGCCTGCAGGACTTCTGGAAGGAGCTGGGCTGGATGGAGAAGCGGCTAGAGTGACACGCACAATGGGTCCAAGGAGTTTGACCTACATGCGGAAACTGCCCATCAAGAAGAAGATAAGATATAGGTGACGCTGCAAAAAAAAAAAATGGTAGCCACCAGTTGCGGTAAAAAAAAAAAATTATTTTTTCTGTCCAAACCCCTTCGAGTGGGATATCGTTGTCAAGAGCTTGAAAAGAAGATTAAATACAAAATAATGGTTTAGACCTAAAAGGTATTAAATAAAAAAAATTATATAAAACCTGACTATAAAAACTGACTAATCAAATAACAAGGAACATAGATAGAAAATTCTGTAGTCGGGCGTATAGAAGAATTAGAATAGACGGGAGCCTGACTACAGCATTTTCGATCAACTTTCCTTGTTATTTGATTAGTTTTTTTCATAGTCGGGTTTTATAAAACTTTTATAATTATTATGTATATGTATATATTCTTTATTGAACACCAATTTATACAAAATAGGCACAATAGGTGAGCTTAATGCCGTGAGGAATTCTATTCTAACCAACCTTTGGGATGTGGGAGAAGTATACGCAGGTGAACAAGAATAGTTTGTGGCATTGTATTAAGAAGAAAATCAATATGATAAACTACAAACGAATACTACATAAAAACTTTAATATACGCATATATATGTATATAATAGACTTACATATTATACTTAATTCAGTGGTACTGTTGTTCAACATCATCAACTGAATGATAAGAGAGAGAGAGAGAGAGAGAGAGAAGAGGGGACTTAAGCAATGCAATATAAATGTATTTACTTCAGTAAGGCTAGGAAAAGATTCTTCAAATTTATCTTAAATACATTCATAGACGTAGTAGAGCGTAAATGTACAGGCAGATTATTCCATAGGCGAGCTGTTTGTACTGTGAAAGAGTCCGTGTAGTACGAACTTGAGTGAGCCGGTATTAAATGTTGTTATGAGCAAAAACATGGGCATCTTCAACCCAATTAAATCAATCAAGTGACGAAATATTTGACTTGTGTGGTCTACACAATTATGTACATTTGACCCCAAAATTGTTCACAATGACAGCTACTAACACGACAGCTAGCAGTCTGACCTTTACGCGTGCATTTGTATGTTGCAGCTATACCACCACGGCGAGAACATCGCGGTGAACGTCCACATTGCCAACAACAGCAACCGCTCGGTGAAGCGGATCAAGGTGTCCGTGCGACAGTTCGCCGACATCTGTCTGTTCTCCACCGCGCAGTACAAGTGCACGGTCGCGGAGGCCGAGAGCGAGTGAGTATCTTATCTCTGTCCCTCTTGTTTTATTGGAAAGCAACCGGGGCGTAAAGATGATGACCGTACTGTGGGTTTTGTGAAACTAGTTATCAGCACTGGAGCTATAAGCAGTCCATTTTAATCTGTTTCACACATTGACTTATAATTACTAATTCATTATTAATTAAATAATTTATTACTAACGGAGGACATGCCCATACAAACTCAATAAATGTTCTCATTAAAGTGGTGGTTAAATCCATAGTTAGAACACCAAAAATGACCAAAAAAACTATTTGAATATAAAATTTTATAATTACATTATGTTATATTTTGATTATGTTTTTAACTTAAGACTAATTTCAATGAATAATTTTATAAGCATTATTTTTGACTGCCACTTTACTGGGGGTATTATTGAGTTAATATTACTATTGTATGGACATGTTCTTACGTTAGTAATATATAAGTGAATGGTTTCACATGTCTGTCTTTGGAAAGAAATGGGTTGAAAGTAGCCATGCGGTGTGTATCTCATTTCAGTAGGTAATATTTTTATAAACTACACAACTTTGTACTTGCAGAGAACACTGACTGAAATCCTTAAAATTTTGAAATCTCGTAACTTTTATCTAATTGACTGAAGGATTATCGTTGGTCGAAACGGCTATGTTAATAGTTCGTGTTTTCCGGTCAGTTCAGTGTAGCCGACATGAAATGAAGGGAAGCACTGACATGGCACCTAGTTCACCAAGGTCTTATGTGCTGACACCACGGATGTTCTAGGTGATAACCGTGTCAGTTTCTATAAAAAATAAAAATTATTTCCATTGGTTAAAAGAGACATGCAGGCGCAGATCAGCGGTCGTAGTTTTTATGATTTTTAATTTGGTCAATGTTTATTTAAATTTTGTATGGCTTGGTGAATTGTCAACGCTTACATTAACATTGTTCTTTCTTTGCTAGGGATTACCGCAAGAAGGTGAAGAGAAAATTCAGTCTGCCATTTATTGGATATTTCAATTACAATGACAATTTAGAGATTAAGTAAGTAGGCGCGTGGGCGTGCGTGTGTGTGTGCTTGCATTCGAGAGGAACCGCGTGTGTGTGCGCTTATAAAAAGTGAGTGTGTATGCCCACCCTCCCCTTTCCACCTCTAACTTATATAGCCAGCAATCCAAAAGGGATGTTTTCTATGGCTCATACTATACCAGAGGTGATATTGGCTGGTCGGAGCGTGTGTTTTGTCCGCTCGGACCGAGCCACCCACACCGGACTACATAAAAAAACCGGCCAAGTGCGAGTCGGACCTATGTTTCCGCACAACATAAAAAATTTGAAAAAACTTGTTTCATGTATGGGGACCCCTGTTAATTTTTTTATTATTTGTTGTTATATATCCGCCAAAATAACAAATATTCTGTGACAATTTCAACCGGCTAGATATTAAGCTATATTTATGCTTTTAAAGATACAGCCATCGAACGGACGGATCTGCATTGCGTACAGTTAGATGGTTAATAATTAGTAAAGTTGCTCGTGCGTGCCGGGCTTTACGTTCATTCAACATCTGCATTTGTTTTAAAATCGTGTAAGTCAGAGGAAGAGCGAACCAACGACTTGGAGACACGAGCACAGAGTAAGAATTTTAAATGAAATTTTGTAATTGGTCTCTTGCTGTACGAAAATTTAAAATTTACACAAGAAATAGTTACTATGAGGCTGACAATAACCACCGTTGGCTTAAGTCGGAATAAAAAAAAAGGGAGCTAACGAAAGGAAAAAGTAAACCATTGATGTGAATTGCTTTGATCACCGCTCTCCTGCGCATTTGATTCCTGCCGTGTGCCGTGTGCCGTGTGCTCCCCGTGACCTAGTCTTCACTCACTCCTGTCAATATGAATATGTACATAGACAATATCGATAATCCGCATGGCGTGACTCATTTTGCCAGCGGAGAACAGCATCTAAACAATATAATACATATTTTTGGTAGTGCATGCTTAGATGATGAATCAATACGATTTTTTATGGCTCCTATCGAAAGCTTTATAAGAAAGAGGCTGCTCGTGCAAGATACATTATTCCTGTTACTGACTAAAACAACTCCATTACTCATTCTGTCCACCAGACCCACCCAAGCAGAAATTGAAAATACAAAATATCTAAGTGCTATTGTTATTTCAGCCTCTGGAAGTGGTTCATGGAGTGATCCTAAACCTACAATGCCAGAAAATGATCCCTCCATGTTTTAGGATATGTACATATGTGTGTGTGAATGGTTGAGTACACGTCTTGTGGGTCGCAGCGAGAACTATCCATCTAGTGACTTCACAGTCAGCCTCTTGTTCAGCGTGTGGCCTAACTTCAAGCCGTGGCTCTGACGACAAGAACCGGGCCGACGTTCGACGTTCATCTTCATGTAGTGTGTGTGTGTGTGTGTGCGAGCGTGCGTGTGAGAAGGTGCTGATCTTGCGTGTGGTTCTCAGCGAGGGCTGTTTGGTGGCGCTCGGCTTCACGGTCAGCAAGGTGTTCAGCGTACGGTCCGACCTCGCCACAAACAAGGACATGCGCGGGCTGGTGTTCGTCCGTGTTACTGTGCGTGCATGTGAGGAGGTGCTGAGTGTGCGTGTGGGTTACAGCGAGGGCTGTCCGGTGGCGCCCGGCTTCTCAGTCAGCAAGGTGTTCAGCGTACGGCCCGACCTCGCCACCAACAAGGACAAGCGTGGGCTGGCGCTGGACGGGCAGCTGAAGCACGAGGACACGAACCTGGCTTCGTCCACCATGTGAGCCTGCAGCGGTGTCGGTGGCGGTGGCGGCTTGCACGCTTGCGATGCGGCTCCGGCGGAGCGGCTTGCTCGATAAACCCATCAACAGACTCACCTCACCTCGACCACCACTTACAGCAATGTAGTCATCTCTTTTTCAGTAGAGCTTGCTTAACCCATTACTTGTATTGGTTTGGGAAGATTGCGCGAGGGAAACAGCAGTGGTGGGCCGCTCTCTTCTCTTCTTTAGGTTTTGATTATTTGGCTTTACACCGTGTTTGTATTTTTGTTGTTGTGTTTCCATATAAACTCGTCATTACATCCCGTTGTTCTCACTCTCATTAGTGGTCGAGCGAGGCGAGCTAACTTGTAGAGTAGTGCCTCTGGTGTCGGTGTGTAGTGAGTAACGGTGCTGGTGGGTTGTCGGTTGTGTAGAGAGGGCTGCCCGGTGGGGCCCGGCTTCACGCTCAGCAAGGTGTTCACGCTCACTCCGCTGCTCGCTAACAACAAGGACAAGTGGGGACTCGCGCTCGATGGACAACTCAAGCACGAGGACACCAACCTGGCCTCCTCCACGCTGTGAGTAGCTCGCATGTCCTGTCGTGTGTGTAGAGAGGGCGCCGGTGAAGCCCGGCTTCACGGTCAGCAAGGTGTTCGCGCTCACTCCGCTGCTCGCTAACAACAAGGACAAGTGGGGACTCGCGCTCGACGGACAACTCTAGCACGAGGACACCAACCTGGCCTCCTCCACGCTGTGAGTAGCTCATATGTTCTGTCGCGTGTGTAGAGAGGGCTGCCCGGTACAGCCCGACTTCAGGCTCAGCAAGATGTTCACACTCACTCCGCTGCTCGCTAATAACGAGAACAAGTGGGGGCTCCCGCTCGACGGACAACCCAAGCACAAGCAAACCAACCTGCCCTCCTGCCCACTGTGAGTAGCTCGCATATCCTGTCATGTCCTGGCATCAGTGGGGCCCGGCTTCACGCTCAGCACGCTGTTCACACTATTCCCACTGGTCGCTAACAACAAGGAATAATCGAGAATTGACAAGTCAATTGTAAGGACACCAATGTAGTCCCGTCCAAGCTGTGAGTATATAGCATGTCTTGTCACTTGGTTTGGTTGTGTTATATGTGTAGATAGAGCTGCTTACATCATCCTTGCTTGCTTTGAATTATTTCAGTGTTAATCACTTGGTTTGAAGTAGTCTATGTATGATTTATATATCAACCTAAAATTTTGGGGGCATTGAGATATGTGGGGCTCTTTTATGTTATAACCATACATCGGAATCCGCGGGGCACGAATACGACCTTGTTAGGGATTGACTACGGCGATCAATAAACAATCGACACTGTTATCGATACTCATAGTTATTTGTTTATTGTATTTTATTCATGTCATATTTCATATTTCAGACCTGAATACTTATATACCTACAGTACTTATATAAACATGTATACTTTATGTTAACGATTAAGTAAATATAATACATATTTATATAAGGTCTTTCAAAATTACTTCATAGTACGCTAAGGGGGGGTTCTGTATCATATAGGGAGTAAAACCTATATAAAAATTTTTGGACCTTGGGCTTTTTTTAAGTAAAAAATTTTTTTATGTAGGTATTTCAATAAAAAAATAGGTGGTTGATTTTTATAACCTAATCGATTCAGTTTCATAACAGTAACAAAAAAGTCTTCATGACCATTATGATGTAACACGTGTAAGTTGGTAAAAAAAATTCAATTTTTTCTATTCCATACTAATAAAACTAAAATTGTGGTTTTTCACAATTTCTGAAAGAAAGAGATATACGTGTTGGAAGACTTTTTTGTTCCTAGCACGAAACCGAAACGATTAAGAAAAAATTTTTTTTACAGTTAACATAAAAAAAAATTTTTGTGAAAAAAAAAATTCTTTGTTCTTCAAAAGTGATCTATTTCCGATACAGAACCCCCCCTTAGCTTACTATGAACAAATTTTGTAAGACCAATTTTTTTGGACCTTGGCCTTTTTTTTATGTAAAATATTTTTTTATGTGTTTAAATAAAAAAATAGGTGGTTGATTTTTATAGCCTAATCGATTCAGTTTCATAACAGTAACAAAAAAGTCTTCAAGATCATTATGATGTAACACGTGTAAGTTGGTAAAAAAAATCAAATTCTTTCTATTCCATACTAATAAAACTAATATTGTGGTTTGAACAGATTTGTATTGTACCTACAAAGTAAATACAACATTTGTTTATTATATCTTATTTTCTATAGAAATACTCTTAGTTTTAATAATCGACATTATTTCATATTATTCTAAAATAACGATCGATTTTCGATATTTGTGGATACATTGTCCCATCACTAAACAACCTTGAATCATTCGTGCCCCGCGGATTCCGATGTATGGTTATAACAGGCGAATAGCCTGGTTTCTAGCTGGGTGCTCCTGGGCTAAGCTCTGACTGCCCCACGCGGATGCAACTATGATCTTGATGAAAAACCTTGATGAAACAGCTGATCTAATATAGATATTTCATTATAATGAATCAGTCATTTCACGAACACGCTTTAAACATTCAATAAAACGTTACAGTATTGGGTGAAAATGTTATCTCATGGGTGCATTCGATCTGAAAGGTTGTCCTCATGACATTTTGTTTGTTCTTGCAGCATCGCTGATCCATCGCAAAGGGAAAACCTCGGCATCATTGTACAGTACAAAGTCAAAGTGAAGCTATGCCTGGGTCCTCTTGGCGGGTGAGTTCTTTACTATTTACATTTTAGTATTGATTCACGTTTACCTGGTTTGCACGAAGATTTTAAAGTATTATTCCTTAACAATTTTGTGAAGCAGCCACCCGTAGCTATAACAACTACATCTGTGTAGTAAATACAGCACACACCACTTAGATTTGTTCAATTCCTATTTTTTTTATGGAAACTAACACGGTTGGCTGCATCACCTACAACATCCGTGATGTCAGCCCCTAACACCGGGTGAACTCGGGGCCGTGTCAGTGTTCCATTCGTTTCATGTCGGCTACACTGAACTGAACTGAAAACACGAACTATTTACATAGCTGTTTCGACCGACGACGTTTCATTCAGTGCGGTGTTACCAACCAGGGCGGGATAAACCCTACCACCTAGTAAGGTAAGAAGGGAAGGGACCTACAGTTTTACGTGGAATCCGAACCACGGTTAGCCTCCCACGGTCGAGCGGTCGCCCATGCTGACCGCGATAAGGGTTGCTTAAGAACAGTCGACCGGCCGCACCACTAAGCTACCAAGGCTGACAATACAATCCTTTTCTATCCATTCATTATCACAGCAAATAAATGTGGGGAGAAAATTTACAATAGGTCTCATCTTTACAATAGTTGGCGGTCTGTTTAGATCTGTCACTCAGTTATATGAACTGAATTGCGCAATTTTTGTTATTCCACTACGGTCAATATCGAGTACATTTTGTGTTGTGTTAGTTTTTTCTCATCAGCATTCCACTGAATAAACTCAAAATATAAATATAACCTCAAAACATAATATTTTACTCTGTAGTCATACCCACAGAGAAAGTAATCACTATGAGTACCAGCGAGTGTGGCGCCATCTGAGATCATTGGCAGGAAACTCTGCTGTAGCCACTTTGGTTATATTGATTTTTTTGACGTGAATACGTCTTTAAATTTGCTTCCATAGTGGGAGCCAATCCAGAAAACTGATCATATCAAAATCGGGGGATACGGTTTGGTGTTGTAGCTTCATATCTATCATCTACATCCAAAACTTAATTACACCACTCGATAGGTAAAGGATCAAAGAATACGTACACGTAAAACACACGGCCGTGTCCGCGACACAGCCACACCCCGATTTTTTATTTGTAATTTGGTGCACGTGATAGGATATTATGTGAGGTGTGCGGATGGTGCGAGAGTGTTGTAACGGGGGGTGTTGTGACACGGCAGGGACCTGAGCGCGGAGCTGCCGTTCATCCTGATGCACCCGAAGCCGGCGGAGGAGTCGCCTCGCCCCGCGCCCGCCTCCCCCGCCCCACACCACGCCGACCTCATACAGCTCGAGCCGTACGTCTCATCTTGCACCTTACTCTCTCTCTCTCTCTCTTTCCTCTTCAAGCCTTTTTATAATAAGTTTCATATACCTACAGGTACATAATTTTTTTTTATTTCTGCCATACATATTATATTGGTCACAAATACTTTTTACTTCTGATATAAATTTGAGCTTTTTGATATTTTATATCTTTTACCACTCGCGCGTCGCTGGGACGCCTGTATGTCCCAGCCATAAAATGTTCACAGTGCGTCGCTGGGACATACGTCTATCCCGGCGCGGCAGTCGACCTTTGCCATACAAATATACACTCTTTTAATATGGGGATAAGGCTCTATTTTAGCTCTAAAATAAGGTGAAGATATGCTCTTTCGATCTGATTCAATAGTTCAAATGATGACAGCATGGTCTCTCGTTGAAAAAAATATTTGAAGCACGCCCGTCAGTTCAGTGTCATGGCGGTGAGCAAGTGCTCGTGTTCGAACGATGTTTCCCAAGCGCCGAAGGCAAGATATATTTCATATTTGGTGTTTTTAGAAGCGCAATTGAGTGTAGAGTGCATATTTGGTAGTGCAGTGATCATATTATTGAGATCTTGTTTAGGAAATGCCTCAACACGTTGAGTTGACGTAATAAAACATCACCTCACCAAGTGCAGCATTCAACCCACGATTTTGAATAAGAAAAAAGGTGAGTACAATTAAAATTATACATAACTGTGTAGGAAATTTTGTAACGATTACAACCATACTAAACTTGCTATAGGTGTTCACATAATTTTTCCTAAAAGAAGCGTATTTCCCGTAACCCTGTCCTTATGCGGTCGCAGTCGTGAACACCGCGACACTCACGGAATATGCGCGCGCGCGGCGTGCGACGCGTGAGTGGTTAAATGCTGCTTTCTGTAATCTAAAAATGATGTTTAGCGTAGGTATTTAAAAAGTAGCTCGTTAGTTTTGCTTTTTTCGTTTTTAAGTCGACATAAAACGTCGCCGTTCTTTTGAAAGGCGCATTTCGTTGAAGAGATCGTAAATTTTTTGTTTATGGTTGATGACAAAGTGAATCAGATCAAGTAGCGCATATCTTCACCTTTTTATAGAAGTATAATGGATTACTTATTCCCACATTCATAGAATTTGTATTTTTAATGCCGAAAGTCGGCCGCGTCTTCGGGGCACATACCTCCCGCCGACGTTTCAGGCACTCTTCGGCGCCGGGACACATTCAACTCGCCGACGCTTGAGCGGTTAGTCAGTCAGTGTGTAAGCGTACACTGCTGGACATACGTCTCTCCAATTTTTCTCCAGTCCTCCCGGCCTTCAGCGGTACGGAACCACTGCTTTCCGCCGACGTACTTGATGTCGTCGTCCCACCTGGCGGATGGTCTTCCCACACTCCGTTTTCCTGTCCACGGCCGCCAGTGTAGGACACGGTTACTCCAACGGTTAATATCCTTACAAATTGATAATATTGCAATGTGTGTATGCACGGCGCAGGGACGACGCGTACGCGGTCGATCACGACGACGACATCATCTTCGAGGACTTTGCGAGACTTCGCCTGAAGGGCGCGGGCGGGGAGCCCGACGCTTGAGACCGGCCGCCGAACCCCCACACCGCCGCAGCACAACCCTCCCGTCGCTAAACCACACTACTACTACCTTAATGTATAAAATGTTATGTCTAAGCATTATTATAAATGTGTAATATTTTTTTTATATGAATTGTAAATATGACTTTCTGAATGTAGAGCACAAAATTTTGTATATGCCGACATCGTGTACTGTGAGTGGGATTACGCTCAGACGTTTGAACGTAGCAGAGGCCTATTTGTGTACGTGGGCCGGGGTGGCGCCACGGCGGCGAAAATTTTACGCAGTTTACTTTATGCAATGTCTTTTTATATATTTGAGGCTAGGAGGGCGGTTTTTATTCGATGTTCCAGAGTGCATCATTCATTCAGGTTCTTGTTGAGGGTTTTATGAACGTAAAGTTGATGATACTGTATGTGTGCATATCGTCAGGGTTTTGTTGAAAGGTTGACTAAATAATCTTGTGGAATAAGATTTCGCCGTGTATGTGTGGAGCACAGAGCATCGAATACCGCGCGCGCCTCCTAGAGGCGAAAGTAATAATAATATTTGAAACCCAATAACCGTACGCAGAGCTGCTAGCGCTTCGTATGTGTGTGTGTGTGTGTGTTAGTATCGACACTACACACAAAGAGGAGGAAGTGGCTACACGCACAAAACAAATGCACACGCACAACACACATATTGTAAGTCATAGGCCACGCCCGCAGGCTTCAACGGCGTTATAGGGAAATCGCGCTCAGGGCGTCTCTAGGAGGGGGCGCGCGCGGTATTTGATGCTTTGTGGTGTGGAGTTACTCATGGAGCTTAGATTGAGAAACAGTGTAGGGTGAGAGTGTTGTGGCCTGAAAGAAGATATAGTAACAAGGATTGAGAAAGGAATGACGGATCACGCTGGAGGAATGGATGATAGGAGGCTTATAGAGCGATTGTGAGTGAAAGAGTCGGAATGGGTCGCCCTCTAAACGGACTTACCTAGACCAGATCGGGCCTCAAAGAGGGGTCAAGTGCACAATAAAAAAAAAGATATCCGTAGCCGACGAGTATGTATGATGAACATTATGGGAGAGGAAGAGGTGGTGGTGTGGCTGTGTGAGGATCATGGCACGTGGAGATTCGTCGTCTCTGCCTACCGCATTGGGAAACAGGCGTGACTATATGTATGTATGTAGATATTCGCCCTTTTTACGTGAAAATAAATAGTACACATTTGAAAGCACTAAGATGCTACGACCAATTGTGCGTATAAAATGAAAATTTGGAACACGCAAGCATAGATTTAGTGTCTGGCCACCTTCACCACAACCCCGGATTCTGCAGCCATCGAGATACTCGGGACGCGTATATAAGGTATTTCATTAGTAGGTAATAAATAGTACACTAAGGGGAGTATGTGTATCAGATACTGATCAATCATGTTACCCATACCTATTTTTTGACGTGATCGTCTTATAAATTGATGAGCACCGGCTGCACGCACGAAAGCGTGTCACGTTCCATCTGAACCTGTGTGTGCAAGCGAGAGCGCGTAACAAGCGATAGAGAGGCACAATCGGTATAGTCAAAGTTACCATGGAAACTTCTTAAGAAGTAAAACTGTCAAGGTCAGACAACAGAAGTTTATTGATGGCCAGTCACAAGATGATTAATCTTTCTACCGGAAATAGAAATTACTGATCTTTGCTCTATGTACTACGATTATTCCACGTCATCACGTAAAACTATCGTCCGTAAACCGACTTTACAGACAAAAAATTTTTTTTTTTCAGATATCAAATACCTACCCATCCTACTAAAATAATAGTTTATTGAACAATTATTTCATAGCATGGGGAGGTATTTGATATCAAAAACAAAAAAATTGGTATGGGGAACGTGATCACGATCAGTATCTGATACACATACTCCCCTTAGCGTACTATTACCTACTAATGAAAGACCTTATATACACGCAATCGGGCATCCGTTCATAGTACATTGTATTGTATAGGTACATTTCTATAGGAGGGTGAGGAGTGCAGAAACTATCTCGCTCGCACTCAGCATGCACTGTACCACTCACTTATGTATTATTTGTCTAAGATTGATTGTAAAAATATGTTGTATATCCTAATAATTTATACAATTAATTACCTCAGTGTAAAGAGATGTGTGTGTGACTGTACTGCGCGATATTATGTTTACACGTCGCGGCTACCTGTACCGACCGGAGCACGTCACTTTACTAACTAATCAACCTTCCTCCTTGTTCTGCGTGAGCCAAATCAGAAGGAGCTAGAACTTTATGTTTATAAAACATGTTCACTCTTTGCCTTTTTAATCGACTTAGAAATTTGTTTTTATGTCACAGCTGATTTGCTGTTTTCTGTCAAAACCAATTTGTATATATTTTTTTTTCTAATTATGCAATTATACTAATGTCTAAAATTAATAATTTTAAAGGCCTATATCTTTTATGTGAGTAATGTAAAAAAAAGAAATAAATCATATAGACATAGATCTAAGCAGATTCATTTAATATGGAAAACATTCGGAAGTATATTCCTTAATTTGACAAATAAAACACTCGCACCATTGGAATTGGTCACTTCATTATCTTAAGGCTTGTATTGATGGATAGTAAATTTTATACTAAATGGGCAAAATTTTGGCAATCTGACTGTGAAGAGTGCATTTTCTAAGTTAAATTATATACTTATCATTCTCATACACCTATCAGAATCGGTGAATGGTTCGAGGTGAGTCTGCAGTACGTGGGTTCTATGGTTGAAGCTGTTCAAAGATTCAGTTGGTTAATGGCTTTTATAAGGGCTAGAAACCCAGTCGGTGTGGCATGCATGTCAGGTGTGATTTAGGTGTGATTGTCAGGAATCCTGAGGGTTCCTCTAAAACTATAACCCCACTTTGCTGTAGTAGAACTCTCCATACTGAATGGCAAATTGTGATGTCAACTCGCTTGAAGGTTTGTATGTCTTCTGATTTGGCGCCGTAACATTCTACCGCTTACTAAATACTACTACCGCTGGACGGTAGAGAAAAACTGCAAATTGTGTTCTTTGAAAGGTTTTCGATGTAAATAAGTATCACTGAATAATGTGTGTTGAATGTCTTACGCCATACAACTTCTACATCACGTCATATTATTGAAAAGTGAAAGAAGATAGAGCTATAATAAGTTCCTTTTGGAAGGGATCCTGTACTCTCTGGAACCAAAAGCAATGCATTTTGCCCAAAGTGGCTGTACGAACACAATCACGCCGGGGATTATTGAACATTTTTTATTTTATTTATTACAGTCTAAGTGAACTCGCCAACTGAAGAGGCTAAATGTCCAACTCAGGAACCTGTGCTGTCAACTTATTGCTCGCTTCATGGTCCACGACAAATAATCCATCGAACATAAATACGAGTAGAAGTATAGTGATGACTCATTGTGCGTACAAGTAAGCGCGCAATCTGCGCTCACTTGATCTCCGCCCACATCAGTCGCCTGTCATTACTGCCATGGAAACAAGAATAAAAAACAATACATAAATGCCTTATCGTGCTATATTACAGTGCTGAAACCATAGCCGCATAAAGAATTTGTTTAAAAAAGCAAATTATAACTTACAAATATCACAAATGTTCGTATGGTAATTTGGTTACACAGGTATTCATACTAATATGTCATCGTGGTACTTCTACTGGTTTTGTATGTTCTGTGATACTATCCTATTCCTCCCGACCTCATTCATTCACTAGCCGTTGTCGTGAATGCAGTCAAAACTGCAAGGCCATTTAGAAGCTGGACGATTACTGCAGATATTTGTGAATTGTTTGTAAAATTTGTGCATTTTTTAAAGAGTTGTCGATTATTATCGTATGTGTAGATATTGTAGGTTCTCAAATGTGATTACTGTTTACAGTGACGAGAATTTTTTTTAAAATGGCTTTGCACACGGCTTTTGGGGATCTGTGCGGATGGATCTTTTTGATCAAATGTGTGACTCAGAACAATTGTTAATAGATACTCTTCTCAAAGATTCAGTCTAAGGCTGCCTGTCAAAAAACAAAATATTCAGTGTGAACCACACGACTCAGATTTTGAGTAAAGCCATTTTATAAAAAAATAAATTGAAAACAATTTATCTCTTGAAAAGATGTACTTATCTTATGAACAAGCTTTGTTCGCTCGCACAAAATATCGCATCTCGATGCTGATGTGAAGTCGTAATAATATGATTGTTGTACCGTATGCGTGTAGACATCGCTGTTACGTAACGTCGCGACATCGCTTCTGTCGTACGTTAGTAAGTTACATCTTTGTAAATAATATGTGCGTAGTTGATGAAGGTAGAGAACACTGCGTGCAGAGCGAAATCAATGCACTAAGTCTAGCGCCACACTCAGCGTATTTTGCGCAATGTATAGCGCGGTTTTCTCAACCGTTCGCCTCGAAAGAATGCGGCGCCTAGCCTCCACCATACTGACGGGAAATTGCGGTGGCGACGGAGAGCGGAGGGTGCGCGCCGCATTCTTTCGAGGTGAACGGTTGAGAAAACCGCGCTATAACGCGGTACATACAAATTTGGTCTTCGACGCAATTATATATTTTGCACATGGTGTGGCGCGCAGTACGCAGCTCAAGTTACGCTCAGTGTGGCGCTAGATATAGGAAGATAATTTTAGAAGGGAAAAGATAATGTATACTATATACATGGTCATAATATTATGTCATATTGTTTGGATAATTTGTCTGGTTTGAAAAGGGCTCCTGCATCAAACGCTACCAAAAGGGAGGCATCGGCATAACAGTCCCGACAGGAACACGGCGTGTGGTGTTATGGGCTGACATCGTGGACCTGACACGTGTAGTAGATGAAGTTAACCATGTCAGGTTCCATAAAAAAATACTCATCGCCAGACAGTCTAAAAGAGTCAGACCTGTGTTTGATAGCTGTCAGTCGGAAAAGTAGATGATCTCTTTCCGGTCCTGTGACAGTTACCAATTTTAGAGCTGACAACTTCCACTTTTAGCCTGTTCTCTATCGTCAGCAACTGAACCACAGAATGCCAGCAACGAGTCGAGCACACTTAGCACTTTATCAATTTTGTGCCGCGGTCGTGTTCAGTGCTAGAGGTGACCATCCACTCACAGCACTCACCACCCTCCGCTGCTATCCTGTTATAAAGTAAATAATCTGTGTACTGAAATTCAACAGATTTTATATCTTTATCACATAGGTGTGCTCGCATCCAAAGCTTTTTCCAAATATTGTTTTGTATAATGTTTACTGTACAATAATGAACTGAAGATGTTGTACTAAGACTATGTAAGAAAACACGTTTTATTTCTGTTTAAATTTTTACATAGAATTCTTTTTGATGTACACTTTTTAATTAAATATATAGCCATGATATGTGTTTGGTTTTCTTATACATTTTAAATTTGGCTATCATTCTTTGTCTGAAAGCAGTTTAGCCTACGGCCATTTCTTAGGGCTGAGGCTGTCTCTAGGAAAAGCCAATAAATTGGTATTATCAACTGTGTCCAAGCACGTTGTCAGGTCACTTGCACTCTATGTACTTGCTACGAGTTAAGTACGCGGCCGACAGTCGCGCGGCGCACACGCTACTGCATCGGATCAGACTGACGTACCTACTTCATAATTCGTGTTGACATGGCTTCTAGCTGTTTCTGATGGTAATTCATGTGCAGTAGATAGATGTAGATCCAGCAAGAGAAGAAATAAAAACCTTTCTTTTTTGCTTTTATTATGTATAGTAGGGTGTTGGTGGGGTACCTAGCCTAGAGTATCTTGGGGCCGGACTCATTTCTATTTCTATTACATAATATATATATATATATTAACTCTGGCGAAGCCGCGAGCAAAGCTAGTAGACTATAATACGTCAAACAACAAAACGTCAACGCGCAGCGACTGACGTCTGTGAACACCGAATAACGTATAAACATGGTGAATGCTCATCTCCGAAGTTGCCTCAATCAACAATGCTATCACTCAATTTATCTTAATTTATATGTCTATGGTAAATAGGTTATAGAAAGGATAGATTGAATAAATGATTGAAAAAAAAGTGGGTAGGCAGGCAGCCATAACGACAATTTATTATTCTTGACAATCTTCGTTTGTGCCAGCAAAAGTACACAATGTTTAAAACCGTACCTACCTAATTAGTAACATTGAGAGGTAGTTTAATTATCGAATGCAGTTTATAATCTATAAACACTTAACATTAAAACTTAAAAATATGAGATTCGAATTTCAAATCTGTATGAATATCAGGTACAGAATTTGTACTGTAATTTTTTTAACAGTTTAATTTCAACACTTCACAACATGTGAGAATGTTTCCATTTTATCTTGCTTTATTTCATGCAGATAGATAAAAAAATGAGACTCCAATCATGCATGAGACTACAGTTGTTTTTTTTTAAGACGGAGGAAATTGATGTTTTGAGAGTTGCCAGTTTCTGAAAAATTTTAATCATATAGTTGTTATTGATTAATTTTTCTAATGATGATGCCATGCTGCAACTCGAATTTACCTAATTTTGGATATAAATCTTTAGCTAAAAGCTAGAAAAAAGTTATGTGCATTGTGATACCATCTACCCTACTAACAACCCCAGGTATGACTGGTAGATAATTCCTTTAGGCTTTAAGTCCGCCTTTTGTCACTTTTTGTGCAATAAAGTATATTTTCATTTCATTTCATACCAGAAAGAAATTAATTAATTGCAACCCTCTAGTCAGTCAGCGTAAGTTTCCTACTTCTTGCAAAAAAACATACTATAGTTAGCGGAACCACTTCAGTTGTAGATCAATTATTCCACTTCGGCGGCTTCGACATACTCGTACAAATCCAAGATAATCCATATCTGGATATATGTTATCCTTCTACGTCTTATAACATTATTTATTTCGTTGCAACAAATAATAAGATATACACAGGGAAGTAATTATACTCTTGACTCCGCTCATCTTAAGATTATCGGAAATTTACTACATACATGAGACAATCCTGAGATTAGTGGGACCACAGACAATAAGAGAAAAATCCACCTTCTCGGAATTTGGCCTTCGATTGATTAGTTCTTTTTTAATTTGTCCATTTGCAGCGAAATAAGGGTTACGCAGTTCAGTGTAATCTGGCAACTTTGGCACTACAATCACTTCTTTTTCTTCTTCTTCTGACTTTTCTCATTTAACGGCGTAGTACTGGCGTGCACCTTCCCGCCGTATCTCGCCACGAACGCCTTGACGTCGAACTTGCGCTTGCAGCCGTCGTAGTTCATGTAGCGGATCTTGCCGAACACAGCGCGCTCGCTCCAGCCCTGGTCGTGCACACCACAGATGGACCACATGCAACCTGTGGCCCGTACCAATTGTGTCAGAAGAAATACACCGGTCATTGAGGGGCCATGCAGAGAAAGTTGCGTTTTTGATGGACCAACATTTTGACGTGAATACGCCTTTAAATTTGCTTCCATAGTGGCAGCCAATCCAGAAAACTGATAATAAAATCGGGGGATACAGTTTGGTGTTGCAGCTTCATATCTATCATCTACATCCAAAATTTAATTACACCACTCGATAGCTAAAGGATCAAAGAATTCCTTACGTAATACGCTCTAGGAAAATATTACCCGCTACGTACACGTATTCACGTAAAACACACGCCCATGTCCACGACACAGCCACACCCCGTTTTTGTGTAAAGTCTGACGTGTATGAAATAGTAAATAAATTTAAGCCACTGCCATACAGGTCTGCATGCACCCTGGTCGTCTTGTGGCCTTCATGGAGGACATTGGCTGGCTGGGGTAGGTGGAGATCGCAGGGTTTTGCACAAAGGTCCCCGACCAAGATGGACTAGTTTTCACGCTTCGGAACCAATCCTCAAAAGAACAACTGCCCACCCGCTCTCATTTCCATCGCCTGTTACCAGTTCTGTGCTGTAGATGTATCAAAATCTAGACAATGCATCAAGTGTTGTCTTTACAGTACTGCAAAGCAAATATGGAGGTTCTCTCTGTGCTTAAAAATAAAAAAAATATCATTACCAACAAAGCCGTTAGGATCGCGTCCATCTATGCTGTAGTGGTCGTTGAGGTAGATGGCGAACTTGAGCGCCTCCTCGGGGCTGGAGGTCCACTCGAGGATCTTCTTGGCCCAGTACATGCGGAGGAAGCCGTGCATCTTGCCTTCCTTCACCAGCTGCAGCTGAGCGGAGTTCCACAGGTCGTCGTGCGTCTCCGAGTTCTGCAGTTGCGGCAGGCTATAGATGTAGCTCCTTTTGTCTTTTCTGGAACAATGCACTTGGGTTCAAGTTGGTAATTCAGGCTAGTGAAACAGCCCTATTTAAATTTTTTTCAAAATACTATAAAATCTTAATTAATTTAAGATGGTGATAATTGAAAACATTCTAAAATCTTTTATGGCACATACATTATTTGTACAAAAGGTGACACTAATGCCTAAGACATTTTCTGCCAGCCTACCTTAAGAGATTAAATTAAAAATATACATAAATACAAAGTTGAGACTAAATGTTACATTTGACCTTATTTTTGAGAAAAAACGATAGTTAAATGATCCTGTGGTGTCAAGTGAGATACTGATTTAACTTTGCTGATTGCAGTTAATAAAAAAATGCTAAATTTGTTCTTAGGGCTAACACACATCTCTACAAAGTTGTGGCATAATTTTCCACGACCCGACGTGTTGTGACGCAACGTCGCATTGTGTAGGGACGACGATGTCGCACAGTTGTCATGTGCATTGGTCCTAACCCAATATTCCTAATAAAAAATGTTGCAACCTATGCTCGTCCAATGTTTTCTGCGCCCAAGCGCTAGCGCCGGCGATGCTGTCGTACTTGTCGTTGTAGAAGCAGAAGTTGTCGGCGAGCTCGCGCCGCACGATCGCCTCCTCGAGGAATGCGTTCACGCTCTCCGTGTGCGTCGACTTGAGTTCCTGCACGCAGAGCGCCGCACGCTGCGCCGACACTTGACCTGGGTTCGTTTCGTTTTCATTAATAGTGTCCAACTGATGAATAACATTTAGCTCGCATGCCATTTTAGTGTGAATAGGTAATTGTTTTTAAAGCTATGTTCTCCTGTTGCCCCACCGGTGACCTTCCAATTTTGAAAATAATTGTATAGATTAGTAATTTTTACTGAATTAAGAGTAGTACAACCTTCAAAATTTCCTATCCCCAGTATTTTTTTGTTTTATAAAATTTATATGGAATAGAATATTAACTCTTTATTGCACACAATTGAAAGAAGAACAGTACAGGAAAAGAAACAAGAAATACGAAAGTGATTTCTGAGTGGAGAAGGAAGGTGGACTTATCAATGCAAGTGATTTCTCAACATTTAACCTTTTGGATTGTGCTTTTTAAATAGGGTACGACAAACAAAATAATAAATTTCTACACGACTAACCGAAATGAAACCATGGTGAGAGGTTGCTCAGTGCGTCGCTGACGGGATCGTTGCGCTTGGTCGCGAACAGTTTAATCCTGGCGGCGAGGAAGCTTGCCAGCACGGCGAGCCCGGCCCCCGACCCCGGCCGCGCCCACTCCGCCGGCCCCACGCTCGCGTCCGCCTCCCGTGACATTATAGCACCGTCCCAGTCTATCGGCTGTAGAAAGAGAGAGATGCCTTTTGTACTACAACTAATAAAATAATCAATTCTAGATTTTCCATATTACGACACCAATTCTATGTCTTTTTGCTAAGGAAACAGTAGCAAAAATACATAGAGAGGGAACAGCAGAAAGGCTTACACATTTACATTCAAAATTATGATAATAAATAATAATAATTTCACCATACATTTCTTCTTCATTTCCCTTACTAGGCTCAAATTATAGTCGACTGGGTTGATTAGACGTAAGATGGCCGCATAGCAGCCTCGGCTGTACTCACAGCCTCACAGCCTCTAGTCCAGTATAGTTCAGCAATCTAAAGGAAAGTCTCCGGAATACCACCTACCTTCTCGGAGGTGATACAGGCTGGCCGGAGTGTGTGCTTTGGCCCCTCTGACTTAGCCACGCATACCGGATTACATAAAAAAAAAAATTCAGGTGGAATGGGGAATAGTACAAAATGTTTCGGTAATTGCAGATGTTATACATAATATGTAGATACATCAACAATACCTTCACTAAGTAGATAATGTGTTGTAATAATAAGGTAATGGGATCATGTGTTTCTGCTTCTGCTGTACTCGCAGTTCGGGCAGTGGGGTCAGGTTACTTTACATGTATTTTTTTTTATCTCAGTCCGGATTGGGACCCTTGACACTTTGACTATAATGGGCGGGGCGGATCTCGGCGTGTCGCCGTCGCAGCGTCTCGTCAGTGTTCTCCCTCGCACCCGCACCGTACTTGTATAGTGTAAGCGCGTGGCGGGTCGCCCGCTGCGGCGACGACGCGCCGAGATCCGTCCCGCGCATTATACATCACCTAACTTTACCCGTGACGTCCCCATAACACTTTGGTGAGCTAGGTGCCATGGTAGTGCATCCCATTGATTGTGCCGGCTAATATTTAAGTTATTTTACGCAATTTTACTAACCTCAGGCTCAAATGTACTCGAGAACGGATGTTTAATTAGAGGCGGGAACTCGGTGAGGTACTCCCCCAGTTTGCCGTTGATCTTGTTGCGTATTGTGCGTGCCGCATACTCCAGTTTGTCGGACGCAATCCAACAAGGGACTATATTGTGTGCGTCCACTTGTATGAGAGGAATGTCTTTCTTCAGGCCCTTCTTAGCCCCCTCGAGCCAGCCGAGCGGGACTCGCAGAGGGTTGAAGTCGCAGACGACCGCTCCGATCTTGTGCCGGATGACCCACGAGGGTAGCGCTTCCGCTCCGGAGCCCTCCAGGAGGTGGAAGGAGATGTTGAGATTCTTGCATTCGGCGGCAACTTCCTCTAATCCTAAGCAGGATTTGATTAGAGAAAAGTGTGGTTTGGTATTATGTTGGCCATGCATCCCAGGTCCGTACCTCAATACAGAGAAAATCGGAACACTTATAGGATCACTCTCGTGTCTGTCTGTCCGTCTGTCACAGCTTATTTTAAAATACTGGACGAAACTAAGTCAAAATTTGGTACATATAAGAGTTTAATGACCCAAGCACGGATGTATTTAATTTAATAATTAAAAAAATGCATAGTAAATATATAAATATACAATATGTGGTGATTTTTAAATATGTAAAATGTCATCTTCTATTGTCATCATTGTCTGTCAATAATTTTCCTTCTTATAATATTATGTTACTACGATTTTAGTTGATTAAAACCTTGATTCGAAGGTTTTGTGTTTAAATATTCACCTCAATTTAATCAACTAAAATAAACTCTATGAAATGGAGAAATATCTCAGACCTGACAAGTTCGACGTGGATCCTCAGACAGGCAATCAAAACTCCTCTCGATGGATACACTGGAGAAAGACTTTCGAAAACTTTCTCTCACTAGTGCCATCAGACTCGAAGGAAGGTACGCTCTCATCTTCTTCTAAACTCCAACTGCTCACAAACCATGTCTCCACTGATGTATACAAATATATAAAGGATTCCAGTGACTACGAAACTGCTATCACGAAACTAGAAAGTATTTTCGTGAAACCTGCAAATGAAATATACGCCCGTCATATGCTCGCAACACGAAAACAGAAAAATGAGGAAACTATCGATCAGTACATGCAAAATCTAAAGTTGCTTGCAAAAGATTGTTTATTTAAGGCAGTCTCAGCTGATGAAAATGAAACCGACTACATAAGAGATGCTTTTATATCAGGACTCTCTTCACCAACAATAAGGCAACGTTTACTGGAAAATGCCAGACTAGACTTATGTGATGCTTATAATCAGGCACGTTCGTTGGAATCTGCACATCTTCACAATCAAGTGTATGAAATCCCAGATACGATTCCTTCTGCCGCTTCCTCTTCCAATCGATTAATGCTACCTCAACAAACTAATCAGGGCAGAAACTCAAGTGGTCGCCCAACTGATATCTGTTTCTACTGTGGATATAAGAGGCACCCACGTAGCTCTTGCCCCGCTTCAAATGCAACTTGTACATCTTGTAACAAACGTGGTCATTTCTATAAAGTGTGTCGCAGTAAAATACAAAAGTCTGCTGCGTTAACTCCGGAACTTGCAGAAGAGTTTCCTCAAACGTCTGCACCAGTATCTAATGTCCTGTCTTGCAATGTCACATCATCTGATCGTACACCGAACATGGATGTAATAGAGGCTCTCGTTCCAGTACTAGTAAATGGACATCGAGTAATGGCATTGATAGATTCGGGCAGCAAATCTAGTCATATTGATAACACATTAGTACAAAAGTACAATATTAAAACAGAACCCTGTTATGCACGCGTCTCGCTAGCGTCATCAGAATATGTTATGACTATAAATTCCTGCTGCCCCATTCAAATTGATCTATTGGGAAATAAAATCGAAGCCAAACTGACAGTAATGCAAAATCTATGCAATGACATTATAATCGGCCGAGACATACTACAGAAGCATTCCGTACTGGAATTCCATTTTGGTGGCCCACTACCTCCTCTCAAGCTCTGCGCACTGACTGCCGCAAAAATCGATCCTGTTCATCTCTTTCCTAATGTCAATATGAATTCCAAGCCTATTGCAATTAAATCACGCCGACACTCTGCTTCAGATTTAGAATTTATAGATAAGGAAATCAAAAGCCTCCTTGCTGATAATATAATACAGGAGAGTATATCACCGTGGAGAGCGCAAGTTCTAGTGACTAAAAATGAAAACCATAAAAAACGTATGGTGATAGACTACTCGCAAACAATAAATAAATACACTCAGCTCGTTGCCTATCCACTTCCCTCAATAGAAACAGTCGTATCAAAGGTATCTCAGTTCAACGTATTCAGCAAAATAGACCTGAAAAGTGCCTACCACCAAATACCCATTACGAAGAAAGACAGATCGTATACAGCCTTTGAGGCTAATGGTAACTTGTATGAATTTACAAGAATTCCGTTTGGTGTTACGAACGGGGTCGCCTGCTATCAAAGAACAATCGACAATATCATCAGAAAAGAAAATTTAAAAGGCATTTTTCCTTATTTGGATGATATCACCGTTTGTGGAATAGACCAAAATGACCACGATGAGAAACTTCGTGCATTTATGCTAGTCGCTGAAAAATATGCACTAACAATAAATAAAGAAAAGAGTGAATTTTCAGTTAAAGAAATAAATATACTCGGGTATAATATATACAATGGAACCATAAAACCTGATCCGGAGCGCCTGCGACCACTGCTCGACCTGCCGCTCCCTCACGATACAGCTTCTCTCAGAAGAGCAACGGGCATGTTCGCCCACTACTCAAGGTGGTTATTAAATTTCTCTAAGAAAATTCAACCTCTCATACATGCGAAGACATTCCCCTTAACACCAGAAGCAAAAGAAGCTTTCCAAAACCTGAAGACTGAGATAGCCAAGTCCTCTGTACATGCCATCAGTGATGATGCATTATTTACTGTTGAAACAGACGCTTCAGATTTCGCTATTGCTGCCTCTCTCTCGCAACAAGGTCGACCAGTAGCATTTTTCTCTCGATCTCTCTCTGACAGTGAACGTCATCACTCTGCTATTGAAAAAGAAGCATATGCTGTAGTAGAGTCACTGCGAAAATGGAAATGTTTCTTGATGTGTAAACCTTTCAGACTCATCACCGATCAAAGATCAGTGTCATTTATGTTCAATCAAAACCACAACAGTAAAATAAAGAATGAAAAGATACAGCGCTGGCGCATGGAACTATCCCTTTATACTTACGAAATAGTATATAGGCCCGGAGGGCAAAATGTTGTAGCTGATGCTCTATCCAGATCGTCCGGTCTCGCCGCAGCCATAAAGGATGAAGAAAGTAAACTCAAGGATTTACACAGTACCTTATGTCACCCGGGCGTAACGAGGATGGCCCATTGGGTAAAGACCAAGAACTTGCCATTCTCCATTGAAGAAATCAGACGTATAACTGCAGCGTGCCCTGTGTGTGCCGAGGTGAAACCACGATTTAATACATCTCACGGGACACTCATTAAAGCTATGGCTCCTTTGGAAAGAATCTCTATTGATTTTAAAGGCCCAATACCATCTCAAACCAAAAACAGATACATTCTGACCGTAATCGATGAGTACTCACGTTTTCCCTTCGCATTCCCCTGTCAAGACATCAGCACTGATACAGTCAAACGGCACCTCACAGAAATATTCTCTATGTTTGGAATGCCAACCTACGTACACTCCGACAGAGGCACATCATTTTTGTCTGGTGAACTCAAGCAATTCCTAAATGAAAAAGGCATCGCTACTAGTGCAACTACACCGTATAATCCACCATGCAATGGACAAGTCGAAAGATACAATGGAATCGTTTGGCAAACAGTGAAGTTGGCACTGAAATCTCAAAATCTTGCTGTAGAGAACTGGGAAGCTGTCCTCACTCAAGCCTTGCATTGCGTACGATCTCTATTATGCACTGCAACTAACGCTACACCGCACGAGAGAATGTTCAAGCATCCCCGACGGTCATCAAACGGTCAATCGATTCCGACGTGGCTCAGTAGTCCAGGACGAGTCCTTATGAAGAAGCACGTCAGAGCGAGCAAATACGATCCACTCGTGGAAGACGTAGAGCTCATCGAGTCCAACCCCTTTTACTCTCGTGTTCGTTTGCAAAGCGGAAGGGAGGTAACCGTCTCCAACAGACACTTAGCTCCTCCTGGTGATGTCGGTGAGATTATTCCAGAAGATGAAGAGATATTAGAATCTGAAGTCAATACCCGAACATCTAACCTCGATCCAGCAGTGGGAAAAGGAGAACATTTCGACAATACTCAAGCCCGTGACGATATCCCTCCCTCGGATCCTGCTTCACCAGTGGATTCGCGGGATTCGCCACAGCTATCTCCTGCTTCTCCAGAAGCGCCACCACCTCCAGCTGCTGCTGATGCTCCTAGACGCTCGGGGCGAAGTCGACAGCCTCCGTCACACTTCAGAGACTTCTCTAAATAAATAGTTCATGTGGATTTTGAGGATGGAAGAATGTGGTGATTTTTAAATATGTAAAATGTCATCTTCTATTGTCATCATTGTCTGTCAATAATTTTCCTTCTTATAATATTATGTTACTACGATTTTAGTTGATTAAAACCTTGATTCGAAGGTTTTGTGTTTAAATATTCACCTCACAATATTTGTTCTTAATTAAAAAAGCATCAAACCTTTAATTAGGAAATGAAACTGACGCACGGACGCGTCCAGATACTTGGAGATGAGACAGAAGCACACGTGGAGCGGCACCTCGTTCTTGAGAGCAAGTTTCTGCGCGAAAAGAAACGCCCAGTTATCCTGCACGCGACTGTCTCGCGACATCCAGTAGACCACGCCCTCGCAGTCCTCCGGCACGAGCTGCTCCTCAGATATTATCCGGACACGGTTCTTATTGAACTTGAAGTCGATCACAGATTTGGCGGTCTCCTCGCGCTGCCGTTGCAGTTTGGATATAAACGCATCCAGGGCGCTCTGCTCGCCCGACCCTTTGCTCTGTCCATCAGATAACTTGGCCCTTTTAGCGGACGACGCCATTCTGGACGTATAGACGACAGGGATTACTTTAGAGAATCTGCACTTCATTCATAAAAAACCGTTCGTATTTACTTGATTGAGCCAGCCCTGAGAGGCATAGCGTGCCGCGTCGTTCATTCACGCGTGGGGATAAGTAAGATAATGTATTATTAAATTCTTTGATATTGAATGAGTTTAGTTTACTAACAAAAATGCCGGGCCGGCAGTTATGTTTTAAGTATGACAGACAGACAGCCGCAGTCGAGCCGAGCATGGCATGTCATGTCATGTCATCCGTCCGTCCCAGTCAAAGATAATCTAACACTTCTTCTTCTTCTTTTTTTAAATAGTGGCAGCCAAACGAATAGGAAATTCGTTTATTACTGCCAGTATCCAGTGACGCCCAGCCCAGTCCACAACGAGCGTCTCTTTGTAGTAAGCACCTCACCTGACAGTTAACTTTTTTTTCTTACGGAAAGGCAGGGATAGTTAGTGTGACCGTATAGCCAAATGTCTTGTTTTTTCATTCTTCTTCTCATGCGAATTTGTGGCATCTCGTAAAAAAAAAATACAGGAGCATAAAGGACCACAAAACACTGCTCTATGAAAAGACTTAGCTCTGGCGAGAGAACACGAAGTAAGGGATTGTGTCCCTTTCTAATAGGATAGCTTTGCGATTTCTCATAGATGAGTACTTATACAACAAAAAAAAAAGCTCTGAATAGGCGCGGGAACAGGCCAGAAAGCTGCCCAGATTTTAATTGTAATGTTTGGGTGGGGGAACTAAAAATATTGATAAAAAGTAAGATCAGACTCCATGAAGTCTGAAGGTCATGGCCGAAATAAGATGTTTTTAAATGAGTATACAACGAAAAAAAAGCTCTGAATAGGCGCGGGAACAGGCCGAAAAGCTGCTTAGATTTAAATTGCAATATTTGGGTGGGGGAACTGAAAATATTGATAAAAAGTAGGTAAGATAAGGCTCCATGAAGTCTGAAGGTCATGGCCGAAATAAAATGTATTACCTGATTACATGGTGAGTGGCTATCCAGAAGATGGAGGTAATTTAGAAAGAATAGTTTTGCTGGAGAGCATAGACCTCAACAATCCGCTGGGCGACAGACAGGGACATGATGGTCTCTAGCCAACAGCCACAAGAATAACGACAGATAATACAAAATGAGTAACTAATACAAATGAGTAAATACAAAACATTCAGGCTAAACACATTACGCTCCTGTTGGCTTCGCCGTAGTCGGGTAAAAATAGGAGCCATCTTTGAGAAGGCCGACAAATGAAAAAAGTTGTTGAGCCAAAATTATTATTTTGACGCATAGATGCCCTTCAATAGTAAATTGGTGTAAATTCATCTGAATAACTGAACCATTAGTGGTGAAATGAAAATATTTTAATCACAACAGCCCTTATTTATTATTTTCTCGTCACATATAAGAATAATTAACTTTATTTTATTTTTGCCAATAAGTTGGCACGAAACTGTGTGTTTTGGAATAGCGCCTTGATCAGACTGCGAAGCTCCTCGACCCGGAAGTGTACGGCGAGCGGTCCCGTGCCGTCGCTCCAACGCTTCTCTATGTCCTTCAGAGAGCCGCCCAGCACCAGGATTAGTTCTTGCAGCTTCTCCCAGCACTTGACATGCTCGACTAGGTCCTGCTCACTCTGAAAAAGTAGGATTGCTACTTTTAGACCGGCATTCCTAAATTATTATTCATATTTTGTGATTATTTAATCCATTGATTTCTTTTCTATAAAAACATTGACTTAAATATTACTAACGTAAGCACATACAAAAACAAACTCAATAAATGTTCTCACTAAAGTGGTGGTCAAACCATAATTCTAAAACATCTAAAGTGACCAAAACACTGAATATCACATACTATTTATAACTACATTATGTTATATTTCGATTATTTTTATTTGGAAAATTAGTTAAGATTTAGATTAGTTAAAGGTTCAATGTGGAACCGTGCAAGTTGACTGTTCGCAAAAATTATGCGACGTCATCATGAAGGTGCAATAGATCGAAAATATGGAGATAATATGTAACGGCCCGGTGGTGTAGTTGGTTATCGCGTTGGCGGCTCAAGCCAGAGACCCAGGTTCGAATCCTGGTCGGGATGTATTTTTTCCAATGATATTCGATTGCATTTTTCTAATATAGTTAAGATTAGTTTGAATGAATATTTTTATAAGCATTGTTTTTCATCAACACAATAGTTAGACATTATTGAGTTCATAGTACTCATCATATGAACATGTCCACGTTAGTAATTAAAAGTCAATGTATGGAAACTGACACTCATATAGAGAAATGTCACATTTTCGGCACAAAATAATAGTATGAATAATAAATAGATAACAATTCTTTTCTGCCCAACAAATATTTTACAACGGTAACATACCTACAGTGTAAGCAGCCAAACCAACAATTTTTTACTGGATTTTGATGCGACAGCCAAGGTAAGTCTAAAGTAAATAAATAAATAAAAGCCATAACATGGGGCGCAAAGATGGATTTATGTCCCAGAGAAACTTATTCCAGTCAACCTTTGTATGATAAATCCTAGATTAAATGGATGCTTGTGAGCTCTTACACTCAGTTCATCATCAAACCGTTATCAGTCCAACGCTGGATGCAGACCTCTCCTAAAGCACACCATACTTACTTCGCAAAGTACAACAATTTTCTTAAACTTTCCATGCTCTGAGGCATTTTCACATAGGAAACAAAAGTGCAATCACCATTTTCTCTTACTTCTGTGCCGAGTAATTTTTTTTTATTTATTCGTCCCTTTTCAGGACAGGCAAAACTAATTAAAGTATACAGCCTTTTCTGTTGTACTTCTAATGTCTGCTGTTTTCTTCTCGTATTGCGAGAATCTCAAAAATATATATTTTTTATTTACGATGACGCGGCAAACAAACTCGTTCATCCATCCGCCATCCTTTCAATTTTCTAGTCAGTTTATGTCACTTTGATTAGTCATGCAAAAGCTGCGTTCTAGGTTCGCTACAAGGGCGCGATCACAACATACTCTAAAGCACGACGTCTCTAAAACACCCGCCGTTGCACTTAGGAATTGTTGCAGTATTCTACATTTTTCGTTATTTCATTTGACAGTTCAACGCATCTCGGTGCGACCGTAACTCGAGAACATATGCAGAGCGCCGCCCGTTTTGAGTGCTGCCAAAGCTAAACAGTAGCGCGATACTCGAACACCTTTGACACCAGTCAGAAGTTGCTCATATTGCCTGCAGCGCTGACAATACTTTATAACGCCTAACTTTGTAATGTAGCAACACAGATGCTTACAGTTAGCCTACAGTACTTCAATGGATGTAACAATGATGGCTAACCTTTAAGCACTCACTAGGTGGCGAAACTGTGCCGTGAGGTCCACCTCTTGAACTGTCAGTCAAAGCTGTCGAAAATTCCATAGTAGAGAGGATTATTTTCGCATATTTGTGTAACACTTTCGACGTTCTCAGCACATTTTTTCAGATTTCATAGGTCCTAAATACCCTCTAAATACTAAGCAATACTAAGAAATCCTAAACACCCTCACGTAACGCCTCAGTGTTGTGCAGTGCCAATGTGTTCAGAAAAAAAGGGTGGGCACAAGTTTCCAACAAATAAAGAGATGTTACGAAGATGGCTATAGCTATCCGCCGAGACAAATTTGAGCCATCCAAACATTCATGATCGTTTTCAGTAGAAATTCAGAAAATAGTTTGTTCTTTCAAAACATAGATTACGAATATCTATAACTAAAACGGATACAGATACGACAATACACGCAGCTGCAAAGTGACCCATACATGATTATAACTTCTGAAATAGGCTGAAATGTAGAGATAACTGCGAGATAACCCTAAAAGCAAACGATTTTGTATGGCCATTGACAGTTCTCTAGATGTCACAACACAGTGGCGCCAACTAGTGGCCAAACAACACGCATTAGCACCCACTGTAACGGAGCCATTTATACACTTACTGGGAAGAAATTAGGTAGTTTCTTGACAACTATCTTGTACATGTCTGCGAGCTGTGTTGCCATCTCGGCCGAGATGTCCTCCACAGTGCACACCCGGTGGATTATCTCCTCCACGAACATATTCACGAGGCACGCCATTAATCTAAAACAATAGTTTATACACTTTGAATATGTAGTAAAAATAGAAATAGGTAAGTCTCTTACTATTTTTATTGTTTTAGAACAAAAAGTTCTCATAGCTTAAAAATAGCTACAATGACAAGACGCACCATCTAGGTCTAGGTAAACTTACATGTCAAGAATTTCACAAACAATTCACATGGCATTTTCACAGATGTTTAACCAGAACAAATAGTACATAATTCGTCAGCCTCGGTAGCTCAGTGGTGCGGTCGGTCGACTGTTATTAAGCAACCCTGGGCGCAGTCAGTACTTGGATGGGTGACCGCTCAACCGTTGGAGGCTGACCGTGGTTCGGATTCCACGTTCAACTGTAGGTCCCTTCCCTTCTTACCTTACTAGGTGGTAGGGTTTATCCCGGCCGCTTTGGTACCACCGCACTGAACGAAACATCGGTCGAAACGGCTATGTAAATAGTTCGTGTTTTCCGTCCAGTTCAGTGTAGCCGACATGAAATGAAGGGAAGCACTGACATGGCAGCTAGTTCACTCGGTGTTATGGGCTGACATCACGGATGTTGTAGGTGATGTAGCCAACCAGTCAGTTTCCATAAAAAAAAAATAACCTAACAAGACTAGGATAATTAAACAATACAAAAATAATAATGACCTTCTAAAGACATTGGGCGGAAAGACTCCGATCCAGACGTTCTTGAGGAGCTGCAGCTGGCGCAGGCACTGCCGGATCGCCTGCTCTGCATTCTCTCCCAGCACGTCCTTCACCACTATGCTGTTCAGGTCTGTATAATATAATATGGCGCCAAAGTGAATCAGATCAAGTAGGGCATATCTTATACTTTATTTAGAAGTATAATAAGCCTTGACCCCATATTCAAAAAGTGTGTATTTCAAAGTCGACTGCGCCGCCGGGACGATTTCGTCCCGGCGACACCTGAGCGGTTTAAAGCATAACACTAGTATTGTCAAGCGTGGCATACAAATTTATTTAGACTGCAACATATTCACACACAGTTTGTGTTGAGGTAAAACCTAGTTTACACCCAAAAAATATCAGCAACAATGTTTATAATAAAAAGTTGATACCAAAAACGTTATCAACAAAACTATGTCCATAAAAGTTGTTAAAATATCAAAATTATTATTGAGTACCTAAGCGTAAGTTTTATATATCAAGTATTAATTTGATATGGCCCAATTGCAGGAAGGAGATTATCCCCGGATTTAACTAATTTTAAGATTATCTCACAGAAATGTATATCATTTCTGTGTACAGTGTACAGATTTACAGAACATCAATGAGATGAGATTACTGGAACCATAATGACAAGCAGACGATAATGCTTGTTTCCACAATTGGGCTGTCATTACAAATTTTACAAAATGGCCGCCCACGAACCTGAAGAGCGGATATTATCGAGGATCTGTTTTCGCTGCTGCTGCAAGTGAAGTGTTAGGTGTTTGTAGGCGAGGCTCCGCAACCGGGGCACCAGGTCGAGAAAGGAGATGGGATAGTCGACGCTGCGACCCTCGAGGCTCATACACCACTTCTCGCCGAGTGTGAGCAAGTTGTGCGCCAGATACATGCAGTTGTTGTGGAACAGGGCTGGAAGGTCATTTATTTTTAACACACATTATCTGAGCTATTGTGACCAGGCCTACCTGGGATAATGAAAAGCTCGGATAATAGACTTATGTAATTAAACTATAGCCAGATAAAGTAATTTTTTTTATTTAATTTCATTGTTCCGTATCCCGTACGGAAGCCGATTAATAAACCTCCGCCCTCTGTCCGTCCGTCCGTCTGTCCGAGGGCTGTATCTCTTGAACCGTAATAGGTAGCCCGTTGAAACTTTCACAGAATATGCGTTACTATGGCGGATATAACAACAAATAAGAAAAATAAGAAAATGTAAAAAATTAAGGGGGGCTCACAAACAAGAAACGTTAAATAAAATAGATTAGTCACACTATTGAATAATAGATGGCGCCACAGGCTTTTATGCATTGCAATGTGGGGTGCTGTCATTTCCCCACCGCACCGTAAATTGCGATCGACCTTATTGAGGCTTCTCTCCGATTGAGCGTTATTGATAGCGGATAGATACGGAAACCTCCGTGCGCGAGTAAAACTCGCACTTAACAGATTTTTCATTTACATAACATGTTTACATATATGTGCTATTACCATTCTAAAAGCAGGTAACAAACATAGCACTCCACGGCTTCACCGAACACAGCCGGCCCAGCATTGCAAGTAGGGGAAGAATTTAATCAAGCATGAGAACAGCGAGTGGCCATTCTTGTTCTCTTACAGCGTGCTAAATGTTACGCCTCGCGTCGAGCCCTCGTCAGCTAGTCTGCGTTGACGGCGATGGTAAATTTTATTGAATGTTTTTCAAATGATGTTACTCAAAAAAATCGTTTAGCTCGGTTGAACGCAACCTCGGTTAATCCGAGCTAGGATAAACGGGGTTCTACTGTACTGACGATCGGGGTAAGAAGAGCAATTGGTGTTGTGCTCCAAGAACTCGGGTAAATTACAGCACAACACCGTTCACGACATACAGCAAAATATTAGCAGTAGACAATAGGGCAGGAGAAGCAAGTAAGGCATAAAGTTAACTACATACTGCATGACTGTGGAGGTACCGTGCCGAGGTGAGAGGTAAATAGCTCTTTAGCAGTAGGTATCTTAGTTGCCTTTTACAACATGCACAGGGAGAAATGCAGTATGCCCACTGTATCTCTTGCTTTTCAAGTACCGGACATCAGACGGTATATTTCTGGATAAAAGTGCAGGATATACAATTTACCTCAACTTTTTCCTAGCTAGATTTAGCTGAAGTTTTGTGAACCATATCCAAAATTAGGTAAATTTGAGTTTACAGCATTTCATAAGTTAAAAAAAAATCTAATAGTCGCAAATTGCGTCTTCAATGGTTTTTTCTTATTAGAATGAGTGAGAATGCTGGGCTGTAAAAATAAATACTGATAAAAACCTTTGCCTTTCCCATAAAACATGTATATTCCCAGGTCTTGAGAATAAAATTATTTTGACGGCTGTAAAATTTTTTTTAAACCTACATCATTTCTGGCAGAATGGTAAACTGATTTCTAATCTAACGTTATTTAGAATACGCTATTTGAATAGTTACATTCATAATCTACACGACGATATGTAATTTTGATAAGGTAATTCGGCAATTGTTGGTAAAGAAAAATTTAGAAAACATCTTGGGTGTGTAGTAGGTACATACACTAGCAGCTGCAGACGCGTGTACTTTGTATGTTGTGTGTACATTATTCCAATTTTTATTTTTATTTAAATTAGGTAATTTGATTTCTTAGTCAACAGGAAAACACTTTATTTTAAAATTTGGAAAATGTATACTATTACACCAGCTAACTTACCAACATACTGCGGAATGGTAAGCAAAAAGTTCTCATGATGATACGGCACTACCGACTCGTACAGCTCAAATATGAGTCGGGCCGTGACGTAGAGCCGCCGGCACACGAGGTCGGAGCACTGGCCGGCCTGGTCCATCATCGAGTGCACCAGGTTGAGTAAGTCCTGCGTGGACCGAGAGATCATGCAGCGGGGGAAGTAGAACAGACTCTTCGGCAGCGTCTCGCTCAGGATCTTCAGAGCTTCCTCCACACTCGCCTCCACTGTCGCCGGTGTTTCCTCTGGTTCCGGCACCGACTCCACCCCGATAGACATAGAACAACTCAGATCTGTCAACATTGTGTTACGGGCGACCCCTAAGAAATGCTGGCTTGTTTTGTCTGCGAATGACGCATCCAGATTACTCGCATAATGCAGAAGAGTGACATTCTCTTTCGGAAAAAAGCCGATGCTGATGAGAAACTTTTCCAAACAGCCGACCTCTTCTATCGTTTGGCTGTAACCCTTGAGCTCAGCTAAACTGCTCGGGATGGTGTGCGCGAAGCAGTCCCTGACTATCACTTCTGCAAAGTCGGCGGCGATCTCCTCGCCCATCAGGGAGAGTATCGTTCCTGCAGCCTGCACTTCAATGCTCAATTTCTTGCTCAGCAGATTGAAGACGCTCCGTACGTTTCTGATAACCAGGTCGTAACAGGGACGCACGCAGTTGTCGTTCTTCACTACGATGGCGATCCGCTCCGCGCTCTCCTCCGCCATAGTACAATCTCGCCGTGCGAGCGGCGACAGAACATTCTTTAGTAGAAACTGTGCAAATGCAGAAATTTTGGGCCGTAGCTGCTTGCACATGTTGAGAGCGAGCAGGACATCTACGTGACTACGGGTGTCGTACAGGTTCATTCGGATCTCCACGTGCGTTAGATCCTGACCCTCCTGAACCTCGTACTGGATCATCTTTTCCCAGTGCTGTGTCAACTCCTGCAGCATATCGTCCCAGTGCAGCCGGACGGAGGACTTGAGCGCGTCGTACATGGTGAGCTGGGAGAAGCCCTCCGCGGGGGTGGTGAGGAAGTCAGTGATGTCCACCAGGCGCTCGGCGGCGGCCGTGTAGTTGTCGGCGCGCCGGTACTCGTCGTATTCCTTAAAGTACTTCCCGCAGTGCACCACGTCATACACTATGTGCAGCGAGAAGTTCACTTTCTCAAGGTCGTGCGCGATCGCGTCGTGGTCCTGCATCGACTCCACGATCTCCGCCATCGTCTCCATTTCTATCTCCCTCTCGCACGCCTCTAACTCCTCCGTGAGCTCGCGACTCTCTCGACAAAGTTCAGTGCTCTCCTCGGCGAGTTCCGTTACATTCAGCTCGCACTCCTTTAAATAACTTTTCATTTCTAATTTTAATCGTTCTATTTCCTTAATAACTAGGGATATCTTTTCCGAGGGCTCCCACGGCGCACTGCGGTCGCCGGGGAACACAGCGGCCAGTAGATCATCACGATCCTCGCTTACTTCAGACATGTTAACTACTTTTTTAATACTTGGATCTCGATTTTTCCTTCTTGACGGGCACGGGCGATCGATCTCTCTTGGGGGAGCGTCTGTGGGACGATCTCTTTCTGTCGTATCTTATTTGGTGATAGCGGTTAGAAGCGACGGCATGCCGGATGGTGTTGCAGAGGAACTTCTTATTGGTGCGGGGATGGGTGGCCTTGACCCAGCCGGAAGGTCCGACGAGTTCCGCGCGCGCAGCGCCCGCCACCGCCTCTCGCAGCAGCTCCTCTACCGCTAACCTGCAAATGGTTATTGCCCACGTTTATTTTTGACACACTACTAAACACGACTTAGCTAATACAAATCAACTGTAGTTCAAAATGTTAGCGTGAAGTATAGAGACTTACTTCTCGAGTTCCTCCTCGTCTAACTTTGGGGGAGGTTTGGGCTCGTCTTTAGTGCTGGACATAGCTGGAGCTCAGCGGACCATGCTTTCCACGCCAACAGCCGACCTCCGACCGCCAGACCGCCGCTGAGAAACGACGGCCTAGCAAGATTCGGGGCGAAAATAAGATAATTCCTAGGTAAATCGGTGAATTTATAGCTATGCACGCACAAAACCTTAAAGCCACCAAAAATTTGACAGATGGTTGGTTTGGTTGGTTGACTTATTGTTTTTTTATTTTATTTTTTTTTTTGGCGATCACGCTTTTAGTTTAGCGTATTTAAGCCATAGTCACGTCAATAGTAGTTGCATCAACAAGATATAAAAAAAAAAAAAAAAGTTGGTTGACTTGACAACTGCCCGGTCCGATTCCTTCCGATTGGATTATTCCAAAGAGAAATGGTTTGAAAGATGGCGGACGGCGGAAGTTTGTCGCGTCGTCGTTGTAATTAAAAAAATATATATTTGTGGTTCTCGCGGGCCGAGAATTTATACAACAGACGTTAAAGCTACAAAAGAAATGGCTGTATACTCTAATGAGTTTTGCCTGTTTCGGGAGGAGACGAATTAAATAAAAAAAATATTCCAAAGAGAGTAAGAAAGAACCTAGAGATGCAAAGTGAATTTGCCCCTTTAATGCGAAAGAGAAAAGTTAGCTAGAGCATGATCTTGTTGGACTTACGAATCAAAATGATAGCGTACTGGAAAAATTAAATGATCTCAAAAGAAAATAGACCTTAGATCGTTTGAAATCTTAGCGCTAGAGATCATTTTCTGCCATCTTGGCCGGATAGCCTAAAACCATTTTGAAAAGTGACAGAATGTAACAGTGAAAACCGTATGTATATCGATAAAGGGGTTCTCGAGTTATATGTCTAGTCATGTGGGTTATCAACAATTTTTGGCAACCGTTATCTAACCGATATCTGTCTTCAATACCGATGTTGATATCCGTTGCCAAATATCGGTATCAAAAACTCTGCTTCGTAGATTTCCAAATAAATGGCTTGCTTAACGTTTTATTTATCGTTTTAGCCTGCGCATGGATATTGGCTAACAAAACTGGTACCTGCTTCAGACCGGTTCCTGGTTCGACCTGGTTCAGAACCGAGAGCGAATTGATTAGAAAGAAAGATAATGTCATTTCCCTTCATGTTTTACTAGGACTAGCACAATTTTTTTATGAAAGTATGATAGGAAAGGATGTTGTAGGTGAGGTAGCAAACCGTGTCAGTTTCCATTAAAAAAAAAGTAAGACAAAAATTGTGGCGCCTTTAAAAATCACCACATTTACAATGATCATTATGTACATGGATTTCCCCCTTCGGTCGCTAATGAGTCCACACCACATCTTTTTTGTTGGCCATTATGGTGTCTTTCTTTTTAACATTTTAAAAGTAAAGTTCTGTCTTTACATTATTTATTTTAATACTAATAAATTTTTTATACACTATGTTCACGCACTATGTAATTGTTTATTAACGAAAAAACCTACACACTAAGAAGTGTTGTACCTACACACATAAATACACAGTAAAGTAGGTACCTACAAAGTTTCTGTTCTGAACTACGCTAACTCAACGTTCTACGCGTCTGGCGCGGCGCCGCACCGCCACCGTAACCGTACCGCACCGGGTGGGTGGCTGGCTAGTGGCTACTGGCTCACTAACTGAAACTGACTGGACTGAGACAACTGGTTGTTCTAATAACTAAATAACTGACAACTGTTCTAGTTGTCACCCGCGCCGTTAGATATTTCGTAAGTATCTAAGATATTCGTAGATATCCAACCCAAATACGACCTTATTGCTTTCACGATAAAGGTTATTTTCCATGAAAATATCTATTTGGTGAAACTAGAAAGAATCGCACCTTCTCCTTCTTGCATTTGGGGACTTACTTAAAGAGAGAGGGAAGGCATAATTATTTTCGGATTCGGATATCAGTTGCCTGTCAGGCTGCCTGGCATACGGTGTTCGTTCGCTTTGGTTGGTAGCCGATAGCCGATAGCCGTTGTTAGCTATGACAATACCGATGCGATACGTTAGAGGCGTGGCAACGGTTTTCAGCTACGTTTCCCTATAGCGGACACATGAGTAATATGTACGTCACACGGTCGGTCATCGGTCGCCCATAGAAATTTCGCTCTAATAAAAAGATGGAAATTGAACGCATTCATAAACATATAATATTATATGGCAGCACTGTTGTATGCGTGGAATGAAACGTCATAACGTCAGCTAGCCACGCGAGCGGAGCGGTAGAGCGGAGCGCTAGAGAAAGGTTTTTCTTGTTCATTGTGAATTGTGATCGGCTGTCGTAGCGGTTTACTTCGCAAGTGATCGAGTTTGAGCTTTATTTTGTAGTGTCTTGGTTGCTGGAGGTTAGCGAGGAATCCTCACTGTAGAAACTTCCTGACGAGGTAACGATAACGGCTTCTTTCTCTCAATAATCTTCCGAAAATACTAATCTATGATGCTTGGTTGGGTCTCATCCTAAGTTCCAAAATGCTGTACGTGGGTGTTCTTTGGCTTCCAACACATTAAATAAAGGTCTCGCAGGTCCATGCAATTTTTGCCGCCCGGAAATTCGCGATAAATGGGGCTCGCGCGCACTAAACTCTAATATTTCCAAAAATAATGAAGTCAAATCAATAAACTCAAAAACACTTGTATTACCCAAATAACGATTTAAATCAATTGAGGATTTACTTATTTAGAAGCACAAACGGACTTTCTGAACTGCAGGAAAAACAAAACATGCTCTACATTTCTTTCCGAATTTTTCTGACCTTAACCTTTCGAATGCCCAAGCGCAGATCTGCGCATCGCCCTCTAACTGCCTAAGCGTAGATCTGCGGCAACATGACTAGTGACTTTCGGCATTTAAATACGCACTCTTTCAATATGTGGATTAGGTTCAATTATACTTCTAAAAAAAGGTGAAGTTATGCCCTTCTCGAAATGATTCACTTTGTCGCCACGCTAGAGCACAAAATTAAAGATCTCTTCAGTTGTTTTCGAGCAGTGGCGACGAACGTACATGTTCGCGCGCGAATTCGCCGCGACCACGCCCCGATTAAAAATGATTTTTGATGTTTTTAGTCATTAGTTTGTTTGTGTTTTTGTATAAATTCGAAAGAATACAACATTTATGAAGTGAATGTGTTATTATTGGAAGGTTTTATCCATTGGCGAGTGTAAAATCGAAACAAAACATAGCCTCACTATATTTGGTAAGTGAAATGTTCGTGCAATGTTCAACTCACAATTTGGAATCAAAATAAAAGTCAGAGCACTACAAGTTATAGATAAATTTGTAGGACATTTTATAAGGATTACAACCATGCTAAATTTCCTATATGTGTTCGATATTTTTCTTCCGAAAAAAAGTTTTTATTCTCCTTGCGTAACGAATCGCCCCTGCGAAAAAGTCGCGGCTTTTTAGGGAGGCAGTTCTCGCGCGGCGCCGGCGGAAGAAAGGTTAAATTTACAATTCCCCCATACAAATTGCATATCAATGTGTACGCAAAAAACTAATTATAGTAGGACCTGAAACTATTTTACAGTTAACTACAATACATACATAGCATAAGTGTGCCATCAAAATAATGTTACTTTTTTCATTGTAATATTTGTACTGTGTATGGTAGAACCGAGTAAGGTAGGGATTTTCAACCATACAGCCGCCATTCTCGCTCATTGTAATAAGAAAAAATCCCTGAAATATTACTAGACAAAATAGTATGAACATATATTCCGCGACCTGCGTGGGCATTACGGATGCCAACCCATAGTAAGATGCCTAAAACCCGCACGGGTATTCCTGATCGCAAAGGGTTAATATACATCTACTTAAGATTTTATCCGTCTATTTCAGATGTCTTTCAAGTTAGCCTTACTACTGTGTGTGGCCGTGTCGGTTACATATGCCGACGACGAGGTGACCGCTGCGAAGCTGCTCGTGTCCAAGCAAATCCTCAACAAGTACCTCGTGGAGGATATGGATATACTGATCAAGTATACGCTGTACAACGTGGGCAACTCCGCCGCTATCGGTGTGCAGCTCGTCGACAACGGTTTCCATCCAGAAGCGTTCGATGTGGTCGGGGGACAGCTGACCGCGCAGATCGAGCGTATTCCACCACAGACCAATGTGTCGCACGTAGTCACGGTGCGATCCAAGAAATATGGCTACTTCAACTTCACCGCCGCCGAAGTTTCCTACAGGGCCTCCGAAGATGCTGCTGAGGTGAATGTTTTGAGATTTGTCGTTACTGAGTATGGTCCGAACACTGCGACTCATTCAATGATCTTATAACCAATTTATTTACTTTCTGTAATGATTTGTACGGAAATCATTCCCCTCGTTTTCCTCCAAAATCTCTCTCAACAATTTAGTCCTCGGGCCTATAGAACTGAGCAATGAGAAAGCAGGAAGCAATGTTATGTTTCTAAATTTAATATATTTTATACATATATCATATCTTTTTAAATCCTATGGAAACCATATTTTAATGCATGAAAAAAAAAATGTTACTGCATGACCCTGCCAAAAATAAGTTCAAATTATTCAACACCTAAATTGAAACCTCTCCCTTCCAGCTTCAGTACGCAACGAGCAGCGCTCCGGGCGAAGGCGCCATCGTAGCGTTCAAGGACTATGATCGCAAGTTTTCCTCTCACCTCCTGGATTGGGCTGCGTTCGCCGTCATGACTCTTCCGTCCCTCGCCATTCCCTTTGGTCTGTGGTACTCGTCCAAGAGCAAATATGAGAAACTATCAAAACCGAAGAAGAGTCACTAGTATCTAGTTAGTATGTAGGTAGCGTTGTCATTTTAAATGTTTTTTTTTCAACGGATAATTTATTTGATTAATAAATTTTTTTTTTCACAGTTGAGTATGTTTTATTTTTGAGCAATTTTACAAATCACTGCATCAAATTTACGGGGGTGACTGTAATTCAACAGATGCATTTGCAACTTGTTTAGATGATGGAAGATTTTATTCAAAATTAAAATAGGCAGATGAAAACACTTTTCAGATTATAGTAGTCAACCAAAGGTTATCCTACACCAAGGCTTGTTTTCTTGCAAAGTTTATTACATTATACTACAGCAATAAACGACGACATAAAGTACGTCGGCGGAAAGCAGTGGTTCTGCTTTCCAGCTGGATGAAAGTTGGGAGGCGTATGTCCTGACTGACATACAGCATTGCAACCATCTGTAATATATTGTCATATATTCCCGTCCATGGGTGTCATTCATATACACCTCATGGGTGGCTTGGCACCACATGTTGCGCTTTCTATTAAAATAAATAAAAGTGTGCAACATGTGGCGTTAATTCAATAAACTTATTATAAAATAAAACAATCACAAAATCCAATGTAAATAAAATAAAAATATACTTAGCAATAAAATGTTCACAACTTTATACACTGGTCCCTAAAATCTAACACATTCTAAAGTGTCCGCAAGAAATAGGTTAACATTCAAATTGCAGGCCCAATTGAGGAAAATATGTAAAAATGGTTTTTAACATTTTATCTGATAGTTGATTTTAAACAAGAACCATTTTATTTATTTTGATTTAACAGACAGCAATTTGTTGTGACCTTTTACTTTAATCTGCGTCCAGTATAGACCGTGCCGACACATCATATTCCGATGCATAGCTTTAATATTGCAGTAATGAGAAAAGAGAAGTTTGCTCGAACAATTATAACTATGTGCATTATTTAATTTCTATAGTGCAAAAATTGATCTTAGTCACTGAAAAGTAAGGTTTTACGGACATCCAAAACTATAATGCACGTATGCAATCAGATATTAATTTCATCAAAGTGTTAATAAATAAATAAATAATACTTACTATACAATGCAAGTTCATTATGCTTTAAAATATTAGTAAAGTATTGCACTTGTGACAGCATGGACCAGATGCTCTCTTCATAGTCTCGGTTCGTTTGTCAAAAATAGAAGTCAAACAATTGCAAGTAATGCAATGTAACCTAACCAACACGGACCACGCATCAACATCTATCAGGGCCTTTTCTCTGGTTCCTTCAAGCCAAAATCTGTCACCGGAGCTGTCAAGAAACTCCTGCCACAATGATGCCCACTTGCTTGCCAGTTCATCAGACATCCAACACCGCATCTCGGCCAATCAGCAAACGATCGAGTAGAGCGGGCGTGACTGACTGTTACACTCGGGCTATTGATCAGACCATAATTAAAGAATATAAATTAAAATATGCTGGATTAACAGTTAAAAACGCATTAAACATATAAACAAAGTTTATCTTTACAATTCTTTTGAATTATTCCATTCAAATAAAACTAATTACTATAACTCAAACATAAACCAAATGATTTCTCAATGCTTCATGCCACGTAAACAAATGCAACATTGTAGGCAGGGCCGCCGCCAAGCATGAAGCAGGCAGATTGTGGCATAAGTATATTGGCTGCAGCCTGTAAGTTGATCCACGAATACTGTCTGTAGTAGTGAATACATACATAGCATCACGCCGGTTTCCCGATAGGGTAGGCAGAGCCCATGCAGTATATAGAATACATTAGGCCATATAAGCAATCACTGCTAAAAGAAGTTCAATGCACGGTCCGTGTGAATAAGGAATAAAGGTGATGATATTTTATTAGCACTGACCACTGACTTTGAAGAAAACCATGTTTATTTAGCTACATACAATAACATAGTACATAATTCTATATATACAAAGTATTGCAATTTCTACATATTTATTTTATTCCTAATAATTATATACATACAAACAATACATGACTTACTATCGAATCGAAACCTTACCTTTACAGTTCTATTTATAATATTTTGTTTTATTTAAATATTATATTTGCGAACGGCAGAAGGGTGTTATACACAAATTGAATAACTTATACGTCTCGTGTTTTAACATAGAAATAAAAATAATATTTGTACTCATAATAAAATATTCTCTGCCAATTCCAATTTGAGGAGCTAGAAAATTACTAATACTGTTAAATATTTTACAAAAGCCATCTACTCATTGTGTAAAGGCCATTCATAGCCATTCACAACTAATTAATTAAATAAAAAGCCATAGGAACTTTTATCAAGATAGATATGACATAAACAATAAATAATAACAGATTTTCCTAGGTTGAAATAGTCATCTTCTCATCTTGTATGACTTGCTTCAAGATAATACATTTAATTGTTGAACAAACATTATTTGGTTTAATGTCCCAAATGGTTAGATTTTTGGATAAGTATTATTTATTCATGTACATAACTAATATTAAACCATAATTACTTTGTAATGCTCTCTTTGGTTTGGCAAGGTGTATTGAAGGCATATTCATAAAATGCTCAATTAAATAAGTTAACGTTTTGTACAGGCTTGGGAATTACATATAACCAAGCGAATTAAAATTTTATTTTACAATTTTTTTCTTTTTCCTTTTATGGAAACTGACACGATTGGCGATCACCTACAACATCCGTGATGTCAGTCCATAACACCGAATGAACTAGGTGCCATGTCAGCGCTTCCCTTCATTTCATTTCGGCTACACTGAACTGGACGGAAAACACAAACTATTTACATAGCCGTTTCGACCGAAGTTTCATTCAGTGCGGTGGTATCAACCCGGGCGGGTTGAACCCTACCACCTAGTAAGGTAAGAAGGGAAGGGACCTACAGTTTTACGTAGAATCCGAACCATGGTCAGCCTCCATGCAAGTTGATATTTGATAGAATTTAATATGCAATGTTTTATTAATTTTGATTAACTGTGAATGTCTTAGGATTGCACCTGCCATGTTTGTCTAATTGAAAGAGCTGCTCAGATTAATCAAAAGATGGAGAATGTAGAGCCTCTGACGTTGCATTAGAGTTCAATGTTATTTCATACACTTAAAAGTTTTACATAATCATACCACTTGAAGTTGAGAAATCCTCATTTGTTATTACAGTAGGCTAGATTAGATTACAATAATCAGCACATAAAGTAAAATTTTCTGTGATAAGGTATCTGACGATATTGGTGTTTCATCGCGGAACTGATGTTGGAATGCAATGTAAAGATTCTTACAGGTTGACCGTTCCCGGTGAAAGGTAATGGTTAGTTTCGACTATGGTCGTGCCATAGTCGGGAGTAGACAGGGCACTGTGAAGAGGCGATCTGTCGGTCGGCTTCTTCAGTACGGGCGCCACATACTCGGGGCACCGATGGTTATCCTCCTGAAGTGGCGCGGGTGGTTTGCAGCTCGGGAATGAGCTGAGGAATGCGATCGTTCCGAACGTCACTATGGACGACATTATTAAAACTATGGTTCTGGAGTCGAACCCGCCGCGTAGACCGGCTAACGCAGCCATTGCAATAAGCAGAAGTAGGACGGAAACGCGAACAAGTCGCACGGCCGTAGAGTGGATACGGCCGCCGCCTACGCCGCTCATATCGCTCGGCCCGTACGCGTAGTACAAGTTATGCTTGTCCCCGATGTGCTTCATCATCAGGTATATCAAGCCGAACGGTGAGATGAGCGGACATACAAGGCTGTACGTCATCGTGATGGAGAATATGGCGAGACTCCACGCGTAGTGGACGCCGAACGGGAACTCGTAAAGAATCGCTTTCTTCACGTAGCTCTTCTCCGCCTTCGATTTAGAGAGCAGCAAGTACCACACGTACAGGAAGAGTTCCGGAAAGCGAATGAGCTCAAGTGCAGTTCCAATTAGACCGGAGGTGATGACATAATTGACGAAGAACGCTCCCTTGTCCGGCAGGAAGACGCAGTCCCAGCGCATGTTGCTGTCCTTGTGGTAGATGGTCCAGCTGAAGAACGCCTCGGCGCTGGCGAGTCCCAAAGAGGGCAGGATCAGAGTCATGAGCAGCAGGAAGGAGAAAGTCTTGGTCATGATGGAGTAGTTCTGCTGGGAGCGCGTCCAGTGCGAGAGGAACTTGTCGGAGAAGGCGACGATGGCCGGCATGACCGCGGCCATGGTCCACAGTAGAAGGGTCGGCAGGAATTCGTAGATGACGCTGCTCAGCTTGTTGATGTAGGTCTCAGGCTTGGTCGCCAGGGTGTTGATGAAGTTGACTACGATCGCCGGCGTGGTCAGGAAGAAGAGCACGATGAAAAGGAAGAAGTTGACGACGATCGCCTTGATGTACCAGATGCCCGGCTCCACGCTCAGGTTCTCCCAGAAGATGTCGGCGGGGTTGGGCGCGTGGTGCAGCACCCAGCCGCGATGCATGCTGAACTGGTTGATGATGTGGTCGGCGGAGGCGTGGGAGGGCAGCGTGAGGAAGGCGACGCCGATGGGCTCGTTGAGCACCATTGCGCGGCACCGTTCCGTCTCATCCTTCAGCCGCCGCTCCTCCTCCGTATAGTACTCGAGAGCGCCCGTCTTCGCCCCGCACAGCGCCGGTCGCACCAACAGCTCTTTTCCCGTCTTCTTTAGGTACGTATCCGAATATATCTTAGCCTGCGTGACCATAGTTCTCTTCTCCTCGAGCTCTACGAGCTGGTTGATCTTGTAGGCGAGACTCAGAGCCACAATCTGGATGTGAGGGAAGTTGCGTGCGAAGTAAGAGCGGATGGTGGACTCGTTGCGGTCCGCGCGCGTGAGGTTGGTGATCATGATGGTGCCGGTGTTGGACTCGGGCGGGGGCTTGCGGCCGGTGCAGCGGCGCATGATGAGTATCGACACGGGCAGAAAGCTGATGCCGAAGAAGGCGTGCACCCACAGCCACATGGAGTCGGCGCGCAGGTTGCTGACGGTGGTGCGACTGAATGTGCTCGCATCGATCTGCAGCTCACCCTGGAAGTTGACCGGGAGGATGATGCAGATGGAGACGAGAGTCACGATGAACATGAGCGTGATGAGGTGGCGCTGGAAGGAGAGGTAGTGGACGGCGTCGGGCCCGCACTTGGCGAGGATCTGCTCGCGCGACAGCTTGAACAGCTTCGGCAGCCAAGCGCAGCAGCGGTCGTCCGCGAGCGTGTCGGCCGAGTCGTGCTGATCGACGAGCGCGTCGTCGTCGCTGTGTCGGTAGAACAGGTTGGTCCAGCGGCTGCGCGTGCGCTGCACGAGCGCCATGCGACCGTAGTTCCATGCGGTGCGTCGTAGCGCCACGAACAACAAGATCAAACACAGCCAGCTGATAAGGTTGAGGATGAGCGTCTGAGGGATGCCATTGTACGCGCCCGTGATGATCGCGGGCTGCGTCGCGTTTACGAGCATGCAGCTGAAGTTCTCGGACTCCGCCGCCATAATAATGGTGTACCTGTCCATGGTGATCGTGAGATTTCACAGTCGATCGGTTTCCGGCGCCAAAAGCTTCACATTTCACTAGCACCGGTTCAACATCGGCTTCACGCCTACTGAAATACACTACGCGGAACCGCGGCCCAATTTCGCTGAACAATAGAGGTAATTTGATTGTGCAAAACACTGCTACAGACATAAAAATTAGTCACTGCGTCGTTCGTTCGTAACAGCTGGCTGCTGCTGTCACGATCAGTGTTGCCAACTCTTTTCTAGCTCGCCCACCAGATGCGCCAGTCGAAACCACCACAATTTCCCCAGATTTTCAGAAATATTCAAAAATAAAAAATTATAATAAAAATCGAACCCTAGAGTTGAAGGCGGTCGGGTATTTTTGCTTGCTTTAGCACCGCCTTCAACTCTAGGGTTCGATTTTTTTTTATTTCATACATTTTTTAAGGTGGTTTTTATATTTTTTGAAATACTTTTTTATTTCACAGTTTTATTTTATTTTATTGGTATTAATGTACTCGGCGGAATCGCTCGGCCTTCCGCCTCGCTTTACAATCCGATCTTGACCAAATTGAAATGGGACCACAAGGAAGGCAAGGGCAAAAAAAAAAATTCAAAATCGCTTCACCCAGTCGAAAGTTCTGAGGTAACCAACATTCCGGTTTTTGAGGCTGTGTCTGGTCTTCAGAATAATGAAAAACCAGACAAACGTCCTTTTCAGGATTTTTTTTTTATTTTTTTTTTTATGGAAACTGACACGGTTGGCTACATCACCTACAACGTCCGTGATGTCAGCCCATAACACCGGGTGAACTAGGTGCCATGTCAGTGCTTCCCCCTTTGATCGTGCCGGCTACACTGAACTGGTCGGAAAACACAAACTATTTACATAGCCGTTTAGACCGACGTTTCATTCAGTGCGGTGGTACCAACCCGGGCGGGTTAAAGCCTACCACAAAGTAAGATTAGGAGGGAAGGGACCTACAGTTTTACGAGGAATCCGAACCTCGGTCAGCCTCCAACGGTCAGCGGTCACCCATCCAAGTACTGACCGCACCCAGCGTTGCTTAACATTCAATAGCGACAGTTGACTGTCTGCACCACTGAGCTATCGAGGCTGACAGAGAGAGATCTTCAAATAAAAGAGTAGGTACGATCATTTCCAAACAGATCAATTTAGTATACATAAATAATTATTATCACTGCAATCACAGGACAGAGGGTTGCATACAAAATAATACTACTAAAATAACAATTGAGATTCTTCTTCTGAAGAAGAAAGCGTGTCAGCTTCTTTGCATGGAATGGGTGCAGCATAAACACATTTGGTTCAAATTTTGTTTAACAGATCCTTGGGGAAAGTGTAGGTACTTGTTGCACACTTCATCGATTTAAACACTAAATTTTTTGCACAACCACTAAACAAATCTGATCAAACCACCATATTCAGCCCTAGACCCTAGATCGCAAATTTGGCCACCAGACGGGATTCCAAACCACCAGATCTACTGGCGCTAGCACTAAGTTGGCAACACTGGTCACGGTCTACCACGATCTGGTTTATGAGTCAGTTCAGTCCTATCCTTATCTCACCTGTATTCTTATTAAGCAAAGAGGGAGAAATCCCTGCAGAGGCAGGCGAAAGTAATTGCTGTCATTCCCACCGCTCTTATGTTGGTATTGCTGCTCACGGCAGCCTTCAATCATAATAATGATTGAAGCGAAACGACACCTGAAAGACATTGCAACTCCTTTCGTGAACACTCGGCTCAAAACGAAACGTAACAAAAATGACATGTGCCGCCTCAACATTAGGCAAATTTTTTTTAAACCACCAAAACATCACTCATACATACCACTTTTTTTTATATTCATTCGTCTCCTCCCGAAAAGGCAAAACTCTTAGAGTATACAGCCATTTCTGTTGTAGCTTTTAACGTCTGTTGTATAAATTCTCGCACCGCGTGAACCACAAAAATATATATTTTTACAACGACGACGCGACAAACTTCCGCCGTCCGTCATCTTTTTCCACCTTTACTAATACCACTTTCCTTCGAGCAGAAGTCTGCCGAAGTGTGCGTGCACGAAAGGAGCCGTGAATGTCTTTCATGTGGCGCACCGCACCGGAAGTGACAGTTGCTGCGCTATGCCACTGTTGGCTGTATGGTCAAATGATCTTTGCCTGCCTACTTATGGCGAAAACAATAACAACAACAGCTATGTCACTGTCAAATGTTCCTTTGACATTTCAAAATTGTTTTCTTGTTTGTTTGCAAACTTTGCAGTTTGCACCTCCTGAACGAATTTATTTCCTATTCGTTTGGTTGCCGCTATCTAAAAAAAGAAGAAGTAGAACTTTGCTTACCTACAAGCCGCGGAAGCTAAATTTTTTGTACAATTTATAATGCAGAAGATTACAGAGAGTGAGCGCTTTGATTTGCAACGGGTTGTCGACGGCTGCGCGGCGCTGGTTCGGGAGTACGCTTGGTTGCTCAACTGCTATGTGTTGGTTAGTTCAAGCACTCTGTGCACAGTGCATATTGGTTTCCAATGTTGTCAAATCAAATGCCCGTTTTCTTCCTCATTATAACATGGGATTGTTTAATCTATGCATCCTCTTTATCAAAGTTTTGGAATTTATTTCAGTTCAGTGCCATCGGACCACTTCTATGTTCAAGATATTATCGCATGTTCATGGAAACTAAGGCCCCGTATTCACTAGTTGACAAAGTTGAGCGACATGTCGCGCAAAATGTTTCCTAACTTCTAAACAATATCGCCAACGCGTCGACATGGTCGGAGCATGTGCTCTTTTTTATTGATTCCGAATTGGGTGGTTGTGCCCGAGGTGGAAGCCTCATCATGCAGTTCGAAGAACTCTTCCCCTTCTCTCGCTCTGGCCCCTCTGACTCAGCCACCCATACAGAATTACATAAAAAAAATAGTGCACTAGACAACCAATGAACAAAGATACTCCTTTCTCCAGGTCGGTGGTCCTGGAGAACGGAGGTCTGCAGCCACCCTGGCCGTCTTGTCGCCTTCATGGAGGACATAGGCTGGCTGGGGTAGCTGGAGATCGAGGGGTTTTGCACGAAGATCCCCGACCTAGAGGTGCGAGTTTGTGGGCTCAGAGCCAACCCCAAAATGAACAACCGCAACCAGAAATGAAAGTTGAAGTAAAAATATATTTTGTTGTGTTTTAAACTATAAGTCAAATAAATAATGTTTGTTTCAGGATTACTTCGTGGACGACCACTGGGCCAAGTTACCTAGAAGTTGGCAAATTTGCTTCCAAGAAATGGATCCAACTGTTTTGGGAAATGTTTTAACGAGCAATTCGTCGAAAACTGTACTCCCTCTTTCTTTCTTAGCACTGCTCAAAGCTATCGGTGATGTGAGTTTATCTCGGCAGCCTGTAACCGCGAAAGATTTCACATCTGTGAAAATGAAAAAGAGTAAAAATGTTATTGTCAATGATGTTTTTGACAATGCGCCTAAAGCCACAAGTAAATTTATTTCAAAGTTCCATTCGTATGATTGCCGTGATCATCCTCGTCTTCAAAATTTATTTTCAAAGCACGTCAAAGCGAAGAAACGACACGAAATCTCACGTATGTGTGACGTAGTATTGGATGCGGCGCACAACACCCGATGCTCGGCAGCACTGGATGTGGGGTCGGGGGTGGGACATCTGGTGCGTTCGCTGGCGTACAGACATGGTTTACACGCTGCCGGCGTGGAACGGCAGACACAACTCTCTGAGGAAGCTAGGTTCATAGTCATGGTATTTATATACACTGTAAGCCACTACACACCATCTTTATACCTAAACTTTTAGTTTTCATTTTGTGTTTCAAAATTTATTTATTGATAAATGTTTAAGTCATCGCCAGACTTATTTATACTTTTAAAAATTATGCAAGATTCGATTGATTTCGGATTGTGCATTGGACAGAAGTTTGTACTAAATATAAAAAATTTTCATAAATAAATTGCTCAATTGTTACGAGGGCTGCCTTTTAAGTCATGTCGTTTTAAAAACCTATAAACTATTTTTAAGTTGAAATACAACCAACCAAACAGTCTTTTGTTTTCCCGTATCGAGAAAACAAAAGATGGTTTTTGGACAACACTGATTACTCTGCTTACCCCTATTGTCGGGATACGGCGTGTGATGTGTATGTATGTATGTTTTCTGCTTCTAAATTCATAAAGTTCAAAATGCTACAAGTGTTTTTTTTATAATAATATAACATTTATTTCAGGCACTAGTCCCACATTTTAATAAATAAGTACCTACAATAGGTACAGTTCCCGCAGGAAATCTAAAAGGCTGTGACGTCACTGCGCAGTTGACGATTTTAAGGTTGGATTGGTGGTAAGGTGAGGTGCGGGCGGGAGCGTCGCGTGCGTTTCCTAGCGCAGACATGCGCGCGGCCATGTTGTCAGACTTTTACATCCGCTGCGTGACCACATAGTCAAACAATAAAATCTTAAACCTAACATTAAAAAATTCTCCGCACTGAGACCTCAAGACGGTCCGTTGTACGTTAGCGCCCGGGTAGTGCTACTCCAGCTACCCGAGCCACACCGCCACGGTAATGATCGCGGGAGGTTTGCAAACGACCTGGCTTAAAAAACTGCCTGTGTATATGTATAATTTAGTTTATTTAATATAGTTAAATGTTATTTTGTATTGCATGCTTTATAAATAAATTTATAATACATAGTATCTACACTCACTGTATCCCGATTCCCGACAGTGGTAAATTACAGCACAACACCGTCCACTAACTTCAGCAAAGTATTAGCTTTATAATTATTGTAATCTGAAATATTCTTTTGTATATTCCAGAAAATTGGACATGGAACTTGAGTACACAGCTTCAAAGCACCTCTCACCTGACGCCGTGAAGTCTCTCAAAAGACCAATCCATGTCAGCGCTTCCATTTCACCAGATACTGACTTCAAAAAACTAGGTCTTTCACAAGATCTGAGAGAATACGGTGTCGTTGGTCTCCATCCTTGCGGAGATCTGGGACCCTTTCTCATAAGGCATTTTGCTCAATCGGAAAGTGTGAAGTTTATTTGCATCGTGGGGTGTTGTTATATGAAGTTAAGTTGCGAAGAAAGAAAAGCGGACTGCGGTTATCCAATGAGCCGATACCTGATCGACCGGCCGTGCCGTCTGTCTTATGCGAGCAGGGAGATCGCGTGTCACGCTTTAGAAACATATGTGGAGAGGCTGAGAAGCGGAAATTATCAAGACCTGCAGGTAAACTGTTTTTGTTGGTAAACGGGTTTTTTATTTTAAGTTATTTATTACAAATGAAAACATCGAATACATCAGATTATAGTGATTTATTAAGATTTTTATACTACTGCAATATTAATTCTTATTACAAACTGATCCCCTTGTTGAAATGTTGTCTGAAGAATTATATAATAAATATAACATGGAATCCAATGACTAGAAAGATTGACTAGCTCATGCTGCTGAATTACTGACTTTCACTTAAGTACCTACTCATACTTGACCGGCTCTAATATCGCTTAATGCTAGTATTTATAATATTATATAATACAGTTGTAATATAATATTATGATTTTACATGTTGCATATTTTGTGTATTGGTTTCAAAACAGTTTTTTATACCAAGAAGTGTAACATGAGCCCATGACAATTGGTCTTCAGTCTTGGGATTCAGTGCCGGCCTACCAGATGCCTTTTTATGTCAGTCTTGAAGTAGCCGAGACTGTACATGGGGGAAATACATGATGGGATATGTGCTTAAAATAATAATCAATTTGATAAATAGCCGCTCTGATTTCTCACAGTTGAGGAATCCTATCAAAATAAAATATTGAATTGTGTAGTTTTTTACAAGATAGGCATGAATGTTAATTTGACAAAGCTCTTCAAGTGACTGCGGTCGTCTGTACATGTTTCAAATTAAAAGAAGTGTTTACGGCACAGGTTCACGCGTACAGAGCGGCGCTAGAAGTAATCCTAGTCGGTATTGACAGAAAACTGAAGCATTCCGGAATCCGGAGTATCAAGCACACAAACTCATTGTCCTTCCAAAGGTATGTTTTAATTTTACGTATCCTTACCTATAATAAAATCCAACGTCTGCTTTCTGTCTGAGTGTCTGTCTGTCCGCTTATAACTCGAGAACCACTGAACTGATTTTAATAAAAAAAAAATCTACGGATAGCTTGATTCTTCCCATCAACTATAGGCTACTTACTATCACGCTAAATGGCTTATGAGGTTAGCAGTGAAGTGAAATATGAGAGCGGGCGGAGCCGCGGGCACAGCTTGTATTATTATAAATACAAACCACTAAAACAGACAGCAGATATTCACCAAAGAGAATATAACCACTAAGTTTTATATTCACCATAGATAAGGTTCAGCGACATCCGTGTCATCAAAAATTCAAACTAATAAAGTGGAAAACATGCAACAACCGACCTATTTGCTTCATTTTATTCTATTCTATGTTCGCTTATAAATCGAGAACTACTCAATCGATTCATGTGGAGTTTCCACTGATGTGTTCAGGCACTAAGGATGGTTATAAGATGTGTACAGATTTATATAAGGATGTAGGAGTGTAGCATACTGCGAGTGAAGCCGACGGAACAGCAAGTCATACTAAGATTACAGATGATTAAATTACAGATTATCAAAAAATTTTAAATTGTTGGATGGCTTTGCAATTGACTAATTTGTCATAGAGAAATAATATTATGTAGTACGTGAAGATAGAACAAATATATAGATAGACTAGCTGACGAGGGCTTGATGCGAGCCGAAACGTGAAGCATGCGCGGGAAATCTAGAGTGGCCACTCGCTAGTCCCGACCTCGATTAACACCCTCCTATACTGCCGATGGGCCCGGATATGTTCGGTGAAGCCATCGCAAGCTTAGTTCCACACCTTCTCCTTCCCTTAGTACTGATGAGTTGTCAGGTGAAATATCAGGTTAACATGTGATTGAAATAGTCTATTTCAGAGTAATAAACTACTTTACTTTACTGGGAGTTTATAATACTAATGTTTTTATATTTTATCAGGTACTGCGAACTTGCACTAGAGCGGCTCGGGTTAGAGTTGCCCTTGGATCAAGTGCGACACATTGAGTCACAGGGACTCATTTCTCAGTGGCGGCGCGTTGTGACGTTCTACACGCTACGCTTGATTCTAGCCCCCGTCGTTGAGACTATCATTCTGCTGGATCGCGTACTATATCTGTTGGAACAAGGTGTGTGATTGTATATAACTAAACTATATCTGTTGGAACAAGGTGTGTGATTGTATATAACTAAACTGGAACTAGGTTAGGTTTATTCGTTGTTAAAGAAGGTGTGGAACTAAGCTTGCGATGGCTTCACCGAACATATCCGGGCCCATCGGCCTAAATTTATATCGAATTGGATGTGAAATTTTTAAATGTGAAGTTACTCCATCCATCCTTTAGTAGAGTGTTAGAACTAGTTTAGGATGGAGTGCACAGTTAACTTAACCAGATGAAATCTTATACTCTGATACAAGAGTATCAGAATTTTTTAAATATTGTATTGTCGTATTAATTTTTTTTTTATTTGAATAAGACATTTTTAATTTGAAGTGAGCTGTTTATTAACAAATAGGTGAACATTTCTGCCACCTACTGGTGTCACAAATGGTCTTGGAATACAGGCACAATACTCTTGGTGCGTCTGTTGGGTGTAATTTTGGTTTTTTGTGCATTTTAAATTATTAAAACTACGCGCGTAACGATTCACAGCCGCCGATCGCAAATCGCTCTTGAACTGTGGGTTCACCTGTCCCGATTTCAATGACTGCGCTGATTTATTTACACGCGCTAGGTGATCTAGGAAGTGATTTAGTGCGTCCTCACCACTGTTCTGATGATTGTGAACGCGATGTGCAATTGCAGATTCAATAATATTATTTTCTGTGGTTCGTTTAAAAATGCGAAACATTTCGTAAAATAAATCTTTTTAACACGAATATAAAAGGAAGGGAAGGTGTGGATCTAAGCTTGCGATGGCTTCACCGAACATATCCGGGCCCATCGGCAGTAGAGAAGGGTGTTAATCGAGGTCGGGACTAGCGAGTGGCCACTCTAAATTTCCCGCGCATGCTTCACGTTTCGGCTCGCGTCAAGCCCTCGTCAGCTATTCTAAGCCCCTCAGCAGACTAGCTGACGAGGGCTTGACGCGAGCCGAAACGTGAAGCATGCGTTGACTAGGACGCGGGGAAACACCAGTCCCGCTCTCGACATCGCTCTCTCTACCTATCCATATTCTGTAGGATGCTTCCAGTGACGTTTTCGAAGCTTTCTCCATGTATGAGCTTAGGGTCGACCTTGGCAGCCCTAGATTCTTGAAAAGACTGTAGAGCGACTTTGCTGGTAGTCCTCTTACTCCGACTTCCACAGCAAAGAGATCAGTCTTGAATCCATTTCTCACAATCCGGTCTACTAAGTTGCAGTACTTGTTAGGTTTGAGTATATCCGGTCTTTCGTCTAATCTTGTCGTATAATTATAACTGTATTCCCCGATACAATCTGCAGTCAGCTTTATACACTTTTGGTGCAACATTACATCAAGGGGAGCAACATTTCTTACAAGCTAGTTATGAAGAGTGAGCTTTGTAAATACATTTGTAAATTCAGATGATATTCTATAAATATTAAAAATTTTATAAACAATTTATTAGTATGTATTTATACTTCTCAAGATATTTACAGCCATAAACAAACTATGAATAAGTTCCAAATGCCTCTTGTATCTACGATGACTTTTAGATCTGCTCAGTATAATTTAAATACATTCTATATCAGGCAACTCGTCTCTTGATATGTTTAGAACTTTATTAAGCTTTACATAGTTGTGTTCTTGCAGGGTTTACGTGCGACATCCGGCCAGTGTTCGACCCTCGGCTGTCTCCGAGAAATCACATCATTGTAGGAAAAAAATTATAGCATTAAATTATAAACTGCGTCGAACAATACTTTAGGTCACATTCCACTGACGCGTCTAGTCTGATCCGGCTGTGTGATCAATATGTATGAGCGTTTTTTTAGATCATGGTAATAACAAGCCTGTAGTTTTTTAATGTACGCACAGTAATGAACTAATAAATTATCATATATTTTATATATAAGTTGAATTGTTAAAACTAATTCTAAATATATTTTTTTCTAGACATACAGACTTAATAAATTGTCACTTCCTAACACGAAATTAAGTATATCTCACTGTAGGTCTGTGGTAAAGCTATTTACACTCAGCTATACCCAGAGTATCTGTCATCCAGTGTTGCTAATATGAAATAGGTACACCATTTGAGTTTGGGATAATGTGAAGCAAGCATAGTGTTGACATGATAGCCACCTCTCATCTTGGCACGGTCCATCCACCGAGTCATGCAGCAGGTGGGTATTCGTACATTACTTGCTGTTATTATTATATGTATCTATATATTATCTTAGTTAGTTATCCTTGCGAAACATGGTGGTCGGTGTTGTGCTGTAATTTATCAAAGACATTGCAGCATAACACTGATTACTCTGCTGACCCCGATTGTCGGGATACAGCATGTGGTACGTGTTTATAATTTAGTTGCCCCCCTATGCTGATATTCAATCTACGATCTGAGTGTGTCTGTTCATTAAAATTGTGTAGTATATTATACATAATGTTTTAATTTTGTTTGCCTATTATAGCATCCATAGCACACGTTAGCGCAATGAGTTTAACTGTTCCATTATGTCTCAGTTCAAGCTTGTGCAACAATTTTAGGTATCACTGCGCTTTAATTGTCAAGTTTAAATAGTTATAATAATAATGCCACTTAACTTATATACATAAAAAAAATGCTCCAGTCAACCCGGTGGACCTACAGTTTTAATTGTGACTAGATAGAAGTTATGAACGATATAATTGAATTATATCGAATTACTGTCCAACAAATGATGAAAACACCGAATGGTGCCTTTTATGAATGTTTATTTAACATTGGACTTACTAACATTTACTATAACTAAGATTTCATACACACACTTGTGCCATCTCTTTGGCACTGATTTAATACTTCAAAGTAGGTATAATAATTTTACTTACACACACTTGTGCCATCTCTGTGGCACTGATTTAATACTTCAAAGTATAATATTTTACTTACACACATAAATATATTTTCTTTCTCTTTATGATAATTGGATCGCTTACGACATTTGACAAACATTTATAAGTACATTATAAAGAATGGTATTTCTTAGTGGCACTAACTCTTGATTATATATAACAATTATTATGACTAAACGGAATGTCTAAATCAGTTCTCGTACTTAATCAAATCATGTCAATAAATAAAGGCATTTAAAATAAATATGGATGCATTTGCAGTTTTGCTAAAACGGGGAATAAACCATTTTGTCAAATAATATAAAGTCGCGTAAATTTACAATGCACAAACGTTGCATCAAATTCCTGTAATGCGGATTGTGGACAGTTAAGAGCGCTTGCGAAAAATGTGGGGGTTAGCTCGTCATGTGTCGGTGCGGGATAGACGACTATAGAAGAGATACCCCACAATTTTCACCGAGCGCCCTTAACTCGTGCTGCTACCATCTGCACGCAAATTGCAACACACTACGAGCATTAGTTTCACACACGGAGTCATCCATCAATTGTCAGTTTTTCAGACTAGCAGTGCTAGCGACACGCGCAGTGAATTATTCTGTTAAAATGTCTATTATTATTTGATCAAAACACGGACAAGTAGAAAAATGAATAACATCAAAACTTAAACAAAGTAAGTTTCTATACAACGATGATCATGAATGAAAATGAAATACCTAGTCCATTGAAGACATCCCACTTACAGTAAGATAGAATAGTGTTTACATACAGATATTCCCTTCCAGCTCTTTGCTACCTTTTTTTTTTTACTTTAGATGCCTATATCTAAGCTACATATTAAGGACATGACAACTCCTCATGACGTCGTCTCATCAAGGAAAATAATCCGCAAAACGTTTCCTATGTACCTAAATCTGCCTGCTCGCATTGAAGTTTACTAAATGGTGCCTCAATCAATTTACTGGTCACTTTACTATTTGAAGATTATTTTATTCAATTTTCCCATCACTGAGTGATAAGATCACTGTGGACTCGCTGCGTCATCCGATGGTAACGGAAGGCACCCGAAGGCACCATTCGTCTGAGACCAGAACCTTGTCAACTGCGAAAGTAACGTCAAAAAAGGAATGTTACACGACGACAACGTAGTCCTGGCTTGTTCTCCATGAAGGTGAAGAGGGAAAGAGCACTACGTCGGTCGTCATATCTATTTTAAAAATAGTTTGACAGTTAACGTGTAAATAAATCTATTAAATAAATTGGTCACAGTAGCAGGCCTCACGCACTCTTATGTACTTGCGCGCGCTAACTACCTACCGCCCGACGGGCCGCCGGCGGTCTATTTCAGTGGAAATTCGTCAGCCGCGCCAAGTATACATAGACGCTCGCCCACGCAACTGCGCGCAGCTGCAAAGCAATAACCACTTTACACTCAATCGTTAAGGTACATTTTCACACACAGCGACTATTAAGTAATCTGTGACAGTAGTAACACTTTCAGAGGAAAGGAAAAAATACATACCATATTTTTTCCTTCACATTTTTTTTTGGTGCAGAAGGCAGATTTATTTGCAAAAAGCAATTTCTCCCAGTCAAATGTACACAACAGCACAGTGTACAAGTTTCTCCACTTTGTTTTATCCTTCACAAACGACAGGAAGTTGACACCAGCGTTGTTCGGCGTTTATATGTGAGTAGAGGCTAGAAATACATGAGGTACCAGGCGAGCAGGAGTGGACAAGAGACATCTATAGCGGGACATGGTACGGTGAGAGCGAGAGGTGAGATCAGGCGGTGGCGGGGGCGGAGCTCTGGTGCAGCATGGTGGTGTGGGGGGCGGGCTCCTCGTCGCTCTCGTCCGTGTTGACGCGCTGAAAGCCGCGCGGCCGCTCCAGTAGGCGCCGCAGCTTGAACTCGCCGCCGGCGTAGTCCCAGCGCCGCCGGTTGTGCCGCGCCTTCAGCCAGCCTGTCCCCCACATCACACATATAAACCATGTCAGTCAGCGTGTAAGCGTCCACTGCTGGACTTACGCCTCTCCAATTTTCCTCCAGTCCTCCCGGCCTTCAGCGATACGGAACCACTGCTTTCCGCCGACGTACTTGATGTCGTCGTCCCACCTAACCATAGACCATAAATATCTTGTTCTGTAGCCCTTCATCCCCACACTGAGGCCAGTGCAGAGGCCACCCGCAACAACTAGAAGTGATTAGAATAACCCGCTATACTGAAAATTAATTTCTAAATAACTTATTATTTTTCTCATTAATACAAAAACCGGCCAAGTGCGAGTCGAACTCGCACACCGAGGGTTCCGTATCGCCATGTCATGGTTAGCGCCACTCACGCCATCTATGGCGTGTTGTGAAATGCTTCATATTAGTTAAAATGCTTCATGCTCTATTCGGTAGATGGCGATACACTTTTTGGTTTCTTCTATGGGAACCCCCATGAATGTTTTACTTTTTCTTATTTTTATTATTTGTTGTTATATCGGCCATAATAAAACTTATTCTGTAAAAATTTCAACTGGCTACCTATTACGGTTCAAGACATACAGCCCTCGGACAGACGGACGGACAGATAGACAGACGGCGTAGGCTTAGTAATAGGGTCCCGTGCCGGATACGGAACCCTAAAAAGGAATGTGTGGCTTGGTTCCTTATGCTCATATAATTGTGTACCTGCATTTTTGGATGAAATTATTGATCCTAAAGAAAATATTTTTTTTTCGTTTTGTGAACTTTTTGCCAAAGCTGTTATGGCGGGTTTTGCAACTAGACGACTCATATATATCTGAATGTCCATTGTGCATCAGGATATAAAATCTTTCAAATTTTTCATTTGAATTTCGCTTTCAATAGGACCCCATTGCACGTAGAGACAGATTCAATCGAAACGCCAACAGATGGCCATATTTAAACGGACAACACGAACTAGCCCTTTCAACCAACCTTTCGTTCAGTGCATTGGTACCAACCCGGGCGGCGTATTTCCTTTTCCTTGTTCAATAGGAGGCAGTACTGCCTTGAAACGCGCTGGGGTTTGTTAAGCTAACTCCCTTTTCAAACTCGTGTTCAATTCAAGGCCAGTCGGATATTCGTCTGGTCACTTTTGTATGAGTTTTGGTGGTTCATTTGTAGAGTGTAGAAGACAGTGTTTAAATTTTTCGATCTCATGGTCGTGGGTTCGAGTCCCCCTCGTGCAAGTATTTTTTTTTACTTTTTCATGACAAGCATTGTTAGGGAAATAAAAAAAAATAGGTTATGTTAATTTTTTTTATGACCACATAAAAAACACTTTTATCGTGGTTTTTTTTTACTATTTTTATGTAAAGTTTTGTTAGGGTATTAAAAAAAAGTTATGGTTTTTCTAATAACCACATAAAAAAAATTATTATCCAAAGTACGGCTTGAATTGAACACGAGTTTGAAGAGAGGGTTAGCTCAACAAGCGCGTTTGAAGGCTGCCTCCTATTGACCACGTAAGGTAAGAAGGGAAAGGACATACAGTTTTACGTGGAATCCTAACCACGCGGTCATCCATCCAAGTAGGTACTGACCGCGCCACGCCATGTCCACCAGTTATGTCATTTTTGTCAGACTGTCATAAATACTGTTAATGTGATTTGAAAATACAACTGTAAGAGTGCAACAGCACTGTAGCAGAGTGATGCATCAAAGTATTCTTTGAGGTAAACCGCACTGCGCGGCGTGGCAAGCAATAATCTTGTACCGTACAGCACCATGTCGCCTAGTACGGTCGCACTTTAAACATTCTAATGACAGCGTGACCTGACAATGTTACTCTCTACGAACGACTATGGAACATTTTTCGTTCCGCTTAATATGCTGATGTGTTCATGTCTATGATGACCACTGGTGTTGCTATTTGTTATCTTTCTTCGTTTTCTAAATACTTGTCATGCCTATATCTAAATGCGAAATATGAATACACACTTGAAATGATTGCATTGGCACGACAGCGCGTCTGCGAAGCGCATACTGAGATGTGCCTACAGTACAAAATGTGTTGCACCATTCTGTGTTGCATGTTGATTGAAGATATGTAGCATCTCTAATATTTGATAAAATTGTACATCAACCTACAGATCGTACAATTTTACGGTAGACGATCACCAACTACGAAATTTAACAATGTTGGGCTCTAATAGTGGAAATATAAAAAAAATCAATGACAATAGATTTCGTGCTACTAATCTAACCAACAGATGCAATAAGTGTGCACAAGCAGGAGTGAACAAAGGTTTAAGAGAGAGAGAGAAAGAGAGAGAGAGAGAGAGAGAAAAAACAAAATAAAACACAAGTTACTGCGAATAAATAATTTAATATTGCAACAAGCAGCACAACTATATAAAAAATAAGTACACTGTTTTCCATCTTAAGGTAAGCATCCACATGTCGGCATGAAAAGCATTGAAGTACTTATAAATATAAATTTGATACGATGCGTGCATTGCTTATAATTGCTGACATGTGGACCTTTAAGATTACTTTATACTGCAATAAAAATAACAAATATAACTTGTAATCAATGAAACAAGGAATGACTTGGTTGTTTCAGTTCAATCAGTCTTAATATGATTCTTGTTATATCTTGTACATATAATAAGTCTAAAATTTGGCGATCTTTATTATAAATAGACCTTACCAAGGTAACACTTTTTAGGTTCGTGAATTTATTGGTACAAGAAACTTTAAAAATTATTTAGAAAGTAGAAGTTTAAATACAGAAATATCTAATCTAAACCTACATTATCTTTCAAAATCAGATCCAAAGCTGGGTAGATTTTGTAAAAACACCAAGATCTAAAGTTAGACGGTTCATGTTTCATACAAAACACAATTCAAAAATAATATAAATAGGAACATTATTATCTTACTTAAAATTGTGTTTCTAAGTACTACAAGAAATTGATTTGATTACAGAAGAGGGGAAAAATAAAATTCATGTTCAATGGATCAAAAATACTGGACTCCAAATTTAAAAACATATCTTTATGAGTCAAAACAATAAAAACAATATAATGTTATACTTATAAAACATTTTGATGTAGCAATAAAACATGACAACATGCATCTGAGCTCTACACCGACACTTATGTATACAAAGCAGTGCGGATTCAACAATTGAATAATAGTGAATAATTTAATACATACCCACACGCTTTATCTCGACCGACAGTCGTGGTAAGCAGAGTAATCGGTGTTGTGCTGCAAGTACTCTTGTAAATTACAGCACAACACTGACCCCCATGTTTAGCTTTACTTAATAAACAATCACTATAATTTAATAAATAAGTACATTTAAGCAGTTAACACTGTCACTAAAAGCATTGCAAATGATTGGGAAAGTGTATTATGCTAGGTTGGAAACACTGGTTATGTTGAAACATGGCTACAGTGCAGTGTAGAGTGCTCTTTGGCAGCTCTGCACACCATACGTACTCACGACATTATAGACTTTTATAGACAGCTAAGAATTTTATGGCACCATCGATGTGTAATGCCGAGGATTGTTCGGGACTGGAGTAAAATGCGATTTGATAACAGTGATGTTTACACATCAACCGTGAGTCCCGCCACTCACACTTTTTTTTTTAATAAATTAAATTGTACTTGTGATATACAGGGTGTCCCAGATCAACAGCATAAGATTACCACTTCACGATTCCTCAGCTCATGAGCTACAAAAGACTTTTGTGACTCATAGCTACTTTTGTCAAAATTAGTTATTATACATTTTTTTTATCCTGCTTATATTATGTAGTTTCCAAGTTTTTGATGAGTGCCAAAAGCGCTCTGTCTTACATTGATTATTTGACAATAATAATTATTTGTTCTCTCAAATACTGTTATGTATGGAACTCAAATAGTGAATTGCATAATAATCTAAATGATTTCAGCTTTCGAAAGATACGAAAAAACTTGACAAAAAAAAGTCACAGAGCGCTCTTGCCTTGCCGTAATCCTGAAAAACATGGAAACTATAAGCCAGATAAAAAATAAATATATATTAACTATTTTTGTAGCTCATGATCTGAAATTGGAGTGGTAATATTATGTGGTCGATCTGGGACACCCTGTATATTTCTTTATGATTTGAGAGTACAGCCTAGTTGTTGATCTTATAACAATTTACATAGATTGATATAATAACCTTCTTCTTTTTGACACACTTACTTCAGATCTGCATAACAATTTCGCTTACATCTACCTGTAATGTTTGTGTAATAAATAAAGGAGCATTCATAAACCACGTGACTGATTTTAGCACTTTTCTCCCTCGTGACTGGACGCAACCGAAAGACGGACCACCCTTCCGTCCAAGTCACGTGACACTCATAAAATCGCATTTTACACAACTCTGAGGTACGCGTGCTATTTCTGATCCATGCTAACTATAATGCTGCGAAGATTTTGGAAGAAAGATCATGATTAGACCAATATTGAGGTGAGTAGATACAATTATAGGAGTACTTGGCACGGCACAACTCGGCTTTGGTGCATTCCGTCACGTGACTCGGGCCGGTGCCGGTACCCCCCCCCCCCCCCCCCCGCCCTACTCCCTCGCGACCGTGAGTTAAATCCGTCACGTGGTTTATGAATGCTCCGTAAAGAAGACTAAACAATGCAGGGTCTAACATGCTGACTTAGCTGAGACTCAGCGCATGAGGGCTTCCTCCGCGCTGTCTCCGCTGGTCTTACCGGTGCGACGCGCGCGCAGCAGCGCGACCCCGGCGAGCACCGCGCACAGCAGCACGGCCCCGAGCCCGCCCGCCGCGCCGCCCGCCACGCCCAGCCACGCGCCCTGCGCCCCCACCGAGCGCCACACCACCGTACCCTCCTCTGCCACCACAATCAACTCTTCTAAATCAGCATCTTTGAACCTAACTTTCTGATGGGAGTCACAGCAGTCACATTTTAACTTCTGAGCAAAACAGTATACGACCACTTTTCTGAATTTAGTCCGAATAAAAAAATACATTTTCCATACAAACTAATTCACGCATGTAATGTAAAAGCATTCTAACATTCTAATGCGATATGACCACTTAAGACTTAGGATTTTCGTTTAGGTTTTCCTGTAAACTATAAAAACTATAAGAGAGGCCCTATATTCCCCATTTTTTTAAAAATTTTAGACTGTTGGAGGGAGTACTCGTCTTTTTTTTTTTTTATTGGAAGCTCGACATATGGCGCGCGCCAAACTAACGCAGAGGTGTAGTCCGACGGCGCCCACGGGCATTCGAATATTTACGGGGGCTGCGAATACCATGTCGGCCGGCTAGGTGCACCTTCACATTATGTTTGAAGGATCCCAGGCTGTACTTTAGAGGAAAAGTTGCAGGTGGGAGTGCATTCCACATGTTGGCAACCCTGTAAATAAAGGATTTACAGGATCGATTTGTCCTAAGTGGGGGAATATCGACAGTGTGTGGATGCATTACCAACCTGTTGCGCGTGGAACAATGGTAGAATGGGGATGGAGGGATCGCATCGTGCACCTCCTTGGAACACTCCGTGGTACAGGCGATAGAACACACACAAAGATCCAACGTCCCTGCGGAGCTGTATGGTCTCTAAGTTCCGGGATACCTCGGGGTCGTTAACGAGGCGTACAGCGCGACGCTGAATCGAGTCTAAGGAGCCGAGCAGGTATTTTGCGGATCCGTCCCACAGATGCGAACAGTACTCCACGCATGAGCGAATCTGCGCATTATAAAGTAGCAGTTTTTGGCTCGGCGTAAAGTACTGACGCACCTTGTTGTCTTTACTTGAGGGAGGAGTAGTAGTTACTTTTTTACTTACTTTACTAGTCTGTGATGACTAGGACGCGGAGAATCACCAGTCCCGGTCTCGAATTACCTCTATATATCTATCCATATTCTGTAGGATGCTTCCAGTGACTAATTGTCGCATGAACTGAACAGAAAGCGCTTAAACTATTTTCATAGGTTCTGTTTCGACTCACATTTTCCCCTACGACAATAGTACGACATCCTTAAACTCAATGGCGTTCCTATACCACTGGTTTCAACGGCACGTAATCTTGGTGTAAGGATGGATGCCAGCTTGAGATTCGAAGAACATGTCACAGACAAATTCAGGACTTCCATGGGCAAACTACGTACGTTGTACAAAATTAGACCTCACCTGTCAAGAGAAGTCAGACATGTACTCACTGAATCGCTCATTCTTTCACATTTCAACTACTGTGACATAGTTTATGGGCTGTGTTTGTACAAAAAAACTGAGAAGCGTATCCAACGCATCCAGAATGCTTGTATACGTTTCTGCGAGAATAAGGTGAAACGGAGGGACCACATCACTCCTCATCTCAACCGGTTAAATCTTCTTAGAATGGAGGGACGGCGGCGCCTTCATCAAGCCATATTTTTGTACACACTTATTGATACTAAAAAACCACCTCCACTTTGGAAAACGCTCAGGTGGCTTGGTGAGCGTACCCGTTACGGGTCTCGGTCAGTTGGTAAATTGCTGGCGGTTCCTAGGCACCGAGGGGCCGCGTTTGAAGGTAGCTTCAAGTATGCGGCAACTCGATGCTGGAACACGATCCCGCCACCTCTCAAATTGCTCCCTACCATACACAAATTCAAGACACACCTTAAACAGTATTTGTTAGAAAATCAGAAAATTAAACCTACATAGCAATCTTCCCAGTAATTTACTTTAATATATATATACTAATTAATATATTTATTATACTACATCATACTCCTTATCTTATCTACGCTATATATATATATATATATATATTTATTTAATTTTGGAGTAGGTACCTAATAGCAGTATAGCCTGCTTTATATAAGTGTTCTTTAGTAGTAGCTCTGTAGCTCTTAAGTTTAAGTTTATTGAAGTTGAAATTGTGCTAGTTTATTTTGTATTAGTTGTATATTTTAGTTGTTGTATCATTGTATTGATTTGGTTTTGTGTTCTCAGTTTTTCCACTTGTGAACTGAATGAATCACTATGTCAACCGGTTAGGCTTAAATTCAGCGACAACTGGCGCAAGCTGGCTGTCAGACGCTGCGCCTAGACCGTTTTCTTAAGATGTACCTACATTGTGTTATTGTTAATATTCTGCCTACTTAAATTTTAAGAAATAAAGAACTATTATCTTATCTTATCTTATTAATAGCTCACAACCCACCTATAGTAGCCGTGGGCTTCACTTGTGACAGTTGAATTTTGTCGTTGGGGCTCGCCCTCACCGCCGGCTTCGTTTCGTTCTTCTCACTCTTGCTCCCATTGGCGACGCTCTCAACGAACTTGTGCAGCTTGTGTGGGTCGAGCTCCGCGACGTATATCTAAAGATAAATTCATTAATTTGTTGATCAAATGTTGAACACGTATGTAATGTAAACATGTTAGGACTGGTTGGTTGCAGTCATAGTAATAAACTGGTTGTGAAATTATGACAGTTGTCAAAACTAGTATGTACTTATATGTAGTATATTTATTTTTATATTATATACTTATATGTTACATTCCTTATATTATAATTTACATTCTCACACTCAACTCTTTTACTCTTTACCTACTTATAATTCGCAACACACGACTATCAAACATACAAGGGTTGAAGTGAAGAAATCCGTGAAGTCCGCCTTGTCACTCATGTAAACTATGTATTGTGCTTGTTTCTGTATAATGTTTCGGGAGCAATAAATCATTTCTATACATCTATCTATCTAACTATCCACAAAGAAAAACCGTTATGCATGCTTATTTGAATGTCCTTGGAGTTGGTCAGTAAACGTTGCAATGCGACAACAATGCGAGCATTGTTCACACCGGAGGTTTTCTATTTCCTTCTTGCACGCATAGAGAGCGTGCGCAGCGATAACGCGGTCTGTGGACAGCAACTCGGAAGGCGGCATGCATAAATTACGTCATCGATTTTTGGGCACTTTTTGACCCAGGGGTAGCATGTAGGGGTGCATCCCCTGCCCAGTACGCGTGGTGCGGAGGTGGAATGGGGATGGCGGAATCGCGTTAAACAGCTCCTCCGAACATTCCCCATGAAATAGACGATAGAAAACACTTAGGGAGCCGACGTCCCTACGGAGTTGCAGTGGTTCTAAGTCGCGGGACACTGCAGGGTCACCCACCAGTCGCACGGCACGATGCTGGATTGAGTCTAGCGGCGCAAGCTGGTATTTAGCTGAGCCGTCCCACAAGTGCGAGCAGTACTCCAAGCAGGACCTAACCTGTGTTTTATACAGCGTCAGTTTTTGGCCCGACGTGAAGTACCGCCGCACCTTGTTTAGTACGCCCAGCTTTTTTGAGGCCAGCTTGGCCTTGCCCTCAATGTGGCGCCGGAAGTTCAAGTCGTGCGACAGTTCGACACCGAGGACCCCAAGGTGGTCGCTTAATTTCAGCGACGTGTTTTGGAAGGAAGTTTTCTGTTATTTTCTTATCTGAAGGGGTCACAACTAGATAATTCAAATGCATTGAAAATTATTATTCTTTGTTACTTAAACTTACTAGAAACATCACGCGGCATCGAATTTCGATTGAGCGTGGCCCAAAAATATGTTTTCGAAAAACCTAAAATGTAGGTAGAAGTTTTCGGAAATCGAAAAGTTTGCGTTTTTTATCGAAACATTCCTTTCGTATAGTTTCCGAAACATCCTTCTCGCATCTATATACTCGAGCAGCCACGTTGTGTATTCCCGGCAGAGTATCTCCTCCAGAAAACTACGTCATCGCTGCACGAACCCCCCCTCCCCCTCATGTCATCAGTCGTCACTCCCCCCCCCCCCCCCCCCCCCCCCCCCCCCCCCCAAACCGATGACGTAATTTGTGCACGCCGCCGAACTCAATTTGAATAAGAAATATAAAACATGCAACAAACCTCCCGTCCGTCCGGCGACACGGCGATGTCGTGAGGGTTCTGGAAGCCCGCACCGGGCGGACCAAACCACTGCGTGAGCCGACCGGACCCCATGTTGATGACGAACCCTCGCACCGTATTACCGGCCCTCGTCGGTCCGTTCACTATGTACAGCTGCCCGCCTGTATATTTTATTTGTCTATTGAGCATTCATACAGAACAACGTACAGATACAAAGCATTTTTTCAGAAGTCTGATTACACCCACGAAAAAGAGTCAGAGAGAACCTTGGCAAGGTATAATTTTTTTTATAAATGTATTATTACAAGATGTTTTAGTGTCTATCATAATATTTATTGATGTTAGGTATCTATAACTGGACTTTCCAACCTTTTTAAAACATGTTAAATTTGTTTTGCGTCTCCCCTGACTTAGATAGTAATTTCTAAAAAAAAAATATGGAGGTAAAGATGTATAAAAAGTTGTCTACTGAAGTGTGAATTAGCTTCCGAAATAGTCGAATGAACTATTGCAAATGAAGGACAGACGGCGCGTCATACTGTCTGCGGATTTTAAATTTCACGGCGAGATTTCAATATTATAGTCGCATTATTCGCATCATTCAATATTATACTCGCTAGTCCCGGCCTCGATTAATACCCTCCTCTACTGCCGATGGGCCCGGATATGTTCGGTGAAGCCATCGCAAGCTTAGATCCACACCTTCCTCGCAACAGTGACTCAGTAATTTAATTATAAACCTGAGATTTTGATTTTCACTGTTTGTGTGATTTTATTTGCTTTTCATTTTACCACACGCCAAGTAAGATGCAAGTCTATATGTATAAGGTGGTAGGGTTTAACCCGCCCGGGTTGGTACCACCGCACTGAATGAAAGGTCGGTCGAAACGGCTATGTAAATAGTTTGTGTTTTCCGTCCAGTTCAGTGTAGCCGGCACGATCGAAGGGAAGCACTGACGTGGCACCAAGTTCACCCGGTGTTATGGGCTGACATGGATGTTGCGGGTGATGTAGCCAATCATGTCAGTTTCCATTAAAAAAAAAAAAAAGTCTTAGTTCACAGTTCCCTCGTGTGGATGCTAATATATGATAATTATATTTACACTCTACTGGCAAAACAGCCTGTATACCAATTTTCCTGTACTATTTTCAAGTATCCAAACACATTTAAAAAACCCATTCAAGTGTGAGTCAGACTCGCGCATCTTACTGGTTGTAAGATGGCCACATAGTGCCATCTTACAACCAGTACGGTGGTACCAACCCAGTCGGCTACAATTTGAGCCTACCTAGCCCCTTAGGGCAAGGGAAGGGACCTACAGTTTTACACCGGTTCCGAATGGTGAAGCAGCAGGTGTAGATATGCACATACATTTTTCCATCAGAAAAGCACTCATTGGTGCATGTCGGCCGGAATCGAACCTCGGACCTTCAGATCCAGAGTCCAAGCCGATCACCCGCCGCTAGCGTGGTAAAATTAAAACTAAAATGCTCACCGTTGCGCGGCGAGTATGCCATGCTGAAGAGGCGGCTGCCAATGAGCCAGCTGTGGTACAGGGAGTGGAAGGTGCCATTGGAGGCGAGGAAGCACTGCACGCGGCCGTTCTCGCGGTCCGCCACGCACACCGCGCCCTGCTCCGGCGCCAGCGTCAGCGCGTGCGGGATGAACAGCGAGTACGGGGGCGGCTTCCTTGGAGCTGAACACACAATACGTTGTTATTATTATTTATTTATTTATATACACTAGCAGCTTGCAGCTGATGCGTGTACTTCACGTGTTGAGTGCACTGTTTTATAATAGATCTTATTTATATTTTTATTGTTTTTTATTTTTTTTTTACTTTTTTATTATTAATTTTTTTTTATTATATTATTAGTGTTTGTTTTTATTTTTGTTTATATTTAGCAAATGTTTGTCAAGTAGATTTTTAAAACCATTCACTGAGATAGCACTTATCACTTCTTGTGGTAGCTTGTTCCAAGAGTCCACTACTCGGTTAGTTAGAAAGTACTTTCTTGTTGTTGATTCTTACTTCGGTCTGCTACAGCACGTCAGTGATGTCTGCTACTGTCGGTACTTTGTTGTTGATTGTTGATTTGGTTTGGGGTTGGCTCTAGGCCTGCAAACTCCTAATCTTACTTGGTCGTAGGGTTTAACCCGCCCGGGTTGGTACCACCGCACTGAATGAAACGTCGGTTGAAACGGCTATGTAAATAGTTTGTGTTTTTCCGACCAGTTCAGTGTAGCCGGCACGATCAAAGGGGGAAGCACTGACATGGCACCTAGTTCACCCGGTGTTATGGGCTGACATCACGGACGTTGTAGGTGATGTAGCCAACCGTGTTAGTTTCCATAAAAAAAATAAAAATACTAATCCCGCTTGGTTGGGGACCTTCGTGCAAAACCCCGCAATCTCCAGCTACCCCGGCCAGCCTATGTCTTCCATGAAAGCCACAAGTTGACCGGAGTGTCTACAGTATTCGGACAAGATAACTCAGATCAAGCAGCAAGTAAGGCATGAAGGCCCACCTGCTGCATGACGCGGTGGAAACACCATGCCAAAGTGAGAGGTGGCTAGCCTGTCGCCCTTATGCGCGGCATCTTGTCCTTATCCCTTAGTCGCCTTTTACGACATGCACGGGGAGAGATGCAGTGGGGCTATTCTTATTAAGTACCGGCCCCAAACAGTATGAACACACAATACGTATTATAGCTATTTAATGCGATCCCAGCGTCCCCTTTCCACCTTCGCACCACGCGCACTGGGCAGGGATTGCATCCCTACACGCTGGACTTACTGCGGATGCGTACCAATCGATTCTGCAGATCTTTCCTCTACAGAACCGGTAAACTCTGGAACGCTCTCCCTGCCCATATATTTCCCCCCAAGTACAGTCTCGGGTCCTTCAAGAGGGGCATGAACAGGCACCTGTCAGGCCGGCATGGCATTCGCAACCCCCGCATACGACCGAATGTCCATGGGCGTCGTTAGGCACCTTATGGGTGGCTCGGCGCCATATGTAGAGCTGTCAATAAAAAATTAAAAAAATATCACTCGCGGCGGAGACCCCAGGGGGTCTACCGGGCAAATCTTGCATGCTAACTCACGCAAATACTCGTCGATTTCAATCATTGGCCGTAACGGGTGCATTACCAGATTCTTTCTGATTGGTATTTTTTTTTTATGGAAACTGACACGGTAGGCTCCATCACCCTACTACATCCGTGATGTCAGCACATAACACCTTGGTGAAATAGGTGTCACGCCAGTGCTTCTCTTCGGTCGTGCCGGCTACATTGAATTAGATGGAAAACCGTTTCAACCGACCTTTCATTCAATGCGGTGTCCTACATTATATCCGTAATCTGGTCAGGTTAGTTTAAGTCCACAATAAAATACAAAATAATTGCATGAAGTCTATATGTTATTACAGCTGTAATAATGAATCACTCTTTCGTCTAATGAATAATGAGCGAGCAATCACCACACTCTTAAGGACAATTGATGCATCATTCATAATATTTACTTGAAATTGTGGCACAGATTACTAAATGGTTACTTCGTAACAGATAAATCACTCCATAGAAAAAGTTCCTATGTTCGGGCTTTAATAATAATAATAATAATAAAACTTTATTTCAGGTAATACATTTTACCTATAGTTAATTAAATTATAATTAAATATGATTAAAATTGTAATTAAATTAAAATTAAACATAGTTGAAACTAAATTAAATAAACTAAAATCAACTACCTAAAGCCTAATAGCCTACTGCTTCACGTCGTCAATCGCTGCGTGCGAAAATGTACCTTAACGATCGAGTGTAAGGTGATTATTGCTTTGCAGCTATGCCGGCCGCGCGTACTTATGCTCCGCGCGGCTGTTTATATTCTTTGGGCAGCCCATTGAAATTCACCGCCGGCGGTACCTAGGTAGTTAGCGCGCGCAAGTACATAGAGTGCGTGAGGCCTGATTGTGGCTCCTTAAAGGTGGGACTGCACATGCGTCACTGCACTGCAGATGATATAAACAAACATAGGCATACACGGGCGTGCCCAGGATTTCGGTTAGGGGTTTCAGATTTGAGCAAAGAAAATTCCAATACTGGAACGAGCCTAGCAAAATTTTCTAGGTGGTCAAACCATTGAATTGAGTGCCAACAGGACCTCCACACCAATGTGAAAGGGATGTGTGGCGTGTCAACCAAGGGCGACCGCACAAGCGGTACTTACAAGCGGCGGTGCCCTTGCCCCACTGCAGAATCTTCTGCCCCTGCCGGTTGTACTTGATGATGCGAGTGTTGCAGTAGCCGTCGGCCACGAAGAAGTCGCCGCTGTCCATGACGGCCACGGCGCTCGGCTTGCAGAAGTGATCCTCGTCGTCTCCGGGGACGAACCTGTGCCATTGTCATACGCTTATCTAAAAGTGCCCGCATAAAAATGCTTACCCCACTCAACTCCCGGGCCACTTTCGCCGCGTTGAGATTTGGAAAAACTCAAATATTTTGTAAAATAATGAAATCACGTCAATAAACATTTATAGCAAATGAAATTATCCATAAATATATGTAAACCAAGTGAGAATTCACTTATTTAGAAGACAGATGGATTTTTTAACTCCAGGAAAAATAAAACACGCTCAAATTTTTTGCCCAATTAAGATAAATCCCTTTTAAATGTCATATACCAAATTGTAGGTGAAGAACGCTGTCACTAAAACACCGAACCACGTACGTATTAAGCCATTGAATCTTATCCACCAAAAAATTAAGAAAAACAAGGACAAATAAAAAAAAGAGGTGTCTGAATATATTGTTTCTGTTCTGAAGTCAGTCCCAAGAAATGACAATGACAATGACTAAATGATAGGACTGACCTTGTTCCGAGCACAAGAGCCGGTCGCTTGTGGTCCGCCGGCGAGAACTTGAAGACCTGATGAAGCGCCACATCCGTCAGCCACACGTTGCCTTCCTTATCCACGGTCAGTCCGTGCGGCATGTAGAACCTGCTCACACAAATATCAAATATATGAAGATATCTTAGTCGGAGTTCAAATCAGTACCAGGCTAGTTGATGAGTATGATGACACATTAACTAATAAAGCAGAAAATAGTAATGGCCGCTGTCAATTCTATGTCCGCTTAAAGTCTAGAACCAATGAATCAATTGACATGGGGTTTTCACATATGTGCCACTGCAAAGAGAAGCATCAAGAAGCATAAGAATTAAATGAATTCAAAAGTAAAGAGTTAAATTTGATAATTTAAATTGGCAGCGAAAAATGTTCAGGCTTCATCGGGAGTAGGTATCGAAAGGGAAATGTTTAATTTAGACAGTTTGAAGAGCTATTTCCATTATTTTTAAATTGAATTTTTATTTTTATTTTATTTTTCGAGTTTGGAAAAACAAACAGGAATTTACGTCTAGAACAACAAGGTAATACAAAATAACATTGACTATGCCAGACCCAGCAACGTTTTTCACGTTTTAACATAATAAAATTAAATCAAATCGAAATCAAATTAAATTAAATCGAATCAAAATTATTATACTACAAAGTCAAATCAAATTCTTCACTTTATAAGCCTGTTTTTATTGTTATACAAATTATTTACCACCAAAAAAAAATCCGAGACGAAACTTCCTGTCAAATAGAGCAGTGGAAATGTGGAACAAACTGCCCGAAGATGTCGTACAAGCACCCACCACCAATTCCTTTAAAAACAGGCTCGACAAACACCTAAAAAAAACACCAAACTAAACTAACATAAAAATAACAAAGCACCAGTGAACTTAGACATGAACACATCAGCCTAGGCTGTTCGTTCATCAAATAAATAAATAAATAAATAAAATTACGTCAATGTTACTTCACATCAAATCTAACGAAGCACCAGGGACAGACTACATTAGCTACTCCATGTTAAGGAATCTCTCTCGAGTCGGTAAGGCTGTATTGGTCCAAGTATATAACAAAATTTTTGCTTCTGGAGATATACCACGTCAATGGAGATATATCAGGGTTATCACAATCCCAAAACCTGGTAGAGATCCATCCCTGGTATCATCTCTACGGCCTATTTCCTTAATATCATGTATGTGCAAAACTTTTAATTTAATTATTGTAAGGAGGCTAGAGTGGTTTGTTGAAAAGAACAAAATTCTAACAAATAACTCAACAGGATTCAGACGTGGGATGTCTTGCTTGGAAAACGTTTCCAGATTTGTCACTAGTATACAAATTGCCGAAACGACTAATAAACCTACTCTGGCTTGCTTTATTGATGTTGAAAATGCCTACAATAATACAAATATCCCAGCATTAATTTACTCTCTACGTAAAATCAATATTGGCGAACTCACTATACAATACATTGAAAATTACTTAAAAGAAAGATATTTACAAATTCAGATAGAGGGTGAACAATATATTCAAAGAATGTGCAATAAAGGCCTAGCACAAGGGAACCCACTCTCGCCGTTATTATTCAATATAATAACCTCGAGAGTGGCTAGAAAAATTTATGATATTTCAATCCTACAATTTGCAGATGATTTTATTATGTATATAACTTGCAAAGACATTCAATACGCCTCCACATGCATGGAAAAGGCACTGAGGGATGTTACTAACTTACTGGGTGAAATTGGTCTGGATATAGCTCCAGAAAAGTCCAAAACATGTATATATGCACGAGGTAGAAATAGAGCCAATATAAATGTCAAGGTGAACAGTATTCCCATTGTTAGAGCTCAAACTGTAAAATTTCTGGGTGTCTGGCTAGATCAATCACTCAAATGGCGTGAACACATAAATGAAAGCTGCAACAAAATAATGAAATACATGAATGTTCTTAAAGTTCTGGCAGGGTCGTCGTGGGGTGTTCATCCTATCCAATTAAGACGATTATACATAACATTAATAAGAAGCAGAATGGATTATTTTTTTTTTTTTTTTTTTTTTTTTCTGATATAGCCATCTGCCATCGGAATTCTACCATAAGCAGATTATTTGTTGTTTGGGGTATGGCGTTTGAGGTGGGCCATCCATTGACGGCTCTCCCTTTTGGTTGTTAGTGTCGAACATCTAGGGTCAACACTTGGTGTCGTTTCAGCCTTCCAGGGCCGGTGTGGTCCAGGAGTGCCGTGGCCAGAATATTTGGGTGATTTTTTAGCCTCGTCTTGTATCTGGTACAATTCGACTGGATCTCAGCTTTTACGCTCGGCACTTTGAGATGCTCGTGTATGTCATCGTTTTTAGAGAACCATGGTGCGTTTGATATGTTTCGAAGCACTTTGTTTTGGAATCTCTGCAAGATCTCAATGTTACTGTTGCTTGCAGTGCCCCACAACTGTATGCCATATGTCCACACCGGCTTGATGACCGCTTTGTAGATGAGGAGTTTGTTGGATGTGCTCAGTTTAGAGGCTCTGCCCATCAGCCAGTGCAGTTTGTTGAGCCGTAGGTTCAGTTCCTGTCTTTTGCACCTGATGTGCTCTTTGAAAGTCTGCCTCCTATCTAAGTGCATTCCCAGATAACGCACGGAGCTAGTGTGTGGTAGGGTTTCGCTTCCAAGTTTCACAGGAGGACAGTCGCCGACTCGAAGTGAAAATGTGATGTGGTGAGACTTGGGTGCGCTGACTCGGATCCGCCATTTTTCAAGCCATATGTCCACTTTGTCCAGGTGAGACTGGAGTATACTGGACGCCATTGCTGCGCTAGAATGGCTAGCAAGGGCCGCCATGTCGTCTGCGTAAGTGGCTGATGTCACATTGTCAGTCTCAGGCATATCTGCCGTAAAAATGGTGTATAGAATCGGACCCAGCACAGATCCCTGCGGAACTCCTGCTAGAATGTCGTGGAAGCAAGAGTAGTCTTCTCCAACCTTCACTTGAAAGATTCGGTTTTCCAGGTAGGATCTCAGGACTTGGTATATTGTGTGTGGTAAGAGTTTTTTAAGTTTATACAACAGTCCTTTATGCCACACTCTGTCGAAGGCCTGTTGTACATCAAGAAAAGCTGCTGAGCAGTACTGTTTGGCCTCGAATGATCTGTGCACCTTATCAGTGATCCTGTGTACTTGCTCGACTGTTCCGTGCTGTGGTCTGAATCCAAACTGATGATTTGGGATAATGTTAGCAGATTTCATAATTGGGCTCAATCTTCTTAGAAGTACAACTTCAAGCACTTTCGATGTTACTGGTAAGAGGCTTATTGGTCTGTATGATGACACCTGGTTGGGAGCCTTACCTGGTTTTGGGACCATAGTTATGTGAGAGACCCTCCATATTTCTGGGAAGCAAGCCAATCTCATAATGCTATTAAAGAGAATTGCTAGTAGCACATAGCCTTTCTTTGGAAGCTCTTTTAGCACTTTTGGGGTTATGAGGTCGTGCCCGGGAGCTTTCTTTTCGTCCAAGTGCCTAATGATGGTGTAGATTTCTCTCGGTGTGGATGGCTTAAGAGGTAGACTGAGCTGCAGGTCACTCCCTATATATTCGTCCAATAATTCTTCAAAGTCTTGCTGGCCTTCATTTGGGCTGAATGCGTCTTTGAGAAAGGATCCAAATGCGTCGGCCTTTTCTTTGGTTGTTTTAGCCCAGGTGTTGTCAGGGAGATGTATGGGAGGAGAAGTCGTTGGAGGCTGCTTCAAGTGCTTGGTAAACTTCCACAGTGAGTAGTTGTCCTTTGGAGTGGCAGACAAGGACTCTATTTTCTGTTGCATTGTTTCATCGTCTATCCGCTGAAGGAGTTCTCTGAGTTCAGTGGCTTTCCTGTTTAGTATAGCTTTGTCTTTGGGATATCGGTAAGTCTGCCAGATTCGCCTGAGCCTGCGCTTCTCGAGTACTAGTTCCTTAACCTCGAGCGGGTAATTTCGCCCTTTATAGTGTTTTCTTTTCAGTGTTGGGGTCGATTTCCACGCTGAGATTTGAATTAGTTTGGTGAAGTTCTCAACGGCCTCGTTGACCTCGATGGCCGTTTTAAGCCGAATTTTAAGGTCGATATGTTGGTCAACATACTCCCCGAATGCTTGCCAGTCTGTGTCTTTATTGTGAAGGGTTGGCCTTGTTGGTGGTTCTATAATCGTGGTGCTCACAGTAGCTATTATGGGTGAGTGATCAGAGGAGCTATCGAGGCAGCTTTCTATAGTTGAGTATATATTTCCGATTCCCTTGAGTATGAAAAAGTCCAATAGGTCTGGCAATTTATTGATGTCAGCAGGCCAGTAGGTCGGCTCAGCGGTAGATAGTATATTCATTTGGTTATTCTCAATACTTTTCATCAGCTCTCGACCTCTGGTGAGAGTTAGTCTCGAGCCCCAGTTGATGTGTTTTGAATTCCAGTCGCCACCCACTATAAATCTGCGGCCCAGTGTGTGAAAGTATTCATCAAACATGGTAACCTTAATTTTGTGTTTTGGCGGGCAGTAGATCGCAGATATAGTTATTTGTCCGTTCCAGTTCTCAATCGCGATTGATGCAGCTTGAATGTGCGCTGTTTTGTACTCTGGCAGACAGCAGTGCTTGATCGAGTTGCTTATAATGATAGCTGAACCTGCATGAGCAGTCCCATCTGGATGGTGAGTCGCGTATGTGGAAAATCCAGGAAGGCAGAACTGGACTCTTGATGTTAGGTGGGCCTCTGATATGAGGACGATATCTAGCTTATTAGCTGTGATGAGGGCTTGAACTTGTTGCTTGTTAGGCAACAAGCCATTTATATTCCATGCGGCGATCCGCAGAGATTTCATTTTAATTTTGTTATTAGCGTTGTCATTAAACCCATTAGGGTGCTTAGTTGTTGGAGTAGCATGTCCATTTTTTGTGATTGTGATATAAGAAGTCTCTCAACAGTGTCAATGATGCTGGAAGTTGATGATGTTTCTTTTTCTTCTCGCACAGCTTCTGCATAGGTGGGTCTGGTTTTCTTTTTATTGTGTATATCATTCACGGAGTTGTCATAGCCCTTGTCTTTTTCTGTCGTCACCTTCTGAGGAGCAGTTGCTGTTGGGTTGCTCGTTGGTTTGCTTACCGTGGTATATTGAGATTTGGGGGGACGTGGCTGGTTGGTGGATTTTCTTTTTTGTATTTCCAGGTAAACCTGGCATCCTTTATAGTTGGCCGGATGTTCGCCAAGACATAAGGCACACTTTGCTGGAGAATTTCTATCTTTTTTTGGGCAATCAGTAGTATACAAATTGCCGAAACGACTAATAAACCTACTCTGGCTTGCTTTATTGATGTTGAAAATGCCTACAATAATACAAATATCCCAGCATTAATTTACTCTCTACGTAAAATCAATATTGGCGAACTCACTATACAATACATTGAAAATTACTTAAAAGAAAGATATTTACAAATTCAGATAGAGGGTGAACAATATATTCAAAGAATGTGCAATAAAGGCCTAGCACAAGGGAACCCACTCTCGCCGTTATTATTCAATATAATAACCTCGAGAGTGGCTAGAAAGATTTATGATATTTCAATCCTACAATTTGCAGATGATTTTATTATGTATATAACTTGCAAAGACATTCAATACGCCTCCACATGCATGGAAAAGGCACTGAGGGATGTTACTAACTTACTGGGTGAAATTGGTCTGGATATAGCTCCAGAAAAGTCCAAAACATGTATATATGCACGAGGTAGAAATAGAGCCAATATAAATGTCAAGGTGAACAGTATTCCCATTGTTAGAGCTCAAACTGTAAAATTTCTGGGTGTCTGGCTAGATCAATCACTCAAATGGCGTGAACACATAAATGAAAGCTGCAACAAAATAATGAAATACATGAATGTTCTTAAAGTTCTGGCAGGGTCGTCGTGGGGTGTTCATCCTATCCAATTAAGACGATTATACATAACATTAATAAGAAGCAGAATGGATTATGGCAGTTTTTTGTATGGTCACTGTGCGCAAAGTCACTTGAATAAGATGAACACTCTACAAAATAGAGCGATGAGAATTTGTGGAGGATACATCAAAAGTACACCAATACATGTGATGCAGAGTGACTTATGTATACAACCATTGCATGTGCGAAGACAATACCTAGGCAGTAAATACTATTTGAAGATGAAGTCACGCACAGAAAACTGATGATGATAAAGCTGTTACAAGAGCTTTTAGATAAATGTACCTATGCCTACTGGCGACGGAGGAATACTCCTATTCTACTCAAGTGTCATAGCTGCATGAGTGATTGGGAAATTGAAAATTGTTCTATTCAAAAGATGTTTACATTAGAGGTTTGGCCCTCTAAAATCCAACTAGACATTCATACTCATGTACCAGGTATAGATAAACCGAAAAAAGATGAGTCAAAAATAGAAATAAAACAAAAAGCCGACTTTATGATTAGGGAAATGTACAGTGAACACTACAAAATCTATACAGATGGCTCAAAAAATGATAATGGGACAGGGGCAGCCTTTTGGGACCCGCAAACCAACGATGGGATGGAGATCAACATACCTGCAAAAGTTCCTATCATGACTGCTGAACTAATTGCGATTTCAGAGGCCCATTCGTACAGCACATCGACCGGTTCTAATAAGACAGTCATACTCACAGATTCAAAAAGCGCACTTCAACACCTCGTGTCCTGTACGAAGGGCAACTTTGGAAGATCGGTTTCATACGAAATATTAAAAGATATATATAAAATTAGCACCGAAGGTAAGAGCATAACTCTACAATGGATTCCATCGCACGTTGGTATTGCGGGCAACGAGGAGGCTGACTGCCTGGCTAGTAAGGCTTGTACATCTGATGCAATAATTAGTCAATGTAAAACTTTCTGCACTGACCACCTACCCGAAATAAAAAAGAACTGTTAAATTATGTGGAAGCAATATTTCGATGAGAGATCAGTGCAGAAAGGTATATGGTACAGAACAATGCAGTGTGAACCGTTAAAAATTCCCTGGTTTGCCAAGAGCGACAGACCGAGAACAGAAATTGTAATGGGCCTGAGACTACGATCTGGACACATTCCAACAAATAAGACAATGTACCTTATGAAGATAGCACAATCACCCAACTGTAGCATATGTGGGATAGAAGAGGACCTACTCCATATACTGTTGGAATGTGCCCGGAACCAAGAACTGAGGCAGAAGCTATTGAGAGACTTAAGAACTGACAGACTTAACCTGTTTTTTAAAGTACATGAAGCCTTGGGGCGAGCTCAGGGGGAGGAGTTTGAATTCATACTAAGTTTTTTTGTAAAGTCACAGGCGTTGAATCGTGCTGAAGTACGATAAAAATCAATATAGTTACTATGGGGTTGGCATAGCCAGGAATGGCTAAAGCCCTAAACAAAATAAAGATTAAAAAAAAAAAAAAAAAAAATCTAACGACAAAACAAGAACAAACTCACATGTTTTCGCCCCACAGATCAATCAGCGTGCCGTTGGACCCCAGCACGAGCACGGTGGGCTCCGGTATGGGGGTCTGCGGGCCTCCATAGCGGTTGTCATAGTCGAAAGTGTCAGCGCCCCACTCGCGGCCCGCGCGGTGGAACGCCAGCACGCGCCCGGCATTGTCCACGCTCACCGCCGACACTTGACCCAGCTCGAGAGACTGTCCCCAGCCAGCGACCCATGTTGGAGCTAGTATGAACACGAAAGAACTATGTATCGCTGGTGGCAACAAAGAGATGATTTCATAGCACTTTCTGTGGAGGTAATGGCTTAGTGGGCCAAGGAGGCTAAGCGGTTTAGTAAAGACATTGGGGTGGCCTTGTGCTTCAGGAGAACGGTGCTCGCACAAGTTCTTGAAGCAAGCATCAGTATGGCCGTCTGCCATTAGAGATCCCGGAAACAGTGCCCACATTGCCACCCTTAGAGGAAGATTTTTAGATTTTTTTTTATGGAAACTGACACGGTTTGCTACATCACCTACAACATCCGTGACGTCTGCCCATAACACCGGGTGAACTAGGTGCCATGTCAGTGCTAAATATTTTAGGTTTAAAAAGTCTTTAGCTTTTAACCCTTTGAGTCCCTTTGACTCAAAATAGTACTACTCCCCTTGGCTCCCAGGCCCTTTTAGCGGCGCTCAAAAATGCAAAATTTTGGCGCGCGCGCTCCCACACAAATTCGAAGATCCCGCCTCAATCGATCGATCCATCAATACTCGTTATTCAGTCTTGTTTGTACTGAAATTACGCGTTCAGTGATACCAAACTCTTCAGGATTCACTTATTTAGAAGCACAGACTGATTTTTTTAACTCCAGGCAAAACAAAACACACTCGAAATTTTTTTTTTAATTTTTCTGACCAAAACTGTACAATTTCGTCTTACATATCGCATACCGAAATAACTATCGAATACCGAACAAAGTTTACGGGTACAATCTTTGTCTATTCCAGGGTCAGTGGAAATGTCAGCTGCCAAAAGTGACATTTTATTTTCTGTCAACTTCAATATTTATTTTCTGTGTGAAGGTTATTGTGTGCCCAGTCGTGTCTGAGAATAGTTATTAGTAAGTTTAACCAAGAAATGATACCAGTATTGAGTGTTTTGGTAGAAAATTGCTAGAATTAGATAATGAATTAAAACTAGCGGCGCGCAAAAGGCGCGCAATAAGTAGAGCGCGCGCTCCACTTGGGAGCTATGGGTCGTCGACGAAAACTGGAGCGCGAGCTCCACTTGGGACTACAAGGGTTAATTATGCACTATTTTAATTTAAACATTTATTTTAGGTCATTTTAAATAAATTGTGAACCATTTTGCTTTAAGATTTTAAGTCTAAAAGCGGTCACTTGATTGACACCCTCCTCTACTGCCGATGGGACCGGATATGCTCAGTGAAGCCATCGCAAGCTCAGTTCAACACCTTCCATCATTTTAATAGCAACAAATTACCTTATTCCACTTGATGACTCCCGCTGAATACCACATTATAATAATGCTGACCTCCACCATTTTCGCCGCCCAAAAATGTGCATGCACATGAACTCAAATACTTCATAAAATAATGAAGCTGGATCAATTAACTGATATGCCGCGTAAAACTAATTAAATTACCCACAAAATGGTGTTACATAAGTGAGGATTAACATAAATTGACAATTTGAATACATAAATTATATATCATTGTGTAGGAGAACGCTGCCACTAAGAAGCCACAAACATATTAAAAAATTGGGACTTGAATTCAATTAATTAATAAATAAATAAAGAAAATCAACGAACCTTCAGTCAATAAAAATGAAAAGACGTCAGAATCTATTTTTTCCTGTTTGTGTACGTAGGGATGATTGAGGTGTTTGATGTCACTGGAAACGTGTTTTAATCTTCTATCTAACATGCTCTCTCTTTTTAATAAGAAAAATTCACAGAAATAGCATTAGATGAAAATGTACTAGGTATATAAATGTAATGCCGGGAGCCGGCAAAATGTTGATTTGTCACATTAAATTAGTGATGATAACAATAAAATTGGTAAAATACTTACAGTTTTTCAGTTTGTGAAACGCTTCAATCGCCAAACTATTGCGTGCAGAGACTTGATAGTCATAGCTAGGATCTTCAGCGTAATTGCCCGACACATACTGCAAACATTTGTCAAGTTTAGATGGGCCGGTAGTTAAAACTGCAATTCTGAACTAGTTGTGCATTTTTAGAATGACATAAAACGAGGACACCCACACTAAAGAAAAATATGCTTGGAATTTTCGTAAAATTTATAAGTACCGTGCAGGGTCAGTACTTAAAATGAATAGACCCAATGGATATCTCCCCGTGCATGTCGTAAAAGGCGACTAATGGTGACAAGATGCCATGCTAAAGTGCGACAGGGTAGGCATATAGCAGACATTGGTACGATGCCTCCACTGAGTCATGCAGCAGGCGGGTCGTCGTGCCTTATTGGCAGCTTGATAGTTATCTTTCCCGAATACTTTGCTATACGTGCTTGGTCGGTGTTGTGCTGTAATTTACCAGAGTCCTTGCAGCACAACACCGATTACGCTAGGTACCGATTACGATAGTCGAGATACAGCGTGTGGTATGTGTGTATGTATGTTTATAGGTAAAGCTCTACGTTTTTAGGAATTATTATTGTATGATCAATACGTCTGATAGAAATTGTTCGCCGCAGACCTAAGCTGATACACATAATTCCTATTTCTAACTTTTACAGCATACTAACCGGCTGTGCGCTTACGAATGACTTGGGCGACAGTGCCGCCGCAATCCAGAGCAAGATAAACACGCCTGCATATGGAGCGCCTCGATGCGCGCGGAGAGGCATCTTAAAAACTGACGAGACCTGCTACACACTCGCACTTAGGCACTCATGCAGTCAACATGAGCGAGGATCAAGCCAAATAAAACACAAACACTGTGGCGCAATCGCAGAATGAATGCATGCAAGCAATCAAAGAGAATCTATCCACCCACTGCGTTTTCAAGCAATGCAATACTTCTTCTTCTTCTTCTTTTTATTTCTGGCGATTAGCCGATATACGTTCGACTTATTGCGCCAATATCAAGTCTTGAAAGATCCACGGTAATAAATAAGTACTACTTCTCACATAGAGAAAACAAATAATTTTGATATAAACAATGAATAATTTGCACTCAGATGAAGGAGAAAATTAAAAGGGAAAATGTATATACTTTTATATTCACTATATCAAATACAAAGAATATATATAATTATACAAATAGATCTAAATCAGTAAGTTTATAACTTAATATCATGAGTTCTAATAAAAGAGGCTAATAGTTTAAGAATTTTGAAATTATTTGAACAAAGAAGGGATGAAACATTAGTGGGAAGAGGAACCTTAAGCCTACTTTGCTTGCAAACGCACGAAGAATCCGCCGCAGACCACACCACCCACCACCACCCCCCTCCCCACAGAGTATTGTTGTTATATCGCGTCTCTTTGTAGTAAGCACCTGACAGTTAATTTTTTTTTCTTACGAAAAGGCAAGAATAGTGTGACCGTATAGCCGTATGTCTTATTTTTTCATTATTCTTCTCATTTGCATTTGTTGCACCTCAAATAAATACAGGAGCATAAAGGACCACAAAACACTGCTATTAGAAAAGACTTAGCCTACGGAAATCAAAACGAGGGCCAAAAATAAAAAAAATAAAATTTCACGAAAAAACGTTCATCCAAAATGGCGACTTCCGCGAATTTATTTTCAATAGCGACTTAGGATTGCCTCTTCTCCGGCGCGGCGCTGCGGGAAGTGCAGCCCCGCCGTCCTTGCGTAACACAGCGCAGGCACCCATGCTCGCCTCCGCAGCTTCTGCTTTTTGGTCGCCTTCGGCGACCAGCCTCAGCCGCTCCGGCTCACACAGGTGCCTGCGCTTTGTTACGGGGGCTGCACTCCCTCCGCGCCTCCGGCTTATAAAAACACTCTAGGGAATAGCCACACTAAACAAACAGGTTATGTCGGGGCGGTGGATTTAGTTTTTCCGCAAAGTATGTTAATTAAAATTGTCCTTTCAAATGTTGTCAACACACACCTTATCTATACACCATTCTGTACGATGAACGACGAACTTGCTTCGCTTCTCGACTTTCGTGGTTGTGCGTCACAAGGCAAGGCAAGCGGCGTAGTATGTTTTTTTTCCAGCATGATAAGCTCCCAAAAACGCTTCCCAAGGATACCAACCATGAAAAACGACGTCAAGTATGTTTGTCATCACTCATCAAGTCATCAATGATATTATGGGTCGTTCCGCCATTTCGTTCAAATTGCATTCCCGCGCAATAAAAGCGTATGAAAATGTATGTTTTTTAAAATAATTTTATTGAAATATATAGGTTTAGATGAAAGGAAAAAGTAGTATTTAACGAATCAGACATTTGTCCATTCAATTAAATAAAAAATAAATAAAAACCTTCAAAATTCTCATTCCTATCCTCTTCCAAACGAAGGATCAGTATTTATTATAATTTTTTTTTTTAGTTTCTTCAAGTAAAATGAGTATATTAATAAACCCACCTATAGTGTAACTAATAACGCATGTTTCTTTGGGATTCATTTATTTTTAGAGCCATTATAAAATATCATAAAAAGAATTAATATTTCATTTTTGTTCGTGGAAAAACGTCATTACCTTCCGCAGAAGTGGTATTACAAATTAGACAGAGTGTGACCCGACTTTAGCCTTCGCTCTACGCTCCGCACGTCGAACGCCCCTCATTGCGTCCCTGGATCTAGACAGGAGAGGACGAGCATCGCTGGGGAAGAAAATACTCACGATCTTCGTGCTCATCAACTACTTTGTCACCGTCCAGGCATCATTACCTTCCGGCTTTTTTAAACATAAGTACACGATATAAAAATTTCATTTAAATCTTAATGAATCAGATTTTAGTCAGAATATTCATTAATTAATATAATCAATTTGTAAATCAGTAATAAGGGAGCAATTGAAGAAATACATCAAAATTTCATTACCCTCCTTTACCCTCAAAATGTTTGCCGGACGGTAATGAAGGGGTTCGGATGGTAATGAAATGTTTACTTGATTTTCCTCCTACCTAACTGGGTGGTAGGTTATATCCCGCCCGTGTTGGTACCACCGCAGAACTGAATGAAACGTCGGTCCAAACGGCTATGTAAACGTCCGAATGTCCATGGTCATCGTTGGACACCTTATGGATGGCTTGGCGCCATATGTCGGGCTTTAAATAAAGCAAAATATTTCGTGTTTTCACTCGAGTTCAGTGTAGCCGACACGATGAAAGGAAAGTACTATCAGGGCACCTAGTTCACCAAGGTGTTATGGGCTGACATCACAGATGTTGTAGGTGATGTAAACATGTAAGTGTTCACAAAAAAAATTGTGTGCACGTAGTAAGTAGTACATAAATAATAAAAATCCAATAAAACTGGACTTTTAATTCTATTTGGCACGTAAAGTATCTACATAACGTATACTGGAGTACGGGGTTTAACCCGACCGGGTCGGCACCAACGCACTGACTGAAGTTCGGTCGAAATGCTATAAAAATTGTTCATGTTTTTGACCAGTTAAGTGTAGCCGGTTCAATTCAGTGATATGTAAGAGTATAGTTGTTTCCACTCAGTGCAAAGTGTGTGAGTTCACTAAGTTACTATAGCGACGCATCTTCTTTAATTTAACCCTAACCTAATGTTGAGGTGGTGCATGTCGTTTTTGTTAAACTCCCATAGTGCAGTTTGGCTGCTACCACAGCAGCTGCGTCAAAGCTCTCCTGCGATGAAGGAATCGTCCTAAATTCGGGACCCACCAACTACCAAACAAAAAAAAAACAAAAAAATGCCGCGCTATATTGCTGCTCCAGGAATTTTATTTCGTTAATACTTATTTTATTAGGTATCCAGTTGTAATTGAAATTTTAAATGTGCAGTACATACTAAAAATAAATTAAATTCGATATTCCCGCCAAGTGCTAGTTCTGAAAGTCGCCGCGTGGCCTTGGTGGCCGCATTTGGCGCTTCAAGGTTAAAACATAGGCAAACAAATTTTGTATGGCGGCTTGTGCTTCTTCTACGCATATTCTTTGTTCTACGCCCCCCTAGTGTACCACAGATATCCGTCTGAAAATATTTTTTCCCTATTTAGTCTATAAAGCAAACCAGGTACTCCTGAGCCGATTTGGAGCAAAAAAGTTAGATGACATTTTGTTCTACGGTGAACTTTTTTTTTCCCATACTAAACTAAATAAATGGAAGCTGTAGGAATAACGTCTCGTCACCTGTCCACATAAACTGAAAAAAAAATTACTTATACATTCATATATATTACATAAGTTTTCAGGCAAAGAATATAATACTACTAGTTTTCAGGTCTTCGTAGATCCATTGGCCAGATCCATGATGGATCTAGTGAGATATGTATTTCTCATTAGATCCAGTTTTGAAGGTGTGGATCTACTGAGAACTTTTGTTCTCAGAAGATCCCTTCGCCAGATCCATGATGGATCTAGTGAAAACAATCAGATTTTTTTTATTTGTGGTTATATCATATAAAAAATATATGTTTGTATATTTCAAAAACACGAATTCATGACAGTCGCTGTAGTTTTTATTTAGGCGTTTCGTGATTTTCCAAACACAATTATTTTTGAACATATACTTATAATACAAAAATATATTGTGTAATGGTATGGAATCCTTGGTATAGATTGGTGTATTACATTTTTTTTTATATGAGTATGTTTATGTAGTTTAAGTATTTTACATATGGAGTATTCATATTATTTAATATACTTATATAAGTATGTCTCTATGTATTAATATGTATTTTTTTTATCTATGTTCATGTATGTATATAATATTATAGTGTTATTTTAGGCGTTCAAGTTATCTTTGTTGTTTTTTTTTTCATTAATTTATTAATATGTTAAGTGTTGTTTCTTTAAATACCTACAATAAAATATGTTGTAATAGTGTGGTTGACCGGCAGAGATTGCCTTAGGCAATAAGTCCGCCATTTGTTATATATAATTTATATTAAACAATAAAGCATATTAAATAAATTAAATAAATAATCCTCGGTGCGTGTGTTCAACTCGCACTTGGCGGCTTTTTAATTTTCCACTGCGGAATATTTGGCTTTGAATGTTTTTTTTAAATGAGTGAAAATGTCTCTATAAAACTTATTCTTGCTTGTGATTAAATATTTTTTTTTTTTCGTACTATTGCCCCATCCTCCCGTTTTACAAAGAATCTTTTTCACCAGGACTTTTAACATTGAAAATGTTTTTTCGATCGCTTCAGTATAGCCCCCCATTTTCGCTGAGAGTGTGAAATCGACTTTTGGAAGTGCAACAGCCGTAGAGAGCGAGGAGGAATATCCGAATGTATGAAATAAATTGTGAAAAATCAAATCACGGCTCTGCAGATCCTCGGGTGACTTTGTTAGTTTGTTCCATTGATTTTATAGGGGTTGTTCTCTATTTCGTGATACATATATAACATTATTTTTAATTCTTTAGATTTATAAATCTCATTAGATACCTACATTTTAAGTTGATAATTTTAACAATCTAGCTATTGAGAAGATAAATTCTAAATAGATCCAATCTATGTTCATATTTTTTTAAATAAATAACTAGGTAAGATATATTGATAATGAAAATTCTCATTAGATCCAGTTTTTATATAACTGGATCTAATGAGAAATACATATCTCACTAGATCCATCATGGATCTGGCCAATGGATGTACTGAGAATGATCCCTGAAAGACGATTTTGAATGGAGAAAGTTAACTTCCGTTTCGTCTTAACTGAACCTTAAATCGCGATCTCAGCAGCATCACATGGGCAATTGGTTCGTCCGAGATTGGGTAGTGGATAGCGTGATCAATTTTTGTTAAAACTTGTGGATACATGTGGAACTTTAGAGCAAAGATCTTTTAAATCTTTGCTTTAGAGTTGGTATCAAACTTGTGGCACGATATTGTCAACAATAAAATTGTCATAGTTACTCCAGGTCTAGTATGTTCAGTCTTTCCCATCTGAACCCAGTGAAGCCATAAAATTATCTCCGAGAGGAAAACAACTCTCGGGTGTGATATTATTGATACTTATCAAAGTTTGGTTTAGCTATAGGTGCTACACTGAACTTTACTGCCGTATCATAAGGACATTATAAAATAGCTAATCTTACTGGTAACAATAAGTTACGCTTTTAATGGCTTTCGCCTGGGTTTAGAGGCCGAAGAATATAATTGCCAAGGATAATATTATAAGTCCATGGTAATGGTAATAATTCGGTGATGGTGTGAAAATTATTTTGTACGAGAATCTGTTTTGTGTGTGTCTCTATTCATTTTCTCCGCGAAGATACTAATAGAAATCAGACAATATAAAAATGTACAATGTATATTTATTTTCTGTGAAAAATCCCACCTATAACTCCAAATTAGCAGCAGCTAATTTCTGATAAACACGCTAACTTCGGTGAGCGCCTTATTCAGCCGTACAAACTGTCTTTGTTCCAGGCCACCCCTCGTTTTTTGTAATTTTTGGAACCTGGCAAGTTTTCTGAGCAGGGCGTATCTCCACTCCTGCTTCTGTTCGTCTCCACCGCTCTCTTTACGGAGCTTCTTCAGAAATGACTGCATTAGATCTAACTTATATTTATATTCCTTGGTGGTTATTTCTAAGTTCTTTCGCTTCACATTGGTATTACTGTTTGTCTCATTGATTAAAGGTGATTGTGTGACAGCCGGTACTTGATTCATGGCTAGAGCTCGTTTTTCAACCCTCCTTTGTTTACGATTGCGCTTTGCTTTGTTTTTTGGAGTTTGTAATGAAGTCTCGGAAGGTTGATTGCTCGGTCCATTGGCATTAGTTTGGTAGTACTTGTTCATAAGGCTGCTGTAGTCATCGCGAGCGACCGTGCTGAACACAAAGTGGAAATGTTCACCGACTTTGTGACGTAACTCGTACGGCAGGTCGTGTTTCCTGTACTTACTGAGGATTTCCTTTAGGGAGTAGAGCTCGCGGACGTGCCGTGAGCCCCCCGCTAGCCCGGCCTGCCCCAGTAGTATTGTGTTCAGGTTCTTCAGAGCACCGTTTAACTTCTGGCGGCTGTTCCTCAGTTTCTTCGGGCTGATGATTTTGCTCTTGAGTAGTTTGTTGTGAAGTTTTGTCAGGTACTGGAGCTCCTTATAGATGGTTTTAGGGTCACCGAGGTCGCTCTGTAGGAAGGTGAGCGCCTGGTTCAACATGCGTAGAAGCTTATTCTTGTTTTGCGGGATGTCCTGACACAAATTTTGGACGTTCGTCTCCGCTTTCTCGTTCTCAATTGGTTTGTCTCCAATTAGGTTTTCCTTCCTATATAAACACCTCCGTACCCATTCCTGGAGTTCAGTTTGGAATGCCTCCTGGTCGGCCGGGAATCCCGAGATGTTCACAAATGTGGTGGGACGTTCCTCCAGCGTTACCTGAACCCTGTGACGAGCAGATGTCTCAACGAGCCAATCCATTCCTTCCTTTTTCAGGTCCTCCATCACTCCCTTCTCGATATATATTTTGGCTGCAGTCACTACCTCGCTGGTGTTGGAAACTTCGCTGTCCTGTAGAACGGCTTCATTCTTGTTCGTGGTCGAAGTGATCACATTGGGATCCTCCTGCGAGCCGGTTTCCGAACAGGAGAGGTTTCTACTTTTACTCAAATCTTGATTGTTTGAGGATTGCGATGGGCGTTTTAGAGTGTCTCTTGGGATTGATTCGTCCGATGGTTTGGGTGTGTTTTGGGTCGGAGCAGGTTGCTGATTGTTTCCTCTGGTGAGGGGAGGGTTACTGTGATGCAGCACGATTTGGTTATCTTGGACATGTTGTTGGTCGGGTTTATCTCCAGATCCATGCTCCTCGGGTAAGGTGAAGTATCTACCGGAGGGCCCGACGGTGGGGTACTGGGTGCTAGGGGAGGGTGGGTAGACGGGTGTGTAATGGAACGCGAAGGGACTAAAGAGCGGAAGGCTGGAGAAGGGCAGGGAGCGGCAGGAGTGGACGAGGTGACCGCGCCGCGTGCAGCCGCTGCAGAATAACTCTTCCTTCTTCTTCTGCCATGTCTGTCTTGTGATCATACCGTTGTTTTCCACCTGTAACATATGAACCTGCTGCATTCCAAAAACTTTATTAAAAAAATCACAAAATCCATAACTTCAAGGCCGTGCAGAGATTCGGCGTCGCACACATAAACGCGCACACTAAAATATTTCATAAAATGATGAAGTCAGATCAATAAACTCTATTGGCACATGAAACCAATGAAATTATCCATACTTATGTAGCCAACCGTGTCAGTTTCCATAAAAAAAAAAACTTATTTAGAAGCACAGACATTTTTTTTAACTCCAGGAAAAACAAAACCCTCTTGACATTTACAATTTGCATATAAATGTAAAAGAATACTGCCTCTAAAAGGCCGCAACTAATGAAAGTGACTTGAATGAAATATAAAGTAACCAGAAACCTAGAGGCAAAAATTATAAGACGTCAAAATGTTTTATTTTCTGTTTTTATGCGGAATTGTTTGTAGTTGTGTTTGATGCCAATATAAACGTTAACCTATCGAAAATAATCTCTCTTTCTAATAAGAAAAATTAACTGAAAAAGCACTAGAGGAATATTTCCGACGACTCCGATGGTTCAGGTTAATATCCTATGTAATATACTTGTTTCATTTATGTATCCAAACGTAAAATCCGTAAAATCTATATTATTCAGATAAGGTGTTAAACTAAGCTTATAATGGCTTTATCGAACATATCCGGGTCCACTGGCTGTAGAGGAGGGTGTCAATCGGGGTCGGGACTAGCGAGTGTAAAGTTCTCCAGCAATTGAACGTTATCTACATAGTGTGATTTATTATAGAAGATGATCAAAAACTCGCTGATTTCAATCAAAAGCCTTGTGACGACAGCATTACCTAATGCTTTCTGATTGAAATCGAGCGAGTGTTTTGGTCAGTGAGTGTGTGAGCAGTTCCCGGTACAAAGACCGGTCAAATCACATACATTCCTCACATTTGATTTTATATTTTGCCTGCGGCTTCGCTCGGACAGCCTAAGTCCATCTGGAAGGTCCATTCTAAATATTGGTAAAATAATTTTTAAAATAGGATAAGTATTTTCAGACATTACCTCCTACATCCAAACTTACAAACTTTACCTCTTTATAATATTAGTGTAGACAAGACATTGACTGCACCCTCAATATCAGCCTCGATAGCTCAGTGGTGCAGACAGTCAACTGTCGCTATTGAATGTTAAGCAACGCTGGGTGCGGTCAGTACTTGGATGGATGACCGCTGACCGTTGGAGGCTGACCGAGGTTCGGATTCCTCGTAAAACTGTAGGTCCCTTCCCTCCTAATCTTACTTGGTGGTAGGGTTTAACCCGCCCGGGTTGGTACCACCGCACTGAATGAAACGTTGGTCGAAACGGCTATGTAAATAGTTTGTGTTTTCGGACCAGTTAAGTGTAGCCGGCACGATCAAAGGGGGAAGCACTGACATGGCACCTAGTTCACCCGGTGTTATGGGCTGACATCACGGACGTTGTAGGTGATGAAGCCAACAGTGTCAGTTTCCATAAAAAAAAAACCCCCGGCAGAGCCAGTTAAGCTTATTTTCATAAAAAAAAATCACAGTGGCATTCTATTTAACCTCAACACAATGTCAAATAAGTTGAGTAAAGTTTATACACGGATAATGTGAGTATGTGCGTGCAAGTTACCGTGTTGTGATAACGCCTCCACAGGTCGGGGCAGTGCTCGACCGGGTGTCCGGGCATCTTACAGACCTCGCAGACCATGCGGCTCCAGTTGGAGCAATAGCGGCAGTGAATCGAGTAGATTGCGTTCGGAGCGCCACACTGCAAGCAAATATGTTTTTGTTATTTGGAATATAACTGTATTACGAGTATCTCCGACAGTGTGAAGTGGAAACCTAAAAGAAAAACACCTTTTGTTTCATACCTGGATGGGCAAATTTTTTGTATTTTTATTTTATATATTTAGTAATTTATATGTATTAAGCCAAGCATGGCTTTTTATTTAACTAACTTTTTATGTCCTTATGTGTATTATATAAATATTCTTATTATTATTTTATCTCCAATTCTCACGTTCAACTCTTTTCTACACCTACTTACATTCCACTATATTAATTGAATCAAACATTCAAAGGTTGAGAGTAAGAAATCTCTGTAAGGGATAAGTCCGTCTTTGCACGTTATGTAAATGTTCTAATGTGCTTGTTACTATTGAATGTTACTTGGAGCAATAAACCATTTTCTATTCTATTCTAAACCCCCGAAATATAAGATCAACGAAATTTGTGGCTCACACTCTAATTTGGAATAGAGGACCCAGTCTGTGTTAAAATATATTGAAACATAAAATAGTAAGTCATCTGAAGATGCTTCGTGAATGTCAAGGAAGATTTTCAATATTTAGCAATATTTAGTAGCCGACTGGGTTGGTACCACCGTACTGGATGTAAGATGGCCGCAAGCAACCTCGGTTGTGTTCTCCTCTAGTCCAGTATAGCCAGCAATCCAGGGAAGTCTCCGGTATGGCACCTACCTTCTCGGAGGTGATATTGGCTGGTTAGAGCATGTGCTTTGGCCCCTCCGACTCAGCCACCCATACCAGATTACATAAAAAAAAAAAATAATATATTTCATTTAGTAAATGAATATTAAAGCATTAATTATTTACAAATTACAACAAATGACAATAATGATGTAGGTAATTAATGTGGTCATTGTATAGAAATAATACTATTACTTTAAGTGAGCCAAACTTGTATATACATATATAATTGGTTTCTCGGAAACGGCTCTTAACGATTTGAATGAAATTTTGTATTTATATAATGTTTTTTTTTTCAAGTTTATCTAGATAGGTGTAGACGCCGAGCAAAGCTTGGTCGCCCAGGTGTTATTTGTTTCACGTAAAAGGTTTGGGGTCTGGCCGGCCCTTCCAACAGGCAAAGGGTTTAATATTATGGCGCAGTACTCACCCTGAGACACATCCTCTTGGGGCAGCGAGGCTCGTAGTGTCCGTGAGAGCCGCACATATGGCAGATGCGCGGTTTGAGTCTGCACCGGTCGTAGCTGTGGCCCACTTGGTTGCAGTAGTGACATCTGCACATCCGTATACATATCAGCTCAGCCTCATTGTTAGCCTCGGTAGCTCAGTAGTGCTTGGATGGGTGACCGCTCGACCGTTGGAGGCTAACCGTGGTTCGGATTCCACGTAAAACTGTAGATCTCTTCCCTTCTTAGCTTACTAGGTGGTAGGGTTTATCCCGCTCGGATTGATACCACCGCACTGAATGAAACTTCGATCGAAACGGCTATGTAAATAGTTTGTGTTTTCCGTCCAGTTCAGTTTAGCCGACATGAAATGAAGGTAGGCACTGACATGGCACCTAGTTCACCTGGTGTTATGGGCTGACATCACAGATGTTGTAGGTGATGTAGCCAACCGTGTCAGCTTCCATAAAAAAAAATAAAAAAACCACCTAGTAAGGGGCAAGGGAAGGGATCTACAGTTTAGTTTGGTAGGCTCAAATTGTAGCCAACTGGGTTGGTACCACCGTACTGGATGTAAGCCGGCCGCATAGCAGCCTCGGTTGTGTTCTCCTCTAGTCCAGTATAGTCAGCAATCCAGGGAAGCCTCCGGTATGGCACTTACCTTCTCAGAGGTGATATTGGCTGGTCGGAGCATGCACTTTGGCCCCCCGACTCAGCCATCCATACCGGATTACAAAAAAAAAACCTTTATGAAAATATGTGCCTACTAACTGTCGTTTGTTTGTGCTCGGTAGCATTCTATCCCGTCGATCAATGGTCCACAGGCTTTTGTCTCCTGCAATAGAACGGTACGAACATTTGAAATCTTTTGTTAGGAAACTTAATTTACAGTAAATATGTCCTTAAGCAGATGAAAATATTTCTTTGGTTTTCTATTGTCGTTCTGGGTCCGATTTGACCCAATGAAACACCTGTTACAATCAATCGGATTTTGTGTTGGATAACTGCAACACAATCACATACTCGTATTAATTCATGAATCAACACAAAAAATAAATCCAAGATAATGACAAAAACAACAAATTTTAACTGGACTTAGACGTATCAGCCAACGTCTAAAATAAATAAATAAACATAAAATTGTCCAAAAAATTTACAACACTTTTTGTTGAAAGAGGAAAATTTGCAAGGTTCAATATATGCATTGACGTCGCAATTGTATGTCGGGTAAGGTAAGTTGAGAACTACTCAATTAATTCCCGTGGGGTTTTCCTGCGAAGCGAAGCCGCTTGAATACTAATATAATTACTTTATTGATTGCATGAAAATACACTCACTTGGCATGTCTCTCAATATTTTGTAATGATCAAAGTCCTCTCCGCCCCAGCTCTCGTTGTAGAAGCGTTCCATCTCCTCCCTGCAGCTACTTCTCGAGACGTGCATCGTTTTGATACCTTGAACTTCACTAGCCATCGGTGTCTGCTGCAAGACTGCAGAGTGTTCATTGGAGAGTGTCTTCTGTGAGTTTCGAAACCGATTACCACGGGAGACGTGGAGCAAGGAGCTGTCGGTGATGGGTGTCAAGCCTGTAACGTTGCCCATCACTAGGTTATCTTCCACAGGAATAGGGTCCTCTATTAATTCAACCTCCTGGTTCATTAGATCTATTTGTTGATGCGTAGACGCCACAATTTCTTCAACAGGTTGTGGATGAACGGGCTCAGCCGTAGTCGCCGCAGCGACAGGTGGAGCTACAGTTTCAGTAATCTTGTCTTTGCTTGTGTCGAGTGTGGGTGTGACTGTCTCAGGTGCGTTCTCGACGAGCGCAGACTGATTGCTGTCAGATTCATATACATCAGGATCAGGGATGCTTCGCTCGCTGACCGTGTAGCTTTTCTTTCTCTTCCGTTTTGCATTACTCTCGGGTGTCGTAAAGCATTGATTGAGCTCCGGTGCGGACGGCGGTGCGGGATCGCCACGCGTGGGTGTAGTCGTGCCAGATTTATCCTTATTTTTCTTTTTCTTCTTCTTGATCTTGTGTGAGAGAGAATTGGAGTGTTGATCGAGCAGGTCCGCTCCGTGTAGATTGAAGTTGAAGCGTTCGACTTGCGGCCGCCGTGAGATGTTGAACGCCGCGCAGTCACCGCGGATGAAGTCGTCCGATACCGAGGAGACGACTGAAGGCACGGGGCTGGCGGACGCAGCCCGTCGCTTGTTCTTTTGCTTCTTTTTATTTTTCTTCGTGTCGGTCGCTGCGCGGATTTTTTCTTTCGGCGGAGTGTTGTTTTTTGGTGTCGAAATGATGTTGTCGACGGGAGGAGGCGGAGGTTCCTCATCGGAACTTTCGATAGTGATGGTCGGTTTGGGTGGAAGCGCTACCTCGACCACTTCATCTTCGTCGCTAGACTGTAGTTCCACTACGTATTCGTCCGTCTTCAGAATCTCAATTGTAGTGATAGCGTTGCTCGAGATAGGTGATTGGAACACGTCCATCGCTGAACTCGCACCGGGTTCAGGGATTCTCGGCTCGAACTTGCGAGCCTGGTGGGGGGCCGGCGATGTCGGCGCTGCAGGTTGTTGCCAGTAGCGCGTGAAGGGCGCCGCACGCTGTTGGCTGGGCGTTGATGGAGCAGAGGACCGGACGGACATCCTGGTCGGTTCTGCATTTTGTGGTAGTCCCGCTGACCACTCTCCGCTAGCTAAATCCTGCAATATGTGAAGTATTTAAAAAAAACAATTGATGTTTTACTATCTTTGTCAGTGTGTATTATACATAATATTTTACATTCCCACAATCAAGTCTTTGCTACTACCTACTTCACTACATACAACTCTCAAACATTCAAAGGTTGACTGGGAGAAATCCCTGTTAGGGATAAGTCCGCCTTTGCCCCTCATGTCAATTGTAAACTCATGTAACGAGTTTGATTCTGTAAAATGTTTTGGAGCAATAAGTATTTCTACCTATCTATGTATCTAAGTATGGCTTTATTCACTTCGGTCAACCATAGACTCTACATTAAAATCCTATCTAAAATGCCACGTACAGTATACTTCTGAGTTTCACATGAACTTGTATTTTGTTGATTAAAGATATAACTAGGCAATGTGTTTACTTCTCATCATCTCATTCATATTTGTAGTTTTTATAGTTCCTATCTTGGATATACATTGCTTTCACATTCTCAGTGAAAAAGCTGATATTGCTGGGAGCACATTAACCCCAACATAAATACATACATACATAGCGTCACGCCTTTTTCCCAGTGGGGTAAGCAGAGACAAAGGATCTTCATGTGCCACGATCCTGACACACCTCTGCCGCCTCTTCCACTCTCATAATGTGTACTGGTATTTTCTTCAAAATGAAAGCTTCGAGGCGTGAAAGGGTAAAACGCAATATAACCTCTCGCCACGAGAACTTACCTTCGCCATGTTGCTGTTTTAGTGTTGGCTCTAGTAGTAGCACCACCATTGTTAGTAGCGTGAAGCGTGCGGCAACCGGTCACTGCCGCATGCTTCTTTTCTTGTTTAGGATTACTATTTACGGGTAAAAATATCAACCAGACAAAAGTCTAGCTAAAAATACTACACGTCTGTGCGAGCGAGCGAGCGAGCCGTCAAAAATATTCAAAGAGAATCCACAGACTAGAGATACTAGAGAATCCCATAAAAACGGACCGGCACATGAAAGAACTGAGGAATCGGATTTTCGCCTGCCTGCGCGATCAGCTGATTGTAAAGTTATATTCTTTGGCTGCCACCACAGAGCATCAAATACCTACCGCGGGCGCCCCCACTAGAGGCGCCCTAAGCGATGATATTTGAAACCCAATAACCGTACGCTGAGCTGCTAGCGCTTCGTATGTGTGTGTGTGTGCTAGTATCGACACTACACACAAAGAGGAGCAAGTTAGGCACACGCACAAAACAAATGCACACGCACAACACACATATGTAAGTCATAGGCCACGCCCACAGGCTTCAACGGCGTGGTAGAGAAATCGCGCTCACGGCGCCTCTAGTAGCCCTCTACTTACGACGAGCCAAAACCGTACCGTACCATACCGTAGCCGTAAACAGTCGCGTAGCGACGCATCTTCTTTATATTAACCCTGGTTATTTTTTTTTTAAACCACCAAAATAGTTTGTATATTTCCGAATATTTCCGAAAATAAAAAAAAAATAGAAAAAAAGTGAGAGTAATCAGATATTGATCCCGAGCCACTCGTATCATTGTTGCCCGAAATGTCAATAACAGGCAACCCAGCCAGCCGAAATGTCAATTTGAAAAAAAAATCTCCGATGGATAATCTCAGACAAAAAAAACACTGTGTAGTGTACAAATAAATACCAATTTGTTTCCAACCAAATTTCCAACCAGCCATCGGTCGATTCCCTCTGTTTGAAGTTAGTTTTATGTACCAACTAAAAACATTCACGCCGACAAACCAAGCAACTCAACACCACCGTGCAAAGAAAGAATACCTATGGGTGGGTTATGTATTTTTTCGGTCGAATGAGATCGTCTTCAACAATAATTGCAATATGCTAGGTCCTTTAGACCAATAAAAATAAAATATCTAGGCTACCTAGCCTTCACAGAGCAACGAATTGGTTGGTTAGCTCTACTCAAAGAATATGCTCTACTCCACTGACCATCCACTCCATCAATGTTTACCATCCGCCAAAGGGCGGGACTCGTCATAATTAGTTACGTGAAAAACTTAGAAATGTACTTACTCATAAAAAATCCAATAATATGCAAGCGAGTGTTGTGATTAGTTTGTGGTGAGAGGGTTGGGTGAGATGTCGCGCAGTGCGCTCCAGGCGCGGCTCCCGCCCGCGCCGCCGCTCTACTGGGCGCTCGTGGCGGCGCGGCTCGCCCTCACTGTCGCTCCGCAGCGGGGCTACATCCATCCTGATGAATATTTTCAGAATATGGAGGTTATTGCTGGTAAGCCACAATGTTCCTTTCGATTTACCTATTAGTATGTGTATGTACACTTAATTTTTTTTTACTTTTAACCGTACGCAACCAGTGTAAAACTTTGGGTCCCTTCCCTTGCCACTTACTAGGTGGTAGGCTCAAATTGTAGCGAACTAGGTTGGTACCACCGTACTGGATGTAAGATGGCCGCATAACAGCCTTGGTTGTGTTCTCCTCTAGTCCAGTATAGCCAGCAATCCAGGGAAGTCTCAGGTATGGCACCTACCTTCTCGGAGGTGATATTGGCTGTTCGGAGCATGCGCTTTGGCCCCTCCAATACAGCCACCCATATCGGAATACATAAAAAAAAAGATTTTATTTTGTTATGTGCAACATATAATAAAAAATCGTCGCCACTGATAAGTCCGGAGTTAGGTTCTGCAGGAACAAGGGGGAGCACCAGAAAAACAACGCTATCTTTGTATCGCGGTTTATTGCGGACAACGTATTTTTGTGGCTACCTACATACATCACAAATATAAATGCATATAGATACAGGTACAAAAACTAGTCCCTAAAATTTAGCATTGAACATTAACATACAAAGGTTTATTGGGTGATGCAACGATTATTGATTTCGTGATCACAATATTCTAACTGATAATGGGATTACAATTAAATTGTGATTATGATTATTTCCGAAAATTGTATGCTTTTATGTAAAAAGCTTATAATTATGTCTATTGCATGGTATCTATTGTGTTGTATATTGCATAGGTAAATAAAGTATTTATTTACTCCTAACTTTCAATATTTCCAAACAATGGTATTGTGTTTTGTATTAAATAAAATCAAACCAAAGTTCTCAACCTTGAACTTTACATCTTATCTAATAGTTAAAGTTACAACAGGGATATTCTGGTTTAACAAACAGAGTATTTGTAAATGCTCCTGTGTTAGCCTATTTCGTAAGTCAGTTTCTATCAGTCCAGCCGTTGAAAATAATATTTCGGACGCTACCGAGCTTAGTTGATACGATAGAAACTTTGATAGAAATGGCTCAAGTTTCGTGTGCATTGTGTTTTCGCGCCAATACTGCCGTAGGAATCATTGGTCAACTCAGCCCACAGCCCACTCAGCCCGCGGGCTTAAATGACCACTATGAAATATGTATTAATTTTTTCATAGTCAACTCAGCCCGCGGGCCCAGTTGACCACTTTGAAACTCTAATACATTATTATTGCATTGAATGAAAGATTATATTATTTCAAAACATTTTTAATTAGAAATTAAATTAGGCCCGTATGCTTGCTTTCGACTGTGGTTGCACAAAATATACTCTATATATTTTGTAATGTATAATATGTATTTAACACATGTATGGCTTATATTTAACTAGCATGTACTCATATGTATTGTTAATAAGTATTCTTATTATTATTTTATCTTCAATTCTCACGCTCAAATCTTTTGCTACTACCTACTTACATTCCACTAATTATCGAATCTCAAACATCCAAAGGTTGACTATAAGAAACTACAAAAAAATAATAAAAAAATTAATGTATGCGTTCTCTTTACGACTTGATGCAATAATTAATTTGCATTGCAGCATCCTTGCAGTGGGGGCAGTGACTTTAAAAAAAATACATATTTAAAAGTGGTTATTGGAACCTGCGGGCTGAGTAGGCTGTGGGCTAAGTTAGAGTTTCAGACTACGAAGAAATAAATACATATTTCATAGGGGTCATTTAAGCTCGCGGGCTGAGTGGGCTGTGGGCTGAGTTGACCAATGATTCTGCCGTAGACCAGAGCTTCGTGGAATGTTGTTTGATCGTATGTAAGATTCTACTTCGTCTTGTTCTATGTTCCCTGCAACGTATGATAAAGGCTCCTCGTCCTCAGCCGCTCGAATAAGTTCTTCGCAGGCACTCCATAGGCCATCGCTCCAGTGTTCGCTCGGGGGTAGAAGATTGAGAACTATTACTAGTAGGCGAGCTTGTTTCTTTGTTTTTTTTTTTATGAAAACTGACACGGTTGGCTACATCACCTACAACCTCAGTGATGTCAGCCCATAACACCGGGTGAACTTGGTGCCACGTCAGTGCTTCCCTTCGGTCGTGCCGGCTACACTGAACTGGACGGAAAACACAAATTGCCGTTTCGACCGACCTTTCATTCAGTGCGGTGGTATCAACCCGGGCGGGTTAAACTCTACCACCTAGTAATATAAGAAGGGAGTCATATCCCTTAGTCGCCTTTTACGACATTCACGGGGAGCGATGCAGTGGGCTATTCCGTTATTTTTAAAGTAACGGCCCCACACGGTACTCGCATGTGTTCGTTCGTATGGTGTGCCGGCAAATAGACGATTTTCTAGACACTGCAATGCACTAATCGCTAATCGCTTGATAATCATATTAATAATCGACAATTCCAATTAATTATAAAATGTCTGATAATAATCGACAATTAACGAAATCATAATCATAATCGTTGTATCCCTAAAAAATTCTAAATAGTAAAATGTTTGTTTGCAGGAGATGTGTTCACGATAGAGGTATCGCAGACGTGGGAGTTCAACAGCACGTTCCCAGTGCGCAACATATTCATCCCTAAGATAACGTTCGGCTTGCCGTACCACCTAGTCCGTCAGCTCGGCCCGTACGCGCGGCAGTACCTGGGCGTGGATCTGCGCTCGCCCTACTTCCTCCTAGTACTGCCCCGCTTACTCTTCTTCTGTCTCTCTCTTATCAACGACTACTGTCTATACAAGATCTGCACCCTCTATGGACAGAACTATCGCAAGCGTCTCACAGTGTTCGCCAGCTCCTATGTCGTGCTTGTGTTCGGTGGCCGAAGCTTCTCCAACAGCATCGAAATGGTATTCTTCTCGGTGCTGCTCCTGCTGGTGGCGGAGTGCATGCGCCGATCAGACCGCATCATATATCACGAAGAGTTCCTCCAGGACAAGTACCAGAGCGCGAGCAGTGTGCTGGAGCGTGTGAAGCTTTACAAACTCAAGAGGCACCTGCCTGCGCACTCGCTCAGTCGCGTCGCGTCTATCGCCACCGTAGCCGTCGTCGGCTTCTTCAATCGCCCCACGTTCCTCGGCTTCGCTTTTCCGCCCTTGTTCTTCTGGCTGCAACGTGGGCTCGGCAGCAAAGTCATAACATTCAAGGACTTCCATTACCGCATCGTCACTCTGGGAATATGCGCCGTTCCGACTGTTGTATTACTCATCGTAATAGACTCAACATACTATGGATATCTGACGCTGGCGGAGGTAGAATCTCTGAGGGTGTCGATGAATAACTTTGTTTTGACTCCGCTGAACTTTCTGCTGTACAATCTGCGCAGCGAGAACTTGGAGCGGCACGGCCTGCATCCGTGCTGGCTCCACTTCCTCGTCAACCTGCCGCTGCTGTTCAATGTGCTTGGACTTATGGGCCTGCTCGCGATAGCACTCAACGCATATAGGTGTGTATTTTCTTAACCATTTCGCTTGCTTTCAAATCCAGACCTTCGCGAAAATCTTGTAAAACCGTTCAATACGATTTTTTTTTATAGAGAACTGGAATGGCTGGCATGCACAAAAATCTGTCGAATGAAGACAGTCAGACACAGCCAATAACACCAATACTCGCCAAATCATAGTCAGAGAGGCACCATGACAGCTATGAGAAGGACAAAAAGCTCATTAGATAATTTGTTCACACACCTTTTTTCAAGACATTCAGGTTGTAGGAGTTAGGAAACAAGCTCACTGGGATCACCGCCTCACTGGGATGCCACCTATCTGTATTCAAAGGTTTAACCTGAATACTATCGGACTGAGTAGTGGAGAGCCTCCAGTCCAGCATAACCAGTATTATGTTGTGGGATTACACAATCATACATACGTTATAGACTCATAATTACATTAATTAATAACACAAATACAACACTGAATACACAGGAAATGAAGGGAAGCACTGACATGACACCTAGTATGAACTAGAACCAGTGTTATGGGCTGACATCACGGTGTTATAGGAGAGGTAGCCAACCATGTCAGTTTACATAAAAAAAAACTGTAGGTTCCTTCCCTTCTTACCTTACTAGGCGTTAGGGTTTAACCCGCCCGGGTTCGTACCACAGCATAGGTATGACCAACAGGAAGCACTGACATTGCACCTAGTTTACCAAGGTGTTATGAGCTGACATAACGGGTGTTGTAGCTGATGTAGTCAAATGTTTCAGTTTCCATAAAAGAAAATTGTTATTTCTTCAACAGTTTTTCGCAAGGCCGCTACAGCAAGCTTCCCAAAATCCAAAGCATCACGGGACTGATGGTGTTCTCGTGGTTCACGCCGGTGGCGCTGCTGTCGCTGTTCCCTCACCAGGAGGCTCGCTTCATCATTCCCGTCCTGCTCCCTCTCGTCTACCTCCACGGCAACTACATGCATTCCAACCCGGACGACACTCTCAATGTCAAACAGTTCAAAAACACCTTGCTCGCCTTCTGGTACATTATTAATTTTCTGTTGACAATATTCTTTGGATTTCTTCACCAAGGCGGAATCTACCCTTTAGTCAATAAGCTGAACGATGAGATTAAAAGCAGGTATGGAATGCACACACACGTTGTAACAAGTCATTCTTACAGTTTGCCTACTTCGTTGCTTCAACTCGACAGCACCTCCAAACTGTGGTACAATAAAGCATCTGGACAGAAGTACAAGCTTGCGCCGCAGACATTCTTCTATGAATATGGTTCGTTGCCGCTCGACAGACTGTTTGAACGAATTGAACTCATATTGGACAGTTCAGAACGCAAGTTACACACGTCAGGTAAAACGTACCGCATGTATCTGGCTGCGCCGTGCTCTCTAGACGTGCCAGTGTATGAAGCGAGTTTGAACCACAGTCGCCTGCGTGTTTTTGAAGAAATATCATTTTATCCGCACTTGAGTACGGAGGCATTGCCAGGTATGCCCTCTGCACGCGATCAGTTGTGCTCTAGAGGGGATGAGAACAGACTTGAGCGAGTATCCCACAATGCAAAACTGAGTGTTTTCCAGCGAGTTCAATGCATGTTTAATAGATTTTGTTTGAAACTGTACAAAGTTTCATTGAAAACGGAAACAATCTCTTAGCACACTCGCTATATTAGCTTTTGCGCCACTCAGTATAATTAGAATTTATTTAGGTTTCACATATCCGTTTACGGTTCCGTTGTTTTATCTGAATAATTTGAAATCTCATCCTAATGAATTTATAAGAATCTCCATTTATTTAACTATTTTGAATTTATGCATACATTTTATTGCAGAGTTTATTTGAATTCATATTTATTTGGTTTTTTGTGGTTTTATTAAATTTTTTTTTATAATATAAAATTTAATGTGGCATTCCCATATTGAGATTATGTTGTTACATTGTGATTTTCTAATTATAAGTATTATTATGTGTTTATGTATTACGAACCAACCTCTACCTTCCGATCGGAAACATTTGATCTGAATAGCAATATAAATGTATGTTACAATGCATTTTAGCATTTTGTTATAGTCAGGGAGTAGAATTTTTACGATGTCAATATTGCAGAGAGTAACGGAGTGCGGTGTGGAACCGGGATGTTTCTTTGTTTCCTTACAGGAAATGTAGTTCGAGAAGGGAGCCCCTCCAGTACTCATTGTATTTTTTTTTTGTATTTCATATTTAGGAGCATTGCATATTTGAAGCAATAATTCTGATTGTACATATGTAGGTTTATGTTTCTCTTTTTATTAAATAAATTATGAATCTCTCTGAATCCTCATTTGCCTGAAAAATAATGATGTTTTAAATATAATATTGTGATCCATGTATTATAGTTTATTGATTAATTAAGATCTGATGACCATTATACTCAAAATATTTCACTTGAATTATTTTTTTAAATAATGACAAAATCTCTCTTTACATTTTACTGGTTTTTTTCTGTGTTTATTTTGAATGTTGTACATAATCATTAATCATATAAGCAGTTTCTTCCTGATAAGTCATTAATTAATCACAAAAATATTTGCTATAGCTCAGGTGATCCGGGCCAGAGTTTTAGAAGATGAGATACCTTGAAATTATAAATTATTGTCGAAGGTGTATTCTTCTGCCAAAGGTCAAGAAAATATTGAGATATTGTTTTCAAGTAGGTGTGTCTTGCTATTTATGTAATGCTTGTCGCACAAAGCAATGCTAATAAAATAAAACAATTTGTTGTTATTGTTGTTATTTTTTATTAATGTTCCCGTCACTTCACAGTTTGAGCAAGTTGTTTGGCACTTGTTATACAATTTACATAAGCCGTCTTAACCACCGAGAAGAAAGGTGTTGATCTCAGAAAACTGGGTACGTCGCCACCAACTGGGGGCACATCATCAAAGTGGGCGTGGCATGCATCAGTCGCTGTGTGATTGTCGGACTATGAAATTCTCCCCGCACTTCTTATTTACTTATTTATTACTTATTCTTTACTAGAAATTAGTGCTAGCAACACATCCTCTCACCTCTCTTCTCCGTGGTCTTAACTCTTGATTAGTTGGCTCCAAAAATAAAATCACCTAAATTAAACATAAGAAAAGTATTATTGTAGTAGAATATTAAATCTGTTGCAATTGCAATGCATGATGGATATGATAGGTAATGAAATATAATAAAAAAATATACATAGCCACATAGCTAAGTAAACTCGGGCAGTACACGCCGAGGACCACATTGGAATTACTTTGAACCAAAAAAAATTTGAACAATTTTCACATACTTCTCGGTATCAATAACATTAGAATAATTTGAGCAACATTCTCTTCCATACCTTTAAAAATGAAAAGGGACAGAATTCATAGAAATAGGAGCAGGCGGGACGCACTGCACCTCAAACTTGATTGTTTAGACATTGATAGAATATTGAGAGTGTGTAGACATCAACAACTTCCTTAAATATCTCAGCTCCTCTCTCGCTCTCTTCTATTATAATATTTTTTTTACAATACATACATACATTAAAATAACTACAAAACGTTACACAATACAAAATTACCTATTTACTTTCGATTGAGGTTTTTGGCATGGAATGAAATTACATGTCTTACGCAAACGGAGAATAGTGGTAAGGAAACCTTTTTTTTTTATGGAAACTGACACGGTTGGCTCCATCATCTATAATCACTGGAACTTGAGCGTAACGAAAACATCTTCCGGGAGTATTGCTGTATCTCAGAAATTATAATAACAAGGAGTATGTTTAAAATAACATAATATTGAACAGAGGTTTTCAACTGATGTGCGGCGGCACACCGGTGTGTCGCGAGTGACATCCAGGTGTGCTATTCTAAGTAACTCATTCAAAATTTGCACGAAAACAGCGGAAGAAAACAGTAAGCATAATTTTACGTCTAACTATATTATTCACAATGGCATTTTCTGATTGATTTGTTTGAACACCTCAATAAATTAAATGCGAGTTCGCAGGGAAGTAATGAGATTATTTTGACATCCTCGGATAAAATGAGTTTTCACTGATAAATTACATATACAGCGTACATTACGTACGTAGTCGCAAATAGTTTTTAGTTTTCTATATTTCATATTTTGCTTTCTGTATGAACATAAATGTGGTGTGCCGTAAAATTGCAATAGCAAAAATCACGAGAATCTGACAATTCTGAGTGTAATTTAACATGTTCGAGTATGAGTGCACGGAGAGAAAAAATAAAAATTTCATTCCATGTTCAGCAGATATCCACAGTGGTTGCCAAGGGCAAGTTTTTTCTTGAAATTCTTGATAATATAAACATTTTGCTACTGATAGTTACCACAAAATTATAATGTTAAAATCACTAATAAATAAAGTTGTGCCAGACAACAGTTTAAAATAATAATAAAAAATATTAATAACTTAATGTCACATGATTTATGTTACAAATTATGATTAGTTAGTATCCGATACTGGATAGCAGAGTCCAACCCTTAAACGCTGGGGTGTATACATGGGGGCACCAATACTCCATAGCACCCCATAGTTTAGGCACTTGATTTTCATCACAACACTGCATTCTTGTCTCCCACCACTTCTGAACTAACATTATTTTAATAATTACTTACATATCTTATTAATTTGTTAAATAAATATGGTTTATTTATCTACAAGCTCACAATAACAAGTGTTATCTAATTGAAAAGTCAATTTACATGCATGCCATTTGTGTTTCTCAATTTTGTGTCTCATTTGACAATTAATTGTTAGTGAACACAAACAATTTATTGATGATCATTATTTATTTATTTATAATTAATACATAATATTCATATTACGTGGCACTTGTTTTAGTAATATAAAACAATGTTGTTAACAGTTATCAATATTGCTACTAAATGATGTTATAATAAATCAATTGAGTTCTCAATTGAAATCTTTGAGTTCAAAACTGCTAGTTTAAACAGACCGAATAAGTTGAAATAGAACAAGAGAAAGGCAGAAAATACAGCACAGTTACTATAAAAGTGCAGTCAATGCAAGCTTTACTCTTCAAGACCGCGTGTTCGAGACCAGTTCACACACGCATGGTCAATAAACTAGAACTTACTACTAACTTCATTTCTTTAATAGTCATGTTGAATAAACAGTTTAAGTATAGCGCAACACTGAACGTTATATCTGCCGCATAACTTGCATTGCGTAATTTTTTTTACGTTTTTTTACTGAGAATTATTTTGAATGTACTGTAATTTGACACGAAGCAATTTACGCAGCAGAAATTACACCTAGTGTGGTGCTAGGTTAAAAATGCAATGCCCAAATACCTAAATCATACCTAAATCAAGCGCTAGGATAATGTAATGTATTAATTTTTATGGCACAGATTTATTGCCAAATAAAAACTAAATAAATGTATTACTGGAGAGTAAAATGTCCTAAAACAAGATTAATTTTGTGCTGTAGAATCAACCTAATGATGGCGTCTGCTTGGAATGTCACTCTTCTCTTTGTAAGCCTGAAGACACTCACCATCATTTCCGGCCGGCGGTAAATTGTGTGGGACGTGACATGATTTGTGAATTCCGGCCGAAAATTCCCGTGAGTGTGTTCGGGCTTAGAAATTGTTTTTCCTGTCATCCTAATTTGACATTTTGTCTGTCAAAAATAAACTAAAATGTAAGAAATATCACAGTTTTTTACAATTTTAACCATTTAAACTCTTTTGTGTAGATGTTCGATTTAAAGCCTGGGATGCAGGTATGTAATATTCCCTAACTTCTATCCAAGAAAGTAGTGGCACATTATGTGTGGAAATATGCACACAAATAAAGAAAATAATGAAATCAATAATAATTATAACTCACAATTAACTTTATGTTTGACAGCTCAAATGTCAAATCACAATGACATCACTGCATCTCAATAGTGTCGCTAGCGTAGCACCACGGCATCGGTTCACCAAACTTGGCGCGGTGCGCTAGATTCTTGGCGTCGTAGAGCAGCGCGTTGTCCACATACATGTCGCACGTGTTGCACCACACAGACAGATCCGCGAGTGACAGCACGAGCGAATGCTGCGACTGCTGGTAGTGAACTTGCATGTGGCCGTTTATACTGCGCGCGCACGCCACCTGGTGGAAATACACAATATTTGAATGTTCTGTGGGTCAACACAGCGAACAACGACCACTGAGACTAGGAACCACACATCATGACACCTCCTGTATAAGTACTTGACCTTAAGAGTGACCCGAGCGATGGCCGACCGATGCGCCGCGTTCGATTGGCCATCGCTCGGGCCACACCCTCCCCAACTCTCCCTGTTTCATTCTGTACACTCTAGATTTTTGGCACACTCAGTTTCAATGGAAGAGTCGGCAAGGGTCGTCGTAGACGCACCTGGAGCACATTGGGAATTTGCTCAAAAAGGGTCAAGTGCGTAGAACCCGTAACCGACTAGCATGCATGAAGAACATAGTGGAAGAGGCAGCAGAGGTGTGTCAGGAACGACGCTGCCTGCACGTGGTCCTGCGAAGTCTGGTTCTTTATGCAAAATCCCCTCATCTGTGGCTACCCGAGCCAGCCGATGTCCTCCATAAAGGTGATGAGGCCGCATAGGTGTCTGCAGACCTAACCAGGTCCGTGGTCGGTGACAACTAAACAGTTGAATTTAGAACCAAAATGATTACTAAAATACCTAAAGCAGGAGATTTACATCGAGCATAAGGTGCGGTACTTGTACGTCACAAGTTCCAGTTCACAATGTTTTACACGGGGTAGTTGATGTTCCGATTTAGTGAATAGACTCATAATTACTTATTAGCAAAAGCTAGTAGATATACTATAAATTATAATGTTGCTAAGTGCATGAAGATCCACCCCACTAGATCTAAATATTTAGAAAACAACTACCATACCAAATCTTGCTCCTATAGTCCTGTATTAGTGTAAACAAATGTGGCTTAAGTGTTGGTATTAGTTAGGTTAAATTGAAGTTTCTGTGATGTCGTCCCACCTTCGCACAAAGCATGTACATACAATCAATACTGACCACATAACAATGCAGACACACCCAGTTCTCCTCAGTATGATCACAGCTGATGCACTTGACGCCCTGTTCGAAGCGCACATCCTCTGGAATGCTAAACAATGTCTCCAGGTGAGGACACCAAGGCTGCGGGATTACAGCAAACATCTCCTCATTGGCTATAGCCTGCATATTGGCCGAGAGGTAGTCCACTAGATTTTCAGCTTTCGGAGAGTCACACTTCGTGGAACTTCTTGTGACTCTTTTCTCTTCTGTACTCCCGGTCACATTCTGTGAAGCCCCGGCTTGTGAAGAAGGCCTGTTGGCTTTTTCCTTAGAGGATTCCTCGTTTTCGTCGTCCGTACCACAGTTGCCGCCTTCACATTTAGGTTTAGCCCTAATGTATTCTAGAGATTCATCTATGGGAGCGACGTTCGCTGGTTTCTGTTCAGGCGAATTTGATTTAGATCCACTTCGCGTCACTCTTTTCTCACTATGGATGCTACTGGACGATGTATTCATTGAGACATTTCTAATGCTAGTTTCCCGCTGGGCTTGCGGAGAATTGTCATCGCTAGTAGCACAGTTGTCGCCTTCGCACTTGGGTTTCGTTATTCTCAAGTTGCTCAGACTGTCTTCTAACGATTCGTCTATGGAAGTAATGCTCTTGCGCAAGTTCTCCAGTATAGACAGGTTGTACTGATCTGATTTGGTGGATTCGTCCAGCGTACTCGTGCTCGTGTTGAATCCAGATTGTTCTGACAATGGATCTTCGGTGCAGGCCTCAGTTTCGGGATTGACCAAGCCTCGGCTAGGCGCTGGTGTGTCGAGAACATTTTCGATGGGTAATGCGACTTGGAATTTGAGGGTTTTCCAGTATTTTTTGTGCGTAGAAATGACATTGTTGATGGATTCAATGGCGGACGAATGGCAGGTGAGCTTGGGTTCGTAGAGGTGTGGAAGAGGGTCTCCCAACAGGGCCTTGGTGCACATGGTCATGGCGTAGGAGATGGAAGTGGTGTTGTAGCCTCCCTCGAGGCAGAGTACGATGCGGCCGTGCGCCAGACCTCTGAGGAGGTGCGTGAGCCGACCGTAGCATTCCGGACTTACTTTGCATCCTGAAATAGTATTTGATTTATTGTTATTTGGTGGTTAAAATACATGTTATTTAAAACAACTTGTTCACAGTAAAAGTACTTACCTCCTAATGGATCTCCAATGCACGCATCAAATCCGGCCGACACGATAACCAGCTCTGGATCGAATTCGTACGCAATCGGTAGAACTACATTGTTGAATGCAGTCAGATACTCTGCATCACCCATGCCTCTCTGAAATAAAACATTTATTTTTATATATATTTTTTTATAAACAGTAATTTTTCGAAGAATGTATGTGCTCAAAAATATGAATCTGTCGACTTCAATGGACCACTTGGAGCTTTAACGGACCTGTGTATGTTCAATGTAGTAATTTACGTCTTCCATCACTCTGGTGAAAGGAAACATTGTTGAGGCAACCCGTACACTAGCCATTACAACCATAGTAAAGTGCCACTGTGCACAAGATTGACCGGAAGAATTTGCTGCAATAATTCTAGCAGCAAAATTCAAAATACAATGCTTGTTCAATGATTGGGTATTGTCATAATTTTTTTTTTATGGATACTGACACGGTTGGCTGCATCACCTACTACATCCATGATGTCAGCCCATAACACCTTAGTGAATAGGAGAGGACCACAGTCAATGCGCGTCATCAGGGCTAAATTTGTGGTCTCCCGGCAGCGGGCCTTCTTTATTCTTTATTCTTTATTCATCATCCATAGACAGTACACTCGGATTCGTCATATTTTAACATTTAACATTTAGCATTTGGCCAGTTCGATTATCACAGCAAAGAAGAACTGGCAAGAAACTTCGCTGCATACTTTTTTGTTTTATGTCCACTTGACTACATTTACAGAAATGTTTGCCACTGCCTAAACAATACAAGTCATCATTATTTCTAAAAATTTATCATAAATCCTGCGTGCAACGACTTTCAAATGATGAATCATTCGCTCACCTTGTTCCAGGGTATGTTGACGTTGAAGCCCTCCGCGAGGCCGGTGCCCACGCTCGTGTAGTCCGCGTTCTTCGAGTGCGGGAAGAAGGAGCCGTTGTCGTAGCGGTGGAGCGACATGTACAGCACGCGCCTGTCACCCTCGAATATATTCTGCGTGCCGTTACCTAATGTCATACCAGATTGTTGTCGTCAGCCTCGGTAGCTCAGTGGTGCCGTCGGGCGACTGTTGTTAAGCAACCCTGAGCGAAGTCAGTACTTGGATGGGTGACCGCTCCACTGTTGGAGGCTGACCGTGGTTCGGATTCCACGTTAAACTGTAGGTCCCTTCCCTTCTTACCTTAATAGGTGGTAGAGTTTATCCAGGCCGGGTTGGTACCACCGCACAGAGTGAAACGTCGGTCGAAACGCCTATGTAAATAGTTCGTGTTTTCCGTCCAATTCAGTGTAGCCGACATGAAATGAAGGGAAGCACTGACATGAAGCGACATTCGCCCGACCCAAGTGTAGTTCACCCGGTGTTATGGGCTGACATCACGGATGTTGTAGGTGATGCAGCCAACCGTGTCAGTATCCATAAAAAATTTATAAAAAAAAATTGTGAATACATGTATAACATCAAGTCTGTTTTCAAATGGAGTAGGCAGAAACAAAGGTTCTCCACGTGCCACGGTTCAGACACATCTCTAACGCCTCGTACACACTCGTGTTTTTCATACATATATGCTTGTTAATTGAAGGTAGGCACTACGGATGTGATCCTTTTAGATAGAGCACATGCCCAGCTTGTAAGTAGCTGTATCAAATTCTACAGAAAATCTATACAGGTTTTATCTGGTTTAAATGCTGCCTCCAAATAAATTATAGATCAGAAATAACCAGACCAGCTGATGTCTAGGGAATGATAGGATGTATAACCGGAAATAAAAGAGAATTAAAAAAAATTAAAAATACATTCCTACCAGGATTTTAATTTGGAATCCACCAAGTATCTTATCTGTGACTCTACAGGCAAGAGCTCAATTTGTAGCCGACTGGATTGGTGCCACCGTAGCAGCCTCGGTTGTGTTCTTCTCTAGTCCAGTATAGCCAGCAATCCAGGGAAGTCTCTAGTATGGCACCTACTTTCTCGGAGGTGATATTGGCTGGTCGGAGCATGCGCTTTGGCCACTCCGACTCAGCCACCCATAACGGATTATATAAAAAAAATCGTATAAAACCCCTCAGTCTCCAGCTATCCTTGACAGCCCACATCGGTCACAAGACGGCCAGGGTGCCTGCATCTCTGCAGACACATATATATATAAGGCCTTTCATTAGTATGTAACTTTACGATAAGGGGAGTATGTGTATCAGATACTGGTCACGTTCCCCATATAATTTTTTTTTTTTTCGATATCAAATGCTATGAAATAATTGGTCAATAAACTATTGTTTTAGTAGGATGGGTAGGTATTTGGTATCTGAAAAAAAAATGGGTATGGGGAACGTGACCAGTATCTGATACACATACTCCCCTTCAGTGGCGGCTGGTGACTTCAGTGACCGGTAGTGCGCTAAGTACCTACCTAGGTACTTAAATACCAAATTTCCCAACACATTCCCGTCATGTTATTTTAACATCGGGACTTCCGAATTTTTAAAACGCCTGCGTTTTATTATGTACGTAGGTACCTACCTAGTATGAATATTCTCAAGACACTCAATGAGTTGCAAAAAACAAGAAAAAAAAAATCCAAACAAGTTTTTTAACTCATTTTTAGTACCTTTATGCACACACCTGTAGACCACAACACTACTGCAGCTTTCAAAAAGAAAACAGTAGTAATGTCCCAAAAATACTTCAAAAATATATATAAAACAAAAGCATTTGAAAAGTAGGAATTGAACCCGCGATCACCTGATTGTAAAGCCTTACCTTTAACCAACGCTTAGGCAAATACCGACACCACTTAATTCCAGTAGTATCACGTGACAGAAAGCACAAAACCTAACCATATCCCATTTTAAATATTCGCGCGCTAACGGGTATGTGACAGACATCTCACATGACATAACAGCGCGCTGACTCTAGGCAGACGGACTCGTGCAAAACGAATCGCTCGCGACGTGTCGCACGCGCGGCTATTCACGATATAGCGCCCTTGTTTGGCGCTCGTGCGCCGCACGTAGAACTCCATTTCGGCCCATCTGTTTCTATGAAGTATCTTTTGTCTCACGCGCCAGCAGTGTTTTTCCGATCCCCATATATTCAGTATTGCAGACCCGCGTGCGTTACTCGATTCCGCACGGGGCGCGCGTTTAAACGCAAAAAAGTGCCTTGTGATCTATAAAATAAGGTCGAATTCACATTCGTATTTATTTGGAGTACGATCATTATGGTTTTAATGTAGGTATGTTGTAAGATATTATTGAATTGAAGACTTCTCTAATAGATATTAGTGAAGTGAAGACTTCTCGTGATATGGTAGTGCGGCGCACGAGCGCAATTTAGGACCAGCCGCCAGTGCTCCCCTTAGCGTACTATTACCTACTAATGAAAGACCTTATATAATGAAAGAAAAGAGCCGCACCATGATGCACGTCCCAATCCAGCAGCAGAACCCTCTTCAGCCCGTGGCAGTCGGTGGCGTAGCGCGCTGCGATGGCCGCGTTGTTCAGCAGGCAGAAGCCGCTGGGCATGTCGTCGTCCGCGTGGTGGCCCGGCGGCCGCACCACGCACACACCGCACCCGGCGACACCGCTCAGCACCGCCTCCACTGTCTGCCGGTGTACGCAACATCACGCTCACTTGTTTATAAGAACATAATCTATGCAATCACTTTAAGCGGCGGGTGGCCGAATGGTTTGGGCATCAGCTTCTCATGCTTCTCCGAGGTTCGAATCCGGTCGGCGTGTACCAATGAGTTTTTTCTGACGAAAAAATTTACGTGCATACCTACACCTGTTGCTTCACCGTTCGGAACCGGTGTAAAACTGTAGGTCCCTTCCCTTGCCCCTTACTAGGTGGTAGGCTCAAATTGTAGCCGACTGGGTTGGTATCACCGTACTGGATGTAAGATGGCCGCATAGCAGCCTCGGTTGTGTTCTCCTCTAGTCCAGTATAGCCAGCAATCCAGGGAAGTCTCCGGTATGGCACCTACCTTCTCGGAGGTGATATTGGCTAGTCAGAGCATGTGCTTTGGCCCCTCTGACTCAGCTACCCATACCGGATTAAATAAAAAAAAAACTTGTATTTAAAATTTGTTGTGTTTTGGGACCAGTGCCAGACAAATAAAATTTAAGGTATGTATTAGAAGACTACTACATTGATCGCAAATTGGTGGTATGCTTATTATGTAGGCCGAATTGAGAGATGAATTATAGTGAAAGAATTGTTTGCCGGAAATGCGTAGTTTCTGTTTCGTAGGCCTACACAATAAGCATACCAGCAATTTTCGGTCAATGTAGTAGTCTTCTAATCCACACTCAAAATTTACTCTATTAGATTTGTTTCATATGACTGTCCAGTTTGTTTTTAAAAGTATTCACGGAGACAGCATATTTATTTAGTAATTTATATTTATTCATATATTTATGTATAGCTTTTACATAACAACATGCCTTACATGTATTATTAATAAGTACCTATTATTATTAATTATTTTATCTTTAATTCTCACACGCAAGTCTTTTGCTACTACCTATTTACATTTCACTATATCTATCTACTCCCTTTCGTATGCCTTAGCATCCGATCCGATCCGCCTTAGGATCCGTGAACCACCCCCTGCCTAAGCTCGGATCCGCGCCAACGTGACTTTCGGCACAACCATCAAAAGGTTGACTTGAAGAAAACTCTGTAAGGAATAAGTCCGCCTTTGCAACTCATGTAAATGTTATATTGTGCGCTTATTTGCGTAAAATATATTTGGAGCAATAAAGTAATTTACTCTAACTTATTCAATCGACCTACCATGGACCAACCGGTTCTGTAGGTCTTTTATTCACAGAACCGGGAAAATGTGGAACGCACTCTGTGCCCATCTATTTCCTCCCAAGTACAGCCTGGGGTCTTTCAAAAGGAGCGTGAAGAGGCTCCTGTCAGGCCGGCATGGCATCACAGAATGTCTATGGGCATCGTTAGACACCTACTTGTAGGTGAAACGAAGCCACATGTCGCGCTATCCATAAAAAAAAAAAAAAAACTATCCATCTCCAATAGTACGTATAGTACCTGAAGCGCACAGCCGGCGGCGACAGAAGCGCTCTCGAACGAGTCCGGATGGAAGTAGACAGAGTCGAACTCCTCCTTCAGCTGGCTGAGGTCGCGCATCTTGCTGCACGCGAGCCGCTTGAGCCGCGCGAGGTGCGTCTCCGTGTGCACGAGCAGGATCTCCTCGTCGGTGGCGCGCCGCGGCGTCAGCGAGTTCAGCCGCGGCAGCAGCCCGTAGTCGCGGTGACGCTCGTGGATGCGCATTATACGCTCGGGACATTCCACGTGGCCCCTGATCATACAACACTAGTCAAGGTAGAGTGTTTTCATTTTACGAAGGCACGCGGGGTACGCGGTAGGTAGTGGTGCGAGAGGCGACCGCCCGGAGCTCAGCAGAGAACGAACTCGGTGCCGGATCGGTACACATGTTCTACACGTCTCCGCATCGCTCCGTCGAACCGAGTCGTTCCCTACTGAGCTCCGCGCGGTCTCACACCACTTCCTACCTCAAACCCCTCGTGCCTTCGTTAAATGAAAACACTCTACTTTCGTCTGAGGGAATTTTTTTTTTTATAAAGTGTGTTTTTAGGGTTCCATATCCATCGTACGGGACCCTATTACTTAGCCTACGCCGTCTATTTGTCTGTCTGTCCGTCTGTCCGAGGTCTGTATCTCTTGAACCGTAATAGGTAGCCCGTTGAAATTTTCACAGAATATGTGTTATTATGGCCGATATAACAACAAATAATAAAAATAAGAAAAAGTAAAAAATTCACGTGGGTTCCCATAGAAGAAACCAAAAAGTGTATCGCGCGCAACCTAGTGAATAGATTATGAAGCATTTGAACTAATCATGACATTTAACTAATATGAAGCATTTCATAACACACCATAGATGGCGTGAGTGGCGCTAGCCATGACATGGCGATATAGAACCCTCGGTGCGCGAGTTCCACTCGCACTTGGCCGGTTTTTTTTTAAATCTTTACTTTGTTTAAGGCTTTAGCCATTTTTGGCTATGCCGGCCCCATAGTAACTGTATTGATATTTTAATCTACTTCAGCACGAATCAATGCCTTGCTAAATTAGCTTTTAAATTGTATAATAGTGGAAAAAAACTTACGGCTCACAAACATTCTTGTGCTTCAGCATGGCCTCGTCGTAGATGTAGCACACCGCGTGCTGAGGTAGCGACAGGTCTGTCACTGCACATTTCAATGCATTACAATATTGGTCTTCATTGGATGTTTACTGAACTCAACATACCAAACAGTTTTATGTTAAAAGAAGGATCTTTTTTTTAAACGTACAAAACAGAACCAAAATTATCTCTCTTTGCGAACCCACGCTCAGTGAGGTGCCATGCCAGCAGATTTGTGGACTGTTGGTAGGCTGTCTAGCCTGTTAATACAACGTTTGAAGACAACTAGATCAAAAGGTTTAGGAAATACACTCGTCGGTAGACACCCTAGCGGTGTGAAAAGGAAATTATTTTAAGAACAGCATTAATTTAATGTCACTTTGGGAAAGGAAAGCACCATGGAGAAACCAGTACAGTGTACACTCGTATGCTAAAGTGTTGCTGTGTATTACTGATGGGGGCCGAGAGGAGGGCACCAGAACTTTGTCACACTCACTTGTCAACTGTCAAACTAATATCAAGACTGGTGTGACGATATAGTCCTCTCACGCTCCACTTCACGGAAGTGAGGAGTGAGAGAGGACTAAATCGTCACATAAATTTTACGTTAGTTTTAAGGTTGACCAAAATAAACTGGATTGCACTATAAGTCAACCTTTTGAACAGCAGAACAGCGTAATGCACGCAAACTCGAATAAAGCAAAAGTGCTCACCCAATCGCAAATGATTCAGCCTGCTCCGCACATCGTTCAAGAACGTCTCACTCTGCAGCGGGTAGCAGTCCCTCGTCGCGAACACATCCGGCCTCGTCTCGTCGCCCTCCCACCTCACCTCCACGCGGTGCTTCACCTTGCCCGCGTCCGACACGTTTAGCACACTCTCATCCATGCTGTACGTCGGTTGGCCGTTGAAACAGCGCCAGTACGGCTTGTGGGCATATATGCAGTTGAGGATCGTTTCGCGTATCCTGGTAACAAGCAAGGGTTTTGAGTAAAGGATGTGTTTAAAATAAAATCTGCGCCCTCAAACATACACAAGTATATAAGCACAGTGGTTCGCTGAAGTAAAAAGTTGGACATTCGCAACCGATTGTGTTGGGAATCATGATGAAAGTATAAAATACTTAGTTGTTCGGTGTTGATCGGTGAGACAGAGCAATCAGTATGTTTTGCAACGTCAGTCGGACTTTCACAGTACCATCAGCAGGTCGAAAGAGTGGTGTAAAAGGGGAAGTCGTGATAGTTGCATTCAGAAGACAGATTCTCAATCACGGTTATAAGCATGCTGTATCTTGGCTCGGCCTCGACGAAAAAGCAGGCTTCCACACTAATTTAATAGAAGGATCACTTCAAAATCATTTGATAGGGTAACCATTTTAATTCATGTCTGTAGGAACAATTTTTGTATATAGTAAATTTTATAAAATAATTTTTTGTGTAATCTTATTTTCATAAAATTATTCCTACAGGTACACAGATCTTGAGTAGAAAAGTCGATACAGAGTAAAACTTTTACCCTGAGCCAATTAGTTTTGAAGTTATAGTTCGCTTACGTTAACTTCCTTTGCCCCTTACTAGGTTGTAAGGCTAAAATAGTAGCCGACTGTGTTGGTACCACCATATTGGATGTAAGATGGTCCAGTATAGCTAGCAATTCAAAGGGAAGTCCCCAGTATGGCACCTACCTTCTCGGAGGTGATATTGGTTGGTCGGAACATGTGCCCCTCCGACTCACACACCCATACCGGATAACATTAAAAAATAAAACTAGTATGTGAGCCAGGCGCACAGCATGGTTTTAGTGGAATCTCTGAGGTCTCTAAAGTTTAAGAATCAATCATTCATGAAGATGGAATAGATCGAAAATTTGGAGATAATATGTAACAGCTCGGTGGTGTAGTTGGTTATCGCGTTGGCGGCTCAAGCCAGAGACCCAGGATCAAATCCTGGTCGGGATGTATTTTTTCCAATGATTTTCATTTTTCTAATTAAAAATATTTAAGAATCGATACAAGTAAGAGTCCTATTAGTTCAATACTCACGAGTCCGTAGGCTCAGTGAGCGGCTGCAGCCGCGGCGGCGGATGTCCGAGCAGAGTGCGCAACGTGAGCGCGGCGCCCTCCGCGAGCGACGCGAGGCAGTAGCCGCCCTCCAGTACCGCGCACAGCCGCGCGCACACTCCCAGCAGCATGTGCGTGAGGTGCGCGTAGCACGCGGGGCTCACTTCCATCTCACCCTGTACCCGTACATACACACTGAGCGGGCGACCACAACTCAGCACTCCTCATAGAGACACATTTGGGCCCCAGTGCCGGACTTGTACTGTTCTTTTAAGGCCCATTTACACTTTGATTAGTGCGAGTGCGAGTGATTAGTGATTAGTGTTTATTGCGAGTGATTAGCGTTTAGTGCGAGTAGTGTCCAATACTGTTTAGCTGTTGCGTTTAGTAAAAACTGTTGGACTTCAAAAAACTTAAAAAATGGACGAACAATCACGTTTGCAATTCCAGGAAGTAATGAAAGAAATATTAAATGCACTGGTGTTTGAAATTGAAGAACACATGGAATCGGAACTAGCAAGACCAAAAAAGCTTTACAATCCAATCTGATCAATCCTGTCCAAACGATGTGAGTGCTAAACACTAAACACCTGCACTAAGCACTCAACACTCGCACTCGCAAAAAATAGAACACGCTAATCATTCTACTTCGCTAATCACTAAACACTCGCACTAATCAATTGCGGTCCGAACGTGTTTAGTACTAATCACTAAGGCCCACTTGCACCAACACAAATTTAATATATAAACCAGTTTAACTCGCTAAACCAGTTTAAGCTAGCACCCTTTGACTGTGGGAACCGCGTTTAAATCCATAACTCGCTACTTAACTTTAAACTCGTGTTGGTGCAAGTGGGCCTAAGCACCTGCACTAAACACTCGCACTAATCACTAATCAATGTGCAAATGGGCCTTAAGTATAGGCCACTTGAGTTTCGCCGCCCGCGCAAAACACAAATAACACTAGAATAGGAGTATTACTAAGTCGCAATGGGCAATTAAAACCTTTACCCAAATGATATTTAGGATTTAATAGATCGAAAACTCTATACACAAGTGACTTGCTTCTTGAGTATTGCGTCCATAATCGTGCACGAACTTGACGGCTTACACTGTAGCAAAGCGCAAGTGTTACTTGTAATATTCTTTAGCGCCTTCGGAAATCTGCCGCCCCTTGAAGTTGGCCGCCCCTAGGCCGCGGTCTATACGGCCTAATGGGATATCCAGGACTGTTGGGCCCATTGCAAGTAGGAAAGTTTTAATCGAGCATGAGACTAGCGTTGGCCAATTTTGCTCTCTTACACCGCGCTAGAAGCATCTCAGTATTTAATAGTCGTAAGTGCACAAGCGTGTGGATACATATTGTTTTTTTTTTAGTGCTTGGGCCGACGCAGTTTTGAAATTCGTCTCAGTAAATAGTAGTATATATGTAATATATATCTCAGTAATAGTAGTAATAGTCTATTGATTTGTTGTATTACTGACAAACATGTTCGGCAGTCAGACCGACGAAAAAGGCCAAAATCGAAGGCCAAGTTTTGAAAAAACTGCGCAGTGAATGATCTGCAACCGTCACGACAGACACCGTCACCATAATCACGAGATGAGGTGTTATTGTCAAATAACATACAATATACAACCGTTGAAATTGTTCTGAAAGATGTGTGGGACACACACACTATAAATACTACTGTAGATAGAACAGTTGCCTTCGATACCGCACGTCAGTACAAGACGTAAACTCCAGAGCTGAACTGAAAACATAATTTTCCCTTATCCACCCAAACCCATACCTCACCCCGTTTTGCTTATTAGAAGCAATACGAGGTGTACAAAACTCGGGACCAACATTACCCCATGAAGCATTCACACAGTGTCATTTACAAGAAGGTCTTTTAGTCCTCTTTCTAATCATTACAAAAAAAAAATATTTATTAAGAAAAAAAAATGACATGCTACAATAAACACGCTGCCAGAATTTGCACTGTATAGCTTTGCGAATATGACATGTCCTAATCTTTGCGAAAAATTTATGAGTATATGCGGCAGATGTAACAAAATGCCATGAGATGATATAATATGGTCCGGTGTCAATAAAAGCATCCAAGCATATTTTTTTTGCAGATCAAGTTCCATACATTCGCAACAGGACTTTATAACACAAAGGCGAACACCGACATAATAGAACGTATGAAAAGACCTTTTCGTCCCCAAGTGCCGAGTCATAGCCCGCCGAGCAGATCACCAGTTCGGGGGAAAACTAAAAGAAAAAAATAGAAGGAAATAATATTTGTAGAGAGTAGTGCTATAGGTACCTCGGGGCAGCCGAGCGCTGCGTCGTAGCCGGCCGACACTAGCACCAGCTCCGGTTGATACTGCGGGGAATGAACAATCTATAGTATATATTTTTTTATATGTTAGGGAGCGTACATAAACCATGTGACGGATTTTCGACTAATTTTGGACACTAGTCACCCGAAATAACAAAAAGCCAAACACCCCACCCCTCAAGGTGACATTTATGAAATACTAGCTGTTGACCGCGGCTTCGCTCCTGTGAAATTTATATCCTATATGTTATTCTGATGTATAAGCTATAATCCTGTAAAATTTCATCAAAATATCACTAAACACGCTTGTTTATGCATTCGCTGAACGCGGTGCACGGGCGAACCAATATTTACTTAAAAGCCATGCCTAGCGGGCGAGGGGGGGGGGGGGGGGCACTTCACTTTATAGCGCGCAGTAATTTTTTGTCCCCCCCCGAAAACCGTCACATGGTTTATGAATGCTTCCTTAGTACTAAGCATGTGCTCGCTTTTAATTTCTTCACTAGATAATGCAGTAGATTGCGTCATACATACTAATAGAAGATGTAACTGTTCAAAATTTAGAGAGAATACGTCATCAAGACGATGGCGGCATTGGTAACACGCTGGCGGCTTGAGCCGGAGTTCCAGGTTCGAATCCTGGTCAGGACGTATTATTTCTCTTCATTTTCGGCTTTGCATGTATCTAGTGAAGAGAAGATATTCTATAGTATAAACATTCTTATAACACTATCTTTTTTTTATGGAAACTGACACAATTGACTACTTTACCTTCACCTACAACATCCATTATGTGAACCCATAACACCTTGGCGAACTAGGTGCCATATCAATGCTTGCCTTTTTGGTTGTGCTGGATACACTGAACTTGTCGGACTCGGTACACCCCACGATCTACTATGAATCTGTGAAGGTGCACCTCAGTGCACTAACACCACATGTGCCTGTCAATTAATGCACAACCAGTGGAAGCACCTGATTCACGGCGGCCAGAAACGTTTTTTCCTCAGGTTGAAAATGGATAAGGCGATCTCCACACCTCAAGAGCCATGGGTAGGAGCAGCTGATGCCAGATCGCGAGATAGTCAGCGTCCTGCATGCGGGTGCGGTTGAGGGGAACATTCACGTTGTATCCGCGCCCCGCTCCGCTCCCCACGTAGTTGAAGTTGGACTGTCGCAGGTTCGGCCAGAACGCACCGTGCTCGTACCGGTGCACCGAGAAGTACACCACCCTGGGAACAATCGTTGGGTCGAGGCGCAAATAAGACTCAAAAGGTCAACTTTGAACGAAATTATTAAGCTATTGGTAAAGAAAAAAAATCTGTAAAAAATAAATGTTATCTATTGATCTTTAATTAACGAACGTAGCAAAAAAAAAAAAATTTTACTACTTTGGAAAGGTGTTAAATAAATCTCCAAAAAATAACCAAAAGTACGAAAATTGTACTTTGAAGTTAAATTATCTTGAGAAGCATAAATTGTTTCAATACAAGACCCTCATAGAAATATAGATAGTATTTTTCCCTACAATCGTAGCGAAAAAAAAATTATTTCCATCTTTCCAACATGTGAAATTTAATAAATAGTGTGATTTTCGCGCAAACGTTCGTCGGCGCGACGTATCAGCCACCGCACGAGTAGAATGAATCTCGCACCTATTTACATCTGCATATGGTTCGTGTTTCAATCATCAGTGCTCAGGTAGCACGGTTTGAGTCTTATTTCCGCCTTACACATTTTCTAATAGTACCACCTTCTCGTGTAGACTGGCTACCATTAGGGCGACAGACGGGGCTGAGGGACAGAAGAAACTGGTGTCGTCTGGGGGATGCATATGTCCAACAGTGGATTGCAGGGCGATGACGAAGAAGGGCGATCTCCAAGTTCGAGATTGGTCCATGATTTATTTCTACATTGTCCTGTACCCGGGGAGCTGCCTGAAAACTAAGTTTGCAGTCCTCACCTGGGTAGCGCATCAAAGTTGAGGCAGCTCACCTTTACTCATTCATAGCTTGGCCTATTTAGGGGACTGTATTGCGTGAAATGTAACGAAGAATACACATGTCCTTCTGTACCTTACTTAAAACTGTGAGGTTAAGCCGAAAACAAAACTCTTCTTCTGAAACATTTGACAAAGGCTCTTTACACCTGATACACTTAATTATAATAAGTATTTGTAGTCAAAACTTTCAGTAAAATTGTTAATCTTGCTCTCAAGCTGTGTTTTCGATAGACTTTTATTAATATGTATGAAAAAAATAAATATATATATATATATATGCTGTGAAGTTTCTTGCTGGGTCTTCTTCGTGGGTGTAATCGAACCGGATAGAACCAATTGTGACAAGTTCGAGTTCCATATGAATGGTCAATAAAACAATAAACCATGCAAATTTAAACTGGGTGTAACCCTGAGATCTCTATACCTGATCAAACGATGCCTGACAAAATACCCTGCTATACTCCTGCAAGACAGATTTACTTTAGTGCAGGATGCTAATGCTATGACTCTATGTTTTAAATTTTTTTTAAATAATAAATAAATAAAATAAATATGGCTAGTCACCCCTCCCCTTACTGTCTTTATACGGCTATTGAAAAACTGGTTCATACGGTGTTTTGAAGGATCTCACCTAGGATCATCATAGAACATCTGCTGTGTAGCCTGCCCATGGTGAACGTCCCAGTCCACTATCAGAATCCTGCTCAGCTTCAACTCATCCAGCGCGTGCTTCGCAGCCAACGCCACGTTGTTATAGAAGCAGTAACCGCACGGTTCCGCTTTCATTGCGTGGTGTCCGGGCGGTCGTACGAACGCGACGCCATTTTGAATTTCACCCTTCACAATCGCTTCTACGATGTCTATGGTACTGCCGGCGGCCAGTAAGGCTAGTTCATGGGTGCTCTGAAAATAATACATACATGAGAAAGAGTGGTCTTAATATACATTTTTTTGTTTAGGAAATATTACTTAGTATTATTATATACATGGTAAGTTTGATTGTTGTTTCTTAAATAAATAAATAAAAATATATGCTATAATAAAAACAAAATACAACACAATAGGTGTGTTCTAGCGACTTACAAGAGACTTAAAAATAAAACGCTAGAAGCAAGCTCCAAGACCTTCCTTTGTCTTTTTCACATTGATAGAGAGAGACAGGTCTTCACTAGTGCTCAAAGGGGTTCGTCAGGAGGGTCGCTAGAACGCAGCTAACGATTATTGCTTAGGCTAGAATAGCTGATCGCTAGTTAGGTCCCTTCCCTCCTAATCTTACTTGGTGGTAGGGTTTAACCCGCCCGGGTTGGTACCACCGCACTGAATGAAACGTCGGTCCAAACGGCTATGTAAATAGTTTGTGTTTTCCGACCAGTTCAGTGTAGCCGGCACGATCAAAGGGGGAAGCACTGACATGGCACCTAGTTCACCCGGTGTTATGGGCTGACATCACGGACGTTGTAGGTGATGTAGTCAACCGTGTGAGTTTCCACAAAAAAAAATTATTAAAATTCCACTAACCGGATGTATATAGACCGCGTCGTACTTAGACGATACTTCCTCCAGAACCTCCATGTTGCTAGACTGGTGCGTACCCTCCAGTATGTCGTACACGAGAGGTGAGTGTAGCGTGTTCAGCTCCTCCTTGGTCGCAGGTCGAGAGCTGATCCGTTTACACTGACTTATGAGTCCCAGCTCTTCACACCTAGAGAAGATATTATTAGAAATTTTGGCCAAGTAGAATATGGTTTTAGATATTCTTTAAGCAACAGTTATACTACTATAAACTAGTTTATATACAGATTAGACAAACTAAACGTTTATATACTAAAAATAAATACTATTAACCGCTCACGCGTCGCCGTTCCAAAATTGGAACGGCACCGAAAGGTGACGAATATTGGGATAAGGCTTATTATACTTCTAAATAATGGTGATAAGTCAGGATGATACACCCTACTTGATCTGATTGTATGTTCACGCAGGAATTAATTGCGCCGCCCTCTCAATAAACACGTTTTTTGGTGTTTTTAGACATTAGTTAGTTGTGTTTGCGTATAAATTCGAAAGAATACAACATTTCTGAAGAGAATGTGTTATTATTGGAGGTTTTTATCATAGAGAAATAATATATGGGGGTTTATCCATTCGCGAGTGTGTGAAATAGAAAAAACTCACTATATTAGTGAAGTAAACATGTTTATGTAATGTTCGACTCATAATTTGTAAAGGTTAGTGAACTTAAATTTGTAGGAAATTATGAAACAATTACAATCATGCCAATTTGCTATAGATGTTCATATATATATATTTTTTAAATTGTTAAAAAAATTTTACTCTTTGCGTAACAAATCGCGGTTGCGAATACATATCTCCGACGTTTGAAGGAGTGGGAAGTTGTGCGGCGCACGACACGTGAACTAAAGTTTTTGTTGATCAAACTACTTGGTGATTTATTAGACAAACAAACTTTATATAGAAAGAGTAATTCTTCAAATTAAAACAGTACAAGACTATAATGTGTTAAGCCTTTTGGTGATGACGCTGGGGCCTTATTCTGAAACCTAACGCCTAATCGATCTCGCTTAGGCAAGAGCGAATATCGCTTAGCTCTATTTTGTATGAAAATTCGTATTCCGAACGCCACTATGACGTATCGTCGATCGCCGCGAGAGCGAGAGTCGAGACCGACTCGGCGGCAGCCAAGACCCTCTCGCCAGACGTCTCTAGTCACGGACGATATCGACAGTTCAGTGTTACCAACACTTAGGAAATGTTTGTACTGTAAATTTAATAATGTATGAAAACCGCTGAAAGCGAATGAATACATTTTTTTTTTTTTTTTTCTTCTCCGTGCTCCATCTGCCATCAGCTTTATAGCCTTTATCAGATTCGTTGCATGTAATTTTCCTTTTGGAAGCTGCTGTCCATCAACTACAGCTTCAACTTTAATTGTGCAGCAGGATTATAACTGCTCGGCCGGTACATTTTGCCGCTTTAGTCGCGACACTACGTTTGTTCTGTCCAATAAGCCCACCGCCAGAGTATTTACGTGCTGCTGGAGGCGGATCTTATATTTTATTGACCGCTTCTGGATTTCCTCCTTCACAGTTGGAACTTCTAGGTATTGGTGGATCTCATCATTCCGAGAGAACCATGGGGCTTTGCTAATACATCGCAGGATTCGGTTCTGGACGCGTTGGAGTAATTCCGTGTTGGATGTGCTAGCTGACCCCCACAGTTCTATGGCGTAGGTCCAAACAGGCTTGAGAATCAGGTTGTATACTAGGAGTTTGTTTGCCAGTGAAAGTCGGGATCGTCCACCAAGCAGCCAGTACATGTTATTAAATTTGATCTTAAGGTGATCCCTTTTTGTCAGAATGTGTGTCTTCCAGTAGAGTCCTCTGTCCAGATGGCAACCCAGGTATTTGACGACAGTTTTGTGGGGTAGAGTCTCGCCTTTCATCTGTACCGGTGGACAGTCACCACGCCTTAAAGTGAAAGTTATGTGTGCGGACTTCGATGAGCTTGCTTGTATACGCCACTTGTTTAGCCATTCATCAACTTTGTGGAGGTGTTTCTGTAGTATGTTTGATGCCAGTATAGGGTCAACGCTGCTTGCAAGGCATGCCGTGTCGTCAGCATAGGTTGCGCTGAGGATGTTATCTGATTCCGGTAAGTCAGCTGTGTAGATGGTATACAATACCGGGCCAAGGACTGATCCCTGCGGAACTCCTGCTCCGCATACGTGAAAGGGGGAGTACTCCTCTCCAAACTTCACTTGGAACGACCGCCCATCCAGATACGAGGCTATTGTCATGTGTACCGTGTTTGGAAGTGTTTTCTTTATCTTATATAGTAGTCCTTTATGCCAGACTCGATCAAAGGCCTGCTGTATATCCAGGAACACCGCCGAGCAGTATTCCTTTTTCTCGAATGTGTGTCTTACCTTTTGTACAACACGGTGTACCTGCTCGATTGTCGAATGTTGGGATCGGAATCCAAATTGGTGGTCAGGTATGATGTTTTCTTCAGTCATTATTGGCTTTAGACGACTTAGGAGAATTGTTTCAAATACTTTCGACATGACGGGAAGCAGGCTGATTGGTCGGTAGGAGGAAACTTCGTTTGGTGGTTTTCCATCTTTGTAGATCATTATTATCTGAGACACTTTCCACAGTCGCGGGAAATAATTCAGTCTGAGCATGGCATTGAAAAGAACAGTCAGGAACACTACAGCTTTCCTTGGCAGTTTTTTAAGCACTTCGGCTGTAATCAAGTCATGTCCTGGTGCCCGTTTGTTTTGTAGCCGCCTGATCAGCCTTACCACTTCTCTTGGAGTTGTAAGTTTCAGTGGCAAAGACATTTGCTGGTCGCTCTGTAGGTACTCGTCAATCTCCGCCTCTGTTGCCTTGTCATTTGAGACATTGGGTTGAAACACCTTTTGCAGAAAATCACCAAACACGTCAGCCTTCTCCTTACAACTTCTGGCCCATGTGTCATCAGCTCGTCTCAGAGGTGGAACAGACTTTTGAGGCTTCCCGGAGGTCTCTACTATCTTCCAGAGGGAGTGCTCATCGTGTCTTGTCGGAGACAGTCCTTCGAGTTTGTTTTGTAGTGTCTCATTTTTGACATTCTCGATTAGTGATTTGAGTTCTCGTTTAGCCTTGTTGAGTCTTACTCTGTCTACTGGATGTCTGCCATTTTGCCACTGTCGCCTTAGTCTGCGTTTTTCTGCAACCTTTTCCCTAACCTCCAAAGGGTAATTTTCGGGTTTTGTTTTGCCTGAGTGACAGGGAGTCGATTTCCACGCGGATTCTTGGATAGCGTTCGTGATGGTGAATACCGCATCCTCAACTTCATCTGATGTTTTGAGGGAAATTTGTAGATTTATGTTCGTCTCCAGGTGGTCCTGGAATGCACTCCAGTCAGTTTTCTTGTTATAGAGTGTGCAAGGCTTCTGCTTTATAACAACCATGGTACTCAGCGTCATTATAATAGGTGTGTGATCCGATGAACTGTCCAGGCAAGATTCAATGCTATGATACAATTCGGTTATACCTTTTGAGACAAAGAAATCAAGAAGATCTGGAGTCTTCTTCGGATCAGTCGGCCAGTAAGTTGGCTCTCCGGTCGACACTGCTTCCAATTTGTTGCTATCCATACATCTTTTTAGATTTCGCCCTCTTGTCAATGTCATTCTTGAGCCCCAGTGTATATGTTTTGCGTTCCAATCACCGCCAACCAGGAACCTGTGGCCGAGCGTACCAAAGAATTGGGTAAACATTTCTTCATTAATGCGATGTTTTGGAGGACAGTATATGGACGACACAGATAGTGGACCCTGCCAGTCATCAACTGATATGGAAGTTGCCTGTAAGTAATCATGTCGGTACTCGCACAATTCATGATGTTTGATACTGCTTTTTATTATTATAGCAGTTCCTCCGTGGGCAGTGTCATCTGGATGATTAGTAAGATAGCATGAGTATCCCCTCAGTGTAAACGCCCTTCGGTCTGTAAGATGTGTTTCGGATAAGAGCAAGATATCTAATTTGTAATTAGCCAGTAGTAATTCCACTTCGTGCTTGTTTGCTGCAAGTCCATTAGTGTTCCATGCGGCAATTCTCAAGTTGTTAATGAATTTTGCCGACGAGTACGGTAATTAGGCCCACTAAGTTTCCTATTTGTTGTACTAGAGTGTCAATTTTCTCCGATTGTTTGATAAGAAGAGATTCTAGTATATTGGTTGGCTGAGATTCTCGCTGATCTCTGGTATTCTTTACTGCATCTGCATAATTTTGTCTGGCACCCAGTGTTTCATTGGAAGTATCTTTGACCGTATGTTGCCTAGTTGAGCTGTTGTTCATTCCATGGTAGTTAGAACTGATTCCAGGAGGTTGAATGTTGACATCCAAAGGATTTCTATTTAGAGTTTTTGAAGTTGGTTTTGGGAATTTCCTGGCCAATATTTCTCTATAAACTTGACATCCTTTATAGTTTGCAGGGTGTTTTCCGAGACAGAGAGCACATGTGGCTGGGGTATTCCTGTCCTTCTTTGTACAGTCCGATGTCTTATGGCTGCCTGCACACTTGACACACCGATATGGCCTCATACAGTTGTTCTTTGTATGACCATACTGCTGGCACCGTATACACTGGGCAATTGTTGTCACCTTTTTCGGATCTTCGATCTGGACTCTTTGATTGTAAATGTATTCCAGCTTCTTTACTTCCCTATTGTTGATGGAGGGCTCAAGATTCACGAAAAAGGTGTCGAGAGGTTCTTTTGTAGTTCGACTACGGGCACAGACAATCTCTCCTCTGACTGTGTTGCCTGTTGCTGCAATACTTTCTATTATTTCATCCTTTGGTGTAGTGTGATGCAGGTGTTTGATTACTATTCTGTAGCTCCTCTCTTCCTTTCTTGTGAAAGTATGACCTATTAGTCCTTTACTCCTTATATGACTAATAAGTGTTTTATAAGTTTCTACAGAATCGCTAGTGATCCTTAGCTGGTTTTTTGATATGACTTTATAGCTGTATGTTCCTTCCCTTATGGCCTCCTGAATTAGGTCCGAAAGTTTTTTCAGGTCGTCAATGCCATAGAGAATTATTGGTGGTGGCTTAGACGGTTTTGGTGTTTTCGCTGCTTTATTTGTTTGGCTGTCGGACTGCTGTTTGTCGGCGTCCACATCAAGACCACTGAATCTATTTCGGATCGGTACTGTTGGGCTTTTACGCAGTATACCCTTTTACGCAGTATAGGGGTTCTTTGCCAGAAAACCTTTGATATGTCACTATTGGAGTCTTTATCCCCGACCGATTGTATCTTTGGTTTTGGCAAATTGTTGGTTGATAGATCATTCAGTGACTGACTTCTTGTATGTGTCTCAAACATGCCCCTGTGGAAGGTCTGTTGAATTAGTTTCGGTGGGTATATCTTAACTGTGTTCGCACCCTGCTTGTTTAGGCCGGAAACATTGACTGACGGGGCAGTCTGTGTGCCCGCTCTCTCATAGAGAGAGTGGGTACTTGCAATTTCCATTTGCTCCCCAGCAGCATTTGCCAACGCAGCAGCCTGGCGGCCCACTGCTACGTGGCCTTCGGTAATAGATATCACGCCTTCCAGCCCGGGTACTGGAAGACGACGGTGGTCAGCCGGATTGCGAGACGAGATTTCTTGTGGATGTGGCACAAAGTTGCCCCCCCCAGAATACGCGGGGCAGCCTGAGCTATGCTCAGGGAGGGATTCTCCAGCGCGGCTGGTACCCTCCTGGGGTAATTTCTCTTGATTTGTGTCGCTCATCGAGGTGTTTTGTGGGTTTATAGCTACAGAGGGCCCCATACCTTTGTACGGTTTTAATTCAGAGTTTCCTTCTCCTAGCCAACAGCTACCCTCTGAGGCTGACGAGTGTTGGCTCCCGGGTTTGTGTTTAACGGAGTTTTCCTTCTCCGCCCAGGATTTGAAGGCTATTTAATTCCTCCCAGCTCCCAGCGGCTGCCACCAGCGGGCTGGTGGTTGTCGGGTTAGTCAACCGCCGCCCGATACTCGGCGTTATTACTCTTTTAGCACCACCCAGGGAGCACGTGTAGGGAGTTAGATGGTAATTCCTACGGACGCGAGTAACGTTAGCCCCCCAAGTAACGTTAGCCCCCCAAATGCGAATGAATACATGTAGAGAAATGTTTTTAAAGGTGTTATAATTAGGTACGGTCACTAATATATCCATACTAATATTATAGTTTCGAAAGTAACTCTGTTGTCTGTCTGCCTGTCTGTCTGTCTGTTACCTTTTCACGCCTTAACCGCTGATCAGATTTCGATAAAATATTGCACGGAGATGAATTGGATCCTGAGGAAGGACATAGGCTACCTTATGTCTCAAAAAACAACCCTTAAGGGGGTGAAATAGGGGATGAAAGTTTGTATGGGGAACCCAGCATTTCTCAAGTTAGAGATATGACAATTCATAATTAGGCTTTTGGTATGAAATAAAGAATTACGTGTTTCAGCGTTTTTGCTAAATCAACCCTTAAATTAAAATAGGGGATGATTTTAAAATTAGATTTAGGATTTTATAAAATTTTGTAAGGAGATGAATTGGATCCTGAGGAAGGACATAGGCTACCTTTTGTCTCAAAAAACAACCCTTAAGGGGGTGAAATAGGGGATGAAAGTTTGTATGGGGATCCCAGCATTTCTCAAGTTAGAGATATGACAATTCATATTTAGGCTTTTGATATGAAATAAAGAACTACGTGTTTCAGCGTTTTTGCTAAATCAACCCTTAAATTAAAAGAGGGGATGATTTAAAAATTAGATTTCAGGATTTTATAACATTTTGTACGGAGATGAAATTCTGTCCTGAGGAAGAACATAGGCCACCTTTTGCCTCAAAAACCAACCCTTAAGGGGTTGAAATAGGGGATGAAAGTTTGTATGGGGAACCCAGCATTTCTCAAGTTAGCGATATGAAAATTCATATTTAGGCTTCTGCTATGAAATAAAGAATTACGTGTTTCAGCGTTTTTGCTAAATCAACCCTTAAATTAGAATAGGGGATGATTTCAAAATTAGATTTTAGGATTTTATGACATTTTGTACGGAGATGAATTGGATCCTGAGGAAGGACATAGGCTACCTTTTATCTCAAAAAACAAACCTTAAGGGGGTGAAATAGGGGATGAAAGTTTGTATGGGGAACCCATTACTTCTCAAGTTAGGGATATGATAATTAGTATTTAGGTTTTTGGTATGAAATAAAGAATTACGTGTTTCAGCGTTTTTGTTAAATCAACCCTTAAACTAAAATAGGGGATGATTTCAATAAATTTTTAACAATTGTATTCATACTGGCGGTGGCTTTGATGACGGGGGTTGAGGTAGGGGGGGGGGGGGGGGGGGGGGGTGTCCGCGGGGAGAGGGGAAGGGAGGATAATTTAATCTCTATCATCTTTTCTCTAATCAAGTCTACTCAACTACTAAGTCTAGAAAGCTGAAATTTTGAAATGTGGGGTGAAAGTTTGTATAGAAGTATTGGTTTTTTTAAAGGTAGGAACTTGAAAATCATAATTATAGCTACTCATCATAAATAAATAATGACGTGTTTCAGGATTTTTGGATTTTCACATTTTAAGAGGGGGAAACGGGGGGTTAAAAATTGTATCGGAGTATCCGTTTTTTTAAAGGTAGGAACTTGAAAATCATAATTCTAGCTACTCATCATAAATAAATAATAGAGTGTTTCAGGGTTTTTCGATTTCACATTTCAAGGGGTGGGGGGGATTTGGTGTGACAGTGGCCTTGCCCTTAGTTACGTTCTTTCGTTACTTAGTTACTTACTTTCACCGAGAAGCTTTATAGTCTTCCTAAACGAAGCTCGGCCTTCGGCCTCGCCCTCAGTTACTTACTTTTTTCAAGAAGGTTTATGGTTTTCCTGAACGCAGCTTGGCCTTCGGCCTCGCCCTTTGTTACTTACTTTCTTCGAGAAGGTTTATAGTCTTCCTGAACGCAGCTCGGCCTTCGGCCTCGCACTCAGTTGCTTACTTTCTTCGAGAAAGTTTATGGTCTTCCTGAACGTAGCTCGGCCTTCGGCCTCGCCCTCAGTTACTTACTTTCTTCGAGAAAGTTTATCGTCTTCCTGAACGCAGCTCGGCCTTCGGCCTCGCCTTTTGTTACTTACTTTCTTCGAGAAGGTTTATAATCTTCCTGAACGCAGCTCGGCCTTCGGCATCGCTCTTAATTGCTTACTTTCTTAGATAAGGTTTAACGTCTTCCTGAACGCAGCTCGGCCTTCGGCCTCGCCCTCAGTTACTTACTTTCTTCGAGAAGGTTTATTGTCTTCCTGAACGCAGCTCGGCCTTCGGCCTCGCCCTTTGTTACTTTCTTCGAGAAGGTTTATAGTCTTCCTGAACGCAGCTCGGCCTTCGGCCTCGCCCTCAGTTGCTTACTTTTTTCGAGAAGGTTTATGGTCTTTCTGAACGTAGCTCGGCCTTCGGCCTCGCCCTCAGTTACTTTTGTATTTATAGCTGTCAACATTCACTCATTCGTGGTGGTCACACACTCTCATGTCGATGCGTATTAGTTTGCGTGCGTGTGCAAAATACAGACACACAGACAGACGGCGACGAGACGAGAGCCGCTCTCGCTGATTAGGCGTTAGGTTTCAGAATAAGGCCCCTGGTAACTTTATTAATATTTTTCTATGAAAAAAGTAAAGCCAAAGAACCTCTGTATGACACTGCTGAGTCTCTCGGGACACTCTGGATAGTTGGGGTCCCACAAGCACCGATGCTCGGTCATGCGCGGGTCTGTAGTCAACCCCGTCGCTCCGCGTACCACCATCTTGGAGTCCATGGCCTGTGTGAACAGGTTCAGTCTATTGTGTCTTTACTGATGTCAAGTAAAGGTGTACAGTTTAGGGTCAATCTTAACCCGCCACTGACCCGAGTGCACCAGCCTTGCGGCCATAGCACCCGCACAGCGCCGCGACCTCATCATGGAACAATCATTTGAGAGCCGCTGCACGCAGGGAGGCCCGCAGTTTAGGGTCAGTACCTAACAAGAATAGCTCCATGGCATCTCTCCCCGTGCGTGTACCAAAAGGCGACTAAGGGCAAGACACCGTGCGACAGGCTAGCCACCTCCCACCTGCGCCACCTCCAACTGTTCGACCAATGAGGCTGACTATGGTTCGGATTTCTGTGCTCGGAAACTGTAGGTCCCTTCCCTTACCTTACTTGGTGGTAGAGTTTAACCAAACCGGATTGTTACCACCACACTGAATGAAAGGTCGATTGAAGCGACATTTTTTTTATTTTTTTTTATTTTTATGGAAACTGACATGGTTGGCTACATCACCTACAACGTCCGTGATGTCAGCCCATAACACCGGGTGAACTAGGTGCCATGTCAGTGCTTCCCCCCTTGATCGTGCCGGCTACACTGAACTGGTCGGAAAACACAAACTATTTACATAGCCGTTTAGACCGACGTTTCTTTCAGTGCGGTGGTACCAACCCGGGCGGGTTAAACCCTACCACCAAGTAAGATTAGGAGGGAAGGGACCTACAGTTTTAGCGACTACGTTAATAGTTCATGTTTGCCGTGCAGTTCAGTGCAGCCGGCACGACCAAAGGGAAGCACTGACATGGCACCTCGCTCACCAAGGTGTTATGGGTTGAATGAATGTTTAAGTCTAGCTTGATGTGTGTAGATTGCGTTTCTCCTTCGCATGTGCCAATCGACTCAACAGTTTTTCACCTCTCTATAGGTGCTAAGATTTTTTTTTTCAAAGGTGTCAGACAGGGAATGGTCGAATGCTTCACCGTTCGGAACCGGTGTAAAACTGTAGGTCCCTTCCCTTGCCCCTTACAAGGTGGTAGGCTCAAATTGTAGCCGACTGGATTGTTACCACCGTACTGGATGTAAGATGGCCGCATAGCCGCCTCGGTTGTGTTCTCCTCTAGTCCAGTATAGGCAGCAATCCAGGGAAGTCTCCGGTATGGCACCTACCTTCTCGGAGGTGATATTGGCTGGTCGGAGCATGCGCTTTGGCCCCTCCGACTCAGCCAAATAACTCAGAATAGACATAGACAGAGACAAATAACGGATTACATAAAAAAAAAATTCTTAAAATCGTAGGTCAGTCGGAAGCTTAAAATTTTACATGAAGGTAGTTGATGATACAGATTGCAAATAGGCTATTTCAGGCTTGTGAAATAGTGAAACAAAGTTAGTAATGCATTGAATAAACATATATTCTCACAGTTTGGTAGTGATCCCTCAACACTGTATCCACACAGGCTTTCTTCTTCTGCATGGCCTTTTTCTTCGTTGCGAGCAGTGAAGCTGAAGCGGTCGCCTGCGTGCACACAATATTATCACTCACGCACACAAACATACAAGCAATCTTTAGCTCATTAAATACTAGTTATGAAACAATCTGTGTAGCATCCGTCAATGTAACATCGACCTTTTCTATTCCACTTTTCGTCCCTGTCTTCTGACCTTTGGTAGAACAAAGGATTGCATGACAATATCGTGTGGGTGATTTCTAAAAGATTAGATAAGTGTGGCTTATTATATTGTGCGTTGTGAGTGAATTTATCACTGTGTAAGTAATTAAAATACAAATATGTGACAGCAAAACAGAGTGTGGGAAGACCACCCGCCAGGTGGGACGACGGCATCAAATGCGTCGGTGGAAAGCAGTGTTTCCGTACTGCTGAAGGCCGCGAGGACTGGAGGAAAATTGGAGAGGTGTATGTCCAGCAGTGGACGCTTACACGCTGACTGACTGACTGACTGTGACAGAAAATAATTAGGATTGAAAAAAAATAAATTAATATGAGACCACTCTTATTAAATGATCACCGGGACTAGCGAAATCACAATTCGATCCAGCCCGCGTCTCGGTATAGATGTTTTACACATTTTACATACAAAAATTATGGGCCTATAAATGGTACCTTAGATATTTTAAATAAAAATACACATGAACCGTGCATGCAGTTTTACTGATGAGATGGCATACCTCGCTATGGTTATAGCCCCATAACATCACACTTCTGTAAATAAGGGTATAGCAGTAAGTCCAAACTGATAACTGAACTTGCTGTTAAGTGCCCCTTTTATTCCCAAGTTACCTTCCGACCAGTGGCCATAGCTCTCGTCTGTATCTTGGCCTGCCGGGCTAAGTTCCTCGTCTCTACATTAGATGCCGAGGCCGGAGACGCCTTCTTGTTGTCGCCGCTAGTACGCCGCGCGCCCCCGCATCCACCGCCTGCCCCGGCCGGAGCAGGCGCCGACTGCCAGCCGACAGTACAATCACACAAATGATTCAGACAGAAAGCCCGAGCAAATATAATGGCCACGCGAGAGCATTGAAAGGCAGTGAGACATTTACAAGGCATGGACTACTTTCTAATTTATTCGGAGTTAAATAGATGAATTTCTGTCATAAAAATGTGTTGCTCCAAGGTTCGGACTCCATTACGACTGCTTACATAAATAGATGGTATGGTAAAGCCAAACTCGTATCAAATTTTAACTCATGACCCTGTGACAGATGGACAGACGAACGGACGCATGAATCAAACCATTTAGATTCCGTTTTCACCTCTTTGAGGTACGGAACCTAAAAAAAATAATCAAAGAACATTCCTTCATACTAAAAATAAATTACCAAGACGACTGTTCACGCCACTGAGTTATATGTGTGTTACACTAGAGAAGTCGCTACTAAAAACGATTCAATGAATTTGTATCACAACTGAAGTAATAGTATGAGGAAATGTATGGTGTGGAGAGAGGGGGGGATGCAGGGTTAGCGGTTACCGAGAAACAGCTGAAGCTAAATTACTAAAGCGCAACACGCAGCACCAGTATAAAAAATTGTGAGTGTCTAACGCTTTGCAGCGCTGCTATGTGAATTGCATCGAGCATGCGGTGAGGTGGGGGGTTACCGGGCAAGTACTGAAGCTAAATGGCTAAAGCGCGACATGCAAATAGCGTAGTAAAAAAAAATTGCGACTGTCTTAACCCTTCGGCTCCCACAAGACCCGGCCGGGTTTTACGACACGCCAATCCGTCAACTCCCACAACACCCGGCCGGGTGTCGGCGCGGCGCGGCTCCCTATTTTATTCATAACTAATTCTACCAATTTCCTATCAAACAACTGATTACTGGTATACATTCTTGGTTAAATTTACTAGTAACTATTATCAAACATGACAGGGGCAACACATCACCTTCACACAGAAAATATTTTTTGAAACTGTAAAAAAAAAAAAGGCTCCCACATTTCCAGACACTGGAATACACAGATCTTGTACCGTATTTCGAGTACCCGTATTCTAGAGTACGTTTCAATATCTATATTTTGATGGGCGACTTGTGGGAAGAAATTATACAGTTTCGGTCAGAAAAAACCAAAAAAAAATGTCGAGTGTGTTTTGTTTTGCCTGGAGTTCAAAAAATCGGTCTGTGCTTCTAAATAAGTGAATCCTGAAGTGTTCGGTATGACTGAATGCGCAATTTCAGTACAAATCAGACTGAATACAGATCATTGATGAATCGATCGATTGAGGCGGGATAAACTCGAATTTGTGCGGGAGCGCGCGCGCCAAAATTTTGCGTTTTTGCACGCGGCGAAAAGGGCTGAGAGTCAACGGTAGGTAAGCATATTAAAATCGCGGGAGCTGAAGCGTTAATGTGTGTCTAGCGCTACTGTGCGTGTTGCGCTACTGTGCGTGTTGCGCTACTGTGCGTGTTGCGCCGTGAGCTAGCGCAGGCGAAGAGCGGTGCTAGGTAGGCAGAGCTTGTTTATAATACCTAACTCTCGCTCGCATCCTCCGCATTTAGTATATCTCACTTCAGTGCTTGCTTCCGCGCGAAGTTTACGGTGCAAGCGGTGAAGCTAAATATCTAAACATGATTCGGATTAAGATATTTATTTCGCCATAAAGAACACACAACATTAATAATATTTTATTGAGACATTTGCATATTCAGTATGGTTCGTCATCATCGTCAACCTTATAGAGCTTTTTTTTTAATATAGCTTATGCATGCATGCATGCATGTGCGCTGTTGCACGCACACGTAGTAAAAACAATAGCGAGCGTCTATTAATGCTGCAGCGCTGTTATTCACCTTGGGCCGCGTGGGCGTGCAATGGCGGCTGGCCTTAAGTCGCCATTAACTGAAAATACTAATTATTTTGCCAAATTGCAGTATAATATCGCGTTTAACTTACTTGCAGAATTTATTCCATTCGATTTTGATGTGTTCTTGTTGCTATTATTATGGCAGTATCGAAAGACATTTGAAATGGAAAGTAGCTCAGTTCGTTATTCACATACTATCACACACACACATGACTACCATCGACGACCGCCTGGGGTCAACTGGGGCCTTATTCCGAATGCTAACGCCTAATCGATCTCGCTTAGGCGAGAGCGAATATCGCTTAGCTCCTCTTTCGTATGAAAAGAACGCCACTATGACGTATCGTCGATCGCTGAGAGAGCGAGAGTCGATACCGACTCGGCGGCAGCCAAGACCCTCCCGCCAGACGTCTCTCGTCACGGACGATATCTCGACACTCTCATGTCGTTGCGTATTAGTTTGCGTGCGTACGAAATACGAATTGTCATACAAAAGAGGAGCTAAGCGATATTCGCTCTCGCCTAAGCGAGATCGATTAGGCGTTAGCATTCGGAATAAGCCCCCTGAAAGGAAGTCTACGAGGTAACTGATTTTGATGGGAAAAAAGTATGTGTTCTAGTGTCAGCTGTATAAGAGATATAGCTCAGTGGTTCATGCAAAACCGATGGGACGTGAGTGAGGCACAAGTTCAACAATATTTTTTTTTCAATTTCATAATTTTTTTTATATTTGCTCATGCTGAAATATAACATATTTATTTTTTCTTTCTCTCCACCCCTTAAAACCTTTTCCTAGCCCCCATTACTTGATATGCATAATTTGTGGGGGGGTACCCAATCCCCACCCCTTCTCCACCCGCCCCTTCCCCTCTCTTCCTTTGATCTTATGTATTGGAGCCCAGCTCAGCCCAGTAAATTGTTCAGGAATTCAGGGTTTTAATTCATTTCAGTAATGTAGCATTCACAAATACAGGGATATGTGCAGGACTAACAGTAAGTTCGGGCCAATGTAAATCAGATGCAAAAGAAGGAAGTAGGTAACCTAACCTAACATAAACAATGCGAGAATGCGAGTAAACAATCATAAAACTGTATAAAACCCCTGAGAGATAGTCAAAGTTTGTACCTACCATTGGTTCAACTACCACCACCGACACTGAAAACTAGATAAATAGAACAGACGGCACTAAAACGCGAGTGAAATTTCCAATTTTGCCAAACAAATTACTGACCCAAAGAGAATATAACCACTATCCCAAAGAGTAAAGTCTGCACCAAAGAATATAATACTACTAGGGCGTAGAAGAAGGGCGTAGAATAAGTTGGTTGACTGGTTGACTGACTGACCAGTGACCGCTGTCAATTCTGTCATCATAATTTTTTTTAATTTTTTTTTTTTGGCGATCACGCTTTTAGTCTAGCGTATTTAGGTCAATAGTAGTTGCATCAACAAGTTGATTCTTTGGCACGCCAATTTTGACGAGTGTCTTCTTCTTCTTTGTTTAAATAGTGGCAACCAAACGAATAGGAAATTCGTTTATTACTGCCAGTATCCAGTGACGGAGTTGCACGCTCGGGATCAATTCTGATGTCTCTCACTGACAGTTCTCCTCCTAAGAAATTTTGATTTTCGGAAATATTCGGAAATATACAAACTGTTTTGGTGGTTTAAAAAAAATTGGTTGTCTGTAAAGTTCGTTTAAGGACGATAGTTTTACGTGATGATGTCATAAAGTAAATCAGTTCCGGCGAATATTTACCATGTAAAATTAATAAGTACATGATAAAGATGTGATAATAAGTAATAAAAAATATGAGAAAATAACGACTATTAATTTTTGTTTAATTTATATATAAAAAACCTACATAACGCCACCATATTGACGCTAGATGTGGACGCTAGATGTCGCTCCATGAAATTCACATACATACTGTTGAGAAAATTTGCAGCGATAAGTACACGGTCGATAGCTTGCGTGGATAACACGTCTGGTCAGTGATGGTGGGTGGCAGGGACCGTGGGTTCGAGCCTCGAGGCTCGCAAAAGACGGAGAAATATATTTTGTATTTTCTACTATTGTATATGCCTCTCTATCGCGCTCTCGCTTGCACTCACAGGTCTCTATCGCGCTCTCGCTTGCACACACAGGTTTAGATGGAACGTTACACTTCTTCGTGCGTGCAGCTGGTGTTCATCAATTTATAAGACGTGACATCATCACGTCAAAAAAAATAACCAGGGTTAATTCATCTTCTTTATATTAACCCTAACCTAATGTTGAGGCGGTGCATGTCGTTTTTGTTACAAGTTTGTATTTCCGAAAATAATTCTTAGGTGGTTATAAAAAAAACTAAAAACCCTAAAACAATTTAAAGACCGTAACATTGCACACACAGGTTTAGATGGTTTAAAAGAAAAGAAAAAAAAAACCCAAAAAGATTTTGTGGGATTCCAATTCCAACCCAGGTCATAAAACTACTAGTCCTATACCCTCACCCCTGAGCCACGAAATCACAACAAACGAATATCGAATTCCCTTGATTCGCTTTCGGCTCTATGACGTCACAGCTGTCAGTGAGAGTCAACATCAATTTTGAAAAACGTGGATTTAAAATAAAAAAAATAGTATGGACGTACTTTTCAAAAAACTTAAAAAAAAAAGAAGCTTAATAAGAGCAAGGTCCGCGGGGGGAGTACAAAGTTTCGCCGAAAACGCGGTACCGTACCGCGTACCGCTCAGACCGCTCTGGTATGCGGTTCCGCTTTTGCGACATCTACGGAAATCCGATACTAAATACCGCGCGCGGGATATCGCTTGGGTATTACCGCTACCTACGGCGGCGGCGGCGCGACGGTAGCGGATAACTCTACTGTTTGAATTTAATAGGAATTTTAACACGCCATAGATGGCGTGAGTGGCGCTACGGCGATACGGAACCCTCGGTGCGCGAGTCCGACTCGCACTTGGCCAGTTTTTTAAATAGTGGTAACCAAATACAAACAATGTCAAATTCAAAGAGTTTTACGTCGCAGCGACGTAATACGAACTCTTTGGTCAAATTTAAAAAAAAGAAATGGCAGAAGGACCCGGCATCCAAGCCCATATTACAAATAATAATATAATGTCAAATGCAGTGAATGACCTGACAGTTTGACTTGACATCGACATTCGACATTCCGTTCGAGTCGAGGTTAGGTAAATAAGGTTCGTTTGCTTTGCTTGCTTGCTTGGTTGGTAGTGAAGGAACAAGATAAATATTTATTTATAGCATGTCTTTAGAGCAAGTTTACTCTCAAGGCTTGCTTTGAAAGATACGCTCTTGAGACGAAATTGCAATAATGTATCTATAACACAATCTCTACTCTAATCAAGTTTGTGCAACGCAGGTTTATTGTGCTGAAAAAAAAATACGTCCTACATTTGATCGTGGAAAACTTTGTTGTTCTAAATGCAGTTTCAATCGGTTGAATGAGGACTAGTTTCCCTATTTGGTACGTTAACCCACGGCGCGCTCCGCTTAACGATTAGGTACTTATATTTGTGTGATCTGGGCCCGTCATGGTGCTCATGTAGGTGTTCCCCAGCTAACATTACCATAAAAGTTCGTAGTTCATACATAATACACATACCTACATAATATATGTGTCTTGAGTGTAGTTTGTCTATAACAGTAGTGGTTATATTATCCTGTGGTCTTACCTATAAAATGAAATAAAAAAAAAATACAAAACAATGTACTTATACACGGTGTTGCAGTTGCCCCCGTAATATTTTTAACTGACATAAGGGGGTTATTTTAAATGTGAAACTAAACAACTTCTGTGAAGAAAAAAAATTTTTTTAAACAAAAAAAAAATTTTTTTTCCATACAAATTTTAAATACCTATTCTCAAAATGTATGGAGAAAAAATTTTTATTTCTTCAAATTAAATAATCGTAGAAAAAAAGTTGTTCATTTTCACGTACAGAATCACCCCCTTTCGGGTTTTACGGTTGGGGTTGCAACACCGTGTATAACAGTCCCAGAAAAAAAAATTTGAACCTCATACAAAAATACATTAAATAAACTATGCTTCAGCATCGATAGCTTAGTGGTGAGATCGGTCGACTGTAAGTCTTGATCATAAGCACATCTGGGAGCGGTCAGTACTTGGATGGGTGACCGCTCGACTGTTGGAGGCTGACCGTGATTCGGATTCCACGTAAAACTGTAGGTCCCTTACCTTCTTACCTTACTAGGTAGGTAGGGTTTAACCCGCCCGGTTTAGCACCACTGCACTGAATGAAAGGTCGGTTGAAAGAGCTATTGAAATAGTTCATGTTTTCCGTCCAGTTCAGTGTAGCCCGCATGACCAAAGGGAAGCACTGACATGGCACCTAGTTCACCAAGGTGTTATGCGCTCAACTCACATATTATGTTGTAGCTGATGTAGACTACTGTGTCAGTTTGCACAAAAAAAAGGCAATATTATTTCAGTTTCTAATAAATTCAAATTATATATACCTATATATAATTTTAAGATAAAATATAAAGCCAAATAAACAGCAATTTAAAGGCATAGGCTTCATATTAACATATTTAAACATGTGTAGAACGCAGTGGTCGACGATGAAGTCCCTCCTTCCGTTGCTGCGCCTGGGACGAGTGTCGGGGGATCGACGCTGCGTCAGCACCTGGTCTCCACTCGCCACAGCCTTCAACACGAGGCCCAAGGGCTCATACGGACTCAACATTATCAGGGATAGGACTGTAAGCAACTATGTATTTTAATTTATGGTTATTTTGTTGTAAGTTAGTGATGTGGAGGACATAGAGTCATAGTGATTAGTCAAGCTTGTGTGTGCGAGCGTGTGTGCTTGCATTGTCATAAAAAATAATGAAACAAAATTTTCTATTACCCTAAACAATATGTATGTTAACCCACTTGTTTGATAAAATGTATAATAGTTAAAACCAGCATTATATATCCTTAAATCGATAAAGATAGTGTTGTACTAAATAAATAAGTATGGCAGGGGCATGACCCCCGGACAACAGTCAGACAACCAATGTAGAAACGTAGTAACAAAATGGATTATTCATCCTTTTAACGAAATACCAACTGCAGATTGTAACATACATTCGCCTTCTGCCAGGGACTGTTCAACCGGCCAGAATTGACGAGCTTCGAAGGTTTCTACACGCTGAAGGAACACGCCATCCAAATAACCGACAACCTCATAGAGGAGGCGACGTCCGGTCGATCGTCGCGGCCTCTCGTGGAGGTGTTTGACGAGTTGTCTGACACGCTGTGCAAGGTGGCCGACCTGGCGGAGTTCGTGAGGATAGCGCACCCCCAGGCGCAGTTTGCTAGCGCAGCTGAGGACGCCTGCATAAGCGTCAGCGGAGTAGTTGAGAAGTAAATTTTATTTATTTTTATTAAGTTTCCGTACCCAGTAGGGAAGTTTATTGCTAATCGTGCTGAAGTAGATTAAAATATCAATATAGGTACTATGGGGCTGGCATAGCCAGGAATGGCTAAAGCCTTAAACAAAATAAAGATTAAAAAAAACAAAGTACAGCCCATTAATATGTGGAATTGATGTTCTATTTTATTACACGCAGTGCAGAGAATTAATTTTCTCCATTAAATATCCGAGACTATTCAATCAACTGTGTCTAGAATGAAGTCTAAGGGCCCTTCTACACTTGCGTTTAAACGCCGGCGGAAAAACGCTCGAGAAACGCGGCAGACACAATTTTACATACAAGTAAAACGACGCATTCTACATTACGGCGTTTTTCCGCAGCTGTACCTGCATTTCACGGGCTTTTGCTTTTTCAATGCAACATGCAGCGTTAAAAACGCAGCGGATAATCGCAGTTTCAATCTATACGAGCGTTTTTCCGTGATTGCGTCATTCTACGCAAGAACTTAACTCTAATAATAAAAACGCTGCAAGAGCAGTGATCATGGGCGGGTCCATTTTGAAGAATGAGCAATCGCAGCGTATAAATGCTAGCGTGTAGAATGACGGTCTGCAACAGCGTATTCGAGCGTTTTTCCACCGGCGTTTAAACGCAAGTGTAGAATGAGCCTAAGTCCTATTATCTATGAATGTCTGGAGAGACGGATGTAAATGTATGTTCTTATTACTGTTGAATGTTTCTTGGAGCAAAAGCATTTTCTATTTATCTATCTGTATATTTTTAATTAGATATATCTGCCTATTTTGTATTTATTTCTGGTCTATTACTGCAAATATCTATTTCAATGCGAATAGACATAACAAACAGTGGAGTTTTGAAGAGGTATCAAGACAGAAGGTTGGTATGCTGAAGTTTTGGTTAAGGACCTACCTTAAAGGCATGTCGTGATTTTTGACTACCATACTAACGTAATCGAACAATTGCTTCATAGCTGTATGGTCATAAATTTTTACTTTTTATTGACTGTTTTACTCAAAAGCTATGTCTGTGCTGGAAATACTTTAAAATAAACAAACAATTATTTTATTAAATGAAAGGTGTTGAACTGAGCTTGCGATGGCCTCACAGAACATATCCGGACCCATTGGCAGTAGATGGCTTATTATTAAAACTTGTTCATACAGAAAGTTCGATACAAAGTAACATTTTTACTCTGTGCCAAATGATTTTGAAATGATTGTTCAATTACGTTAGTATGGAAGCCAAGACACACAGCATTCCATAAAAAAAAAAGGAGTTTAGAACAATTTCATAACTATTCATAATAATTTATTCTGTCAACTTAAAGAATGAAAGTGCGCTGTTGATGTTGAAAAATCTACATACTCATGTATGTAGAAACCAACTTTAAATGTATGTAGGTACATATAAAACTACAAAAACATTTATCCCCAGACTGAACACGCACCGACGTCTGTACGAATCGCTGCGCGCGTCAGTGGAGCGTGGCGACTGCGGCGACCGTCACCTCGCCGAACTCTTTCTGTTTGACTTCGAGCAGAGCGGCATACACCTGGACAAGGCGCCGCGGCGACGCGTCGTGCATCTCAACGACTGCATACTCCAGACTGGCCAGCGGTTCATGGCTAATGCGTCCAATCCGAGGAAGATACCGAGGGAACGGGTCCCGCCGAATGTTAGACAGTTGTGAGTATGCGTGTGAATTTCGACGGTGTGTGTACGTGTTTCAGGTTTTTTATTTGAGCGTAGTGCAATATGAGACATTTCGAGAAATTGAAGAAATAAATAAACACTCCTTAGTCACAGGTAGGTTCATCACCTTTAGATATTCGCCAGAAAATGTTTTTTGTCATATTCTAAAAGAGGAAGGTGTGGATCTAAGCTTACGATGGCTTCACCGAACATATCCGGGCCCATCGGCAGTAGAGGAGGGTATTAATCGAGGTCGGGACTAGCGAGTGGCCACTCTAAATTTCCCGCGCATGCTTCACGTTTCGGCTCGCTTCAAGCCCTCGTCAGCTAGTCTGCGTTGACTAGGACGCGGGGAAACCACCAGTCCCGCTCTCGACCTCCCTCTCTCTACCTATCCATATTCTGTAGGATGCTTCCAGTGACGTTTTCGAAGCTCTCTCCATATATGAGCTTAGCGTCGATCTTGGGAGCCCTAGATTCTTGAAGAGACTGTAGAGCGACTTCGCTGGTAGTCCTCTTGCTCCGACTTCCACAGCGAAGAGATCAGTCTTGAATCCGTTTCTCACAATCCGGTCTACTAAGTTGCAGTACTTGTTAAGTTTGATGTTGTGGTCCTTCGGTATGTTACTTTCCCATGGAACTGTAAGTTCAACAAGTACTACATGCTTTGTCGCTTTTGAGAATATGAGTATATCCGGTCTTAATGCTGTGGTACAGATTTCCGAAGGCATTTGGTAATGCTTCTCATGTGTGTCCATCAACAATTCCCAATCCTTTGCTGCTCCCAAAATTGAAGAAGTATTGCATGTTACGATGTTGCATGATACGTCATGTTTGGCATACATTTTGAAAATTCTCAAAAATCCCAGCCAAAGTTATTTTTATGTAGGAGAAATTGTACCAATCTTCTGGTTAGTATTGAAAACACTAATAATACTCCCTCCATCTGTCTGGAATAAGTGCCAAAATGACCAAGGGATGGCGCTTCTCTGACCAAAGTTTCATGTTTGCTTGCTATGACGTACAGTCTACTGACTGTACCTCTGACTTGCAGTATCTCTAAGTTTTCATGTTTGCTTATTAACTGTACGGCTGACTTGCAGTATCTCTGACTAAGTTTCTGGTTTGCTTACTGACTGTATGTCTGACTTGCAGCATCTCTGACCAAGGTTTCATGTTTGCTTATTGACTGTACGGCGGACTTGCTGTATCTCTGACTAAGTTTTCATGTTTGCTTACTGACTGTATATCTGACTTGCAGCATCTCTGAACAAGGTTTCATGTTTGCTTATTGTCTGTACGGCGGACTCGCAGTATCTCTGACTAAGTTTTCATGTTTGCTTATTGGCTGTATGTGATTTGCAGTTTCAACAGCGAGGGAGAGTACGTCTCTGTGAGCGGGCTGTACGCAGAGTGGAGCGACGCGGCGGCGCGTGAGGCGGCGTACCGCATGTACCTCGCGCCCGACTCCCTACAGGACACAATGCTCACTCAGATGCTGGACGCGCGCCGCGAGATGGCGCAGCTGTGTGGCTTCTCGAGCTACGCTGATAGGTAACTATTAGTCGTCTGGTTCCAGTATGCCACCGCTGACGGTTATGACGTAACAGCTATCGGTACTGCCACCAGGTGTTAAACTGAACTGTCGATACTTCGTATTTCAGGCATAGAATTAATATGTACTACCATGTAATAATAATTCTACACGAGCGAGAGGTAGCTCAATTACACATATAATACGGGTGTGGCTACGCGGTATTATATTCTTTGGCTACGCGACAGCGATACTAACGCTACTGAGCTAGGCGTCAGCGGGTGTGGCGTGAGGCCACGATGTGCGGAAGCGCGGGCTGAGGTAGCGGCAAACCAGCAATAGACAAGTAATACATACCCAAAGGTCCTCTTGGTGCCGAAGCAGGCCTCGCACACTCTATGTACTTGCGCGCGCTAACTACCTACTGCTCGGCACACCGTCGGCGGTGAATTTCAATGGGCTGCCCAAAGAATATAAACAGCCGCGCGGAGCATACTTACGCGCGGCCGGCGCAGCTGCAAAGCAATAATCACTTTACACTCGATCGTTAAGGTACATTTTTGCACGCAGCGATTGGTGACGTGAAACAGTAGGCTATTAAAGCCCGAAGGTAGGAACTTTTTCTATGGAGTGATTTATTTTACGAAGTAACTATTAGGTAATCTGTGGCCGAAGTTACGACATGACTTGAGTTATGTTCGTATGTAACTAAGAATAACTGCATATTGTAGGGCGATCAAAGCGAGCACGATGGAGACAGCGCCGAACGTCCGCAAGTTCCTCGACATCCTCTCGGACAACCTGCACGACCGTGCGCAGCTGGACTTCGAGCAGATGCGCGACATGAAGCGCACAGAGACACCCTACCTGCAGGTATTGCCACTGTACAATAGAAAACCAGCTTCGCTGTCAGAAGTTGTCCGAGTTGTAACCCCTTTTCCTCACTATTATGAAACACACGTATGTGTTTTTACCCAACTACGGTGGGAAAGAATGTTTAATATTTACACTTACTATGTCAGCCTCGGTAGCTCAGTGGTGTGGTCGGTCGACTGTTGTTAAGCAACCCTGAGCGAGGTCAGTACTTGGATGTGTGACCGCTCGACTGTTGAAGGCTGGCCGTGGTTCGGATTCCACGTAAAACTGTAGGTCTATTCCCTTCTTACCTTACTAGGTGGTAGGGTTTATCCCGCGCGGGTTAATACCACCGCACTGAATGAAACGTCGGTCGAAACTGCTATGTAAATAGTTCGTTTTTTCCGTTCAGTTCAGTGTGCCGACATCAAATGAAGGGAAGCACTGACATGGCTCGTAGTTCACCCGGTGTTATGGGCTGACATCATGGATGTTGTAGTTGATGTAGCCAATCGTGTCAGTTTCCATAAAAAAAATTATACATACTCAGCACTCAATGGCTTCAACGAACATATCCAGGGCCATTGCAAATAATATCTTTTAATCAGCGTCTGTCTCACCTCAGGGAATACCGGGACTTTTCGCGGTAGGCCGGGCCAGCCTGGTCAATCCAGTGAAAAAACTAATGTGGGCCGCTCGTTTGACAATTTTTCCGATAAATTTTGGGTCCCAGACCAACCCTGATTTTAATGAGCAGGAGACCAGTGATTGACCAATCTTGCTTTCTTAACTATTAACATTTTTAACTGAGACAGAAGCTATTGAGAGACTTAAGAACTGACAGACTCAACCTGTTTTTTAAAGTACATGAAGCCTTGCTTGGGGCGAGTTTGAATCCATACTACGTTTTTTTTGTAAAGTCACAGGCATTAAATCTTGCTGATGTACATTAAAATATCAATATAGTTACTATGGGGCTGGCATAGCCAGGAATGGCTATAGCCTTAAAAAAAAAATTTAGAATAAAAAAAAACGTAGGTACTATTTTTCGTTTTTTCTTTCAGGAGCTCGGATGCTGGGACACGCCGTACTTCACTCACCGAGCCAAGTCTGAATGGGCGCAGCTCGCCAGCTCGGACTTCAGTCCGTACTTCTCCCTCGGCGGCTGCATGGAGGGCATCAATATGCTCGTTCAGTCGCTCTACGGCATCACGCTCAAATATGAGGAAATGAATCCTGGTTAGTTTTTAATAATTATTATTTTTACACTGAAATATTTCAACACAAAATATTCTTCTAAAGTCTGAGATTACACCAGTGGCGGCTTTGACCTATAAATCTTAGTGAGGCGACTAAAAAATCCACCTACATTGCTATTACTTTATCATAAATTGAAAACCCTAAACTTAATTTTTTTTGGCCCTAACAATACTTAACCAAAAACTACTATCGAATCGCGCACCGAGGGTACCGTATCGCCATGTCACGGCTAGCGCCACTAGATGAATTTCATAACACGCCACGCCATCTAGATGGCGTGTTATGAAATACTTCATATTAGTTAGTCACGATTAGAAAATGATTCATCATCTATTTGGTAGATGGCGCGCGCGCATACACTTTTTGAAACCAAAAAGTGTATGCGCGCGCGCCATCTATGGGAACCCCCGTGAGTTTTTTACTTTTTCTTATTTTCATTATTTTTTGTTATATCGGCCATAATAACACATTTTCTGTGAACATTTCAACGGGCTACCAAATTACGGTTCAAGAGATACAGGCCTCGGACAGACGGACGGACAGACAAGCGGCGGGTGGCCGAGTGGTTTGGGCATTGGCTTCAAATGCGAGAGGTGCGAGGTTCGAATCCAGTCGGCGTGTAACAATGAGTTTTTTTCTGACGAAAAAATTTACGTGTATGCATACCTACACCTGCTGCTGCCGCATAGCAGCCTCGGCTGTGTTCTCCTCTAGTCTAGTATAGCCAGCAATCCAGGGAAGTCTCCGGTATGGCACCTACCTTCTCGGAGGTGATATTGGCTGGTCGGAGCATGCGCTTTGGCCCCTCCGGCTCAGCCACCCATACCGGATTACATAAAAAAAAAGACAGACGGACGGACGGACAGACAGACAGACAGACGGCGTAGGCTTAGTAATAGGGTCCCGTAACGGATACGGAACCCTAAAAACAAAAAAAAAAGAATTCGCAAAAGTGAGATTCGAACCAACGTCACTAGATTGAAAAGCGAAGCATATACCATTGAGCTATGAAACTTACCGTAACTAGTGCAAATTTCGCCATCATGTTAATCACGGAGGTAAAACAAACCGACTTATAGAAAACGTGAATCGCCCCATCTCGCTCTGCATTCTTTTAATTGGATATAGATGTCTCGTCCGGCGCCATTTATCAGAGCCTCAGCTGCTCCCTACATCCAAAGCCTCCAAGGTCAACCTGTTGTCTTTACGCTTGGTGAAGCGATATCAAAATAAGCGATTCGTCGCCGCACCGGACCGGGGTGAGTCACCATATGCCATGCCGTACGTGACAAGTCACACGTCACGTCTGTGTGTGTGTGCGTGCTGTGTTGGTGGTGTTGATGCACTAACACATCTTTAACGTATTTCGTCGCGCGCGTCGCACCAGCCGCCTCCGCCTCCTCCGCGCCGCCGCGCTAATATTGTGATCAGTTCGGATCGGATATACTTGACTTTTTTAAGTTTTCTTTCTTGATATTTTGAAATGTTTTTTTTTCTTTACTTTCAAGATAATTAAGTGAGGCGGTGCTTCACTTGCTTCACCTGGGGAACCGCCACTGGATTACACCAGAGCAACATTAAATGAAATTGAAAAAACAATCCCATGTAAAAATTGGGGCAAAACTTCAAAGCAATTTGAAAACATCTGGTTACGTGACTAAATTCAGATAATACTGGCAAAGTTTGCTAACATTGGTTGTTATTCAATTGAAAATTTATAAGATAAACTTTAAATTAATTTTAACTTTACTCGCTATTTAACGAATATTAACGTTTTCAAAGTATATTTTTATTTTATGTCTTGCTACTGTCTTTCGCCGTCTAGGGAAATTTTTAAGTGTTATGTGGTTAGGTTATGGTGCAGTAGCTCATTGCTGACAAACCAATGAGCACCTGTTATAAGGCATATATTTCTTTGACTGGAACGTTGGATAATGTTCGTATTTGATTTATATGCTGTAACCCATAGTAAGATGCCATATGGTCTTGTTTGCAGTTATAGCAGTTTGCTGACAAGCTTAAGCTCAGAGTTTCTGTTTAACTTCCAGTACAGCCAGACACACCCGACGCACGCAACGTGTGTGTGTGTGCATTGGGAAGCCCTGCCCTATCCACCATCTGGGGAATGCTCCAAATGATTACAATATTGTTTTTTGACAGGAGAATCATGGGCAGCAGATGTGTACAAGTTGGCGGTAGTACATGAGACAGAAGGTCTGCTGGGACACATATACTGCGACTTCTACGAGCGAGACAACAAACCTCATCAGGACTGCCATTTCACCATCCAGGGAGGCAAGCTGCTACCAGATGGGACCTACCAGGTACTGAGTGTTGTATTGTGTGTGTACTTAAAGTTGCTCATTGAACTGCCACTAAATATGAGCAAATGCTCTTGCTGTGACTTTAGTGAATTGCTCCAGGTTTTGGATTCCATGTGCAACACAGACTAGCTGACGAACTATTGATTGTTAAGCGGCGGGTGGCCGAGTTGTCCAGGTGTCGGCTCCTCTTGCGAGAGGTCCAAGACTCGAATCTGGTCAGAGTACACTGTGAGTTCTTTCTGACGGAAAAATTTGCGTGCATACCTACACCTGCTTCTTCACCGTTCGGAACTAGTGTAAAACTGTAGGTCCCTTCCCTTGCCCCTTACTAGGTGGTAGGCTCAAATTGTACTGGGTTGGTACCACCGTACTGGATGTAAGATGACCGTAAAGCAGCCTTAGTCCTAGTCCAGTATAACCTTATTGGAGGTGATATTGTCTGGTTTGGTCCTTCTGACTCAGCCATCCATACCGGATTACATAAAAAAATGATAATTGCAGAATCCGATAGTAGTGGTGATGTTGTCACTAAGCGGTGGACACTGGAGTGGTCCGGCGCTGCTGACGCCGTCCTCGGTGGACAATCTGTTCCACGAGATGGGCCACGCGCTGCACTCGATGCTGGGCCGCGCGCGCCACCAGCACGTGTCGGGCACGCGCTGCTCCACCGACCTCGCGGAGGTACCCAGCGTGCTCATGGAGTACTTCACCAGCTGTCCTGAGGTACCTAGTTGCTCCTACACTCAAGTCTTGTGCTACTTACTAGCTACTTACATTTCGCTATACAGGGTGTAAAAACGGCGAGTACATTAAATTTAGGAAATGATTATTGGGATCAAGAGTAACAAAAAAGTCAAATAACTTTTTTCTGAATTCCCTTTAAATAAAAAGTTACAGTTTACACAAACTAATTGATTATTTTAGTGTAAAAATGATCTAATGACAACAGGGCGGCGCGGAGGGGGGAAGAGCGGGTGAGACGTGAGCGCCTCGGACGGAGGTGTTGGCGGGGGGGAGGGGGGGGGCGGGGGTTAGCTTTGTGAATGGAGGACTGGAGGTCGGCAGGCGGAGGGTGCGGAGCGGCAACAACGCGTTAAATTACACTAGACGAAAACATACATTTCAAAAATTCATATCTAGAAAACTAGACACTTTAGAGAAAAACTTTATTTGCTTTTTTGTCTAGGAAAAATATGAGGATTGCGCTGGCGAAATTAAAGTACTCGCCGTTTTAACAACCTGTATACGACTCTCAAGCATCCAAAGGTTGTCTGGAAGAAATATCTGTATGGGATAAGTCCGCCTTGGCGCCTTCCGAAAATGTTATATTGGGCTTGTTTATGTAAAAATTTTTTAGAGCAATATCTATTTTTTTTTAATGCTACTGTTTTAATTTTGTTTGTGGTACTTTAAATGCCAGTCTTGTCATATTATTATAGGTCCTGCCTTTTACACGTTGCTCAAGGACAAATTATATTATAGAACTTCACCTTGCAATTCAATTACTTCATATACTTGCAATTAAATTAATCGCCGTGTCCTAGTCAACGCAGACTAGCTGACGAGGGCTTGATGCGAGCCGAAACGTGAAGCATGCGCGGAAAATATAGAGTGGCCACTCGCTAGTCCCGACCTCGATTAACACCCTCCTCTACTGCCGATGGGCCCGGATATGTTCGGTGGAGCCATCGCAAGCTTAGTTCCACACCTTCCTTCTCCGTGATGTCAGCCCATAACACCGGGTGAAATAGGTGCCATGTCAGTGCTTCCCTTCATTTCATCTCGGCTACATTGAACTGGACGGAAAACACGAACTATTTACATAGCCGTTTTGACCAACGTTTCGCTCAGTGCGGTGGTATCAACCCGCGCGGGATAAACCCTACCACCTAGTAAGGTAAGAAGGGAAGGTAAAGTGTGTGTGCTTTATTATTTGGGCTCTGCTATCACTTTTAATATTATTTATGAATATCCCTCCCATACCGTGTGGGGCCGGTACTTAAAAAAAATAGCCCCACTGCATCTCTCCCCGTGCATGTCGTAAGAGGCGACTAAGGGATAAGGACAAGATGCTGCGCTAAAGGGCGACAGGCTAGCCACTTCACACCTTGACGCAGTCTTTCCACCTAGTCATGCAGCAGGTGGGTTCTTCGTGCCTTACTTGCTGCTTGATAGTTGTCTTGTCCGTATACTGTGCTAAACGTGGTGGTCGGTGTTGTGCTGTAATTTACCAGAGTCCTTATAGCACAACACCGATTACTCTGCTTACCCTGATTGTCAGGGATACAGCGTGTGTTATGTATGTGTATGTGTCAGTGGCGGCTCTGGCCAATGAATTTTAGTGAGGCACCACCTACATAATAGCATTTTTTTATGTTGTATTGCAGTTTTCATTTCGAGGACAGGACATGCCCAAAGTCTAGCAATAAATAAACATCCATGTTGATTTTTTTTTCTTTACCTTCAAGATAATATAGTGATAAATAGATAAGTGAGGCGGCGTGAGGCGGAGCCCCACTTGCTTCACCTGGGGAACCGCCACTTGTATGTATGTATCCCTTCCATAGTTAGCACAAATAGTGTTTAATTAAAACTGCAGGTGCTGCGCAAGTTCGCGAAGCACTTCCAGACGCAGGAGCCGATGCCGGAGGGCATGCTGCAGCGGCTGTGCGCCTCCAAGAACCTGTTCGGAGCCAGCGAGATGCAGCTGCAGGTCTGTGTACCGTTGTGTTGTATAAAGTCTGTTTTTTTGAAGACTCAAGGAAAGTCAGCCTCGATGGCTCAGTGGTGCAGACAGGCAACTGTCGCTATTGAATGTTAAGCAACGCTGGGTGCGGTCAGTACTTGGATGGGTGACCACTGACCGTTGGAGGCTGACCGAGGTTCGGATTCCTCGTAAAACTGTAGGCCCCTTCCCTCCTAATCTTACTTGGTGGTAGGGTTTAACCCGCCCGGCACCACCGCACTGAATGAAACGTCGGTCTAAACGGCTATGTAAATAGTTTGTGTTTTCCGACCAGTTCAGTGTAGCCGGCACGATCAAAGGGGGATGCACTGACATGGCACCTAGTTCACCCGGTGTTATGGGCTGACATCACGGACGTTGTAGGTGATGTAGCCAACCGTGTCAGTTTCCATAAAAAAAAAGTGATGTCTGGAGTGTTGCCAGTTTCCGGCAAATTTTAAATAGGCATGTAGTTGCTATCGATACTTTTATCGATTGATTAACTAGTGAAATGCTGTAAACTCTTCATTATTTACCTAATTGTGGATTTTATTGACAACATATTCAGCTAAATCTAGCTAGAAAAATGTTAGTTGGCAGCGCCACACACAGGTAATAATATGTGTGAAGGTGTGTCGTGTCGTGTCGTGTAAAAGTCGATACTATTTTCATCGACTACAATCACTAGTGATGCAAAGCGTGCAACACTCTAATGTCAGTCAAACGTCAATTTACTCCATCTTCCAAAAAGAACAGACTATAGGCTGTGCACTGCTCGAAGCCGACGAGCGCCTATGTAAAATATAAGCTTAGAAGACGTGTCAGTGTTGTGTCAGCACAGTGGCATATGGTAATTCGTTGTCTCTGTCAACCCCATTGGGAAACTGGCGTGACGTTGATTGAAGCACCTGAAAGTGGTCCTACTAATTAAGACCTAAGTAAGGAGGTAAGAAGTTGGTTCTCAAATTATACCTGTATTTTTGACGGCGAGTGATCGATTTACATGTTCTGAACTATATGAACATAAACAACCTGCAACGGTCGGTCGATCCACCGGTCCGCTTATGATAAATCGAAAGTTTATGACAGATTTTACATTGCGTCAACACCCGCGAGGGCCATCGCAATGCTTTGTTTTAATTAGACAGTCGGATTCCCCAACACATTCAGGCTGGGAATAATTTTGACTAATAGACTCTCGTGGCAGGGTTTATTTTGTTGTAAAATTTTCTTGTTTTTAAACGGTTTTATTGTTTTCTATAGTTTGACTGGAAATCTGTATCAGACTAGGACAACAGATAATGATCTCCGGGGCAGGAGCACATAACACGAAAGTGTAATCTCTTGCGGTAAAGAGGATTACTAGGAACGTGACTGGTGATACACCCCGCCCCATGAACCGCCTACGAGTACGCCACTGGTGTGGCTTATGGTTCACACCCTAGTGTGAATGTGTTAAGGCATAATTTAATCACATGTAAAGTGTGGTGTCTTTTGTGAATTGACAAAGTATTGTTGCGTTTGATTTAATATTTCAATGTATACTTTCAGGTGTTTTACTCGGCCTTGGATCAGCACTACCACGGACCCAACGCTTCGTTTAACGGCAGAACAACTGAAGTATTGAAGGAGGTTCAGCAGCAGTACTATGGGCTGCCATACGTTGAAAATACGGTAGGTTGGAAATGTTATATTCAAATAGTGGTAGGTACACGATTCATTTAAATAAACTTCAATAAAAAAAAGCTACTCCCTTTTCTCCTTTTTCTTTTGTGTTTTCGAAAAATGTTACAATTTGCAGAATAAATACTTTTCACGTAGCCAACTGTGTCAGTTGGCTACGTGAACAAATCAAGATCCCTTTTTTTGTAGCAATATTGGGCATATCGTAAGACATGATTGTGTGAATTGATTGAAAGTGAAGATAGAATTTGATAGTTGCGCGTCGGTGAGCCGGTGCGCTGTTGCAGGTTTCCTCTTTATTTGTTAGGATTTGTGGTTGAGAGTTCAAACTGTAAGGTTTCAAATTTATGTTTAATTTTATTTGTCTCTGCTTCAGGCGTGGCAGCACCGGTTCAGCCATCTGGTCGGCTACGGCGCCAAGTACTATGCATACTTGATCTCCCGCGCCGTCGCCTGGACCATCTGGAAGACGTACTTCATGTCGGACCCGCTCAGCCGATCTGCTGGCGACCGGTTCCGCGCTGGCGTCTTAGCGTACGGCGGCGCCAAGCCTCCTCGCCAACTCCTCAACGATTATCTAGAGACGGACATCACGCCAAATACTCTAGCGTTTGCTCTGGCAGAGGAACTTGACTATCACAGGGATGCAGCAGAGAGGGTTAATAGGAAGAGATAGGATTATTGAAATTGGAAATTGATTAGAACTAAAGCATTGCAGAAAGGGCTCTGCGGGATTTACAAATGGGGAATAAGTTAGAAGGCAGTAGATATTGACTACTAAATGGGATAACAGAACATACGTGGGGCCTAATGCAGGTAGACCGCGATCTAGTACGAAGCCGATAAGTCCACGCAATATTATAAATTATGTTAAAATAGATGTTATGGTAGTAAAATATTTGACTTATACGCAGGGCTGTCTTGTGTATAGGTAAAAAGAAACCAGCAATGTTCCTAAAAGAGACCTATTAGCCCAAGAGACTAGGTACTCAACCTTACTGTGCACCCAAGATCTGATTGTGATTGGGCAAATGGCAGAATTTTTTATTGGACACTCGTGAATAGATTGAAATGTTATCAATGTTGCCAGACCACACAATAAACAAAATATACCAATCAGATGGTTATAGTTGTATGCAATGTTTGTGATGTTTGCTTGTGGGAAGTGTAATTAAATGTGAGGTAGTTAATTTTATGGCTTCCATTATTAAATATGCTTACATTATTTATTGGCCACAAAGTTAATTATATCGAGAAGAGCATACTACTCGTCTGTTTCCAGAATGCCACCGCTGAAGATTATGACGTAACAGCTATCGGTACCGTCGACAAAAAAGTCGGATAGACGAATGCTTCCGCCACCAGGTGTTAAACTGAACTGTCGTTACTTCGTATTTCAGGTATAGAAGTAATATGTACTACCATGTAATAATAATTCTACGTAATTAAGTGACATGACTAGTGTAGATAGCTCACACGTCATAGTCATATTCCTTTTCCTTTTTTTACTCATATTGACATTTTAACACAACAAATGTTAGTAATAAATTTCAAACAACACTAAATAACACAAAACAGTACACGCGCGGGGTAGGTAGCTCAATTACACAACAATACGGACGTGGCTACGCAGTATTATATTCTTTGGCTACGTGACGATACGCTACTGAGCTGGGCATCAGCTGGTGTAGCGTGAGGCGCGATGTGCGGAAGCGCGGGCGGAGGTAACGGCAAACCAGAAAAAGACGAGTAATAAATCTTCACATTTTTGTAGAAGTATAATTGGGCCTTATCCTCATATTGAAAGAGCATATTTTAATGCCGAAAGTCAGCTACACTGGGTATCCTCACTGTGGATTACCTACGCTTGTGCTGCGAAATGAGAAGAATTCATTGAAGTTGATATTTTTCGATGTGGATTTTTGGGGGGCGGCCGGCCCCATCGAAAGCCAAGAGGCTAATTTATAGTTTTTGTTTGGAGTTAAAAGTTTAAAAATGACATTATCTTGGCATTCCTACGTCACATTCAACCCTAACGAACCCATTACAATGGCTATTGAGATATTAAATAAAATTGTCTTTCCTAGAAGCATGTATTGCCTGTAATGTGCCGAGGTATAAGTTTTAATCAAGAGATAAAAAATCATGTGAGATTTGCCTGTACAGAAAAGGGACTTATTTTTTGGGTTTATGCATGTTGACGTGTCCTATGCGTAATGTGAAAATTGTATTTCTTAGACTGATCTGCGTTTTAGTGAAATTCAAAATGCTATTTATTAAATTTCATGTTTTATTTATTACAAAAATGTATGATCCATACAGTTTAGAATGGATTAGGAGCTGTGTAAATATAAATGAAATAAAGATATTATTATGTACTTCCAATAAAGTTTTGTTTTAATGAAATAAAACCACAAATTGCAACTATAAATAACTCTAATGATTGGTGTTCCCTCAAAATATTGATCGAAGCTTTCGGTCGCAGTCAACACTTGACATAACCGAGTCAAAATAATATATATTATACAAATTAATTAATTCCAATTCATACAAGAGCACAACCGTCATTCCAGCACCCCTCGGCAGAACTAGAACCAGCTAACTTCGTCCTAATCTAGGTTAGGACTCGACCGCTGCGTGTGAGGGAGCAAACGTAATGCATTCGTAACGCTAGTTTATTTTAAAGCAGTAATTAATTTTCGCCCTTTCACTCATAGTTTTCCACTTATTTCTTCAGTTTCTACTGGACGTTCGATTCCTTTTAATTCGTATAAGTCTGTCTAGATTTCAGATTTATCGTATAGTCAAAAACATACTTTGAAATCTCCTGGTCTAGGGCGTCACATTTTTAACTCCGGACATCTCCCAATCAATGAAAAATTATGCTATCATCACAAGCAGAGAATAGAAATAATCAAAATATTTGCAATTTTACGTATATACCTTTTACAGATGATTAAACAATTTTGATAACGTTTTCGGCGCCGAGCGTTCGTGTGGAATGGATAGCAACAAAACAAAATGCACCTTGAGAATAGTTTCCGAGAGCATTTTTTTTGCTAATTTATTCGTGGCGGCAAAAGGAAGACTTCCATAGTGCCTAGCTTAACAAATTCGAGAAGGGTGTATTTGAAACAAATAAATTCAATACAGTGAAAAGTAAAAGAATATTACAAAGATAACTTTACAATTGCAGTATTGCATTGTTGTATTTCATAAGGTGGTAACTATCAGCCTATGTTCAATACAAACAATATTTTCAAAAGACTTTGAAAATATTTGTATTTGTACTCTGCAATGGCATAGGCTGTTAGATTAGATTTTGTCAGCCTCATTAGCTTGTTTGGTCGATCGATCGACCGCCGTTCGTGATTTTAAGCACACCTGGGCTCGGTCAGAAATTGGATGGGTGACAGTTCGACTGTTAGGCTGATTGTGGTTCGGATTCCACGTAAAACTGTAGGTCCGTTCCCATCTTACCTTAATTGGAGGTAGAGTTTAACACGTGCGGGTTAATACCGCTGCACTGTATGAAAGGTCGGTCGAATGACTATGTAAATAGTTCGTGTTTTCCATCCAGTTCAGTGTGGCCGGCACAATCAAAGGGAAGCACTGACTTAGCGCTTAGTTCACCAAGGTGTTATGGGCTGACATCACAGCTGTGAGTGATGAAGCGAACAATGTCAGTTTCCACAAAGAAAAAAGATTACCACCTTAACCCATTACAGCATAACGTCCGATAAATCGGACGTCAGTAAATAAAAAAAAATTGGTACATAAAAAGAAATATTTTTTAGTTTTTTGTTTTAGAACGAAAGTTTAATGTATTTTCTATACTGGCAACACTGTTTTTAATGAATGAATGACATACGTCACTTGTCATCTGTGATTTTCGAAAATGGCGGATCACGGTCGGAATATTTTGAGGAAAGGGTAAGCATTATTTTATTTTTTTATTGTGAATGTTTATGTTGCAGGTTAAAAAATTGGTTTTGTTTGTGGTAATGATGTGTAGCAAAGTAAATATAAGCTTTATTTTATCGCACAATCATTAGTTTGGTTTTTGAGTGTGTGCTTTTGATGCCGTCCGAAATATCGGACGCTATGCACAGCGGGCTCTATAGTGTGTTGTTTGCTTGCTTTTTACAGCTTGACGGTGCATGAAATTTTATCGGCTTTAGAATGCGAAGATGAAGAGGAAACTGCAGGAAATCTTATTTACGTTGAGCCACCTGTTGAATATGCTGATCAAGCTACGGATGAGGACAGTGACAGGTCTGATGAAGAGCATGATGCAAACCTAAACCACTTGGGTCGTCAGTTACTACAAAGTAAGTGTGTACTACGACGTATACGAGCAGATAATGATGATGTTAGGCCGTCAACATCTTCGGGTCTCCAATCATCAAACACTCAAACTTTGCGGGAAACTTCATCAAGTGAAGAAAGCGACGATGAAGATAATGAACCACTTTCTTCTCTCATAGCTCATCAGCCTAAAACGTCTAAATCTAATGCTAAGAAGAAAAGGACGACGTTGTGGAAAAAGCAGTTACCCAACTTTACATGTACAAAATACAGCATACAACCATCATCAGAGGAAAGTCAGAATTGTAAAGACCCCTTGGATTTTTTCAAGCTATTTTTCCACAAAGATTTAGTAAAACTGATTGTAGACCAAACAAATCTTTATGCTGGACAGAAAAATAAGCCTTTGATGGTTACGGAAAGCGAAATATATGTTATTTTGGGTGGTATGTTATTATCGGGCTATGTCAAGTTACCAAATAAAAGACTGTATTTTTCTAGGGATAATGATGTACCAAAAATACTTGCAGAAAGTATAAGATGTAACAGATTTGAAGCAATACTTCAAAATATACATCTGAATGATAATAGTCACATAGGTTCTTCTTCTGACAGGCTGTATAAATTGCGTCCCCTGCTAGATAGTCTGGGCGAATCATTCCAGAAACATTACGGACTAGACGAACACTACAGCATTGATGAAAGTATGATCCCGTACTATGGAAAACATTACGCCAAACAATTTATCAGAGGAAAACCGATAAGATTTGGATTTAAAAACTGGGCTTTGTGTGCCAGCACTGGCTATATGGTAGCTTTTAGCTTGTACACGGGCAAAAGTTCCGCCAAAAAAGATTTTGGGTTAGGAGGGGATGTCGTTCTTACCCTCATAGACTTGGGAAAGTTGCCAGCTCAAAGTGGTATAAAAATATACTTCGATAATTTCTTCACGTCGTTGAGTTTGATGAGACATCTCCGGGAGCTTGGCTATTATGCAACTGGTACAGTACGAGCCAACCGTGTGGAGAACTGCCCCCTCAAAGAAGTGAATATGTTCAAGCGGGAAGAGCGAGGCTACAGTGACTACAGGATGTCCGATGATGTGTTTGTGTGTCGCTGGAATGACAATAATGTGGTCACGGTGGCAACCAACTTTGAGAACTGGGCCTTGACATCTGCCATTCGCTGGTCTAATGAGAAAAAGGCAAAAGTTTCACTCCCCCAGCCGTCATTGATTGCCAGTTACAACAAGCACATGGGCGGGGTGGATAAGTGTGATCAAGCTGTTGCGAACCTTCGTACAAGAATGCGCATTAGGAAGTGGTGGTGGCCAATCTTTGCCTACTTTTTAGATGTATCGGTGGTGAACAGTTGGTTTCTTGCGAGAAAAATTGGTTGCAATAAAGAAACAGAATCTTTATTTGCATTTAGGAGATATGTGGCTCGCAGCTTGCTAGTAACACATGGAACTACCCCACATCAAGGACGCAAGCCAGCCAAGCCCTTGTCCACCACACGGTATGATGGCAAAGAGCATTGGGTTGTACCCATAAGTACAGAACGCCGCTGTGCAAAGAAATGTGGAGGGAAAGCTAAATTTAGGTGTCTGAAATGCGATGTAGGCCTTCACCCTAAGTGTTTTATGGACTACCATGTAATGGGTTCTTCATAAAAATGTCACAATTGTTCAATTATTTTTCTTTTCACAAACTGTTCAATTATTTTTCTAATAAACTTTGGTAAACATTCAACCGTTTTATTCATTTGTGTTTATTCCACCATAACGTATGGTATGGTCCGCTGTGCATAGCGTCCGATTTATCGGACGGGTCATAAAATCAAAACTATAACTATATGGTTTGTTTCTTACTAATTTGATCATTAAAACGATCCAAACTGTCAATTATATTACAAAAAAAAATTTATAAGTACTTTAACAAAGTTTATGCTATAATGGGTTAAAATACAGCTATTCAACAATTTGTACTTCACCGCTCAAGACATTCTTGCCACACCGAAAAGTGACCGTAATGTTGTCCGTGATAACCACATTCTGTCAAGGTTACTCCCATGGTAAATTTGTTGTAGGTGTTCATATATTTAAAAAAATCATTTTCGTAGCTCTTACGCATTTGAATCGCTCACGTCAAAAGTTCCGACGCTCAGGGCATTTCAGCTTGAACGGGCGACGACGCTAGAAAGGTTAAAGAAGCTTTTTGACTTCTTTTTATGTTTTACATCAACTTAAAAAAAGGAGGTTATAAATTCAATGCATATGTATTATTTTTATAAATTCATTATTCTACACAACCCCCTTCTCGAACTAACACCACCCTTAAGTCTAGTTCTGAACGGGGCGCCTCGCCAGAGCTGCTTAGTTAGTGTGGGCGGAAACAAAATGTTAGCTCGGTTAGCTGGGCTCGCGTCGCGGCGGCTAGTGTCCGAGCGCTACGCCGCCGCGCAAGTATTGCCGCAGAGTGCGCCGGCGCTCGGCGCCTAGGCGACGTAGTTGTACTGGTTGGGGTTGTCCTTGTCGCGTTCCATGTAGTCGCGGTCGATGAGGCTCTCGATGCGCTTCTTCAGGTCCGCCGGCTGCAAAGTGGAAGTTTATTTTTAATTCATTGTCTAGACAAACTTGACACATCAATTGAATTGACATTAAGAAAAGGTTTTAAGACTTTCACGGACACTCCGTCGAGGCGGTTACTCTTTCGAGTACGGTACGACACCACGTCTGTGGCCGATGAACTTAAGCAAGCTAAAACTGACGAACCGGCCGAAGGCTTGGCGAATTTGTATAGATTACAATGTAATCACACCACAAGATGGTTGTATTGCACTCACTCACTTTTAATTTGTGTCGTAGGAAACAAATCTAGAATGATTTCCCCGCACACAGGCGGCGTGCGAGTTTGTATAGAAATTTTGTGTCATATCATGAAACCTAAGATAATCTTTGTCTCAGTGAAAGTGTTAACATGCTGAACAGAGCTCCTCAGGGGTGAAAGTTACGCAGAACTGCCTATTTTTTTTATAATAAGCGCGACATGTGGCACCGAGCCACCCATGAGGTGTCTAGCGACACCCATGGACATTTGGTCGCATGCGGAGACTGCGAATGCCATGCTGGTCTGATAGGTGGCCACTGGCCATTCACGCTTCTCTTGAAAGACCCGAGACTATACTTGGGGGGAAATATGTGGGCAGGGAGAGCGTTCCAGAGTTTACCGGTTCTGTAGAGGAAGACTCTGCAGAACCGATGGTCATTTACGAAATGCCAATGTGCAGACATATGCACTAGCTATTTTAAGCTGCGTTCTAGCGTCTTAACCCTCGGGCTCCAGCAGTTACAATAATGTTTACTATTCAAGGGTACCCATGTCACTTTCGCTGCGGGAAATTTCTGCACCCCCTCGCACATAAACTCAAATATTCCGTAAAATAACTAAGCTAGATCTCTCTAGAACTCTCTGTTGCATAAAGCCAATGAAATTACCTACAAAACAATATGAAACAAGTGAGGATTCACTTTTTTGGAAGCACAGGCGTTTTTTTAAACTCCTGGAAAAACATAACACGCTCGGAATTTTAACCTAAAATTGACAATTTTCCATTCAAATTATATATCAATGTGTAGGTAAAAAAATACGGTCTCGAAAAGGCTGCAACCAAATAAACTGTCATGAATCCATCCCACAAATAAAAAATAAAAAAATACAAAATAAAAGGTTGTAAAAAAAACAAGAAACCTGGAGGCAACAATGACAAGATGTCAGAATATATATTTTTTTGTTTTAGTTATATGTTGTAGATATATGTTTTATGTCAATGGTATACTCAATGTTTTATGTTTGTTTTGGCTGCCGGTAGGACCGAAAGAATACTATTTGAAAACTAGTTCCTCAATCCAATCTGCATATTATTGTTTTAGCTTGGTTTGGTACAATGTGAAGAACAAATGGTTTAGTCGAGTATGTCTATGTATAGGCAACCTTGACGGGGAACTTGAGTTGGTTATAGAGCTCGGAGATGAGCAGGTTGTGGGAGAGAGTCTTCCTCATCTTCATGATGCGCACGACGGCCGCGTCGATCTGGTACTGCCGGTCCTGGTACACGCGCTCCTCTGTCGCCTTCTGCTCCTCGCTCTGAACAAACAAACAATGTTTCTTTTACTCTTACCTCCACAGATATCCAATGCATGTAAATAGTTCGTGTTCTCTGTCCAATTCAGTGTAGCCGACATAAAATGAAGGGGAGCACTAACATGGCACCTAGTTCACCCGGTGTTATGGGCTGACATCACGGATGTGTTAGGTGATGTAGCCAATCGTTTCAGTTAAAAAAAGAGGATAATAAGCCAGTTTTGACCAACCCCACTTTTTTTTATTTTTTTTATGGAAACTGACACGGTTGGCTACATCACCTACAACATCCGTGATGTCAGCCCATAACACCGGGTGAACTTGGTGCCACGTCAGTGCTTCCCTTCGGTCGTGCCGGCTACACTGAACTGGACGGAAAACACAAACTATTTACATAGCCGTTTCGACTGACCTTTCATTCAGTGCGGTGGTACCAACCCGGGCGGGTTGAACCCTACCACCTAGTGATATAAGAAGGGAATCCCTTAGTCGCCTTTTACGACATACACGGGGAGAGATGCAGTGGGGCTATTCTTTTAAAGTACCGGCCCCACACAGTACCGCTTATCGGATCAGCTGATACATTAAACATGTAGAGATATTCCGTACCCTACCACCTAGATATGTATTAGGAAAGTCATGGTAATACTTGGAAGCGAGATACGAAGGGTTTATTCCTAGGCCAGTGAGTCAAAGGTTAATAAACTCGAAATAGAAGTGTGATAGCGAGAGAGTGAACATGTGAGTGAAGCGAGAGAGAACTAGACAGAAACTAAGTTCACATGAAATAAATTCGCATGATTCTATGAATCCCAGCACTTTCTTCACAAAGGCTCACTGATTGCAGATGAAAAAATAAAAACTAATTGTAGCTTACATCACAAACTCCACAACCACACATACTGTGAACTTGTGAAGGGAATTTGCAGAGAGGACTGTATAGCACACTGCACTCACGGTCTCCTTCATCTGTATCTGGTTGATCTTGATGCGGAAGAGTCGGTTGGTGAAGTCCGTGTTGAAGCGGAAGATGTCGTCGTCCTCCACCTCGCGGCCGCGCGGCTGCTTGCACAACACGCGCGCCTTGCCGCACGCCAGCGACTGCAGCGTGCGCTTCAGTTCACCGTCCTGCCAACACACCTATGTTCAATCTGACGTACACTACCACCAAGCCCCATTCTGTTGTTGGCTAGAACACCATGGCACCATCAGTTTCATATGACTATGGCCATATAGTTTCAGTTGGCTAGAACACACAATGGTTGGTTGAGTGGTTATTGAGTGTTCTAGCCAACTGAAACTATATTTTCAGTTGGCTAGAACACACAATAACCACTCAAGCGTCGCGTGCCATTCTGTGGCACGGCATCGCAAATTGACCGAAACGTCGCATGTACCGTGTGGGGCCGGTACTTTAAAAGAATAGCCCCACTGCATCTCTCCCCGTGTATGTCGTAAAAGGCGACTAAGGGATATGACTCCCTATAGACTTCTTATATTACTAGGTGGTAGGGTTTATCCCGCCCGGGTTGATACCACCGCACTGAATGAAAGGTCGGTCGAAACGGCTATGTAAATAGTTTGTGTTTTCCGTCCAGTTCAGTGTAGCCGGCACGACCGAAGGGAAGCACTGACGTGGCACCAAGTTCACCCGGTGTTATGGGCTGACATCACGGATGTTGTAGGTGATGTAGCCAACCGTGTCAGTTTCCATAAAAAACAAAAAAAAAATGCCACAAGCTGGCACGATGGCGTGGCCGACTTTCTGCATCAAAATATACGCTCTTTCAATATAGGGACAAGGCTTAAATTATACTTCTAAAATTAAAAAGGTATGCAAGATATGCCCTAATTGATCTGATTTACTTTATCGCCAACATAGAATAAAAAATTAACAAACTCACAATTTAGATTCAAAACAAACATCAATGCACTATATTATGTTGTAAATAACTTGTAGTAAATGAACAATTAGTCAGTCAGTCAGCGTGTAAGCGTCCACTGCTGGACATACGCCTCTCCAATTTTCCTCCAGTCCTCCCGGCCTTCAGCGGTACGGAACCACTGCTTTCCGCCGACGTACTTGATGTCGTCGTCCCACCTGGCGGGTGGTCTTCCCACACTCCGTTTTCCTGTCCACGGCCGCCAGTGTAGGACACGGTTACTCCAGCGGTCGTCGTCTCTTCGGCTGACGTGCCCAGCCCATTGCCACTTGAGCTTAGCCACCCGGTATCCAATATCGACTACTTTGGTGCGTCGGCGGATTGCCTCGTTACGCACCATATCACGTAGCGTTATTCCCAGCATGGCTCGCTCCATTGCTCGCTGGGCAACTTTCAACCTTTGGACAACACCGACCGTCAGCGTCCACGTTTCACACCCGTACGTCATAACCGGGAGGACACACTGGTCATATATACGGGTTTTTAAATTTTGCGGAAGATCAGACCTCAGGGCGAATTTTAACTTTCCGAAGGCAGCCCAACCCAGTTGAATTCGTCTCTCGACCTCCTTTAGCAGACCTTGTCTACCAAGCCGCAGAATTTGACCGAGATATACGTACTCTTCAACCTGTTCGATCACTTCTCCGTCAATAACGATTTGTCCTCCCGTCATAACCTCGGTCGCCATGACCTTGGTTTTGTCCCGGTTCATCTTCAGACCCACCTTCATTCAACGATTACAACCATGCTAAATTTCCTATATATATATATTTTTCAAAATATTGTTTTCTCTCTTTCCGTAATGAATGGCGGCCACGAATATCTGACGTTTTACGGAGTTGGAAGTCTGTCGGTCAGAGTCGCGACGTCTGAACAGTTTTTTAAAAAACTTTTTTTAATAAATAGCTGGCACTTATAGCTGTGCCCACAAGTTCGTCGGAAACAGCCAATGAGACCACTCCTCGCGACTACGTTCAGCGAGGCGCCGTACCAGCTATAAGGCGGACAAAAAGGTTATCTAATTAAGGAAACAGGCTCAAGATGAACATAAAACTGCTGGAGAAAACATAGAGACTGGCTACAAAGATGGATCCCTGAGAAACTGGTAATTTGAGAATAGAAAAGACAAAAATGGATCTTTGTTGAAAGGTTTGAACGCCTAAATGGCCATTACGACATGCCTAACCTTAAATTGTATTATGGAACTTCATATAATGCCGGCACTTCACTTGGCTGTATGCACACAAATATTTGGCAAAAATTTCCGTTTCGCCTCCCTTTAATGGCTTGTTTAGAGCGAGATAAAACTAAAATATTTGCAACAATCGCGAATACGCTAAGCCAAGTGAAGTGCCACCATAAGATGTTGGTTTTAAAGAGCGTTCCAACTAAATCTTCCCTTCGCCGTTATGTTGGCTCCACTGCCAGTGTCACTGTCAGTGCTTAAATTTCTGTTGCCAGATTGTGAAGATTATATTACCTAATAATGTAATAGGTATTTACCGTATAATAAATACGGTAATTACTGATAATTACGGATAAATCTGTACACATTGCAACCCTCAACGCTGTTTTGACAGATAGACAGTGGAGCCAACATAACGGCGAAGGGAAGATTTATATGGAACGCTCTTTAGCAGGTGATGTAATACCATCCATGTCAGATTGCATAAAAACACTTCCCTCACCTCAATATTAGTAAGGGACTTGATCTCCTCTGGGGTGAGGTTCTCCGCGTCGTTGAACAGCAGCAGCACCAACGCCTGCAGCAGCGACACCTGCAGCTCCTTCTTACCCTGCAACACGCCACAACCACCTCTCGTCACCCTCCGCACCAGTGGTCTATTCAAACTGACAGTGACAAATATGGCCGCTCAATATGACCGTTTTATAATGTCCCTTTTACATTATCCTAGCCCATATCATAATACGGGAGATACATCATTAAATGTATTTAAAATGTTTGTGCTTCTGCAAATAAATTACCTACAGCATTGATTTGTATGCACGGTAAGTAACCAATGTGCTTGTCTTTGTCGAGGTCGAAAATGGGTACGGGGATCGTTGTTTCAATACGAGGTTATCGAGTTTGCTATGAGCTGCTGTACTTTAGATGACTAGAAGGAGTTTGGTGATGAACCAATCACGTACGTATGTTCGCATGGATTAGAATCACTTACCTGTGGGAAGTGTGCCCTCAACACGCAGTGCCCGAGGGTCGGCTGCCACTGCAGCTTGCGGCCGCTGTGCTTGGCGAGGTAGAACTTGGCGAAGGTCTCCTGGTGGCGGGTCAGCTCGGGCGGCAGGCGCACCTCCAGCGCGGGGTACGTCGGCCAGTAGCCCATCGTGAGGATCCACACCGATAGCTCCAGGCCCGTGTCGGGAGAGTTCGCCTGGTGCTGATGGCCAACATAGCAATTCGGGTTGATTCAAACTATGTTACAAGGTTACCCTCTCTTTATTCAATTTTATTTGTGCAGCGAGTTTAGGGGTAGCCTTGGGGTAAGCAATTCACTAATTGGGAACAATAACATTTTTGTGTATATTTTTTTTTTTTTTTATGGAAACTGACACGGTTGGCTACATCACCTACAACATCCGTGATGTCAGCCCATAACACCGGATGAACTTGGTGCCACGTCAGTGCTTCCCTTCGGTCGTGCCGGCTACACTGAACTGGACGGAAAACACAAACTATTTACATAGCCGTTTCGACCGACCTTTCATTCAGTGCGGTGGTACCAACCCGGGCGGGTTAAACCCTACCACCTAGTAATATAAGAAGGGAGTCATATCCCTTAGTCGCCTTTTACGACATGCACGGGGAGAGATGCAGTGGGGCTATTCTTTTAAAGTACCGGCCCCACACGGTACAGATGTGTACAGTCACGGACATTCTAGTATGGGTGGCTAACTCAGAGGGGTGATTCGAAAAATCAACTTTATACCATCAAAGTATATTCCTATATAAGCATGTATTCAAAATTTGGTAACTGTACGTGTCTTATAACAAAAAAATTTAATGTTTCGTCTTTAAACAGCTCTCCTGTAAAATTGTGTTTTTGTAGATAGCCGAGTATACGTAGGCGCCGTCGATACATACATACATACATATCACACACGCTGAATCTCGACATTCGGGGTAAGCAGAGTAATCGATGTTGTGCTGCTAGAACTCTGGTAAATTACAGCACAACACCGCGACCACCACGTTTCGCCAAGTATTCGAACAAGATTCAATCGATCAAGCAGCAAGTAAGGCAAGAACACACAGTGGAGAACACACAGCTGAATATAAATTTGTGGCCCAAATAAAGCCGCATCACACCTGTTTGAAGGCAATGTTGATGTCCTTGGAGAGCTCCATGTCCTTGAACATGCCCTCGAGTTTGGACGTGAAGCCGCCGCCGCACTCCTGCTTGAGCTTGCTGAGCATCGACTTCTCCGCGTCCACCGACGCCGACTTGCCCACCAGCAGCCGCTTCGACAGGTCCTGCCGGCAATCAGTCATTCCCGGTCACAGATAAGATAAATAATGGTTAGATGTGGGCATGTTGTAGACCACATGTAGGCGCTTTTCGTTGCCTAATGGCTAAAACTTGCTGGAAGTCAAAGGATTGTTTGTTTTGTTTGTTTGCTGCGCAGCGTCTTGGGAAGGCGGGTGGGCCATTCTCCGCACTGAGACCTCTAAACGGTCCGTTGTACGTTGGCGCTCGGGTGGTGCTGCTCCAGCCACCTGTGTGGGATTGTCTCTTCCTAAAGCCCAATGAGCATTATTTACTGCCACGTACTGTACATAAAATATGTATATGCATATATTGTTTATTGAACACCAATTTATACAAAATAGGCACAATAGGTGAGCTTAATGCCGTGAGGCATTCTATTCTAACCAACCTTTGGGATGTGGGAGAAGTATATGCAGGCGAACAAGAATAGTATGTGGCAATGTATTAAGAAGAAAAGCAATAATGATAAACTACAAACGAATACTACATAAATACTTTAATTTACAATTTGGAGATTTAATAAATTATACACATTCTACTTTCTAATTTTGGATGCAGACAGGGAGGTAGAATAGTGACGCGTACCTTCTTGTAGAAAGCCTCGAAGACGTCCTTGCCGTGTATGAAGCGGAACTGCACCATGATCTTGTCCAGCAACCGCTCCAGCTCCTCCTCCGTCGCCTCCTTGTTGCCCGCCCGCAGCTTCACGTCCACGAACTTGGCTGTAACCGCAGCTCCATTAAATACACCACACTTGTACGCACATATGCTCGCAAAGCTCATTGGATACATTCATTCATGAATACTATAGTTTACCCCAAGGAACTTGTACGTTCACGCTTCCAAAGCTCATTGGATACATTCATTCATGAATACTATAGTTTACCCCAAGGAACTTGTACCTTCACGCTTCCAAAGCTCATTGGATACATTCATTCATGAATACTATAGTTTACCCCAAGGAACTTGTACGTACACGCTTCCAAAGCTCATTGGATACATTCATTCATGAATACTATAGTTTACCCCTAGGAACGAGTTCCTAAGAGGAATTATTCTCGCAATCCATTGGCCGAGCCGTAGATGAGCAAACCAGCTTTAAAGGAAGGAATGTTGAACACTAAACACTCAAAACTACACAATCAAATGAAATAAAATAGCTTGAGTGTGAAGAGTAAGTGTGAGTGAGTTACCCGGTGTTATGGGCTGACATCACGGATGGTGTAGGTGATGTAGGAAACAGTGTCAGTTTGCATAAAAAAAAAAAAAGTATCTATGCTGTAATGTCATGCTTAATAAATACATTTAATTTCATTCAATTATGTAGTTTGAGTGTTTAGTGAACAACATGTTGAACGGGTCGATCAGCCTCGGCCGTCTCTGCCGCCTGTATTGTGAGGAATAATAATGTGCATGTCCGACTGATGTGAAAGTGAACGAAATTAAGCAAACATGTAAACCTTCCTTTATAGATGGACGGGTCGGTTCACGCTAATTAGGGTTGTCTGCCTTGTTAAACGGGCTGCAAGAATGATTCCTCCTAGGAACTTGCTCCGTGGAACCAATACATTAAATTAAATATGTTTCCTTGCTTTTCCCAGTGGCTTTGCTCATGTCAAGTCTATTCGCTAAGTCGGAACGTCTCGGCTGCCCCGGAGCAAAATTTTAGGTCCAGAAATACGTGAAATTTTTAAAAGTTACATACAAATAACGCACAATATTAGTTTGATTTATGATAAGGAGAGATTTTGTTCTCACACATCCCATGAAAAAAGGTCCCACGATCCAAACATAAGAGTTGATATTCATTTGGGCATAGCGGTTGTGGGATACTTGTTGTTGATGTTGTTGCTTTGGTTTGGGGTTGGCTCTAGGCCTGCAAACCAATCCCGCTTGGTTGGGGACCTTCGTGCAAAACCCCGCAATCTCCAGCTACCCCAGCCAGCCTATATCTTCCATGAAAGCCACAAGTCGACCGGGGTGTCTGCAGACCGCTGCAACGGAAGATGGAGAACGGAGTATGTCTCTTCGTTGGTTGTCAAGCACACTGCACTCCAACAAAACATGCTCGGCCGTTTCATCCGTTGCCAAGCATCCTCTGCATAGTGGACTATCCGTAATGTGGGATAGTTATGAGAATTTTGGCATGAATTCGAATTTTTAATGGCTACTCTTAAAAGTTGCATGAATGTATAAAATGAATAATGTAATAATATGAAGTAAGTATGAGTAACCGATGAGCTCGGCCGGCTTGTTGGTTCGCTGGTTGATGAAGTACTCGAAGGCCTCGCGCAGCGAGTTGAGGAACTTGTCGTTGCGCTGGAAGCACGAGCCCACAATGTGGTCCAGCTTGTCCTTGAAGTCCAGCAGCTCCTGCACCATGCTCTTGTCCTTCTCGGGGTCTATCACTATCGTGCGACCCTTTTTCTGCAATCCAAACATGATTAACATTATTGTTTCCCGAATCCTTTAACCTGGGTGTCTTCAAACGTCGTATCAACGGGCTAGACAGCCTAGCAACAGTCCGCAAATCTGCTGGCATGGCGCCTCACTGAGCGTGGTTTCGCGAGGAGAGGGGTTTTTGGCTCTGTCGACTGTACCATTGGTCTCTCGACACAGCCACCCATGTTGGTTTACATAAAAAAAAAAACATTGATATTTTTAAATTTTTTTTTAAATTGTCCAATTTCAAAACCAATCAAGAATAAAAATAATCACCTAAGATTTCCATATTTTTTTTTAATGTAATCGGTGACTGATTCACAGAGTACATGCTCCGACCGGCCAATATCACCTCTGAGAAGGTAGGTGTCACACTGGAAACCTTCCCTTTGGATTACTGGCTATACTGGACCAGAGGAGAACACAGCCGAGGCTGCAATGCGGCCATCTCACATCCAGTATGGTTAACTAGATTTGACATAAATAAAAAGAAAATACAGAAAACAAATACCAGTTTGCGCCTCGTCGCGTCGAGCCGTGCAACTAGTGGATGACCCCGAAGTGTCCCGCGATCTAGAAGCACTGCAACTCCATAGGGAAGTCGGCTCCCTAAGTGTGTTCTATCGCTTATTCCATGGGGATTGCTCGGAGGAGCTGTTTAACGCGATCCCACCGTCCCCTTTCCATCTCAGCACCACACGCACCGGGCAGGGATTGCATTCCTACACACAGGACTTACAGCGGATGCGTACCAACCGGTTCTCAGATCTTTTCTCTACAGAACCGGTAAACTCTGGTACGTTCTCCCTGCCCATACATTTCCCCCCAAGTACAGTCTCGGGTCCCTCTAGAGGTGCGTCAGACCTGTCAGGCCGGCATGGCTTTCGCAAACCCCATATACGACCGAATGTCCATGGGCGTCGTTAGACACCTTATGGGTGGCCACCCATAAGGTGTCTAAGGCGCCACATGTCGAGCTTTAAAAAAAAACATACAGATGTTGTTATCATCTGCTCCAGCCCCACGATGTCGGGATGCAGAAAGAAGAAGCTGGAGACATTCAAATAAGAAATCATATGTAAAAAGGCAGAACCTATTTCATTTAATATTGATGGCATAGTCACATATTCACTAAAGTCCTAACAAAATCAACAACATTAATATCACATACCTACAGTTAAATCAAGAATAGGTAGCATCACTGGTTCCAGACATAATTGAACCATCTGAATCGAATCGATCTTATAAATCCTTTATTTACAGGCTTGCCAACATGTGAAATTCACTCCCACCTTTCCTCTAATGCACAGTCTGGGATCCTTCAAACATAATGTGAAGGTTCACCTAGCCGGCAGACATGGTGTTCGCAGCCCCCGTAAATATCCGAATGCCCGTGGGCGCCGTCGGACTACACCTCTGCATCAGGGATCGTAATAACGTTATTTCGCGCAAACGTTAGGAGACTATCAAAATAAAAACTATCACTAAAAAAAACGAATGCAAACTAATGTTTGAAATTTATCAAAATGTTACCCACCAAACGTTTGAAAATCGTTAAACTAACGTTATTCTATTCGTTTGTGTTAGCGATAGTTATTTCCCCTCGACCCGAAAACCGCTGCCATAGCGAAATGATAATAACGAAACAAAATACCGATTCAACTAACGTCAAATTCAGTCAGTTAGGTAGGCCGCCGCCGCCGTATAACGTTTGCGCGTAGGGTTATTTCTAACGTTAGTTTTATGTTAGTTTGCAAACGGTTCCGATTCTGATGTTTTTGTAGCGTTTGTCTTCAAACGCTACCAAAATCAACCTATCAAAATGTTAGTGCACGGATATTTTTTCTAACGTTTACGAACCCTCTGCATTAGTCTGGCGCGAGGAATATGTCGTGCTTCCCATAAAATAAAAAAAATCACATAAGTATTATCTTACCTTGATGTAAGCGTTAAAGTGCGAGCAGAGTTCGGTGAGCCCGTTCTTGACTCTGTTGAAGAGTGTGTAGAGTAGAGTGAGGTCGGTGAGCCGGGGTGCGTCGAGCAGCGCGGGGAGCCCCTTGCTCAGTATCCCGCCGAGGTGCTCGCTCAGCAGTTGCTTCTCCACCGTGTGGACCAGCTGCCATCTGCAATGAGACAACAGTCGTATTATGAGTTGAGAAGCTGTATAAAAGCATATTAACCCTTTAAATGTTACAAGTCCTGTGCGGGGATTTTTCAAAGTGAAATCTTTAAATATCATAAGCCTCGCGCGGGGCTTATAACTTTTAACGATGAAATATCTGGTACTTCTAAACAAGTAAGCACTCTTTTGCTGGTTTTATGACATTGATCTATAGACAATTTCATTGACTTTATGGATCAAAAGAGTTTATTGATCTAGATTCAGTATTTCACGAAACATTTGAGTTTTGGTCAAGGTCGGCAGTCGCAGCCTTGGCGTGCCGGTAACGCGTGAAAATTAAGGAGGGAAGAGCATTTAATTGAGGTGATATTTGAAGGGTTAAGACAACATAACTATCAGATATCAAGTAAGGCAAGAAGACTTGAGGATAGCCGTTGGTCTGATGAGCGGCCACTGCTCACTAAATAAACATCTTTGTTATCCTCGGTAGCTCAGTGGTACGGTCGGTCTACTGTTGTTAAGCAACCCTCAGCGCGGTCAGTACTTGGATGGGTGACCGTTTGACCGTTGGAGGCTGACCGTGGTTCAGATTCCACGTAAAACTGTAGGTACCTTCCCTTCTTACCTTACTAGGTGGTAGGGTTTATCCCGTCCGCATTGATACCACCGCACTGAATGAAAAGTCCGTCGAAACGGCTATGTAAATAGTTCTGGTTTTCCATCCAGTTCACTGTAGCCGACATGAAATGAAGGGAAGCAATGACATGACACCTTGTTCACCCCGTGTTATGGGCTGACATCACGGATGTTGTAGGTGATGTAGCCAACATCTACACACTATATTAAGGATAGTCCACGGTGCAGGGGATGCTTGGCGACGGATGAAACGACCGAGCATGTTTTGTTGGAGTGCAGTGTGCTTGACAACCAACGAAGGGATACTCCGTTCTCCATCTTCCGTTGCGGAGGTCTGCAGATGCCCCAGTCGACTTGTGGCCCTCATGGAGGACATAGGCTGGCTGGGGTAGCTGGAGATCGCAGAGTTTTGCACGAAGGTTCCCAACCAAGCGGGATTAATTTGCAACCCCAAACCAAAGCAACAACAACAAGGCAAGAGACAGCTAACTACTGCAAGACTTTAGAAGTACCGTGCCAAGGTGCGAGGCGGCTACCCTGTCGCCCTTTGGCCCTGCATCTTGTACGAGTAAAGTACGAGTAAGGTACGAGAAAGTACCCGCGATTTTGTTGAGTGCACAACTCTCTTACTACTTGGAAGTCAAAAAAAATCCGCAAACCAGTTGTTTGCAACTAATACTACATAAATGTGTTGAAAACCCCATAATAAATCAGTGGAAGTGTTATCTCCGACAATAATCAAACAATTATTGATCAATTACGAAAAAACTAAAAACCAACAAATGTAAACAAAGAACTACCCACATCTCCATACAAAAAAAGTTTTCACTGAATTTACGCAAATAAAATTCAAAGTATTATCTGTTTTAAGTATTTATTGGTGTGTTGACGACAACCATGTCTTCCTGCCTGCAATGCGAAAAGAAGTTGCCCAAACCGGACGAGAAAAACCCGCAAATATCGTGTTTTAGTTGCTCGCGGTCAGTGTGCATAAAATGCAGTGGGCTAGTGGCAACAGAAATGAGGGTGCTGGTTTTGCAAGCCCGTACGCTCAAATATCTCTGCCCCGACTGCGAGGTGGGCGTGCGCCAGCTCCCCGCCCTCAGGACACAGGTCGGTGAACTCAAGAAAGAGTTAAGTGAGCTACGTAACGAACTAGCCGAGCTAAAGACGCACCAAACTCGAACCCTAAACCTGGACTCAGTCATCGATGAGCTCGAAGAGAGGAAGAAGAGGAGCTCCAACGTGGTGATATTCGGCGTCCCCGAGTCTCACTCGGACAACGTGGAACAACGCAGGAAGCACGATGCGGACAGCGTGCAGCAGGCGCTCGCCGTCTTGCCGGAGTGCGAGCGCCCCATTGCCATCATCCGTCTTGGTAAGCCGCGGCCCGACACCGATGCGCCCCGCCCGCTCAAGCTGATAATGTCTGGTAAGCAGAAAGCTATTCATATACTTAAAAATAAAAGCAAACTGCCGGCCACTATAAATGCAAAGTCTGATTTGACTCCCTACCAGCGTGACCAGCTGCGGCGTCTACGTGAGGAACTGGCAGAGAGAAATACTCAAGGCGAAGAAAAACTAACCATTAAATATATTAATGGCTGCCCGCGCATAGTGAAGGATGTAAAAAACTGACATCGTCCATCACCGAACTGACTTTCTTTTATACGAACCTGGCATCTCTCACGGCAAAATTTGATTTACTCTTAATGGAAATAAACCACAAAAAACCTACATTTATTGTCTTAACAGAGACACATCTAACACCACAAATAAAAGACAGTCTAATCAATATTCTTGGTTACACAGTATTCCGGCACGATCGCACGAGTGGTAAGAAGGGTGGAGGTGTGGCCATCTATGTTGCAAACTCACACAAGAATACACCTATACTTGCAAAACGTAACTCTAAATACCACGACGACACTGTGGAAGCGCTTTGGCTCAATGTTCAGTATGGGAACTTCAAACTGCTGATATGCGCTGTCTACCGCCCCACTCACTACGCACTTGAACCATCAGATATCCAACTTTTTAATACAATCCAGCAGGCCGCAGAACAGAACACTATATTCGTCTTAGGTGACTTCAATCTACCAGATATCACTTGGCCGCTCGTTAAACTGAACGGTTATAACGCTCTTCACGAAAAGTTTGTTGACATGTATACCAGCTCAGATCTCCAGCAACTTGTAAAAGGAATAACACGGAAGCGAAACAACGAGGAATCCCTCCTTGACTTAATACTGTGCAACGACGATAACCTCTGTACGAATATAGAACACCACCCACACATAGGGAAAAGCGATCACTGTGTTATTATTGCAACCATTCAATTTATTCAAGAAAGAAGCAACAAGTACAAAACGAAACCTCGCCGTGACTACTTTCGAACAAATTACGACAATGTCAGCGCTACGCTTACTCAAAACAACATTCTAAACACCAGCTCCACAGATGTACTCAGTGCATGGAACGATTTTAAATTAATTACAAAGAAAACACTAGATATCCATGTACCACTGTGTAATCCAACCAAGAAGTCGAAAAACAAACCATTGGTCAACAAACATATCTTAACTATGACTGAGGAGAAAAAACAATTATGGTCAATCTACCAGCTAAACAAATCAAATACAAGCTACCAAGAATACAGGAAAATTAACAATAAGATTGTGGCATCTATACGTCAACTTAGGCAATCATTTGAAAAAAATGTCGTGGAAACTGGACCCAAGGCATTCTATGGGTATGTCCGAAGACAACTGACGTCAAAGGTGTGTGTGCCACCGGCGCTAAGAGTTGACAACCCAAGTGACATAGTAACGGAACACCGTGCCGTTGCCAATGTGTTCGCAAGTCAATTTGAAAAGTCTTACGTTCGAGAGCCTGATGACTCTATGCCACAAATATTGGTGCCGAGACTAGTAAATTGTATTGAGACAATTGAGTTCGAGCCAAATGCAATTCTAAAGGTCTTAACATCATTCAGGGATGCTACTTCCATGGGACCTGATGAAATTCCAGCTATTTTCCTGAAGAAGTGCTCTGCGGAATTGTGCGAGCAGCTTGCTCATATAATGACACTATCTTTCGAAAGCGCGACACTTCCACACGACTGGAAAGAGGCAATTGTAACACCAATTTACAAAAAAGGCGATAAACTTTCTCCAGCCAACTATCGTCCCATTAGCCTTACTAGCATTGTTTGCAAAGCTATGGAAAAAATTGTAGCAGAAAAAATTCGAATGTTTCTAGCAGGGGAAAATATAATAATCGAAGAGCAACATGGTTTCGTCCCGAGACGCTCAACCGTGACTAATCTCCTCACATGTGTGGACCAGTGGACCCGCGAGTGGAACGAACGGAACTCTATTGATGTTATCTACTTGGATTACGAGAAAGCATTCGACCGAGTTCCAATAAAACGGTTAATCCATAAATTGGAACACTTTGGGTTCAGAGGAAAGCTACTGTCATGGATTGCAGATTTTCTTACAAACAGGAAATTTCGGGTACGAGTCGGCGATGAATTGTCTGAAGCCCACGATGTACTCAGTGGCGTACCACAAGGTTCAGTAATCGGCCCTGTAGCGTTTGGTATCTTTCTGACGGACCTCAAAGCGATAATGGAATTACCCTTTGCACTTTTTGCTGACGATACTAAATTCTTCGGAGATCCTGTTATAAGCCATCAATCAATTCAAGGCAACCTCGACCGCATCGTGCAATGGACCAAGGATTGGCTTCTTACACTAAACGCAGCGAAATGCACCGTACTGCATATAGGTCCCAAGAATCCGCGTCACAAATACACGATCGAGGGAATCCTTGTACATCCAGTCAACGCACAGAAAGATCTCGGAGTAACTGTGTCACATGACCTCAAATGGGAACCACATATAGTAGAAGTTGTAAAAAGAGCAAACTCACTTCTTTACATGATCAGAAAAGCTTTCTCCTACATAAATCCAGACTTGTTCATCAAACTCTACAAAACGTATGTCCGTCCTCTCCTTGAATACTCTTACCAAGTGTGGAACCCTTACTTCATCAAGGACATTGAACTTCTGGAGAGAGTGCAGAGGCGGGCAACCAAGATGGTTCCATCCCTGAGGAACAAGTCTTACGAAAGCCGCTTGGACGCACTTGGTATTACTACACTAGAGCAAAGAAGACAAAGAGGGGACCTCATCGAAACATTCAAAATTTTCAATGGTCATTACGATGTAGCCAACCTTAATTCAATGTACACAATGAACACCAACGAGGGACTCCGTGGTCACTCTTTAAAATTAAACCGAAACACTTCCAACTCCAACCCAAGAAAGTACTTTCTAACTAACCGAGTAGTGGACTCTTGGAACAAGCTACCACAAGAAGTGATAAGTGCCATCTCAGTGAATGGTTTTAAAAATCTACTTGACAAACATTTGCTAAATATAAACAAAAATAAAAACAAACACTAATAATATAATAAAAAAAAAAATAATAATAAAAAAGTAAAAAAAAAAAAAAAAAACATTAAAAATATAAATAAGATCTATTAAAAAACAGTGCACTCAACACGTGAAGTACACGCATCAGCTGCAAGCTGCTAGTGTATATAAATAAATAATAAAATAAATAAAATAAAATCTTGCCCTTGTCCATCAGTCGCCTTTTAAGACATACGCGGGGAGAGATCCAGTTTCCTTCAAGTATCGGGCCACACACGGTTTTCGTGCCTTACTTGCTGCTTCATATTGTCTTGTCCTAATATTTTTCTAAATGTGGTGTTGTAACACAACACCGATTACTATACTTTTCCTGATTGTCAAGATAAGACGAGTTTTTAAATTAAAATGTTGGTTTAAATTAAAAAAATGTGGGTAGCTTAAATGATCATTTTTAAAATTCAACAGCTTTACTCATGGTCGCTATGAAAACTATGTGGTTGAATTTTCAGGCCACACATATGGGCCGTGCTCATAAGGACTCTGCTGTGGCAATGGCAGAGAACTGTGAATGACCGTGACTGAAGTCGTTGAATATGTAATAATAAAACAAACGACGAGCTAGTGAAGGTGCAACGAGGTAGTTGTGTGTGTGAGTGGTCAGACTGACTTGGTGGAGGGGTCGAGGTAGTGCAGCAGCCGCTGGTTCTCCTCCTGCAGCCGCTTGTCGACGTGCGCCAGGTACTGCGGCACGTCGCACTCCCGCATCAGCCGCTGCCCCTCCGCCGCGTACAGTCGCTCCGTCGCCACCAGGAACCTGCCACAACATTATTGCTTCTAAAACACTTCTACGCTGGTTCTCCTCTTGCAGCCGCTTGTCGACGTGCGCCAGGTACTGCGGCACGTCGCACTCCCGCATCAGCCGCTGACCCGCCGCCGCGTACAGTCGCTCTGTCGCCACCAGGAACCTGCCACAACATTATTGCTTCTAAAACACTTCTACACTGGTTCTCCTCTTGCAGCCGCTTGTCGACGTGCGCCAGGTACTGCGGCACGTCGCACTCCCGCATCAGCCGCTGACCCTCCGCCGCGTACAGTCGCTCTGTCGCCACCAGGAACCTGCCACAACATTATTGCTTCTAAAACACTTCTATGCTGGTTCTCCTCTTGTCGACGTGTTCCAGGTACCGCGGCACAAGCTTGCTCCTATCAACTGGGTTCCACTTAAGTGCAGGTTACATAATAACACCTCCTTTCCAAGCTCCTTTCCACATTACTCTCATAAATAAAAATGTGCGTGTACTTATGTCCACGCGTTAGAAGTTATAGGTCGTTCGTTCTTACCTGAGGCATACTAATACATTCAAGCATGACGGTGAGCATAAAATTATTTGAGTGTAGTAGTGCTCAGGCCATTTTTATGCGCATGCCAAGCATTTGTATTAGAGAAATGCATGAGTGTGCGACCTCACGTTAGGCCGTCCATGCTATACACTTCTTTAGAGTAACCCTCTTCCTCTCCCCTCCTCCTCTCACTGCATATCTATCGGGCAGCAACACACAATACCGAACATACAAATCCTTTGTATGCAGTGACAATTACATTTTTTGGGGATGACGATGAGGTTGGGGAGCAGGATCATATTTTCATAATGCGCCTAAAGAAGTATAACTTCAAAAAAGAGTAGTGTTAATAGCTTCTCAAGAAAAAAATGTACAGAAATATTTCGACGGCGCCTATGTATACTCGGCTATCTACGAAAACACAATTTTACGGGAGAGCTGTTTAAAGACGAAACATTTTTTTGTTATAAGACACGTACAGTTACCAAATTTTGAATACATGCTTATATAGGGATATACTTTGACAGTATAAAGTTGATTTTTCGAAATTATTAATACTTTTCCATATTTTGTAGATAGCCCTGTATACGTGGGAATTTGTCATATAACATTTGGCTATCTACCACATAGCTGGGTATATGCGGGATTTTGTCGTATATGAATTCTTTATAGTTCTGTTCAAATTCCACTAACTCTTTAGCTCTTCCTCCTTAATTTTTTTAGATATGATAAGTATATGCAGCTTTATCCGAAAATAATGTGATCTAAAAATTTTTAATTATTTTCAAGACATCAGATGTCGCGGTCTGTGATTCTATCGTCCAATGTAGACTCGGCCATGTTAACATAGCCGCTTATACGGTGGACGTTCTGAAAATGTTTGTTTACGTAGCTGTTTATACGTCTAGAAAATACCTACTAAATATCTAGAATTTCTAGTTGATCGATGCAAAAAAGTCAAAATACCTACAGTTGTCAGATAGCTGAGTATACACGTAGGCGCCGTTGATTTGTGCCGTTGAAATATTTAAAACAACAGTAATTATGACTGACTTCTGCTCGAAGGCCTCCTGGTAGATCTGCAGGTCGGAGAGCATCCTCAGCAGGGACTTGAGGAGGGAGCGGTCGACGGCGTCCCCGCCCCGCTCCTTCTCGATCAGCATCAGCAGCCCCTCCACCGTGCGCGTCTGCACCAGCGTGTTCAGCGCTATGTGGTGTCGGAACAGGTCCAGACCCATGTCCCTGCGAGGTCAATGGTTTTTATTAAACTTCAGTTATAGATACTTGTTTTTTTATGTAGAAACACACATGCAAGATTAGAAATTAGAGCTGAAAAAATTTAAAAGAATCATTTCCCAGCATCTGGCGCTGGGAAATGTTTAATTAAAAAGAAATGTTAAAAGTTCAAACAGTAAACATTTTTGAGGTTAACTAAAAGTTTTAAATACAAAATATATTAATAATGACTACCAAAAGGAAGGGAAATGTCTATTCGTAGGTATACCTGCATGCAGGTAAACCTACGATGTCATGTCAAAACCTGCGCCGCCTAAACATTAGGTTAGGGTTAATTTATAGGGGCAGACTTAAAACCAGCCGCAACTACCTACTTGTTAGGTTTTGCATCGTGCTGTGTCTGCTCCCTTTCAGCTAAAAAAAAAACTATTTTTACATTTTTATTTTTATAATCTTGTTTTGTTATTTTATAGTTTTGGCTGAATAAACGTTTTTCTTTCTTTCTTTCTTCTTTCATTTATAGAAGATGCTACGCGACGCATCTTCTATAAATTAACCCTGGTTATATTTTTTTTAAACCACCAAACATTCACCCATACCACTTTCCTCATACCTACGAATAGCCCTGTCCAAAAGGAAGAGCGATAAAATATTTTTTTTCATTAATTATCAAAATATGTATAGTCACACATTTTTAATGCTGAACATTTTCCAAATTAATTAAATAGCATCCAGATCTAAGACAGGCGCGCTTATTCAGCGCACACCTATACAAACTTGATGTTCATGAATCTTCAGAGCGCCCGAATGCCTGAGTACATACGAGCCAAAGAATAATGTAAACTTGGCACAGTTTCAAACATTACAAAAATACTCATTTTATTCATCCCACTACACTAGTATTGTAATAACTAACATTGTGAATTGTTTCATTCTACATTTGGTTTTCATTAATTTATATTCAGTTTATATACTCACTCCTTCACACATTTTGCTAAAAATACTTTAGAAGATTTCTCCTTCCTCTAAATTGCTAAGCACTTTAGAAAACAAACACATAAAACAAAGGGGTTTAAATTGGAACCTCCAGTTATTAAAATATAACCCACACAACATAAGAAAGGAGAAGTATCATAATATTTTTATATTTATTTTTAATTTTTTCATAATTATACTATATTGTAGTATGTTTAATGTACTGACATAATTAAGTTGATACAAATTACGTATCAAAGTTTGACAAAGGCTCTTTACACCTGGTACACCTTATCAATAAGTCTTTGTAGTCAGTCTCAGTGAAATTGTTAATCTTGCTCTCAAGCTGTGTTTTCGATAGACTGTAGATGATATTATTAAGTTCATTAGGTAGTCAGTATAATACTTGTAATAATATGAAGAAAAAAAACCTGTGAAGTTTCTTTCTGGTTCTTCTTCGTGGGTGTAATCGAACCGAACAGAACAAATTGTGACAAGTTCGAGTGCAATCTTACTGCTATAACAATGATCAATAAACAATAAACAACAACTTAGCTCAATGAATCTTTTGATTACAAGTGAGCGTAGCTCCGCACACTTGATTTCCGCCCATATCAGCCTGTTGTCATTACGATCACGGAGATCATCAAGATAAAACAATACGTAATTGCTTTATTGTGCTATCAGTGCATTGCAGAAACAATAGCCATACAAAGAATTTGTCTAGAGGTGGTAAGTTATATATAACTTAGAGCACGTCAACTGTCAAATTGTTAAATTGTCAACACTGAGCTCTTGCATTATGAGTGAATAAAAATGATATTTGACAAAGTTACAGTAGCTTAAGCAATTGAAACATAGAGAACTGAGCGTGGTGAATCTGCGAAAAGTGTAGTTCAGTTTGAAAACAAGTGAAAAGTGTTAGAAAACGCAAGTAAATGTGAGCGGAAAGTTTGCAAACTACCCTCATTTTACAATGGACGAGTTAGACCCTGGGGAACCATCCACAATGGAAGGAGAGTATTCCCGGAACGAAAAAAGGAACCAGGAGAACCAGATGTATCAAGAAAAGGAAACAGAACAACATTTAGTTATTGAAGAGAGAGAGTGGATGGAGTTTGAAAGTCAACAACAACAGGAACAAAGTTCAGGAGTTTCAACGGGAGAGAAGAGAGCCAGAGATGAGGACGATGACTTCATATTAGTGGGGAAAAAAGACAAGAAGGTAAATAGAAGAACTTCAGGCGAAACTGGAAAAAAACAAGATGTGGAATGTGAAGTGTACATATCGAGCGCGGAGAAAATTCCTAAACAAATTGGCCTCGCACGGCTAATGCATGAAGGAAACATAGGAGGGGTGAGTAAAGTTAAATACCTGAGCCCGTATAAAGCAATTGTTAAGTTCAGCACAATAGAAAATGCTACAAAATTTGTTGACAATCAGTTGTTTAAGGAGAAAGGAATAATATGCAGAAAAGCGAGCGAAGTTCCCTTCTCATATGGAGTGATCAAAGAAATAGAGATAGAAATGAGCGAAAAAGAAATTTTGGAAATTCTGAAGAAAGCTGAAAAAGAAATTGTATCAGTAAAACGTCTAAACAAACAAATTGATGGTATATGGGTGCCAAGCGAAGCTGTGAGGATATGTTTTAGAGGCACAGAGCTACCAGAATATGCATATATATATGGAAACAGGTGCGCAGTGGAACGATATGTATTCCCCGTTAGCCAATGTTCAGGATGTTGGCGCTTTGGGCACACAGTCAAATCATGTCCAACGGGCAAAATAATTTGCCCAAAATGTGGAGACAAACACCAGAACTGTACCACTCAAGACTTCAAATGTGTGAACTGTGGAGGACGACACATGGCTCTATCAAAAACTTGCCGTGTATTTAGTAAGGAAAGAGAGCTTCGGCGTATAATGGCCAAAGAAAATTGCTCATACAAAATGGCAATACAAAAACGAGGCACGGCAACTCCCGTAGGCGCTACAAATGCGAGAACTACTAATGAACATAATGAACAACCCTTAGAAGAGCACCAAACCCAGCCAACACAAGAGCTACTACTACTACCAAGAGGACAACCAAGAAGTGCATCTTATGCTGCCCATACAAAGATAACCACAGCACAGATACACTCACCGATGGAGAGAGAACGCCAAAACGACATCATCTCAAGTGCGGCAAGCATAACGGAAGACAAACAAATAAAAAGGAGTAATAAAAAGAAGGTACATATTAGAAAAAGAAATGAAGTAGAGCAGCATAATAACAAAAGCAAAAATTCACAAGATGAAACATCATACTCTGATATAGAGTTCCAGGAAGACTCTACGAAAGAGTCCAACACAGAAAATCAGAAAAAAAGGGGATGGAACACACTTATAACCAAGGCAAAAGAAATTATAATATCAAAAAACGAATGGGAAGAGAAAATAAGTCTCCTGGTAGAGTTATTATTATCGGAGGCAATGAAACTTTTTATGGAATATGTGGTGATGGGTTCAATGGCAGGATTCGGCCGCAAAAATGAATAATTCCGCCAAGATAAATCGTGTAAATATAATTCAATGGAATGCAAATAGTATACTACCAAAAAATGTAGAGTTCGAACAAACACTAAATCAAGAAAAAGTTCATTTAGGAATGGTGACGGAGACCTGGTTAGATGAAAATAAAAACTTAAAAATAAATAATTTCAAGACTTTCCGAAGAGACCGCCAGGACTCTTATGGAGGAGTATGTATTGTCACGCACAAATCAGTAAGAGCAAAACTCCTAAATCTCAGCAATGTACACTCTGGAATTGAAGTACTAGGAGTAGAGTTGTTGAATTGCCACCCCTTGAAATATGTTATAGTTGTTTACTGTCCACCATCCATTCCCACGACTCAGGCAGACTGGGAGCATATCTTCTCACAGTGGGATGCAGGGACTATAATAGCTGGAGACTTTAATGGACACCACTCTAACTGGTCACGGAAAACCAATACAAGAGGTGAACAATTATACAACGCAAGCTCTGAATACCAATTTATTACATTGAATGATAGAAATTACACAAGAATTAAACAAGTTAATGGCACAGTACAAAAATCTTCACCGGATATTACCTTCTGTACAACGGACTTAGCCCTCGTATGCGACTGGAAGGTAACAAACGAATCACTCGGTAGCGATCACCTAATGATAAAAGCTTCAGTGGGCATTGAAAGCTTCAGATCTACACAAAAAAGACGCAACTTAAAGGATGCAAACTGGAGGTTGTACCAAGAAACATTAGAAAAAACACTGGACACCTATGAACTTCCTCTGGCAGCACAAGAAGCCTACGATTACATAACAGACAAAATCTATGAAGCAGCAGAACACAGTATCCCCTGGATCAAACACAATCCCAATCCGCAAAACACATTCAAGCCAAAACCCTGGTGGACACCGTCTCTGTCCAAAGCAGTGGCTGAAAGAAGACTAGCATTAGCACAAATAAGAAGAAGAGCAACACCTGAAAACTTCGAGCAACTCCAACGCAAAATATCAGAAGCACGTCGAGAAATACGCAAAGCAAAAAGCACTGGTTGGAGAGACTTTTGTGATAATATTAACAACCAAACAACAACTTCTGAGCTTTGGCGCAAGATGAAATGGCTGAAGGGTATTCGGTCAGGGCAATCTACTGTAGACAAAAAATTAGCGGAAGAACTTTTGTGCAACCTCTGTCCAGATACGGTCTCAGACCCTCCGGGCACTTTTGGAGAACCATCAGGACAGCTAGACGAGGAATGCACCAAAGAAGAATTAGAAAATGTACTCAAAAGTAAAGACACTGCACCAGGGACAGACTACATTAGCTATTCCATGTTAAGGAATCTCCCCCGAGTCGGTAAGGCTGTATTGGTCCAAGTATATAACAAAATTTTTGCTTCTGGAGATATACCACGTCAATGGAGATATATCAGGGTTATCACAATCCCAAAACCTGGTAGAGATCCATCCCTGGTATCATCTCTACGGCCTATTTCCTTGATATCATGTATGTGCAAAACTTTCAATTTAATTATTGTAAGGAGGCTAGAGTGGTTTGTTGAAAAGAACAAAATTCTAACAAATAACTCAACAGGATTCAGACGTGGGATGTCTTGCTTGGAAAACGTTTCCAGATTTGTCACTAGTATACAAATTGCCCAAACGACTAATAAACCTACTCTGGCTTGCTTTATTGATGTTGAAAATGCCTACAATAATATAAATATCCCAGCATTAATTTACTCTCTACGTAAAATCAATATTGGCGAACTCACTATACAATATATTGAAAATTACTTAAAAGAAAGATATTTACAAATTCAGATAGAGGGTGAACAATATATTCAAAGAATGTGTAATAAAGGCCTAGCACAAGGGGACCCACTCTCGCCGTTATTATTCAATATAATAACCTCGAGAGTGGCTAGAAAAATTTATGATATTTCAATCCTACAATTTGCAGATGATTTTGTTATGTATATAACTTGTAAAGACATTCAATACGCCTCCACATGCATGGAAAAGGCACTGAGGGATGTTACTAACTTACTGGGTGAAATTGGTCTGGATATAGCTCCAGAAAAGTCCAAAATATGTATATATGCACGAGGTAGAAATAGAGCCAATATAAATGTCAAGGTGAACAGTATTCCCATTGTTAGAGCTCAAACTGTTAAATTTCTGGGTGTCTGGCTAGATCAATCACTCAAATGGCGTGAACACATAAATGAAAGCTGCAATAAAATAATGAAATACATGAATGTTCTTAAAGTTCTGGCAGGGTCGTCGTGGGGTGTTCATCCTATCCAATTAAGACGATTATACATAACATTAATAAGAAGCAGAATGGATTATGGCAGTTTTTTGTATGGTCACTGTGCGCAAAGTCACTTGAATAAGATGAACACTCTACAAAATAGAGCGATGAGAATTTGTGGAGGATACATCAAAAGTACACCAATACATGTGATGCAGAGTGACTTATGTATACAACCATTGCACGTGCGAAGACAATACCTAGGCAGTAAATACTATTTGAAGATGAAGTCACGCACAGAAAACCCACTGATAAAGCTGTTACAAGAGCTTTTAGATAAATGTACCTATGCCTACTGGCGACGGAGGAATACTCCTATTCTACTCAAGTGTCATAGCTGCATGAGTGATTGGGAAATTGAAAATTGTTCTATTCAAAAGATGTTTACATTAGAGGTTTGGCCCTCTAAAATCCAACTAGACGTTCATGTTCATGTACCAGGTATAGATAAACCGAAAAAAGATGAGTCAAAAATAGAAATAAAACAAAAAGCCGACTTTATGATTAGGGAAATGTACAGTGAACACTACAAAATCTATACAGATGGCTCAAAAAATGATAATGGGACAGGGGCAGCCTTTTGGGACCCGCAAACCAACGATGGGATGGAGATCAACATACCCGCAAAAGTTCCTATCATGACTGCTGAACTAATTGCGATTTCAGAGGCCCTTTCGTACAGCACATCGACCGGTTCTAATAAGACAGTCATACTCACAGATTCAAAAAGTGCACTTCAACACCTCGTGTCCTGTACGAAGGGCAACCTTGGAAGATCGGTTTCATACGAAATACTAAAAGATATATATAAAATGAGCACCGAAGGTAAGAGCATAACTCTACAATGGATTCCATCGCACGTTGGTATTGCGGGCAACGAGGAGGCCGACTGCCTGGCTAGTAAGGCTTGTACATCTGATGCAATAATTAGTCAATGTAAAACTTTCTGCACTGACCACCTACCCGAAATAAAAAAGAACTGTTATAATATGTGGAAGCAATATTTCGATGAGAGATCAGTGCAGAAAGGTATATGGTACAGAACAATGCAGTGTGAACCGTTAAAAATTCCCTGGTTTGCCAAGAGCGACAGACCGAGAACAGAAATTGTAATGGGCCTGAGACTACGATCTGGACACATTCCAACAAATAAGACAATGTACCTTATGAAGATAGCACAATCACCCAACTGTAGCATGTGTGGGATAGAAGAGGACCTACTCCATATACTGTTGGAATGTGCCCGGAACCAAGAACTGAGGCAGAAGCTATTGAGAAACTTAAGAACTGACAGACTCAACCTGTTTTTTAAAGTACATGAAGCCTTGGGGCGAGCTCAGGGGGAGGAGTTTGAATTCATACTAAGTTTTTTTGTAAAGTCACAGGCGTTGAATCGTGCTGAAGTACAATAAAAAATCAATATAGTTACTATGGGGCTGGCATAGCCAGGAATGGCTAAAGCCCTAAACAAAATAAAGATTAAAAAAAAAAAAAAAAAAAAAACTTAGAGCTAACAAAACTCACAAATTGTTTCTATGGGAACTTGGTTACATTTAGTAATAAGTTTATCGCAATACTTTTACAATTTTTTTTATATCCTGTGGTTTTAAGCCAGGTTTTCACGATAATATTTAACTTGTAAGAGTGTACTATGATACAGGAGCCTCCATCCTAGTGTGGTATGATAGTGGTTTACACGTTAATAGTTTACTTGCATGTAATTTTAGTAGTATAAAAGAATTTGACAGGCAAACAAATCATATCTGTATCATGACGGATCAGGAACCGTTACTGCCGGGCATTGAAGTAACTGTAGATATGTTGATAAAATACTTGAAAAACAGCTTCCAGCAAGTAAAAAAGGAGGATCGGGAGAAGAAACTATGGACACGAAAATTTATTTTAAGATGCATTCAATTCAAGATATCGAGCGACTTACCATATAGAGTGAATGATCGGATTCTGCAAGACGTACGTTCTATCTAAGTAAAGGAATATGCTCCTAATCATAATCATCTGTCGGCAGTGAGCGCGCCAGCAATCGTTCATACGCCTCAGGAAAACGGCGCGGTCCATGCTCTCCGCGAGGAACTGTTCAATGTTCGCCTTTACGTGCGCCTCCGTTAGGTTGGTGAGGTTCACGTACAGTTGCGACGCCATCTGTGGAATGTGCGAGTTTATTTATTTTGCTCGCCTCAGTCTCTGCAGACTAAACATAAGGACTGTATCTATTAGATATATGTTGTGGCCAATAAAATTGCTGCATTCTTCTTAAAACTTTAATTTGTTGTAAAATTATGACAGAGCAACTAACAGAGGGCCAAAATGAAAAGAAAGATGGCTGACCATCTGTCAAAAACGAGACTGACATCCTCATGGTGCGTGTGAAAACCTTCTTGCTGCATTCCAAATTCAAATATTGAGTTGGACGGCACAACCACCACAATACGACTATGTCAGTTCCAAATGTCTGAAAGGTATTTTCTTTTATCTCTAAAGCCGCGTTGACACAATAAAAATCCGCTCGAACAAAGTACTTTTGGCAAAGTAGTTTTGATAAAAGTGAACTTTGATACCGGTTGACCCATAACATAGTAGTTTATCTAGTTCACTTGGATGCATTTCTTCATTCTTCAAGCATTCAAGATCGTAAGATGTCAGACGAGACAGTTTTGTTGCTAGATAGTATCGGAGTTGCAGCAGACTTGTTGATAAGAAGCCGAAGCTGTGACTACAACATAGTTTTTGAGCCTCAAGGAAAGCACAGCTTCTGCCTCGTATAATTCGTCAAATTTGAGAGTATAACGCTCACTGAATTTTATTTTATTGAGCGGTGCCACTGTTTTTGCACTAACACCATTTTGTTTCATCCAAGTTAACATTGAAAGGTTGGGCGCCGTCCAAGTTCACTTTTATTGGATGTCGGTGTAAAAGTGCGCTTTGATCAGATCAAAGTAGCGTCCAAACAGCCATCAAAACTACTTTGTCCAAGTGGACTTTATTTGTGTAAACGCGGCTTTAGGGCCCGGTCAGAATACAAAGTCTGTAAAAGCTTTAATGAACCATTACCAGGGCCGTCTCAAGGGCGGGGCGAGCGCCTCGGGCGCCCAGCGCTAGAGGGGCGCCTTAGGCGCCCCGATCGTTTGCCGCACAGGCTTTCCGCCGCCTCCGCCGCCTAAGCTTTCTCTAAAATTACGCGTCGGAAACAAAAGACGTAGTTACCTGCTTAAAAATATACATAAATAACAAATAAACACTAGCTATTACCCGGTGTTATGGGCTGACATCACGGATATTGTAGGTGATGTAGCCAACCTTGTCAGTTTCCATAAAAAAAAAGCTATTGTGCATTGCCACAAGTTCGGTACAGTAGGTAAATTTGGTGACCCAGTCGGGGCGCGCGCGAGCAGGGTGAGGCTAAGGAATCAAAGAATTCCCGAAAAGACACAGCTCAGTAAACTCTGTGAAGAACTGCAAGCTCATCTGACCCACAATGATATGAACGGGAGTGAGCTATATAGTGAGCTGCTTCATGTGCAGTCGATATTGAACGACGATATAATAGCTGCTCCGGTTGAGGTCCTACGACGAATTAAGAACGCCAACCTAAAGGACTTGTTACCAAATGTTTGGGTCGCACACCGAATTGTACTGACTATTCCCGTCACCGTTGCTAGCGGTGAGCGCAGCTTCAGCAAACTAAATACCTACACATTAAGTGCACTGACATAAAATTAAAAATTAAAATTAATTATATTCGCCACATAAAATAAAATCACCTATGACGTTAGAGTCTGTGACGGCAGTGGACGGAGGGACACTAAGCTTGTGTTTGCCCCCGGGCATCTATTACTCAAGAGACGGGCCTGACCATTACTTGGCATATTCAACGTGTTAAGGAAAAGTGGAGTAACCTTGTGGCTGCACATGTTTTCGACGGCCTGGTATAGCTCCTCGAGGGAGTACGCGATGGCGGTTGAGGTCTGGATGGCGACCACGGCCTCGCGCAGCTTGCTCCATGTTGTCTCCTGGTAGTTCTCTGGCAGTTTCGGTTTACCTGCAAAGTGATTGCTTACAGCACCTCTTCTTCTGATTCATATAGAACAAAATATTATCATCTCCTCTATGACAATAACAATATGATAGTTTTGGTACGGTAGAAGCAAAAATAAATGGTGTAGAAATAAATACAAAATGTTTTCGATTACCTAACATTTTCAGTAACTAGTGTGGTGGTAGGGTTTATCCCGCCCGGGTTGGTACTACCGCACTGAACGAAACGTCGGTCGAAACGGCTATGTAAATAGTTGGTGTTTTCCGTCCAGTTCAGTATAGCCGACATGAAATGAAGGGAAGCACTGACATGGCACCTAGTTCACCAAGGTGTTATGGCCTTATATCACGGATTTTGTAGGTGATATAGCCAACCGTGTCAGTTTATATAAAAAAATCTTATGGATATTTATAAAATAATAAGAGTATGAACCATTTTATGAATATCGTACACAGTTCTATTAGAAAAAAATCGCATTTTTGTAAGGTTGTGTAATCAAAATGAAGATCACAGATTCTTCGCAGTAAATGTTTTGCCAAATAAGCTCGAAATGACAGTTTGAGGTTATGTGTATTGTGTGACAGGCGCATGAATGAGCAGCTGAGACTCACCGTGGAGCTGTCACCTGGTAAGGGCAGCTCGAGGCGCACGCGATGCTTCGAATATGAAGAAAAAAGAAGCTTACAGCTACGAAACGTACTTTTGAAATTTTTGATGACTAGTTTTTTTGCCTGGCTGGGCTTGCCTGGTGAACTCTTGACGCCATTGGAGCCGGGAGACGGCGCCAGTAGCGAGAAGTTGGAGCGTTTTTCCTCGGTGGCACTCATGTCGGAGGTACGTAGTCGTTTGGCGCTCGGCTCGCCACTGCCGCTGCGGGCTCTAACAACCGTAACGGGAGTCGACATGCCTCGAGGCTCGCGCCAGCATTGTGCGCTCCCCGCGCACCTAGTCTATACTACACTATTATAGCAAATTTTCTATAAAGACGCAATGCGAATTGAAAATATCAGCTATTTGGGAGAGGCAAAGTAAATCCAAGAAGCCAACTACACAACAGACGACGAGACACCATTGCTTGCTTGCGCCTTGCACCATAGAGTAGAGGACTTTGGTAGTTAGAGGAGTAATAAAATACTTGCACGCACGATTCCTTCATCGAAGGAGAGCTTTGACGCAGTTGCTGTGGTAGCAGCCAAACTGCACTATGGGAGTTTAACAAAAACGACATGCACCGCCTCAACATTAGGTTAGGGTTAAATTAAAGAAGATGCGTCCCGTAGCGACGCATCTTCTGTAATTTAACCCTGGTTATTTTATTTTTAAACCACCAAAACAGGTTAATAATCTCTGTTTGGGGAGAAAACTCGCATAGTGCCGTCCGTCGCAGCTGCAGCAAAACTCTCCTGCGATGAAGGACTCGTCTTGCATGCAAGCAAAAAGAGAATATAAACATAGGAGCTGCCAAGTATAATTATCGAAAAAAAAATTGGTTGTCTGTAAAGTCGGTTTACGGACGATAGTTTTACGTGATAACGTCATATAGAAACACAGCTATAAGAATTACCGTATTTTTTCGTACGGCACCCCTGTCGCTGTCGTACGCCGTACATTTGTCAATTTCTAGCCTCGATTACCGTACGATACGGCAATTACCGTACGTTTGGCAACACTGCCGCTTGGGCCGATTGTGCCTCTCTATCGCTTGTTACGCGCTCTCGCTTGCACACACAGGCTCAGATGGAACGTGACACTTTTTCGTGCGTGCAGCCGGTGTTCATCAATTTATAAGACGTTATCACGTAAAAAAACGCTTTTTGAATAGCCAGAAGGCGCTAGAAAGTGCCGAATGTAGTCAAAATGTAGTTTATTGTATAATCAATCATCAATCAATTTCGCGCTTATTTCTTTGATAAATAAATCAGCTCCATTCATACCCGTACCCTTGAGTTTTGGATTCGGGGTTGAGTTGAGGCGCCGCCGTACCCACAATTAATAGAAGGGAAAGGGAAACGTTATAAAGTCCAATCTTCAGGTGAACGGATTATGCACTGATTGTGACCCTACCAAACAAACACTAAGCATTTCGCTAAAGAGCTATCAAAAATATCGATGTAATGTCCACAATGATGTAAATGTGCGGGAACAAAATGCAGGAAAAAAAATGTTTTTTTATGATAATTATAAGTATAATTTATTAATTTTATGGCGAAAAAAATAACAACAACAACAGCATTTTTTTAATTTGTGTTGGTTGCTTCATACCCAACCCATCCTACCTATCCTAAGCCCACCTTTCTCTGTCTGTACTGGAAAATACCTAGTCAATGGAGATATTAATATAGCCCTTCTTCTTCTTTTTTTATTCGTGGCAACGATAGACCTTGAAATGTGTGATTTGGCAGAGGACCCGGCATCCAAGCTAATAAAAAAAAAAATGTATGATTGCTGCACTGTCAAACGACCTTCGCTTTCCGTAAGGATAAAAAAGCCAAAAAAAAAATTGAAAAAGAAGAAAAAGATGGCGGATGGCGGAAGTTTTTCGCGTCGTCGTTGTGATTAAAAATATATATTTTGTGGTTCTCGCGGGCCGAGAATTTATACAACAGACGTTAAAGCTACAAAAGAAATGGCTGTATACTCTAATGAGTTTTGCCTATTTCGGGAGGAGAAGAATTAAATAAAAAAAAAATAAAAAAAATATTGCTGCTAGTTGACAGTTGACACTTGGCTGACAGCTGAGGTGAAAAAGTTTTGACATCTTCTGTACTGTATTTTCATTCCCCAAAATTTTGCAATTATTTCTAAAATAAAATGCTCGTAGCGTCGCGGCTAGCTCGTCGCGGAGCTATTGCGTTATGTCGCGCGAGCTCTTCTTCCAGTGCTTCTTGTGGCTCTTGTAGGCCGACACCTCTATCACGAGCCCGCGCCGCTTCGAATGCATTACGTATATTTAACCTACAAGCCCGAAGGTTGAATACTTTTATTTATCTTAGCACTCATTAATTAGGCTACTTCTCCAAAATTTTTCTGTTGTTTGATCAGTCACAGGTACGTAAGGGCTTACAACATTGCTCTTTTCAGTTACGAAAAATGTTACACTCTTTCAGACTAGTTAGCAGTGCCAAAATAGAAAAGGGCTCGTTTATCTCAGAGGATCTTCTCGAGAAGCAGGTGGCTACGCTGTCCTCAGACATCCATCAGAAGAACCGGGTCTACAAGAGCGACTTGCTCCGAGTCCTGAGCAACGTCAAGGAGAACAACTACTCCACCAAGTGGCAGGGTCTGCTGCTCTTGAAGTGCTGTGCTGAACTGCTTCCGGACGAATCTGCCACTTCTAGAATGGCTCTGGCGGAACAAGTGTGGAATACTTTGAAGTGAGTGTACGAATCTTGTGTTCGCCATACTTACATGTTACTCCAACCAACTTAAAATTGACAATTCCCCTTTACAAATCATATATACATATATCGATTTGTAGGAGAATAAACAAACTTTTCAAACAATGCATTTGAAATTAAGTGAGGTTAGAAACCAGTTTACCATCTACCAGAAATAATGTATAATGAAATTGATAGCCATTAAGATTAATTTAATTCTGTGTAACGACAAAGTGTTGCTGCAATGTGTTTTATGAAAATTGCTAGGATTTCTAACCATAAATTGGTGACACTAGTGCGTTTTACTAAGAAAAAATCATTGAAATAGCTATTACCGATATTTTCAACGTCCGCCTATCTGGTTCCGCGCGCGCGGGCCCAACGGAAATGTGTGGACGCAAAAAGATTGGGTCCCGCGCAGGACCATCGGACCGCAACAGGTTAAAGTAAGCCTACTTATGCCCTTCTGTTCGTCATATAAGATATAACTTTCATCTAATATAACTTTAGAGTAAGTGTATGACCCTCTCCAGTACCCTTATCACGAGATTTAACGTACACTGCATACTACGCTAGTAGCTTAGTAGCGTAACGCTACGCCGTGTTCTCCGCATCATTTTGTATGGAGAAACGAAGTTCGCAAATCTATAATTTTTTTTTATGGAAACTGACACGGTTGGCTACTTCACCTACAACGTCCGTGATGTCAGCCCATAACACCGGGTGTACTAGGTGCCATGTCAGTGCTTCCCCCTTTGATCGTGCCGGCTACACTGAACTGGTCGGAAAACACAAACTATTTACATTACGTTTCGACCGATGTTTCATTCAGTGCGGTGGTACCAACCCGGGCGGGTTAAACCCTACCACCAAGTAAGATTAGGAGGGTAGGGACCTACAGTTTTACGAGGAATCCGAACCTCGGTCAGCCTCCAACGGTCAGAGGCGCTCCACTAGAGGCGCTGCTCCGTTTCTCCATACAAAATGATGCGGAGAACACGGCGTAGCGTTCTACGCAGTGTAGGTTAAATCTCGTGATAACTCACCATACTTTAAAGTTAGTGTAGGAATATTATGTTCACTAATACCTTAGTTAGAAGATGCAGTATTGTTCGAAAATGTCACACTATGAGTAGATTACTGTTTCGAGGAATTATCATTTTCAATTACCAGAAGGCCTTATTATATTCTTTAATATGGAAGTTCACTTTATGCACATCAGAAAAGTTTATGTATTACATTTTTGTACAAGTGTCGATCTTAAAACCTTCAATTTTGTGTAGCAAGATCTTATTGAAAATATAGTTAAATATAAATTTATTTTTTTAAATTTTTTTTTTATTTATTTATTTATTTGAGGAACGAACAGCAACAGTTTATATATATATATATAGTATATTATAATAAATATTAAAAACACTCTTGCGTTTTTTTAACCACTTTGTGGTGTTGTTCATTGAAAAAAGTATGTACATATTACATCCCTTTACCTTGTAGGCCTCACACTAACTTCACAACGGATCACTACAACGAGCTACTGAGGTGTTACGTCGCGAACGAGCGGTCACTGAACGCGGCCCACTTCTTAGATCAGATGCCTCCCGCCAAACCCAACGTCACCACTTACGAGCTCATGCTGCAGGCGATTTGTGAGGTATCTAATGGAATAACTACCACCCAGTGCCCGCTGTGTGGTCTAAAAGACATTTTGAAGTGTTTGTTTGGAAACTGACACGGTTGGCTACATCACACCTACAACATCTGTAGTTTAAAAGAATACTTTTACTTTCCAGGTACTTTAAAAAGAATAGCCCCACTGCATCTCTCCCCGTGTATGTCGTAAAGGGCGACTAAGGGGTATGACTCCCTTCTTATATTACTAGGTGGTAGGGTTTAACCCGCCCGGGTTGGTACCACCGCACTGAATGAAAGGTCGGTCGAAACGGCTATGCAAATAGTTTGTGTTTTCTGTTCAGTTCAGTGTAGCCGACACGACCGAAGGGAAGCACTTACGTGGCACCAAGTTCACCCGGTGTTCCCGTGTTATGGGCTGACATCACGGATGTTGTAGGTGATGTTGCCAACCGTGTCAGTTTTCATAAAAAAAAAATCTGTGAATTTAGTCCATAACAATGGGTGAACTGAATGTCAGTGCTTCCCTTCATTTCCCGTTGGCTACACTGAAGTGGACGGAAAGCACGAACTATTTACATAGCCGTTTCGAGTGACGTTTCATCCAGTCTTATTTTTTTTCAAAATTTCAACTATTTTGTGAGGAGAGGTGAATGTTGCTCTGTCGACGGCATCATTGGCCCCTTAGCACACCCATCCATTCATTGGTTGCTAGAAACGGTGGCATATGGTGGTTTCTTAAAAAGAAAAAACTAATATGCGTGTGTCTAAATCTGGTAAAGGAATTTACCCCATCCCTTTTCATATTACTGTTCTATGACCAGATGTTTCTAATCAAGAACAGAATTTTTTTTGTGGAGTTCATTTCCGGCCCTCTTTTAAATTTGTTTAGGAGTCTGTTGTGTTATCAGTGGCGGGGCAAGACCTGAATTTGATGTGGGCAAGATACATTTTGCGAGGCACTCTCTGGTGGCACTAAAGGATGGATTCTATGGATTTTCACTGTCGAAATGGATTTCCGCTGCATGAACTTTCGAGGCGCGAGGCCCTTTGGGCCGCGAGGCCGTGGTCGCCCGCGTCGCCCACGTCTTGCGCCGCCTCTGTGTGTTATACATACTTTTATGGCTTATATGCCTAATATTGGCCTAATATTGTTTCAGGCAGGTGAGCTCAACCAGGCAGCAGAATTAATATCGAATATGAGAGCACTCGGTGTGTCAGCTACAGAGAAAATATTCACCTCTCTCATTATCGGACAGGGTCGCACTCGGTATGCGTTACACAATATTAATTTTAGTTGTTCACACAAACATGCTAAAATGAACCCTGCTAGATTCTATGTGGAGCCTGACATCACTCATTACGCCTTGCTCCTCTCAGACCTACGTTCCATACCAAACTACCTTTGGTAGTGCCGATTACACTGAACAGGACTCTATCTCTATCTGCAATAGGCTGAGATAGGCTTGGTTATTGAAGTGCCGTGTGCGGCCGGTACTTAAAAATAATAGCCCCACTGCATCTCTCCCCGTTCATGTCATAAAATGCGACTAAGGGATAAGGATGAGATGCCGTGCTATAGGTCGACAGGATAGCCACCTCTCACCTAGGCGCGGTCCTTCCACCGAGTCACGCAGCAGGTGGGTTTTCGTGCCTTACTTGCTGCTTGATCGATTGAATCTTGTTCGAATACTGTGCGAAACGTTGTGGTCGGTGTTGTGCTGTAATTTACCAGAGTTCTTGCAGCACAACACTGATTACTCTGCTTACCTTACATTCTGCTTGATGCTATCTTGTTCAAACCATTGAGCGATCACAGTAGATCTATTTATGTCGCAGTGATAATAGGGCTCAGGGGCTCTAACTCTTAACATCAAATAATGCTTGGTGAAGCTATTGGAGGCTAAATTCTATGGATTTCTATTTACATAGTGAGGCGCTGTAGGAGAGAAAGATTCGCCACTCGCTAATATCATGCTTGTCTGAAATATTATCCTACTTGCAATGGACCCGGATGTGTTTGGCGAAGACAATGAGCGATGTGTTCGTCACCTGCCCGCTTACACCATAGATCAGTGGTGCCCAAATGGTCGATTGCTGAAAATATGTAGAGCAAAAAGTGACTTGTAGAAACATCAAAGAAATTCATAATATTTGATGTGACTAACATTTTCCGGGTGGGCAAGGATTAGAAAGGTGTGGAACTAAGCTTGCGATGGTTTCACCGAACATATCCGGGCCCATCGGCAGTATAGGAGGGTGTTAATCGAGGTCGGGACTAGCGAGTGGTCACTCTAAATTTCCCGCGCATGCTTCACGTTTCGGCTCGCATCAAGCCCTCGTCAGCTAGTCTGCGTTGACTAGGACGCGGGGAACCACCAGTCCCGCTCTCGACCTCCCTCTCTCTACCTATCCATATTCTGTAGGATGCTTCCAGTGACGTTTTCGAAGCCTTCTCCATATATGACCCTTACAGGACCCGTAACAAATATAAAGGATGTAATGAACATATCTTTCATTTCAAACAAAAATGATTAAAAATTATTGAACAACGAAAACGTTTTGTACAAGTGTCGATCTCACAACCCTTAATTTTTTGTAAGGAGATCTTCATTGAAAAAAGTATGGACACCACTGCCATAGATACTACAATCAGAATTGTTCTCTTTCAGGAACATAAAGAACATTGAAGAAGTTCTAACAATGATGAAAACACTTAAAGTGAACGTATCAGTAGAGACGCACGTCGCCATAACTAAAGCGCATGTGTTGAACAAAGATGAAGAGAGCGCTTTAAAGCAGCTTGAGACAGCTCGGAGTAATGGCTTTCAAATTCAGGAGAGTCACATAATGGAGATTGTCAAATGCGCTGCCGTCCAGAGACTGAACTCTGCGATACCTAAGGTATAATTTGGCTATGAAAGTTTTGTTTTATGCAACCTCATCATCATCATCAGCCTGTATCGGTCCACTGCTGGACATAGACCTCTCCCAAGGCACGCCACCATACGCGGTCTTCCGCTCTTCTCATCCATCCACTCCCGGCTACCTTTTTTAGGTCATCTGTCCACCTAGCCGTTATGCAATTTACTAGGCTTTATATATTAGGTCTTTCATTAGTAGGTAACGATACGCTAAGGGGTGTATGTGTATCAGATACTGATCACGTTCCCATACCAATTTTTTTTTATGATTTAAAAAACCTACTCACTCCTTAAAATTTAATACGTGAAGTGCGCGTATTTCATCTTAATAAGTATGTTTTTTATATTGTAAAAAAAAAATTGGTATGGGAACGTGATCAGTATCTGATACACACATACACCCCTTAGCGTATCGTTACCTACTATTGAAAGACCTTATATATATATTGGCTTCTATTTCACATTACTTTCTTTTTAACAAGGTTCAATGCCATATAGACATAATAGTATTCACTTACCATTTAAAATAAGCGTCCACATATCCGCTTCCGACAGATCAGATCAAACAGATTTTACTATTCTTTGTATGCATAGAAATGTGTTCATCCGCACCAGAAGTACCACACGCATTGGACTGTCGGCAAGGCCAAGGTGCTGATGACATGAAAATTTGGATGAAAATGAAATTCGCGTCGGTAATCTGATTCCTGCAGATATAGTGGACGCCGGAGCTATCTCTAAAAGTCTAAAGGATGCCAATCGACCTTTAAGCGCAAACTTTGCACTCGGTGGAAATATATCGACAGGGAATGTGTGAACTTTACACTGCATGATACACTTTTCAGATTTTAAAATACTTGCCAGAGAAAACCCTTTCGACTCCGTCAATATCGGCTTACATGCAGAGTGTAACGACGCAACTGGTGTATCTGAACTGTCCCCTTGCTGCTCTGGAGGTATACAAGTGCCTACCGCTGCCTTCGTTCGGGCCCAAGGACGATCCTGGATTGCACGGGAGGGGCTTGGTCAGGGATTGTGTGAAGGCATCCGTGGTAAGAAAAATATTTTTCTAATTATATACACGGTGTTGCAACCCCAACCGTAAAACCCGAAAGGGGGTGATTCTGTACGTCAAATAGAACAACTTTTGTTCTACGACTTTTTTATTTGAAGAAAAAAATATTTTTTTTCTCCATACATTTTGAGAATAGGTATTTAAAATTTGTATGGAAAAAATAATTGATTTTTTTGTTTCAAAATTGTTTTTTCTTCACAGAAGTTCTTTGGTTTCACATATAGAACAACCCCCTTATGTCAGTTAAAAATATTACGGGGGTAACTGCAACACCGTGTACATATGCCAAAGTGTGAAATGGGGGCGCTGGACGGGACTTCAGGCAAAAATAACACATCATATTTGAAATGTGATTTACGTCTGGGACTAATTTGCAGATTATGTCATTAGAAAATTAAAATGGCGATGTTTTTTATTTCCCTTGTGCATATTGTTGGATTTGAAGTGAGCGGAGCAGGGTTGGGGCCTCCTGAATATGAATATGAATATGTATGCCAGGTATATGCATAGGTACAGACGACTGCTCTCATTTGTCACACTTCAGGAACCCTGTCAAAATAAAATATATGATTATTTGTAAAATTTTGCAGGGGTAATGAGTGAATGTTAATTTGACAAGGTTCCTAAAGTGAGAAATGAGGGCAGTCGTGTGTACATAATATGTCCGTCGGTCGGAGGATTATTATTATTTTCTGAATGGTCCGCCAGCCGTCGGGCGTGATAGCAGCGATCAGTCAGGAGTTGATGTCGACGGGTCGCAACGGGATAGCGCTGCAGAACGCGTGCGAGGCGGCTCTGCAGCAGGGCCGCACGCCGCTCGCGCTCAACCTGTTCGCGCGCATGAAGCAGGCCGACCTGCCCCTACGCCCTCACTACTTCTGGCCCATCTTGGCTGTCAACTGCAAGAGCTATGGCGAGAAAGGTATCGTTTTACTAAAATATGCCATTGCGAAGTTTTGTTTACATCACTGTGACAGTGTGCAACCAGTTGAAAGTTAGGTCAGGTTCGAGTGTCAAAATGCAGAACTTGTTGTCAGGATAAAAAAAAAACAGAACTTGTCAACCATGCGGTTTTATTCAGCCCGTAACGCCAAACAAATGTTGGATTTGGCCTTTTGGTATGGCTAGTAGAACTATATATGAGTTACACATTGAACAAATTTGGATTAGTGGTTCAATAAATTGTTCACAATTAATGGCTCTATCGCCAGGTTATTTTGCAATAGGGAACTAAATTACTCAAGTCTCTTACTTCTCCATCGTCATCAGTCCTTAGCAAGTCGAAAAGTTATACCTGCACGATGGTTCGCATGCGGTGCGTGACAACACACCGCAGATTTCACGAATATATATGTTATCTCTATTACTGCACATGGCACATTGATAATTTTGATGACCTCCTGCTTCTCTCAGGTAATACGACGTCTCAATTCTTTTCAAATTTCTTCTAAATTTGCAGGATTGCTTAGCACGCTCTCCACGATGGTATCGATGGAGGTGCCGCCCGACTACGACACGATACTAGAATATGTTCTGCCTCACGTCAGCTTCAGCTCTCCTCAGAACCTCATGAAGAAGTTGCTCGACTGTGGTCTGACCGTATCCGATGTCCTCACTCCGATGGTGAACATCCTGGTCGGAACGGGGCAGGTCAGGGCTGCTAGTGAACTCTGTGAGTACATTGTCCTACTATATCAAGCTAGCTTTTGTTTGGATCTTCGCTGATAATGATGATAATTTCTTTCCAATGGATGGTTACAGGATACTTTGCCACGTAGAGAATTCACGATTTTACATAGGTTTTAGGATAGTTACTAGAATTTTTAAACTAAGGAAACGAAAATGCTTGAAATTAGAATAATACGAGAGCAGACAAACCTCGTGCATTATACAAATTATGAAAACATGGTGCAGTTACATCCACAATTTTTTATCTTACTTTATTTTCAGGTGAGCTTTTTGAAGGAAAAATTGACTCGGATAAGTTAATAGACCCACTTATAAAGGGCTACCTCACCAACAAAGATATACATTCCACGTTGTACATACTTGAGCAGATCTCTAAGAAAGCTGTGCAGAAAAATAAAGACTGGCTCGGCCATTTTCTGTGCAAGTTTGTAACGAACAAGAAAATTAAGCATGACAGGACCGATTTCGTCGACTTGGTGAAGGTAATTTTGATTTGATTGCGTTTTATTTAAGTTGATATACAACTGACAATGTATTTTATAGCAAATTACTGAATTTTCTGGATCAGTATTGAATGAATTGTTTAAAATACATTTATTAATGTAATAAATGTTTTAAAAGAAAGACTGAAACAAAAATGTGAAACTTGGGTGTCCCTTAGCAAATTGTATGAGAGAAGTTGTCGTATTAATGGTGTTATTGACGAGGGTCACCCATCTTCTCATAAATTAGAGAAGAATGAAGCTTTGAGAAGATCTGAGTATGATATTGGAGTGTAATGCCATGCCAGTTCATCATTTGAATTTCTCCATGCACTACGAGATACTCTTCGAATTGGAATTTTTTTTTGTAAACCAAGCAAGTATATTGATTAATTTGATTAATTGTTTTCTAAATCTTGTTCATAATCATACGTATAGCTGCTTTATAACCTTTAAAATAAATTATAATAGATTTTAAAATATACAAAGTGCCAATTATAAACTTGCAGGCTTTAAAAAAAAGCGACCTGAAAATGTCAGCGTCCGCGACAGACCTATGCACGTCGCACCTCGCCAGTCAGCTGGGGAGCGGGAGTGAGGGCGCCCTCCAGGAGCTGAAGGAAGACCTGGAGGCCATCACAGACGAGCGGCTCGTCGACGAGTCCGAGATGTTCCTAGTGCACATACCGCATCCGGTAACAACATACATGTTACATTTTAGTTGGTATTTCTTTGGGTTTCACTGAAAACCAAATCTGTCATATTCTGTCATACACATCACATATGACGCTTCTGTCGTGCACTTTGACAGCCGATCACGCCCTTGAGGCGTGACGCTCAGTTTTCTCCCGTGCGCCGATCACGTCACCAGGGCGTGACCACAATTCCTAGATTTTATTTAAAAACCACGACCCACGGACTTGATCGGCGTTAATTGCATTGTGTAGCTACATTCTTTGGCTACACACCATAGGCGATTCATTTACTTAGGTTGAGAGGCAGGGGTAAGGGGAGGTGGGGACCGGAGCGTCGGAGACTCAGATGTGTAGAATTTAGACTTTTACTGAATAATTTATTTTGATTGATTTTTTTGTTCAGAGGTTGTATCGGACACGTAATTTCTTAGTAACCTATATGTAAAAGTTTTTCTTTGCAGAAACAGCCATTTTTGTTGATTTTAAAAAAAAAAAAAAAATTTAAAAACATTTTGTTTTATTTTCTACTATAACAAAACATAAGTTATTCTACCATATACAAAAAGAACTAAATGTATAACTATTTTAGTTCTTCTTATATAGAATTTACGAAAATGGCGGCGCACAGGGGAATGCGCCTAACAAAATGCTCGGCTGTCAAAGTGTTAAACTTATAACACTCCTCTTTTTGCATCGGGGGTTAAAAATAAAACGCATATTGTGATCAGCGTAACATGGACGAGGGGACCCTGCGCGCTCACCTGTCGGAGCTGGAGGCGCGGGGCATGAACACGCGCGGGGTGCTGCGCAAGCTGCTGCAGTTGTACTGCCGGCGGGGCAACCTGAAGGGCGCACGCGAGATCCTTGACAAGTGCCAGAAGGAAGATGTGAGTACATTAATTTTTCTATAGTGAGTACATTAGCAGACTACCTTAGCCCTCACCCCTCTCTTGAGCCTGCGTACCTGGGGTGGTACTCGTACTACTATTTGGGGGAACTGCTGGTTTACATCATCCCCATTGTGCTAAAGGTTACAACTTAAACAAGGAATTTAAATATTAATATTATGCATTGATTGGAAGAATATTACCGTGTGGGGCCGGTAATTAAAAAGAATAGCCTCATTACATCTCTCCCCGTGCATGTCGTAAAAGGCGACTAAGGGATAAGGACAAGATGCCGTGCTAAAGGGCGACAGGATCGCCACCTCTCACTTTAGCACGGTACTTCCACCGAGTCATGCAGCAGGTGGTCTTTGTGCCTTACTTGCTGCTTGATCGATTGAATCTTGTTCGAATAATTTGCGAAACGTAGTGGTCTGTGTTGTGCTGTAATTTACCAGAGTTATTGCAGCACAATACCGATTACTCTGCTTACCCCGATTGTTGGGATTCAGCGTGTGTGATATTTATATATATGTATGTATGGAAGAATATTGAAAGAAAAATGTACATGAATAGTTAAATTTTGATCCAGATATTCCTCTCAGCCGGAATGAAGGCGTCCATATTCGACATGCAAGTCAAGTCTGGAGAGATGGAACTAGCGGAGGAGACATTAGCTGATATCACCAAAACTTCGCCTACGTTCACGCTTGACGAATTCAAGGTGATAGATTTCGCTACGCTCATGGTGGAGAAGAACAAAATCCACAAGGCGTTCGACTTGATTCTTCAACAATCTCAGAAAAGGTCGGTAATGTTAAAGTTATCAAACATCAGATGTTATTCTGAAATGATGTACCTAAAGGTTAATAAGTGGCCTAGATCAGTGGTACTCAAACTTTTTCGTGTGGCGGACCGGCAATCTCAACTTTTTTGTGTGACGGACTGGCAATTTTTTTCTATTACCTAGCTAGGGGCCAGCACTTATGGGGTATTAAAACAAGTTATGTTTTAAGTGTTTACAGTTACAGCATCTTAACTTAGCGCGAGCCTGTTATAGGGACGCTTGCTCTCTGAAAAAAAAAATATCCATCTTCATCTTTCCCTTGGGCCTCGCTGCGGACCGGCAGCTTGTAGGCCGCCAGGGACCACCATTTGAGTAGCACTGGCCTAGATAACGCATTTAAGAGTTTTACTATTACTGTTAAACTGTTATTCTATCTATCGTCAGCCTCGGTAGATCAGTGGTGCGGTCGGTCTACTGTTGTTAAGCAACCCTGAGCGTGGTCAGTACTTGGATGGGTGGCCGCTCGACCGTTGGAGGCTGACCGTGGTTCGGATTCCACGTTAAACTGTAGGTCCATTCCCTTCTTACCTTACTAGGTGGTAGGGTTTATCCCGCCCGGGTTGGTATCACCGCACTGAACGAAACGTCGGTCGAAACGGCTATGTAAATAGTTCGTGTTTTCCGTCTAGATCAGTGTAGCCGACATGAAATGAAGGGAAACACTGACATGGCACCTAGTTCACCCTGTGTTATGGGCTGACATCACGGATGTTGTAGGTGATGTCGCCAACCGTGTCAGTGTCCATAAAAAAAAACTAAATCTGTGAGTAGCCCGGCTGAGCTTTCCGGGACAGGAGACTTTTAAAAGATGAATTCTGAATCCTAGAGACTCACGGAATTCCTATAAAACTACTAAGAAAAAAATTTGTTAAGTGCGAGTTTTACTCGCGCGCGGAGGTTTCCGTATCTATCCGCCATTATCCGCCTATCTTTTGTCTTTCAACAATGCAATGTATAAAAGCCTGTGGCGCCGTAGTGTGTGTGACTAATCGATTTTTCGGACGTTTGTTGTATGGGAGCCCCCCTTAATTTTTAACATTTTCTTTTTTTTATTATTTGTTGTTATATCCGCCATACTAACACATATTCTGTGAAAATTTCAAGAGGCTACCTATTACGGTTCAAGAGATACAGCGCTCGGACAGACGGACGCACGGACAGACAGACAGACGGCGGAGGCTTAGTAATAGGCTTCCGTACGGGATACGGAAACCTAAAAACTAGTTTTCTATAAATATAAATGGTGTATTTCCTTCGTAGGCGTGTCCTTGGCGGGCGCAACATAGAGCTGAACTGCTGGCGGCTTCTGGACGCGATCGCGGCCAACGGGACGGCCAAGCAAGCACACAACATGCTCAACCTGCTGCAGCAGAGCCGCTACTGCCGGCCCAGCAACGTCATCCTCGGACCTATTGTACGCATTCATTTGAGGAGGTTCGTGCCAAACTTCATGAACCCTTTGAACTACTGTCGCCAGCTGCTTATAATGAACTTGTTAGATTGTTTAACTTCCCGCTTTGACAGCTGTTGGGTGGTGCAGTGCTGCACACTCAAAACTTTAACCATTTTTAACTTTTTTAGTTGAGTTCGCTAGAACACAGCTTTTTTTTAAAACTATTTTTAGGGCTGCTAACTTTTAACAAACACAGTTTTGGTTTTAGGGTATCGCCGCATGCCACCATTACAGTTTTGGCGATAATGTTTAATACAAAACCTGTAATTTGATTATAACTCTATTATAATTAGTGCATGTCGTAAAAGACGACTAAGGGATAAGGACGAGATGCCGTGCATAAGGGTGACCGGCTAGCCACCTCTCACCTTGACACGGTCCTTCCACCGAGTTGTGTAGCAGGTGGGTCTTCGTACCTTTCTTGCTGCTTGATAGTTGTCTTGTCCTAATACTTTGCTCAATGTGGTGATCGGTGTTGTGCTGTAATTTACAAGAGTACTTGCATCACAACACTGATTACTCTGCTTACCCCGATTGTCGGAATACAGCGTGTTGTATGTATAATTATAATGTACCGTGTGGGGCCGGTACTTTAAAAGAATAGCCCCACTGCCTCTCCCCGTGTATGTCGTAAAGGGCGACTAAGTGATATGACTCCCTTCTTATATTACTAGGTGGTAGGGTTTAACCCGCCCGGGTTGGTACCACCACACTGAATGAAAGGTCGGTCGAAATGGCTATGTAAATAGTTTGTGTTTTCCGTCCAGCTCAGTGTAGCCGGCACAACCGAAGGGAAGCACTGACGTGGCACTAAGTTCACCCGGTGTTATGGGCCGACATCACGGATGTTATTATTATATTATACTAGCTTTTGCCCGCGGCTTCGCTCGCGTGAAATTCGTATTTCAAATGGAAAAAAGTAAGTAACTAAGGCCGATCTGCGTTAAGGTAAACGATAAACCTTCTCAACTAAAGTAAGTAACTAACGGCGAGGCTTCAGGCTGAGCTGCATTCTGGAAGACAATAAACCTTCTCGAAGAAAGTAAGTAACTAAGGGCGAGGCCGAAGGCCGAGCTGCGTATGATGATAAACCTACTCAAAGAAAGTAAGTAATAGAGGGCGAGGCCGAAGGCCGAGCTGCGTACAGGAAGACTATATACCTTCTTGAAGAAAGTAAGTAACTGAGGGCGAGGCCGAAGGCCGAGCTGCGTTCAGGAAGACGATAACCTTTTCGAAGAAAGTACGAGGGTGGTCCCAGAAGTACCCGGCCTAACAAAGAAAACGAAAAAAAAAATTGAAAAACTACCTTTATTTCTCAACGTAGTCTCCTTTTAGCTCGATACACTTTTCCCAGCGATGTTCAATAGCTTCGATACCATGTTTATAGCGAGAACCGTCGAGCTCCTGAAAGTAGCCCTCAACTGCCGACTCTACCTCTTTATTGTTTGTAAATCTTTTACCTCCGAGCCATTTTTTCAAGTTTCAAGGTCTCAGGTGTGAAATGATGAACCCATGGTCTCGTCCATTGTTACGAATCGGCGCAAAAATTCCGCTTTATTATTGTAAAACACTCGACTGAAACATCCTCACGAAGTTGTTTTTGTTCCATTGTGAGTAAACGCGCCACCCATCTTGCGCACAGCTTTCTCGTGTCCAAATTTTCAGTCAATATGCGATGTACAGCACTTTTTGAAATGCCTACCATATCTGCTAACTCGCGCACTTTCAACCGACGGTCATCCAATACTATTTTATCGATTTTCTTCACCATTTCTGGCGTGGTCACTTCGTTTGGCCGACCACTGCGATGTTCGTCTTGGCAGATCGTACAACCTCGTTTGAACTCTGCCACCCAATATTTTACTATCGTAAACGATGGAGCAGACTCCCCCAGAGTTGAATCCAGCTCATCTTTGATATTAGTTGAATTCAGACCTTTCAGAAGAAAATATTGAATCACATAACGGTGAACAATTTTATCCATTTCTAAAACTTCACTCAGAGCGTTCACTATTGATGGCCGACAAACAAAAACAAAAGCACGTAGCGTGTTCTTTTTTTAAATTTAATTTTAATTCGAATAGTACTTTCGAATGCAGTAAGTTTTTTCAAACAATAACTGCCAACTGCTTCTGGGACCACCCGGGTAAGTAACAGAGGGCGAGGCCGAAGGCCGAGCTGCGTTCAGGAAGACAATAAAATCTTCTCGAAGAAAGTAAGTAACTAAGGGCGAGGCCGAAGGCCGAGCTGCGCTCAGGAAGACTATAAACCTTCTCGAAGAAATTAAGTCATTGAGGGCGAGGCCGAAGGCCGAGCTGCGTTCAGGAAGACTATAAACCTTCTTGAAGAAAGTAAGTAACTGAGGGCGAGGCCGAAGGCCGAGCTGCGTTCAGGAAGACTAAACCTTCTCGAAGAAATTTGCTGCAAATTTACAAAAACCGCTCCCTCTCGCTCTCGCTCTCGCTCTCGCTCTCGCTCTCGCTCTCGCTCTCGCTCTCGCTCTCGCTCTCGCTCTCGCTCTCGCTCTCGCTCTCCCTCTCGCTCTCGCTCTCCCTCTCCCTCTCCCTATTCCTCTACCTCTCCCTCCCCCTCCCCCTTTACAGAAAACGGGATGGTACGGAACCCTCTTTACGCGAGCCCGACTCAAACTTGACCACTTTTTTTTTAAAATTATGTTACCATGGGATATACACTTAATTTACAGGAAAACGTAAATGAATATCCCAATCTTTCTAGTTCTCACAGAAAACCCGATGGTACGGAACCCTCTTTACGCGAGCTCCACTCGAACTTGACCACTTTTTTTAAATTATGTTACCATGGGATATACACTTAATTTACAGGAAAACCTAAACGAAAATCCTAAGCCTTCTAGTTCTCACAGAAAACTGGATGGTGCGGAACCCTCTTTACGCGAGTTCGACTCGAACTGGACCACTTTAAAACAAAATTATGTTACCATGGGATATACACTTAATTTACGTGAAAAAGTAAACGAAAATTCCAATCCTTCTAGTTCTCACAGAAAACGCGATGATACGGAACCCTCTTTACGCGAGCTCGACTCGAACTTGACCACTTTTTTTTAAAATTATGTTACTCCGGGATATACACTACCCCTATACGAAGTTTCGTCAAAATCCGTCCAGCCGTTCAGGCGTGAAAGAGGAACAAACAAACAAACAAACAAACAAACAAACAAACATACTTTCACATTTATGATATTAGTGGTACGGAACCCTCTTTACGCGAGTTCGACTCGAACTGGACCACTTTAAAACAAAATTATGTTACTCCGGGATATACACTACCCCTATACGAAGTTTCGTCAAAATCCGTCCAGCCGTTCAGGCGTGAAAGAGGAACAAACAAACAAACAAACAAACAAACAAACAAACATACTTTCACATTTATGATATTAGTGAGATGAGATAGCCAACCGTGTCAGTTTCCATAAAAAAAAAATTATTGTTTTCTAGCGACGATCTGACGGCCGCCGTGAACGAGTTTTCACAGCTCGCCACCAAGTACAAGTGTACGCCGCTCAAACACGAGCTGTTGTGTCGCGTCCTGACCGATGGGGCGGCGGCGGCGGCGGCGGGCGGCGTCGAAGGCGCGGCGGAGACGACGGGGGTGGAACCGGTGGGGTCCGAGCCAAAAGGGGCGGCACCAGCTGATTTGAGGGAGGAGCGTAATAATCAACTGCTAGAATTAATAATGCAAGCCTGTAGGAGGGTTCACGGCGCTACTGACGCTCAGGTAAGCTTCACCCTCTGTGACTGAATCATAGAACGCACTAGGCGGTCACAATGCATGCCAGTTTCTCGCCACGCTGATACATTGGGCGGATAAAGGTATATTGTGAGAGTGAAGTACGCTTGACATGCCCAACTGAAGTATTACAAATAAAATTTATAAATTAAGTGGACTGAATGGCCCCAAAGACAATTTGGTTTGTTTATGAGAGTACTACCGCGTACCACACCTTGTAGTCTGTTGATGTTTATATGAATTGGTGATTCTTGAGGTCCAGACCACTGTATTATTTGCTCGGGACCATTTATTTGTAGGCTATATCGCATTTATTCTTAGGCTGTATCATATTAATTTGTAGGCTATATCACATTTATTCGTAGGCAATATCACATTTATTCGTAGGGCTATATCACATTTATTTGTAGGCTATTTATTATACATTTATTCGTAGGCAATATCTCATTTATTGGTAGGGCTATATCACATTTATTCGTAGGCTATATCACATTTATTTTTGGGCTATATCACATTTATTCGTAGGCTATTTATTACACATTTATTCGTAGGCTATATCACGTTTATTCGTAGGCTATATCACATTTATTCGTAGACTATATCACATTTTGGATTCATGATGTCAGTCTACTACTCTCGCACTGAACTGCACTCGGTCAGATTCGCCAATCTTGTATGTAAGGTGACTTTTCAGAGAGGCAAAAATCACACACAAAAATTGAGCCGGGAATCTAGTGGTTAAATAAAACAAAAAATATATTTTTTTAGATACGTGGTTGTCTAATCTGACCGATGATGTACTGGGAAGGTCTCACAGGATCAATAACCCGAAAAACTCACTTGATTTCAAGCAAGCAGAAAGCATTAGGTAATGAAATCGACATGGCTATTTGTCAAAACTGAGAGTTTTCCGGTGAGTAAGCGTGTTTAGTTATTTCCAGTAGAACACCTGAACAGAAAACGTGAAATTAATTACATATCCATTTCTTACAAACCCAATTTCGTGCGATGGTCGAACAAAGGTTTTACGAAACATGTTTCCAACAGCTGTCGCTCATATCAGCGTTGGCGGAGGTGGGCTATAAGAAGAGTCTCCGAAAGCTGCTGCTGGACCCGAAGCTGAAGATAGACGGTGCGGCGCTGCTGCAGCGCTGCCAGCGCTTCGTGGACGAGAAGAAGCTCGAACCTGTAGAGGTGATAGCGGAGTGCGCCCGCGACCTGCGGCACATAGACACCGACGCACTCTACGACGTCATGCTGCAAGCTTACCGTATGTTTCTATTTTGCTTCATATTAAACATACCAAAGAAAAATGTTGATAAGAGTAGTATTTTTTTTATGTAATCCGGTATGGGTGGCTGAGTCGGAGGGGCCAAAGCGCATGCTCCGACTAGCCAATATCACCTCCGAGAAGGTAGGTGCCATACCGGAGACTTCCCTGGATTGCTGGCTATACTGGACTAGAGGAGAACACAACCGAGGCTGCTATGCGGCCATCTTCCATCCAGTACAGTGGTACCAACCCAGTTGGCTACAATTTGAGCCTACCACCTAGTAAGGGGCAAGGGCAGGGACCTACAGTTTTACACCGGTTCCGAACGGTGAAGCAGCAGGTGTAGGTATGCATGTAAATTTTTTCGTCAGAAAAAACTCATTGGAACACGCCGACCGGATTCGAACCGAGGACCTCTCGCATGAGAAGCCTATGCCCAAACCACTCGGCCACCCGCCGCTTAGTTTTACCATACAAATGATAAATTAACAATAAACAAAAATGTAGGTAGAGTGTTTTCATTTTACGAAGGCACGAGGAGTATGTGGTAGGTAGTGGTGTGAGACCGCGCGGAGCTCAGTAGGGAACGACTCGGTTCGACGGAGCGACGCGGAGACGTGTAGAACGTGTGTACCGACCTGGCATCGAGTTCGTTCTCTACTGAGCTCCGCGCGGTCGCCTCTCCCATCACTTCCTACCTCGTACCCCTCGTGCCTTCGTAAAATGAAAATACTCTACCTATACATAACGTCACACCTGTCTCCCAATGTGCTAGGCAGAGGATAGAATGTGTTAAGTATAATAGTGTGTAGGCTAGATTGTTTTTTTTTTTTTTATGGAAACTGATACGGTTGGCTACAAAATCCGTGATGTCAGCTCATTACACCGGATGAACTAGGTGCCATGTCAGTGCTTCCCTTCATTTCAGGTCGGCTACACTGAACTGGAACGGAAAACACAAACTATTTACATAGCCGTTTCGACCGAAGTTTCGTTCAGTGCGGTGGTACCAACCCGGCCGGGATAAACCCTACCGCCTAGTAAGAAGAGAAGGGACCTACGTGGAATCCGAACCACGGTCAGCCTCGCAACGGTCAAGCGGTCACCCATCCAAGTACTGACTGCGTTCAGGGTTGCTTAATACCAGTCTACCGACCGCACTGCTGAGCTACCGAGGCTGACAAAATAGATGAAAATCATCATGATGTTCAGCATCAAGAACTCTCTGTGTGGGAACACGGTGTCGCTACAATTACCATTACCAGTCAACTTACAGCAACTGACACAGCAGCCATCGCATGTGGAGATCTTGAGCCAATGACAGAGCAAGATTGCAACATATTATGTATAACTATCTGAATAGTTAACGACATGCTGCACGATGCTTGGTCATTCAACTAGCCGTTATTTTTAAGAATATCTCTGATGTGTGAAACCTCTTTCAAACTCATAATGTCAACAGCCATAGCCGACTATCATTGGTCTCCCTCTACGGAGACCAAGCCACACTGCATCGTCATAGCCCCACTGCGACGTTGCTATCGCTTACTCGCTCTCGCTTGCCTCCCTGTGACAGGAGTGAGAGAGAAACACGAAGATTGCGACGGTCGCCCGATGAAGGGTGAGCGATTTCATGTTTCTCTCTCGCTCCTGTCATCGGTAGACAAGCGAGAGCGAGTAAGCGATCTATTCTTTGTGGGGTGTAGGGGGAGGGCAATGCGTACGTCGCAACGAGCAGTGACTGACGTCTGTGAACGCACAACCATCGAACACTGCACAAACACGCTGAATGCTCGTCTCCGAAGTTGCCTCAATCTCCAATGCTATCACTCAGTCTGTCTTATTTTATATTATGTCTATGGTTACATGCAAGAACATTTAATAGGTAAGGACGTCGGACCTTCCACGTGCCAGCGTAACACGATGTTTGTATAAACGTACAAATTCCATTCGTTACCAACCAATCAGAGCGCGATACCGCCCGATACCACCCAATCAAAGCGCGCGCCGTGCCACCCGCGAAGCTCGGCGTCGCTGCTTCTCATATAAGCATTGGACAGTCTGACGTCCAAACTCTCTAAATGTTCTTGGTTACATGTATGATCTCCAAAAAAAAAAAAACAAACCGACACCACAGCAACAATTTGTTATTTTTTCAGAGCGCAACGATGACTGCCAAGGTGGACTCTCCCTGTGGTACAAGATGCAAGAGGATGACGTTCGACCTTCGCAGAAGTTTGTTCAGAACCTCGCGTCATTATTACGCGCCAACAACAAATCTGTACCACCTGAAATACTCTTGCTTCTCGATAAGGACACTAGGTCCCAGGTGTTGAGTAAATAAACAATGGGCTCATATTGGCTAGTACTGGGGGGGGGGGGGGCAATGAACTATCATCATAACGTCTATATGACGGCTCTCAGTCTAAAACCACCTAGATTAATAAACTGTCTAATGAACTGCTGTTACGTGTCTCTTGCTGCGTTGAACAAGATTAGGAATGAGTTACAAATGTCGTGTTGACTTTCGAATAAGGAAAACATGCAAGCAGCTTTCCATACAAAATTTCTCACTAATTTGACCCATCAGCACACTTGACGTGATGCATTCGCTGTTGATTATTCTAAGGCATTATTATAAGCCAGCACCCCACATGCAAAATATGATTTTATTGCATAAATCACAGCGCATACTTTGCCAGTATTAAAGTTTCAGTTCTCTTTGGAACAAAAATACATTACATTTAATATTTAGGATTTTTTATGAAAACATTTACCTTATTGCATGCTGAGTATTTGTCATATTTGCTAGACCGCCCGTTAGACACAATTTTTAGGCCACCCGCATTCGACACAACTATCGTTAGGCCAGAATGTTTTCTTTATTCGTAGGGAGGTGCAATGATGTAATTTTGCATGACATTTTGAAGCATCAATGTTTATCAGAACAGAGTGAGTGTTGTAGAATTTAATGGTGATATTCGTGGTGGTACAAGGCCCTGACACTCACTTCATAAAATGTCAACTGTCAAAATGGACGTGACGACGTACAGTGCGACAAGGCTTGAAATGAACGTGGATGACGTTTGTACGAGGACGCTGCTGCAGCATTAGGATTGTCAATTTTGAAAAATCTCCTTACACTAGGGGAAAATATCGCTGCAAAAGAAAATGTATGTATAGTACCTTACTTACTTAAGTAGGTACTTACATATTTTTTATTTTACGTATTGAATTTTAGGAAGACCTGCTCACTAATAAAATAACAGATATACTTCGATTTCTGCTAACAACAGCACAGACTAAGAAGATATACTAACGTACGCGTGAACGGGTGAAACACGAGACGGTCATCTGGCAACACTGTGGTGGCGTTAGTTCCACTGTCAGCCACGTTCATTTCAAGCCTTGTCGCACTATAGTCCTCTCTTGCTCTCCACGAAGTTTAAACATTTGATAAAGCATCAACTGTATAAGGCCCAATTGCAGGAAAGAGGATTTTCCTCTGATTCCACTGATCTTAAGATTGTCTCGCGTGAGGGAAGGTGTGGAACTAAGCTTGCGATGTCTTCACCGAACATATCCGGGCCCATCGGCAGTAGAGGAGGGTATTAATCGAGGTCGGGACTAGCGAGTGGCCACTCTGTGTAGTTCTCCAGCTTGCGTTACTGTTCAGCTCGCGACAAGCCCTCTTCAGCTAGTCTGCTATATCTTATATACGAGTATCTGGTATATTCTTTTTCTGTATCTGTAAAGCCGCGTCTCCCTCCTGCGCGTGTTTTTTCGAAACATTACACAAACACATTTGTTTTCATACAAATGTGTATGGCCATGCGCCAATGTTTCGATGTTTCTGTGTAATGTTTGGAAAAAAACATTCACAGGAGATGCGGCTTAAGATAATCCTAAGATTAGTGGAACCATAGACAATTAGATTATAATCCTACTTCCTCCAATAGGTTCATTGCACGATGGTTCATTGTAAACCAAAATTGTTCGTAGGGTTTGAAATAATCTGTGATATATAATTTTAATATTGGCTGTATTAAAATAAAATTGACACTAATTTGCATTTTCTATGTAAACGTAAACCTAGTATAGGGTTGCCATAAAGCTGCAGGTACTGACCGGACCACTATATCAAAATCTAAGAAAAGTTGATTGTCTTTGGGCGGGGAAATGCAGCACCGGTTCTATGAATATTAAATTACATTTTAGATGATAGGTATCTTTTACATTTAAGGATAGATTATGCATAAATTCTATTATATGGACTAATGCCCATAGACAATAATTATAGGCCCCAGAAAAGTGCCCGATTCAGAACGACCCACGCAGCTCGGTAAGCTCACAGATAGTCTCTACTGAACGTTCGTTGTCTATGTATACACATAATTGACATCTGCGACTGAAATCTGCGGACTTATGATGCCTGAAACACTCTGTAAGGAGTGTTATGAAATAAGAAGAAACACTAAACCCTTTTGTTTTTTTTTTATTCATAATAGTATGGATAAAACTAAGTGGTTTTTGGTTCCCAACCGGGACATTTGGTGGTCAGGCAGGACGACCTGGACTGAGATTCTTAACCGGTGACAAAGTCCCGGTGTACCGGAACGAATGGCAAGCCTAACCTAGTATGACTTAGAAGAGTTAAGATCGGCGATGATCTGGTTATTGAGAATGCCCATTTGCTCCAAGGCCTGCTTCTTGATGGGTTCGTAGTCGGTCTTCATGGTGATGGAGGAGATGTCTTCCTCCAGGACGGTCTTGCGGCTCTCTAGCTGAGCCATCTTCTCTTCCAGCCCGTTGAGTCTCACATACAATTCGTTGCCGTCCAGACTCGCCTTCAATGTTTCACATTTTTTTTATTCAGACATTTATTTCGCCATAATGAGCACAATGTTACTAATAAATTATAAGAATAGAGGAGATACTCTTTATTAATTATGAATTAAAATTTAAAACAATACATACAACAAGTATAGGAGTGTGCAAAGGGAGGCTTATCGCTATTAGTTATTTCTTCCAATCAATGTTTGGGGGATAAGGTTGTCAGCCTCGATAGCTCAGTGGTGCGGTCGTTCGACTGTTGTTAAGCAACCCTGAGCGCGGTCAGTACTTGGATGGGTGACCGTTGTAGGCTGACTGTGGTTCGGATTCTGCGTAAAACTGTAGGTACCTTCCCTTCTTACCTTACTAGGTACAGTGTGGGGCCGGTGCTTTAAAAGAATAGCCCCACTGCATCTCTCCCCGTGTATGTCGTAAAAGGCGACTAAGGGATATGATCCCTTCTTATATTACTAGGTGGTAGTTCACCCGGTGTTATGGGCTGACATCACGGATGTTGTAGGTGATGTAGACGGGTTTACTCCGCCCGGGTTGGAACAACCGCACTGAATGAAACGTCGGTCGAAACGGCTATGTAAATAGTTCGTGTTTTCCATCCAGCTCAGTGCAGCCGACATGAAATGAAGGGAAGCACTGATATGGTACCTAGTTCACCCGGTGTTATGGGCTGACATCATGGATGTAGGTGATTTAAGCAACCGTGTCAGATTCCATAAAAAAAGGTACATTGAAGTGAATGTGAAATTCAGAGTTAAATACCTATAGGTATTTATAGAATACTTTATGGCTCCAATGACATTTTAGACAACAAAAGTACAGTGAGCACAGCACGTAAGGCGCAGAAGCGAGCATATAGAGAGCAAAGAGGTTTCTTTTAAGCCACGTCTCCTGCACATGTTTTTTCGAAACATTACACAAGAAACATGAAACAAAAACATTATTTATCTATGGTTTTCATACAAATGTGGATGGCCACGCCCCAATGTTTCGATGTTTCTGTATAATGTTTCGAAAAAAACATTCACAGGAGACCCGTCTTAAGATTTACCAAATGTAAGTAGGTAGGTAGTAGTAGTAGCAAGGTAGGTATAGGTTTGCCGTTTGCGGGACGTACCTGCAGGAGTTTCAGTTTACTGCTGGCCTCCAGCACCGCACTCTCGGTAGGGGCGAGCTTCTCACGCACCAACTCCAGCTCCGTTTCCAGAGCCTTCTTTTTTTCAGCACCTAAAATACATTTTCTTAAAACCCGGTCAGATCTGTAAATCGATGCTATGCAAAGCCCCGATTGGTGATTCATACTTAATTTTTCACCAGAATATTTGATGCATCCGTGGCATATATATTTTTCTTTGGAATCGTGACGTGGTATCGTTCCACCTACCTAGGTATCTAACGATGGCCATGAGTATTCTCTAATGCACGGGGACTGCAAATGCCACGCCGCCGCCGGCCTGATAGGAGCCTTTTCACACCCCTTTTGAAAAATCCCAATTCCAGCCAAGACACCAAATATTACTCAAGTATACCAGACGTTACCGCTGTAAACGAGATTTTACTATCTCAAGGCACTGCCGAATCGTGTTATGGTTATGGTAGCAGAGTAAAAGATTTAATTGACGGTAAAAGTTAAAAATTTTAAATGTGTAAAAAGTCAAAAGTGTTACAAGTAAATTTTTTTTTTTATGTGAACCAGCATTGGTGGCTGTGCCGAGGGACCAATGGTGCAGTCGACAGAGCCAAAATCACCTCTCCTCGCGAAACCACGCTCAGTTAGGTGCCATGCCAGCAGATTTGCGGACTGTTGCTAGGCTGTCTAGCCCGTTAATACGACGTTTGAAGACACCCAGGTTAAAGGATTCAGGAAATACACTCGCCGGAAGACAGTTCCATACTCTAGCGGTGCGATAAAGAAACGATTTAGAGAACCGATGGGTTCTCAAAAGCCCAATGTCAAGAACAAAAGGGTGCTGAGTCTTTCTGCGACGAGTCATGCGGATATAGGACGGGTGGCAGGGAATAAGGGATGCTAGTTCCGCAGAGCAGCGTCCGTGATAGTATCTGTAAAACAGACTAAGCGAACCCTCAAATCGTCTGTGACTCAGGGACTCCAGCCCATCTGTAAGTTTTGGGTCACCAACACGACGGATGGCTCGGCGCTGTATCGAGTCCAAGTATCCTAGCAGATAATGGGGACTAGGTACCCTCCCAGATGTGACTGCAGTACTTCATCACCGGCCTAATCTGCGTTTTGTCAAATGGTCAGTCGGACAAGAGAGGGACCTTGTTCTCGAAGTCCTTCGAGGTCCGAGAGTGTGACGAGCTCCTCCTCCATGGCGCGGCACTTGTCCGGTAGGGTCTGCAGCTCAGCCGCCAACCGCTCGCGTGTTGACTCCGCCTGGGATAGGTGCCATAACAACACTTCAACGCACGTTTTCGTATGGGTGACAAACCTTAGGCCCAATCATCGGGCAATTCAACGTCACTCTGAATAGATACAACATTAATAATTGGGATTTGCTGTTTCCAAAGGAGCAGCAATGTGCACGAAACTGCAGCTCAGAATATTTCTACATTGAGTAAATTATTACCTACTAGTAGATATTGTCTTTTCGGGGCTGTAATGAGTTGCGATTTGCTAATGCTTTGTATCCATAGAATGAAATATTCTAAGCTTGTATCATTATGACACTCGCGAGTGATACTCGTATTTACACAGCTTCACTGCGAGTTCTGGCACCGACACTGTTTTGTCTAAAAAACCGACCACTGATTGACTGACGCAACAAAGCGTCTTTGTAATATTGACACCGATTGGGACAAAAATCAAGGGTATGCAGACTGAAGCGGGGAGAGGACTCCTACCTTCTTCAGGTTTCCCTGCAGCCTCTCGTACTCCTTCATCAGTCCTTCCACTGACTTCTTGTCGCTCTCATACCCCTCTTTCTGCTTCAATGAGTCGATCTCGCTCAAATCCAAGTCAATGTTTGAGCTCGTGTGCTCCAGAGAGAACACAATGTCGTTCTCTAGTTGGGAGATCTTCTCCTGTTGTTTTTTGAGGTTATCTTCGTAGCTCGACATGAAGGCCTCCATTGTTTCCTCCCGTTTCTTCAGCTCTCTGTACTTTTGGTGGCGCTCTGAATTTCCCTCTTCCAGATCCTGACGTGCGAAAAGTATTTTATCGTTTGATCTTACAGTGAATCATACATTTTGAAAATCTTTGTACAAATTAAATTTTGAAATGGCGAAATACCTGTTCGGCCTGCTCTATAAGTTCTTGCACCTTTCTGATTTGTTCTTTAAGTGAAGCTGCGTTGCTGTCCATGGACGAAATGGCTGCATTATCTTCGCGAACCTGCTCATACAATCACGAACGATGGAATTAATGCTGAATGCCTAGAATGTTGTACAGACCAAAGGGAAGCACTAGCATGTCGCCTACTACATATGTAGCTCCGATAGGAGCCTGGTGTAGTGGGCTCCTATCACGAGTGGAGCATGTGATGTAACCATAATTTATGAATTCATAAAAAAAACCTGTTGAGTGCGAACGGTTTTCACACACAGAGGGGAACCCTCACGTAGCCATTTCCTTCTTGCATGCGTAGCAGTGCGTGCAGCGATCACGCGGTCGCACCATGTCTCGCATAATGCAATTTATTTTATATAATGTTTGTTATTTTTATTAACCGTTTAAGATACAACCTTCAAAACAGTTTTCATACCGTGAAGACTAAAACTGACGAATATTAATTTTGACATTGAAAATGTCTTTTCGATCGCTTCAGTATAGTCCCCGATTTCCATCGAGAGTGCGAATTCGCCCTGGTGTCGTGTGTTTTAAGGCTACGTGAATATTTAGGGTGTCAAATGACGCGTATGGACGACGCTTCAAGATGGTGAAAAAATAAATTTAAAAAGTTTGAGTTTTTGAGAAAATCGCAAAAAACCGCCTGAAGTAACCGTTTTTAGGGGGTTTGAAAAGGGCACTTTTAAACATATTTTTAAATATATATTTAAAACTTTTATATTTTTATATTGTAGATTGATTCAATATCTGGGGATGTTAATTGATTTTTTGAAAAAAAAAGCGAAAAATTTGGGAGTATTTTTTGCTTGTTTTCCGTTACGCGAGTTACGAGTCATCTTTATCTTGCAGTGTGAATAGTTAAAATGGTTTTCGTGTATGCATATACTTGAAAATTAAGAATTTTAATTTTTAAGTTTTTGACAAAGGAGGATGGGCATTTTGGTACACCCCTCCAATAGCAATGAGTATTACATGGTTGAATTGGGTTTTTAAAGTAGATCAATAGTTACTATGGGCGCTTCGGCCAAATCGTTGTCCGTTCGGAGATATAGTGATCTGTCTGTCGCTTTGTCTGTCCGCTTATAACTTGAGAACCACTGAACCGATTTTAATACAGTTTGTTTCTACGAATAGCTTAATTCTTCCCATCAATTATAAGCTACTTAGCATCACGCTAAATGGCTTATGAGGTTAGCAGAGAAGTCAAATATGTGAGCGGACGGAGCCGCAGGCACAGCTAGTAAGTTATACTAATAATAATCAATCAGTAAGGGATGGTCATGGAGTAAGTTAATTTGTTTTATGAGATACTGCGTTTGTAGACTCTGTGTATGATTGACAATTTTTAGAAATATTTTCTGTATGTATGTATGTAGTTCCTACATAACTCTTAAATCGATCATCTGAATTCGATGAAACTTAGTACACGCACATTTAGCAATACGAGACACAGGATAGATAAAATAAAATTCATTTCCGGTTACGCTAAGATGTGATATATAGAAAAAACTGAACATTTATATTTTATACTTAAAGCAGAATAGCTCCGATCCGACAACAATTGGAAACTTGCGCACCAGTGCATAGTTATGTACATAAAATTACCTTTCTATTGATATATAATTAATTGCTATTGGGAGCTATACCAGAGTTCATACATTTTTGCCCATCCTCCTTTGTAAATTTTTCAAAATTTACATATTATGATGACACAGATGGACCCGAACTTCTTGCGAGTAGTCTAGTGTAGAAAACAGCATTGGCCAGCCTAATATAACTAGTCTAGTACCTAAATACATTTACCCATTACTATCCATTAGGAAGGCAGCAGACTGTCCAAAGTTACCATATAGTCTTGGAGGTAGCGACTCGAGCGACGGCCAATCGAACGTGGCGCTCAGAGGCAGCGCGTGCCTGCTGCCATGTTTACGTTGCGTTTATGGAAGGCGCGCTGATGTGCGGTCTTTAAGCTCAGTTGGTCTGTGTTCAAGAACAATCTCGACAAGGAAGAACAAGTAGACCTGCACGAGTAGTTTCTCCCTCTCCTCGTTCGGTTGGAGCCGGTTCGTCATCTCGCTCTTCAGGCTGTCCCGCTTCTCCTCGGCGGTCGCCAGCCGGCGGTACAGCTCCACCATGTGCACCTTCACCTGGAGCGATCAAACTAAGTATGGTAGGGATCGCATTCAACATTGTGGATATAATATTTACATATGATATCCACAATACATATATCTTAGAGGTCTATATAATACTGTAGGTCCCTTCCCTTCTTACCTTACTAGGTGGTAGGGTTTATCCTGGCCGGGTTGATACCACCGCACTTAGCGAAACGTCGGTCGGAACGGCTATGTAATTAGTTCGTGTTTTCCATCCAGTTCAGTGTAGTCGACATGTGAAAAAGACATGCGACAAATGAAGGGAAGCACTGACATGGCACCTAGTTCACCCGGTGTTATGGGCTGACATTACGGATTTTGTAGGTGATGTAGCGAACCGTGTCAGTTTCAATAAAACAAAATATATTTATTTTTAACTCACTAAAACTAGGGGCGTACAAGTAATTCTTGCTTGAACAGGGATCTCCGAAATTAGTTATTTACGCTAAACGTCCGTGACTGGGTCACCAAGTTTGTGTTTCTCTGAATATTTTGTCACTATTACATAGGCTCCTTGTTGTTGTATGTTGGTTTGAGCTTCTTTAATAAATCTCTCAGATGCCAAGCCGTGTCTCACTCACAGCGATTGTCTTTTCAATATCTATTGCGGTAGTTACCTGAGAGCCAGCGATGTCCTTATTGAGCTCCTCCTTCTCCCGCTGCAGCAGCTCCAGCTGACTGCTGGAGTGCTGGACCTGCTCGCGCAGGCTGGTCGCCGTCGCGTCCAGCTCCGAGTACTGCTCCTTCTGCGCAGGCGTCATCTCCGACAGTATGTGCGAGATGTTCGTCTTCTCCTGCGTTTGGAACACTGATTCTTGTTGGATACGAGGTTAAAAAAAGTAAGAATGAGGTACATACTCCTTGAACCTAAAAAAAATTATACTGGAATGGCTAGCTATGAAATCGGTCAAATAAAAAATTAAAAAAATTACCGATTGTCTTTTGTTGTTTTTTTGAGTCATTAATTTAATTCTTGGAGAAGTTAAATCCTTTTCACCAGGATAACGCCTCGGCAGACAAGTCCGCATTGCAATGTCTGTCATTCATGATGCTGATTTTGAAATACTTAAACATCCTCCATATTCACCAGACCAGACCTCAGCAGTTGTTTGACCTCAGCACAGCATATGTATTTCCGAGACTCTCGGAATATGCTGACAGGCCAAAAATGTGAAGATTATGAAGCAGTCGTCACCGAGGTGTGGAAATGTTAAGCTTTTACATAGGTGCTCAGGGTGAAGAGTTTTGACATTGGAAATGTCTTTTCGTTCGCTCCAGTGTAGGCTCCGATTTCACGAAAAAGTGCGATCCCCTTTTATCTCGGAGAGTTGTAAAGATATGATATTCAAAAAAGGCTCAAAAGACGCGTAATCATGAAAGCTGTAAGTTGCAAAAAGAATTATTCGTTTTTTTTTCGTTCGTTTTAATTAAAGTTATTCGAAAGTCAAAAACAAAAAAAGTTATGGCCGAAATAGTGAAAAAAATCAATTTTTTCCGAATTTTTTATTTTGGCGCTTGATATTTTGGAAACGAAGAATGATATAAAAAATTTGAGAAAAGCTCCTCTGGACAATTTAGTCAGCTACAATTTGAGCAAAACAAAGACGATCGGGTTAAGGGTTTGCCCTGTAGCCTAAGCTTTTTGAAAAAAATTGGTTGTCTGTAAAATTGGTTTACGGACGATAGTTTTACGTGATGATGTTATAAAGTAAATCAGTTCCGGCGGAAATTTACCATGTAAAATTAATTTAAGTACATGTAAAGATGTGATAATAACTAATAAAAAATATGAGAAAATAACGACTATTAATTTTTGTTTACTTTATATTTAAAAAACCTACATAACGCCATCTACATGTTCAAAGTTGCAACAATTACCTAACTGCTAAATCAAGTATACCGCTGGCTGAAGTATTTAATTTAATATTGACGCTAGATGTGGACGCTAGATGTCGCTCCATGAAATTCGCCCCATGAAATTCACATACTGTTGAGAAAATTTGCAGCGATATGTACACGGTCGATAGCCCGCGTGGATAACAAGTCTGGTCAGTGATGGTGGCAGGGACCGCGGGTTCGAGGCTCGCAAAAGTCGGAGAAATATGTTTTGTATTTCCTACTATATGCCTATGCCTCTCTATCGCGCTCTCGCTTGCACACACAGGTCTCTATCGCGCTCTCGCTTGCACACACAGGTTTAGATGGAACGTTACACTACTTCGTGCGTGCCGCCGGTGTTCATCAATTTATAAGACGTGACATCATCACGTCAAAAAGTCAAAAAGTCAGAACGACATTTTTTTCGAATTCCGTAGATTCATTTCCAATGTGCTCGGTAGTCGTGTGAGGCAAGAAATTTGTGAATTTTTAGGAAGGTAAATATAATATATTTTTTTAAAACCTCTACATACCTAACATACACCGGTACATCTGCAACAACAGTGAAATCTAGAACCACACACATATCTACAACAATAACAAGCAACAACCTTTTCCATTTGCTCCTTGATCTGCCTCAGCTGCATCTCCTTCCGTTGTTTCTCAAGGAACACCTGCTCGACGTCAGCCTGGGCCTTTTCGTTGGCTTCCTCCAGCTCACGGGCCTGCTCCTCCAAGTCCTGGCGGCTCACGGCGCCGGTCGCCATCCTGATGGCCGTGTTGTAGTCCGACAGCCGGCCTTGCAGGTCTGGGGGAAACACCAGGGACTATTTTGTTTTATTGGAACCTGGAAAATTGGACACATGGACCAAAAACATCAGATTTAGCCTCACATGTAGCCCTTTCTTCAATCAGTGCGGTGGCGGAGGTAGCAATCAAGGTAGTCTGATATTTTGGTATCGCCACCGTTCTAAAAGACTGGCAATATGATTTCGACGTGCGCACGCCTCTCCTTACGACCAGTATTCGTCAAAACAAATGTAGAAAAAAATGGTTGCCTCGAAACAAACAACGAACGTTTGCAATGTTCGATGATATGTTCGATGTTTGTACCGTGTGGGGTCGGTACTTTAAAAGAAGAGCCCCACTGCATCTCTCCCCGTGTATGTCGTAATAGGCCACTAAGGGATATGACACCCTTCTTATATTACTAGGTGGTAGGGTTTAACCCACCCGGGTTGGTACCACCGCACTGAATGAAAGGTCGGTCGAAACGGCTATGTAAATAGTTTGTGTTTTCCGTCCAGTTGAGTGTAGCCGGCACGACCGAAGGGAAGCACTGACGTGGCACCAAGTTCACCCGGTGTTATGGGCTGACATTACGGATGTTGTAGGTGATGTAGCCAACCGTGTCAGTTTCCATAAAAAAAAAGATCGTTAAACGCGGCGAACACTGTGAAAGTTCCATAAGGTTTTGGGCACGTTCGAAGTATCGTTGATGCGTGCTGTACCGATCGAGGTATTGGATAGTTGACCAGCATGACTGGTTAAAAGTTTGTTCCGACAGGAATATGGTGATAGAAGCCAGACAAGACTGACGTAGACATGCCTGTTGAAAAATAAATACAAATCCTAACCAGTAAGTTCCTGAGCTAGTTCCTTGACCCTCTTCTCATAATGCTTCTTAGCGGAGCGTTCCCTCTCCCCAGCCTCCGCCTTGTCGTTGAGTCTGGCGATCTCCGCCTTCATCTCCCGTATCTTCACCTGCATCACCTCCTCCCAGTACCGCTTGTCTTGCAGCTGCCTCGTTCTGAAACCTCGCGCGGTGCTGGTACGCAGTCCGGACAAACCTTGTTGGGTTATCGGCCGGTCGACCTGGGAGGACGATGATGTATTTGACCTTATTACTATTGAGCCATGATTTAATCTCTTCAACGTTTGAGTCATTGTTACAAATGCGAAAGGCTTGCACAATTTCCGTAGTTTTGAGTATTGCCCTCTTTTGCGACAAGTTAAGGCCCAAGGGAAGGAGTATTAGCCTCTGATCTGATTCAGCTAATTTTAATATTATCCCGCGTAAATGTATAATCTCTTCTTCTATATATTAATGAGATAGCTAATCCTAAAATTAGTGAAACCATAGACAATCAGAGGATAAACATCCTTCCCGCAATTGGTCCTAATGGATCCCTATCTAGTTTGTGCTAAGAGTTGAAGATACAAACGATGTGTGTGTCCTTGAATGGAATTTGGTCGAATTAGCTAACACCAGAAATTTTTAACAAACATTGTTGCAATATTCCATCACTCGTGTGTGCGTCGCCTACAGTAGTGCTTGGAAACCAAGATATATCTTTATCTCTTTCGTATTGTTAAACAGAGATGATTCTTCGATTACGAATGCGCCAGCATTCGTAATGGTGGGGTGAGAAACGGGGGGTGAGAGACACACAGAGGGTTTGTCCTTATTCCCACACTTACCATTATAAGATGCTTACCATAGAAAATCCGGACATGGCAGTAGGTTGCCTGGATGCCGTCGAGGGCATAGCTCCGAATCCCGAAGTGCCCAGGCGTGAGGCGGTGCCACCACGGTACGCCGACGTAGGTCGCATGGTGATGCTTCTAGGGGCGTAACATAACATGCTTTTAGATCCCTAAGCTACGCAGGTCGAAATTTTGGAGGCAAGTTCGGTAAAACTGTAGGCAGAGTCTTGTCGCACGTGAGTCTACCCGCCCCTTGCAGTGTTGTAGATATCCACCTCAATGACTATAGGTGGGAAACAAGGTTGTTAGTGTTTATTCAGGGATATTGTGTTATGCATAACGTACCTAGCTTCTGTAATAATTCTTGTGCAATTAACTTGTATGACTACGTCCTATCCATTACCATTTGGTTACGATTAAAACTTCGTGATATTCACAGAATCGGCATTTGATAAAAAATATTTTCAGGATTTCGTAACCAGTTTGCACAGACTAGTTACAGTTAGGAATCAGAGGGAGATCACTCTGGTTAGATCCTGGTTGGGTTTCTTTATAAAATAGGTGTATATCTGCCCGTGTACATATATTCCATTGTTTGTTGTGACTGTTAGTACGTTATCAGACTATGGCGAAGTCACAATGGTTCCTATGACAAAAGGTGACATAAGTCAGTCAGCCAGTCAGCGTGTATGCGTCCAGTGCTGAACATTCGCTTCTGATGGAAGTCCTCCCGGGCTTCAGCGGTACGGAATCACTGCTTTCCGCCGACGTACTTGATGTCGTCGTCCCACCTGGCGGGTGGTCTTCTCACACTTCGGTCGGTCATCAGGTGGGGCAGGCTTAAATTCAGCGCCGCACACTCCCAGCTCGGAGACGAGTGGGTATGTAGGGGCAAAGGCTGCGCCTGTCCATTTTCCTCTTTTTAGTTTCTTGATTCTGCTTGTTATTTATTACGGATTAAGTAAGAGAAAATAAAAATCGTTTCTTTCTTTCTTTCTTTCAGTATATGATGCTGTTCCACCCACGGCCGTCGTCTCTTCGGCTGACGTGCCCAGGCCACTACCACTTGAGCTTAACCACCTGGTGTCAAATATGCACTAGTTTAGTGCGCCGGCGGATTCGTTACGTATCATATCAGATATCACATAGCGATATTCTCAGCATGGGTGGCTCCATTGCTCGCTGGACAACAAGACCGTCAGAGTTCACGTTTCACCCGTACGACATTTAACCGAGAGGACGTCATAAAATACGGGTCTCTAAATTTTGCGGAAGGTCAGACAGACTCCAGGGCGAATTTCAGACCTAAGTCCTCATTTGACATAAGTCCATGTCTTATCAAAAAGTGTGAAGTAATTTCTAAGTAGTGTGAAGTAATATCGATTAAACATTGCAGATTCCAAAGTGAATTCATTGAATGTTTCTCAAAAAAGTTAAGATAGGTACGTATTGCATACTGTCAGTACATTCCATGACTTGTTCACTATGATCGAAGACTATGGTCCACTATGGTACAAAAATGGTTTGTGATAATCACTGAATTGGTGATAATGGTGGATGGTAAGAGCACAAGGGGGTTGACCACTGACCTCGCGCGGTCAGTGTGTCCGCTAGACTCGCGCAGACCGCGGCGCGACACCGGCCGCGCCGCGAACGCGCTCCCCTCCCACCGGCCGCTGCTGCCTCGACTGTCGTCGGAAAAATCCATAATCCACCAATTAACTTGATTATTCACGGCGAGATAAGCGAACACGCCGCCGCCGGACTCGACACGCGCACTCACTGTGTTGTTGACGAGTAAGCATGGCAACCATCCGGTCGTGTCAGTTGCAAACTGTCGCGTATCCATAGCAACGAGCATGTTGTGCCCAAAGAGTTTACTGTTGTGACCAAAGAGTTTACTGTTGTGGCCAAAGAGCTTACTGTTGTGGCCAAAGAGTTTACTGTTGTGGCCAAAGAGTTTACTGTTGTGGTCAAAGAGTTTACTGTTGTGGCCAAAGAGTTTACTCTTGTGGCCAAAGAGTTTACTCTTGTGGCTGTATAGAATATACTTGAACTTTTTTTTTATGCTAAGCGCGACATGTGGCGCCGAGCCACCCATAAGGTGTCTAACGACGCCCATGGACATTCGGTCGTACGCGGGGGCTACGAATGCCATGCCGGCCTGACAGGTGCCTATTCACGCCTCTCTAGAAGGACCCGAGACTATACTTGGGGGGAAATATGTGGGCAGGGAGAGCGTTCCAGAGTTTACCAGTTCTGTGGAGGAAAGATCTGCAGAACCGATTGGTACTCATCCGTGGTAAGTCCAGCCTATAGGCACGCAATCCCTGCCCAGTGTGCGTTGTGCGGAGGTGGAAAGGGGACGGCGGGATCGCGTTAAACAGCTCCTCCGAGCATTACCCATGGAATAAGCGATAGAACACACTTAGGGCACCGACATCCCTACGGAGTTGCAGTGGTTTCTAGATCGCGGGGGTCACTCACTAGCCGCACAGCTCGACACTGGATCGAATCCAAAGGCGCAAGCTGGTATTTCGCTGAGCCATCCCACAAGTGCGAGCAGTACTCCAAGCAGGACCTAATCTGCGTTTTATACAAAAGCAGCCTTTGGCCCGAACTTGAACTTTTCGGTTGTGGCTGTTGCCACCTATACCAATTCCCACAGTAGTGGTGTAAGATGTAAGTTGGGTGTAAGAAGTGCCAATCCAATGAAGTGCCAACCATCGTCTCCGTAGCATTCAGTGGTCACCAAACGACACTAAATTCGTCAAATCATTCATGTCAATCAAAGACGAATCAAAGACATTCAAATCACGTTCAAACCTCTTAAATAATCTCTGTGATGTTAATGGTCCTAGAAGAGAGAGCATAGCTCAGCATTATAGCAGCGAACTTGGTCTGAGGTTAGCAGCGGAGGATGAAGGAGAACGTTTCAGAAGCTTCAGAAATAAAAAAAACAATATTACATTGTTTATTAATTTAATTAAATAATTATATCTTTGTTAATAAAACACATTATGGTTTTATTGTGGTGTTATTACTATTAAGTCAAATAAAAATAAAGTTAAATAACCAATTTCTTAGGTAAAGCCTGACCAGGAATATATGAGAGCTGTCAAGATGGAGCCACTTTTTAGATTTATATAGCAACATTCAGTATAGTACGCACATATTGAATTGGCCGATCTTTTTATTCAAAATGTACTTTTGCACTGAAATACGCAATAAGATATACAAAATGTATTTTAATTTAATGCATCTTTTATATATATTTTGATATAAATGTAAAAAGAACTAGCCTTGACATTTACATGTTCACAGCATTTTTTCCATATATCTGCAGATATGTCCTGAAGCAAAGTGTACAAATTATTAAAAAAATTATTAATCGACCTTGCTGAATTACTAAACTTTTTAATAAAAATTCTAGTTCAGAAAAACTTAACCTAAGCTATTTTTATTCGAACGTTTCGTATTTTTGTAAAGTCAAAAAGTTTTTTTTGTTCAGAACGAATAATATTTACGTCCCTCTTTTGTTTGCTATTCGGTAAAATTAGATGCTTGAGATACACCTAGATAGAACAAAAAATAATTACCCGACTACGGCGAAGCCAAAAAAGGAAGGGTTATGAGTTTAGCGTGTATGTATGTATGTATGTATGTATGTATGTATGTATGTGACTATCTATATTCCACTCTACAGCCTAAAGTACTGGGCCGATTTGAATAATTCTTGCGCCAGTGGATTTGTCTTATTCACGGGAGTGTCATAGGCTATATAACAATTTTTAAATTTCAAAATGGCGGACGCACGGCCTCAAAATGTCAAATTAGTTTTTCAAAATATATTGAGTGGGGTATCAAATTAAAGATAATTAAATTACGATTCCGAAAATATATACTTTGCTATCTATTAAACTTATGTATACAGAGAAATAGAGCCAAATGTGTGGCGCATGTATGAATCGCGATTATTCACGATGAAGCGTGGTCGCCCGCGCACCGCGCCGCGCGCCCCCGCGCGACGACGCGACTGCGACGCGAAGAAGCGACATGGTATTATTGGTAATATACCTACATACTTACTCACTGATCTACCGCAAATTTTATATAGATATATAATATTATTATTAGATACAGTACTATGCTAAAATAAATTGGTATTAAATGTCCATGTAGGTACCTAGTGTAAGCATAATATGTAGTGTAGGTGTACCGTGTGGGGTCGGTACTTAAAAAGAATAGCCCCACTGCATCTCTCCCCGTCGCATGTCGTAAAAGTCGACTAAGGGATCGTCAGCCTGGGCAGCTTAATGGTGCGGTCAGTTTACTGATGGATGACCGCCCGACTAAATTATTCAACTAAGTACAACCTGAAAACGCCCTCGGTCTTCGGCCTTGAACTGATTGGTTTACTTACTTCCCGAATCCGCTTCACCCCAGCCAGATATATTTACTTACATAGACAAAGAAAATCGTGTACTTACACAGCTCAGTCTTCGGTCTTGCTCTGACTGACTTTTCATTTTACTTCAAGACTATACATCGTTCAACTATACATAATTTGTATATATATGTAGCAGCGGCGACTCCTCTCAGTTGGCGAGGTTGGCGCCGCCAAACCAAATAAAATGAATGACACCATTAATACAGAAGTATCAGGCTAAAATAAATGTGAAAAAATTTCGGAGTTATATTATTTATGTCATATAATCCACGATTAATAAGATAAAACGTCAATCTCGTACCCGTTACATAATTTGAAATTTCGCGCGCGTCAAACGCGGGCGACGACGAATGACGACACATCAAGGCATTCATTGGCCGGTTGGCTACATTTTGAAGCGCCATCGTATTCCATACAAGGCGGAAGCGACCGATGTCCCCCCCGTCCCGCGCGGACCCGCTGATCAGCCTTTCGAGTTGGCGCAGCGGGGAGTGCATTTAGTGACGCGGTAGCGAGTAGAGCGAGCTAGCGAGCGAGCTAGGTGTGTGTATTGCGTGTGCGGGTGTGTGCGCGCTGCGTCCACACGACGAGTATTCTTGTGCTGTGCGACGTGCGATGCGATGCGACTAGCGAGCTAGGCTAGGTGTGTTGTGTGCGCGTGTGTGTGCGCATTGGCTCGCGAGTTGATAGCTGCATATATTCCGTTATGTAGGTATGGACTTTGTATGGATGAATCCTGTGCAGTGTTGTTAAATTTAAAGTGATTTATTGGTAATTATAATGGCAAACTCCTACCGATCTACGGAGCACTCAAGGACAAGAGAGACTCAGTAATTTGCCACTCTTACATATCTGTGGAAAAGGAGTTGCTAACAAAATTGAGGAAGAAAGAAGATTTTCACGATCGAGTCATCGAAAATTTCTTGTCTGTGGAACGAAGAGTGGACTTCATGTACAAATAAAATGTAACAATTAAAGCTTGTATGCCTGTCTCGTCGTCGTCGTGCCAGAGGAGACGTCGCTGTTGTCGGCTACAACTCGACAGCTTTGACACAACCAGTAGGTACCTATCTACAGACAAATAAATCGTAAGTGAGCAAAATAAATCATTTAAACTAAATATTATAAACTATCTATATCGTAATCGTCTTTCAGTTTTTGAACTCATTGTGGTAGAAATAAATTAACGCGTAGGTACCTAAGTTATGAAATTATGAAAAAAAAAAAAAATCCTTAGCCAGAGCCAACCCAATATTCAGGACCAGGAGTCGCCGCTGAATATGTAGGTACTCACTCATGCGCTATTTGCAGAAAACTTTAGTTTCAAATAGAGATCACGACAAATAAACGGACGGATAGTATCAATTTTGTACCGTGTGGGGCCGGTACTTATATAAAAGAATAGCCCCACTGTATCTCTCCCCGTGTATGTCGTAAAAGGCGACTAAGGGATATGACTTCCTTCTTTTATTACTGGGTGGTAGGGTTTAACCCGCCCGTGTTGGTACCACCGCACCGCACTGAATGAAAGGTCGGTAGAAACGGCTATGTATTTAGTGTAGCCGGTACGACCGAAGGGAAGCACTAACGTGGCACCAAGTTCACCCGGTGTTATGGGCTGACGTCACGGATGTTGTAGACTGTAGGTGATGTGTCAGATTCCATAAAAAAAATCAATATACGAGTTACATACAACATTTAAAGTATGCAAACAGTTTTTAAAAAAGCCTAAAATAAAAAAAAATAAGTTATAAAAAACTAAAACCCGACTACGTACAAGCTAATTATGAAAATCGTTTAAATAAAAAAAATAGTTTTATAAAATTAAAACCCGGCTACGAAAAAGCAAATTATGAAAATAGTTTAACTATAACTAAAAATAACAAAATAATGTTTTCCATATAATTTATCAGATACAGCAATTCTCTTTTTATATTGATTTTACCTTAGCACTAACTCTATAAATTTTGATAAATTTATTATTTTTAACGTTCTAAATATAGAGCCGTGGTCGGGCGTTCTTCGTTCAACAAGACAAGTGAGACCGTCGTCGTTGTGCATTATAGCCGTTGACGTTCGGTATGTACCTATGTATCTACTTATAATAATTTTAGATTGGCTCTGACTGATCTTACAAAAAGATGCCAGTATGACACAATGGCGATGGCCGTCCTAAGTTCCGCGCTTTAATAATGCACGACGACGGCCTCACTTGTCTTGTTGAACGAAGAACGCCCGACCACGGCTCTATATTTAGAAGGTTAAAAATAATAAATTTATCAAAATTTATAGAGTTAGTGCTAAGGTAAAATCAATATAAAAAGAGAATTGCTGTATCTGATAAATTATATGGAAAACATTATTTTGTTATTTTTAGTTATAGTTAAACTATTTTCATAATTTGCTTTTTCGTAGCCGGGTTTTAGTTTTTTATAACTATTTTTTTTATTTAAACGATTTCCATAATTAGCTTGTACGTAGTCGGGTTTTAGTTTTTTATAACTTATTACCTAATTGTACATTACGGCGGCCAATTCATGACAATCTCACTACAATGACATAACGTTTTACCTAAATGTCAGTTCAGAAGCAATTTTGACATTGACCACAGATTATCAAGCATCAAACCTATTTGTGGCCAGTGTAAGAAATTAGTTCCAACGAAATTGCGCAATATGGCGACCCCTCATATATTCCTGGTCAGGCTTTACTTAAAAAATCTGTCAAGTGCGAGTTTTACTCGCGCACGGAGGTTTCCGTATCTATCCGCTATCAATATCTTTTGTCTTCAACAATGCAATGTATAAAAGCCTGTGGCGCCATCTATTATTCAGTAGAATGACTAATCGATTTTTCGCACGTTTGTTGTATGTAGCCCGCCTTAATTTTTAACATTTTCTTATTTTTCTTATTTGTTTTTATATCCGCCATAGTAACACATATTCTGTGAAAATTTCAACGGGCTACCTATTACGGTTCAAGAGATACAGCCACAGAACTCCTCCTTCTCCTTCTCTGATCTGTGGATACAGCCCTCGGACAGACGGACGGACGGACGGCGGAGGCTTAGTAATAGGCTTCCGTAGGAGATACGGAAACCTAAAAACGAGTTCAAAATGTACCAATTTCTAAGAAAGGAAATTAATATATTAGGTCCTAGTTCGATAGGATTAGATCTTGACTGTCGCCGTTCTGGGTGCAGCAGATGGCAAACGGTCGGCATTGTCGCCGATCTTGGACTGCAGCTTGCCGACGAGGGTCTTGAGTGCGGCGCGGTCCAGCTTGCCGCTCACAGTCTGCGGCAATGCCGGCACGAACAGCACGCCCCCCGCCAGCTGCTTGTAGTGGCTCAGCTTAGCTGCAAACATAATTAGCTCAGTTTAACCTTTAATTCCGCGAGTGCCACTTTAGTGCCACGCGCAGACAAGGCGTATCTCCTACGCCGTCACTTAGTAATAATGACCTGTCAGTATGTGATGTGTTTTCTTCAGTGGGTAGTCTGGGAATAGTTTTCTATTGATTTTTTATTTTATTTATTTGGCCAAAAACAAACCGAAACAAACAAGACAAGAAAATACAGAAAGATACAAACAATAATTCAAGTTTGTCTACAGAATCGTTAGGCACGGATTACACATAACAAAAAAATATAGTGGCAGCAATGCATAAAAGTGTAGCCGGCAAGAACGAAGGCAAGCACGGACATGGCACCTAGTTCACCAAGGTGTTATGGACTGACATCACGGATGTAGTAGATGATGTAGCCAACCGTGTCAGTTTTCATAAAAAAAATGGGGACCACCTTAATTTTTTAATTTTGCTTTTTAATTATTTGATGGCATATCCGCTATAATAATAATGTACCTACATATTATGTGGAAATTTAAACCGGCTGCCTATTACCGTTTAAAAGATGCAGCCCTCGGTTGGACGGACATACAGACAGACAGACCGGTGTAGGCTTAACACTAGCCTTCCGTATGGATGCGAAACCCTAAAAAAATGCTATTTTATTTATTCGTAGTAGAGACGCTGCGAGCAAAGTATAAATGATCTCACCATTGACGGTGTCGTGTACTTGTTGCGCGGTGACTGCGGCTCCAGGCCTGGGCTCCACCAGCGCGGCCAGCCCGCCGTCCGTCATGCACACCCCCGCCTTAGCCACCCCCGCCACCTCCGCTATCACCCCCTCCACCTCCAGCGGGTAGATCTGCGGAAATGTTCAAAATAATTTTATTATGTGATGCATAACTTTTTATTAAACTGATAATATCACTGAGGTCGGTCTGCCATCAATCGTGCGGCAATGTGCCTACCTATATATAAACATGGTTGTTTATATATAGGTAGGCACTAACATGGTTGTTTATATATTCAGATGGGTGGCTGTGCCGCGGACCAAAAGTGTAGTCGCCAGAGCCAAATTCACCTCTCATCGCGAAGCCACGCTAAGTGAGATTTTTTTTTTATGTAATCCGGTATTGGTGGCTGACTCGGAGGGGCCAAAGCGCATGCTCCGACCAGCCAATATCACCTCCGAGAAGGTAGCAGGTGCCATACCGGAGACTTCCCTGGATTGCTGGCTATACTGGACTAGAGGAGAACACAACCGAGGCTGCTATGCGGCCATCTTACATCCAGTACGGTGGTTCCAACCCACTCGGCTACAATTAGAGTAAGAGTATACCACCTAGTAAGGGGCAAGGGAAGGGACCTACAGTTTTACACCGGTTCCGAACGGTAAAGCAGCAGGTGTAGGTAAGCACGTAATTTTTTTCGTCAGAAAAAACTCATTGGTACACGCCGACCGGATTCGAACCGCGGACCTCTCGCATGAGAAGCCGATGCCCAAACCACACGGCCACCCGCCGCTTAAGATGCCGACAGAGATGCCATGCCGACATATTTGCGGACTGTTGGCGGGATGTCTGCCTATTGGTGCGACGTTTCTATGTACGAGTAGTCTCTCTGCCTTATATTCTCCCCAAATTATAGTCTCGGGCCCTTCAAGAGGGACGTGAATAGGCACCTGTCTGGCCGGCATGGCATTTGCAACCCCCGCACTCGACAGAATGTCCATGGGTGTCGTTAGACACCTTATGGGTGACTCGGCGCCACATGTCGCGCCTTCAATAAAAACATAAAAATGATATACGTCAGCAGGAGCGAGGCTGCGGGAAAAGCTAGGTATAGTATTTATTAGTCCTTACATGGTAATTTCTAACTTTAATGAGCAGCTTCTTCCTGTCTACAAAGAAATATTGCCCCGTCTCGTCCTTGTACACCAAGTCCCCGGTCCTCAGCCATCCGTCGGGTGTGAACGTAGCCTTAGTTGTGGCCTCGTCCTTGTAATACCCCTGAAACAAATATATACTCTATAAAGTATATAAAGTGATATTAAAGTACTCGATACCCGCAAAGATAGTATACTTCGCATATTTTCACAGTGTAATGTCTTATGGGTTAATGTTTTGGGGAAATTGTCCTACCAGACATAGAATATTCAGACTGCAAAAACGTGCTATTCGTGCAGTAACGGGTATGAAACCGAGAGAGTCCTGCAGAGGTGTATTTGGCCAACTCGTTATTCTGACTCTGGCAGACGAGTATATCCGCCAAAACCTCCTATATGCACGTTCGAATATAAATAACACTCCATGAAATGGCGACTTTCATGCCCATAATACCAGAAATAGAAATCAAATTAGACCCGTTTACTCACGATTGGCTAGAGTACATAAAAGTTTCCTGTGCCAGAGCGTTAAGTTCTATAAGAAGCTTCCACTTGCATTTTCAATGTATAGTGACAATTATTGTTTCAAATTCAGAATCAAAGAATTATTGATGAAAAAAAAACTCTCATTACTCGATAGATGATTTCCTTAATGAGACATATAAATAATTTTGTATTAATATTCATATTTTAATTTAATTAAAAAAAAAGTGATTCATTGCTACTTTAAGTGTTTACTTGATTTTATGTTATGTTATTTTTGTTTATTGAATCTGTAACTTTTTTAAGAATTTTATGGTTTGTATTATTGTTGTATTTTGTCTTATTTATACCATATTTTGTTTGTTTGTATTACTTATCTGAGAGGCACCTTGTTTCCAAAGATGAATAAATAACTCTGAAATCTGAAATCGCATTACTTATTCACTTTATCCACCATTTTTACTCGTCAATATTTATACAGAATCGAGTCGAATATTATTACGAGATGTTTTTTTGAGGAAGGGTTTAGTAAGTGACGGGAAACCGCATCTTCTTTTGAAGAAATATATAATAATAAGGTGTTTAAAAGTTGTACCAACAATGCATTGATTAGTAAGGTCTTTGTAGTCAGAACTCTCAGTAATATGGTTAATCTTGCTCCCAAGCTTAATTTTCGATAGACTGTAGGCGATGTTATTATGTGGCTAGTCACTAAAATATTTGAAATAGTATCGATATATAGATATATATATACATTATCCGTTCTTCTTCGTGGGTACAATCGAACCGGATAGAACAAATTATACAAGTTTTGAGAGCAGTCTTACTACCATAGGAATATTCAATGTCACATAGAATATGTACCTACATGTCTTCGAATGTCTCCTATCGTGGGGCGGTCTGGGGGCCTGGAGCCTACCCGGAAAATTGGACGTGTGGCCCCCTCCCCCCTCACTGTCATAGATTTTTAAAATAGTATCCCGACAGGGCGACAGGGTACATAGTTTTTTTTGCATATTTTTATAAAATTGATTTGATTGATTGAGGATTAAAAAAAATTTCGCATATGTATAACCGGAACGGTTACAAAATAATCTTTTTTTATTCAAAATTAAAATTTTCTAGGACTAACCTATAAAAAGGTAAGGGGTTGTGACGTACAGGTAGACAGACCGCGTCGAAGTGATAATAATATAAGGATTTCTTTTTAACAATTTTGGTACGGAACCCTAATTTAAAAAAGCCTGGTTAGCTCATTTGTGCAGACAGTCGACTGTTGCTATTGATTGTTAAGCAACGCTGGGCGCGGTCAGTTCTTGGATGGTGACCGCCTGACCGTTGGAGGCTGACCATGGTTCGGATTCCACGTAAAACTGTAGGTCCCTTGCCTTCTTACCTTACTAGGTAGTAGGGTTCAACCCGCCCGGGTTGGTACCACCGCATTGAATGAAACGTAGTCGGTCGAAACGGCTATGTAAATAGTTTGTGTTTTCCGTCCAGTTCAGTGTAGCCGGCACGGCCGAAGGGAGGCACTGACATGGCACCTAGTTCACCCGGTGTTATGGGCTGACATCACGGATGTTGTAGGTGATGTAGCCAACCGTGTCAGTTTACATAAAAAAAAAGGCAGCACTAACCTTGCAGGCGCGGTGATTTCCTCTCACCCATAGCTCCCCTGTCACTCCGACAGCTACTTCTTTATCATTTTCGTCTACAATCTGAAAATAAATAAAATTATTCAAATATACGTAATATCAGTAACACACATTGGTATCACGATGGCCTATCTCGACATTGCAAACATTAACATTAGATTTTTTTTTCTTAATAGTAAACGCGACCTGTGCCGCCGAGCCACCCATGAGGCGTCGAACGACGTCCATGGAAATTTAGTCGTAAAAACAAATTGTTTATACGTTCACAAGGTACTTTTATTGTTTTATTTATTAAAGAAACTCAAACTACCTACCAGACCGGACAAAGCGAACCAGCTCGTAATATTGTCACCTACGTAGGTAACAAGTCGCTAAGTCTAGTGTGACACTCCCGCATGTGCGGCTAGATGCCGTTATTGACATTCGAGAAAACGTTTTTGTATGAAAATTTTCCCAATGCCCACTTTATAACCTATTAAATATTAAAATGTCTTTGTGTTGAAACACCGGAAATTAGGGCAGAAAAACTGTAATATGCAACAAACAGTTTACATTATATTCTGTTTGAGTTTGGCATCTGTCCTTATCCGAAGTCTCCAGACCGTAGACAGAGCGACCTATTCGAACTCTTAATTGTTGCAGACAGATAAAGGTTTACCCTAAAAAAAACCGACCAAGTGCGAGTCGAACTCGCGCACCGAGGGTTCCGTATCACCATGTCATGGTCAGCGTCACTCACGCCATCTATGGATTAGTCAAAATGCTTCATGCTGTTTTCCGTAGATGGCGCGCATAAACTTTTTAATTTCTTGTATGGGGACCCCGTGAATTTTTTACTTTTTCCTATTTTTAATATTTGTTGTTATATCGGCCATAATAACACATATTCTGTGAAAATTTCAACGGTCTACCTATTACGGTTCAAGAGATACCTACAGCCAAGGAGGATACAGCCTTTAGACAGACAGATGGACAGACAGACAGAGAGACAGACGGCGGGGTAGGCTTAGTAATAGAGTCCCGTACGACGGATACGGAACCCTAAAAACAACCTATGGCGCTAACTTGTCCCTTGCAGCATTTCCATTATCTATTTTAAATAAAGCATGAGGCTTAGCACGAATAACAAGTTACGTAGAACGGAGTATAGATATAAGCTGGCTGGCTCCTTGGGTTGTCTACGCTGCGCTGTCTAAACAGTTTGAATCAAATAGTTTGATTACGTCGCTGTAATCCACTGGCGACCCTACGAGCTAACGGTATAAACCATTGGCTCGTAGGGTCGTCGTTCGCGTTGGTGATCCATTGGGTCAAGTCTCCATCGCCGTCGATTCATAGCGAGCCAGTCGGAGTTACTGTGCTACTTAGGCATACTGTTGCATCAAGTACAACCAAAGGAAAAGAAAAGACGTCACAAAGTGAATAACTGGCTTCAAATTACCCTCCTTTGCGTCGCGCAGTCGGGTAAAAAAGACAACGCTTGTCTCATGTCAATTTATTGGCAGAGCTCATTGCTGAACCAAGTGATTATATAAATTATTTGAGGATGTCCGAGGAAGTGTTTTTAGTGCTGCTGGGTTTGGTGTTCCTATTGATCAAAAAACAAGAAACAGTTTTCCGTGGACCAATTTCACCCTATGAACGCTTACGTGCAACTCTCCGATTCCTGGCAGCAGGTGGAACACAAACTGCCTACAATACTCTACAATAATTTCCAGGCAGACTTTGAGACGTATTATTCCAGAAACATGTATGAGACATTGAGAGGAAAACTGTTTCCCCGCAGGCTCGGCTGATCCACTGGCGGTTTTTTACACCGCAAGGATTTCAAGCATGAACGAAGAGCCAAAGGTGTAAACCGCGGTACTTTAAAACCGCGGCTTTGTAGGTGATCCATTAACGAGCTAACGCAGACCGCCAATGGATCACCCCTGTCCTTTGACATAACATATTAAAATTTCTAGCTACCCCAATATGCAGAAATTTTTGTCAGATTGCGCAGTTCTCACCTTGTACTCGAAAATATTGACTTCCTTGCCGATAGAAGCTGGCGAGCAATCGGATGTCGATAGACTGTACATCCCTCCCGCCTCGGTGGAACCACATCCGACGACAACCTCACCTTCTGGATGTATCTCTCTCTGTCGATGTAAAATTACATGCAATTAGATGCATTATATGATAATTACACGTGAACTGCATACGTTGGTGCCAATCTGTAGAGAGCGAGGCAGGGTCTTTTTCTTTTTTTTATAGTAAGCGCGACATGTGGCGCCGTGCCACCCATAAGGTGTCTAACGACGCCCATGGACATTTGGTCATACGCGGTGGTCACGAATGCCATGCGGGCCTGACAAGTGCCTAAAGGTCTTTAGGTAACAGTGAAATGTGGGGAGTTTTCGAGGATTCGGGTTCGCGAAGTGCTAAAAAATCCGCAGGAATCAAAATGGCTGTTTAGAAACTGACAAAAAAACTAGTTAAATTCAAATATGGCAAACGACATGGGGGGATACGGGACCATTTTCGACCAATTAGGGGTGAAGTGTTTCGGCCATCTTTGCAAGAAATAATAAGGAGGTGTGTTCACCAGTTAAATTCGCGAAAATAGAGTTAGTGAGTAAATTCTAAATCTCGAAAGAGTGGACCTTTTAAGAAGTGATTGTTGAGTGTGTGAAGCTGTGTGCAGGCATCATAGGAGCGGTTGGCTGCCCCTGCGGTTTGGGAGTGAGACGACATTCAGAGGAGTTTGTCAGCTGAGTTGCATGGTTTCACATAACATCGATTCATCTATAATATCGAGGTCGTGGTGAGTAGATATTTGAAGGATATTATTTTTCATTCATAAATGGCAGAACTTCCACTTTATATATCAAGATCGACACCATTGTCGTCCAAACTGTGTATTTAATTTGGAAACCAAAAAGAGATCACCCATGGAAAACCCAAGATTATTGTTCTCAAGCAGCAACTGAGGCACGAAGATAGTATTATGGTATACTTATGATTGCACGTAATAATTACCCTCATTTGAGCCTGCAGCTCTGCGCTCACAACGGCTCCGCCGCTTAGCATGACGCGTATGCTGGACAAGTCACTTGTTCGGTAATCTGGACACTGGAATATCTCTATTGCTAGCCCTGGTCCAGTCATCATGCTGTCCGGCTGAAAATACGTTTACATTTGTGTACGTAAGTATCATCATCATTAGCACCATTATACTTAACTGTATTTCGCGCGGCTATGATAGTCAATGACCTCAAATAATCAGCTGTTTAGGTACCTAGTGGAACGTTTTCATCGTTACAACATAGACATACTTTGTTAAATTTCTCGAAAACTAATGCTAAAACCCTTTTTTTTCACAAAACTCCCCGACTTCGACCAATGGACGTATTATCTAACGCTTTCTGATTGAATCAAATTGAGCGAGTTTTTGGGTGAGTTCGCGTGTCGAGTTGTCTTCTGTTGACCAGCTGAGCAGTATAGTGAAAATGTGTTACTCACCCTGTACTTTCTAAGCATTTCCATAGTGTGACGAGCTGTGGATGACTGGACACTCTGTAGTTTGATCAAGCCCATTATTGTGCAAATGTTTGTGAAGTATACGTAGGAGACCCACTGACACGATGACAGGAGGAGGAACCTCGGTTGATAAACAGGCGTCCTAGTCATACTAGAAAATAAAAAATAAAAATTTAAGAGAATAGTAAGACTTTAACATTTTATTGACTGGCTGTTACCCGAGCGCGAACGCAAAGGAGAATCCACTTTGTTTTCAGAAAGTGATATGATTTATCTTCTGGCCACATATTGTTCTCCTACAACGGCTTGCTCCTGCCTATTATGCAGGGTTGCCAGATGATTAAGTTGAAAAAAAATCACCATCTTCAGCTACAATGTAACTTTCTGTTATCTTTCGTGAAAAGTATGAAAAATCTGACTGTAGCCGATCAATAACTATTGGATTAAGTATAGAGGTAACCGAAGGTGGTGGAACGGGGGTAAGTGATAGGGTTTAACCCGTTCAGATTGATAACACTGCACTGAAGGTCTATTGAACGGCTATGAAATTAATTTGTGCGGCCAGTTCAGTGTAGCCAGCACTAGAAAAAAGAACGCAGTGGCACGGCATCTAGTCCACCAAAGTGTTAAAAGATGACATCACGGGTGCATTAAGTATGTGATATAGCCAACCATGTGAGGTACTATAAACAACTGCTTATTGTACCTATATTGTATAATAATTTAAGGTAGGTAATTTAAGATACTCTTGGATCGTCAAAAATTCCTCCATTCAGTGCGTAGAAGAACTGACAAACTTCGCAAGTCAAAATTTGTATTATAGTTACTACAAACAATTATCCCACACTATCGCTCACAAGAACATTAATATTTACAGCACTCTGCATATTTACATTACTTGCAGGTGGTCTAAAGTGCCAAATAATTAATAATTAAGAGTACTTTGTTATGTCCTTCACTGTCAATTTCTCTCACTTGCCTTCCTCCTTTTTAATACTTCACACAAATAACCAAAGGGAAGACTGACTGCAGGGTTGAAATAACGTGTTCGTGAAATGTGTAGGTAGCTATCGTACCCGTCAAAGAGAAGCATCGCCAGGCCTGCTACGAATCCGCAAGTGGTGAGTTCGACGGCCTTAGGGGCGCCGGTAGAACCGCTCGTGCAGGCCAGAATGACCGTGTCCTCTCGGTCCATGTCTTCTAATCTGAAAATTAATAAACATGTTGTCGTGAAATTATTTATTCAACAGCAAAAATAGGTACTAAATAGACAATTAACTAAAAACTATAATATATAAAAAATCTCGTTTAAACTGTCTCCGAAATGGCCGCGCAGGGTACCTAAAACACTCGCTGCATTTCCACGCTGGATAGCAAGGGCTATCCGTTGCCTGAGGAATGTTTCGCAGTTAGGTACTCCTGACATTTCTGTTAATTTAGAACCTATTGACCGAACAAATTTTTTTGATTCTTTACTCCAAGCACTCATAGTCTCGACGGCGAATGCGAGGAAGTCATAATTAGCTTTAATTGCCGAGTATTTTAGGTGCTTAGAGCGAGCGGCTGATTCGGCAGCGGCGCCAGCTGTCCGCGAAGACGCAAATACGTGGGAATCAGCCAAAGTATCTGCGCACGTAGCGTCCCACACCAAAGCCCTGCCCATGGACCAAGGTGTCAGCGTCATCCCGTCCGGTCTCTTCCCGTCATCCCTACTCAGGCCTACTGGTTCAAAAACTGATGGAATATTGATTGCATTTAGGGCTCTCTTAATGATGTCATTCGGGGCTGAGTGACGAGAAAGTCTACCGGCGCTCTTGTAGCAACAGAGGCCATGACGCCTTTTGTGGTCAACTTCTTTTCCGCACAGGCATTTGTGAGGTTGGCACAAATCACAACCTAGGCGGAGTGCGATTGCGACACGTATGAGTTGTTGTCCATAAGTGTACCTGTTTGGGATGATGGGATTGCATGCAGCCAACAGCCAGACTCCGGCGTGGATACAGCTCTTATACGGGATATTTCCGAAGGGGAGGCTGAGTTCAGGAGAGCGTCATATGTGGCTATATATGTGACTACAGGCGCATCCCAGCCCTTTTGTATCTTTTTACTCAAAGGTAGGTCCTCGCCAGGGCACTCCAACTTCCAAATGTTGTCTGTATGTACTGTGCAATTATTTATTTAGAAAGAAATAATTATGCCTAAAACAGTACATATAAGGAAAAAACAACTGAGTAATATCCAACTGCATATGTAAATTAAAATATCCTCGCCTCCATCTTTTTTTTTTTTTTTTTTTATGGAAACTGACACGGTTGGCTACATCACCTACAACATCCGTGATGTCAGCCCATAACACCGGGTGAACTTGGTGCCACGTCAGTGCTTCCCTTCTGTCGTGCCGGCTACACTGAACTGGACGGAAAACACAAACTATTTACATAGCCGTTTCGACCGACATTTCATTCAGTGCGGTGGTACCAACCCGGGCGTGTTAAACCCTACCACCTAGTAATATAAGAAGGGAGTCATATCCCTTAGTCGCCTTTTACGACATACATGGGGAGAGATGCAGTGGGGCTATTATTTTAAAGTACCGTAGATCACCTCCATTGGCGCTGTTGTCGTTATACCAAGGACCGAAGCATGTGTACATAAATACAATGTTCTGTATATGATGTGTATCTATTATGCTTGTATTGTAGTGTATGGGATTATATTATATAAATGCATGTATATTTACAAAATATATTCCCTCCTCAGTTTCATTAGCAATATTCATACTTCTTTCGTTAAAATTTCGCTCCGAACCCTCCAAAAGGTGAGATCACTTTGTAGTGTTATGTCCACCTTTGCCCACATCTGTATTTTATTTTGTTACTTTCATGTAAGTACCTACTGTTTTTCTGTTAAATTCTAATTATTGAAATAGGTATTCCAAAAACTGCGCTAAATCGGTTCCGACGAAACTCTAGTTCCTTAGCTGTTTACTCTCACGTTTACAATTTTTAATTATGTATGTTATCTTATATAAAATCATAATAAAAGCCTTGGATTCACTTGGGGCAAATGTGTATGTTGCGGGAAACATCTTGAAACATGTCACGGGACTTTCTCTGAATACATGAGTAGAGATATTATCGCCCCTCAACCAACGACATTCTACTTTCTGGACGGGCCCTCGTCATACATTTTACCGGTAGATGCGGTGCGATTGGAGTTCTTCTATATATTGCCAATATTTAAAACAGCGTAAGTGCGCGAGCGCCTCATACATCACGTTACGTTTCCGCTCTGTGAACGTCGATAGAGTAAGACGATTAAATGGCAATTTGATACGTTTAAAGGAGAGACAACGATTGGAGAGTGTGCTGAATGCTCACAAATAGCGCGCCTCAATTCGGTGCGTTGTATGCCACTTCCCGATAGTTTAATTCGTTGCCCTCAACGTGTCCCGCCCGCGGTACGTTAATTGCCGCGCTATGTTGCGTGCAAAATTCGCACGGTGTTGCACGCGGCACGTAGACTCTATGTTGCGTGGGGATGTTTGCATACTTGAATCAATGCAATTGATGGTTGTTGTAGGTACTAAGATGATCTCCCATACCTGAACGACTCCACGTCAGCAGTAATGTCGCGTATGAATCCAGCAAGATCGTGGTGCTTGGACTGTGCCTCCTGTTCGAAGCTGATCACCCGAGGCTCCTGGCCGGTACCGTTTACAGCTTCGTCGACACTTTGCAGTTTATTAGCGTCAGTGAAGATACTTTTTGGTTCGGCCAATTTGATGTAATTCCGTATCTCAGCTAAAATTTTATAAAACGTATATTAATAAAAACGTAAGTACGGATAAGTTTTTTTTTAAATCTTTATTTTATAGGGTATTTGGTTTGGTGCACACAGTGACCATGCCAGCCCCATTGGAAATCGCATAAATTACAAGTACATACCTACAAAAATCTGTTTTATATATTTATAAAATGTTTCTTTTTTTTAATATGTACTGCGCAAACCTATATAATTTTATGGCCTTGTTGGAGGCTGGCTCCGCTAATATAGTGGTGTAGCTTCCAACATTATAGTAGTGATACCCAATTGTTGTCTCTCGACTGAACCCCTCACACACTCCACCAGCAAGTGATACACATCGTCAGGTTTACCACACACGTCACAGTTTGGTGATGGCACTTTCTTCATTAGATGAGCGGAACGTGTCCGGAGCGCAGCCGAAAGGCAACAACCAGGCATTCTCTTTTCAACTCGACGCCGTCAAACCAGGGGACCCTGGGAGGCTCGCTTTGGATCGCCTTATACCATATCCCCTTGTCCAACGACCTCAAGTCGAAATACTCCCTCCACAGAGTACGGACAAGTTAATAATTTGTAAACTTTACCATGTCATGTATTAAATTTTTGTATAATTGTGACATTTTAATGAACCGTCACTTTAAATCACTCACTGGTGGTCGCATTTTCATCAACGTGGAAAGACACAGCACCAATGAAGGTGGAAGCATAGTAGGGAACCGACAAGAGAAGATGTTTGGTTCCTATAATCATAACCACATCTCCCTTTTTCACGCCGATACTGCGCAGCGCGCGCGCTGTCCTCACAGACTTGTCCAGTAACTCCTTGTTGAGAATCTGTTCTCCCGACGAGCACTCGATCTGGAATAACGAATGGAGTTTGAAAAATGTTTAAATTGAAATGCATATTAATTTTATTTGTCAACTAGCTTGTGCCGACAACTCGACCCATGGCAATGCGCTGTTTGAGCGAGGTTTTCTGAATAAACTGTGTTTAGTAGTTACATGTAGGTATACCCGAAACTCGTACAATTTTTTGTAAAACGATTCAAATATGAATTTCCGAACCGATATTTGTATGAAATCCAGCGCGTGTCTCTACACTCAGCTGCTACACGGCACTCGTTGCGTAGTATGGGTATTTTTTTGTGTTATTGCAACGGTCACCATCATGGATGATTATCATTTTATTAAAGTGTTTAGTACCGTGTATATGTGTGTACCTATTATGAAGGGTTATTTTTTTTAGGTATAATGTTTAGAAGATAGTATCTAGATAGCACCTTTTTTTCATTTTATGCGCATGTCTTGCTATCCCGTCCCACTCCTCGGTATTTTATACTGATTCTTTCACAGTGCACGCTGCACGCATGTGGAACGAACTTCCTCTTCGTTTACGACAGTGTGCATCGATCCACACGTTCAGAGTGCTCTTGAAAGACTATCTCCTCAATTCCTAAATCTCATCTCCTACTTCCGTATCCCTAGTTTCTGAGCAAATTCATAATGTGTTGTGTAATGTCTGAGTTTTATTTTGTATATGTTTATATATGTTTATTATTTATTATGAATAATATATGTGTATTATATGCATTATATATATAGATATAATATACTATTTCTCCTTCTATTTTCTATTTTATAAGACTTTGTTTTGTTTACCTTGTCTTGTTGCACCTACCCTTGTTCTATATGTAAATAAGGGTAGGCTGGTGGAAAATGCCATAGGCATTAAGTGCTACCTTCTGTACAACAATTATGTGCAATAAACGTTTTTTGATTTTGATTTGATTTGATGTCTTGATATGTGTCGAAAAGGAATTTAATTTTGACCTATTATGTTTGTTACTAAAAGGGAGCTCACCGTATTAACATAGTTCGGATTATCCTTAAGGGCCGAGAACAGAATCCTTCCGATAGTGTAACGGTCTTCCTTCCTCCCTGTATTCCCCACCAGGGCCTCTATCTTCGCATCCAACGTGAGTTGGTTCTTGGTAGGAGCCCCCTTCACCACCGCGAACGACATCTTGGTGCTCCGTGTGCGAATATCTCCCGCATCAATTCACGACTGAACAGACAGCAACAAGAGCGCCCTCTGATAAATTATATGCCTATATTGCAAATTCATGCTACGTTGATATAAAATAAAACCAGTTATATATTTACGTCACTTCGTATGTTGTACGCTTGAACAGGGTCTCGGTGAGCCTACGAAAAATGTAAAGACATTTAACACAGAGATTTTTAGGGTTCCGTAGTCAACAAGGAACCCTTATAGTTTCGCCATATCCTTCCGTCTGTCTGTCCGCGACTAAGCTCAGAGACCCTTAGTACTAGAAAGTTGTAAGTTGGTATGAGTATACATATTAATAACGCCGACATAGTGGTAAAATAAAAATTTTGAAAAAAAAAAATTATGGTACCTCCCCTACGCCTAAAGTGGGGATGATTTTTTTTAACGTCTACCCCATCGTGTGGGATGTCGTTGGATAGGTCTTTGGAAAATATTGCGGGGTTTTAAAATAATCTTTCGATTTAGGGATCCGTTTGCCATATATTAAGCTTTTAAGTGCTAATTTTTGTTAGAGTCAAGTGTCCCCGCCCCCTGCTAGCTAAACGGTTGTTATTAGATATGTGAAAAAATTCACAGCAGTAGTATATAATATCGAAATTAAAAGGAAAACCACAGCTAAGCTGTATACAGGTTGACGAGTAATAGTCGACCAACTAATAAAATGTACGGACTACAGCCATCATTTCACTGTTGAAGAACTTTTTCAAATTAACATCCATTTATTTCCCCTTCAAAATTAACTAACCTAACCTAACCTAACCTAACCTAACCTAACCTAACCTAACCTAACCTAACCTAACCTAACCTAACCTAACCTAACCTAACCTAACCTAACCTAACCTAACCTAACCTAACCTAACCTCACCTAACCTAACCTAGTCTCGGATACGTCGGAAATTCCGCAAGTTTTAATTCAATACGAAGTAGAACTGACCAATCAACTTCGCGAGTCGCAATGTTTTGCTAGTACCTACATTACAAGAATCATAGTTACCTACTTACAAATAATTCACCCATACTACCGCTCACCGCAACATTAATTATAGCATATGGAAGAGTGATTACTTATGAATCTGTGACATGGGTCTGTGATAGGCAGAAGAACGGACAGACAGACAGCTCACCGATTTATAAGTCCCGTCTGCATCGCTGACTACGGAAGCATAAAAACGATCAAACTATTAGCGTAGAAACTCACTAGCCCCACACACGTACGCACACGTGGGCCACCTCCCTCCACTCGCTGACGTCGCTGACGAAAATCTGGAAACGGGGCATCGGCGTCGCGTGTGTCGCATAGCGTAGGGTGGCGTGGGCGCAATGAAACTGCGTGCTGCACTCTTCCATATAAAATGTATGGAGACCGACTCGCCCAGATACGCGTGCGTAGCGTACGTGGGCCCAATGAGTTTCTAGCTTTATACTTGTGCGTGTTGTTTGTGCCTCGTCGAGCTAAAATAGCGCTGTTCATTAGTGTTTGAGTTCGTATTTTATGTTATGTCATCACGTTTTCATATCTTCCAAGCGCGTGCCCGCGGCTCTGACCTACCTACATCGTGCTTCACAAGTTGTTAACAGATGAAAAAAGTTTAAATTTGGTACATATACATATGAGGTCTTTGATTAGTAGGTAATAGTACACTAAGGGAATTATGTGTATCAGATACTGATCACGTTCCCCATACCTATTTTTTTCGGATATCAGAGGATGGGTAGGCCATCCTACTAAAATAATAGTTTATTGAACAATTATTTCATAGCATTGGTAGGTATTTGATATCGAAAAAAAAAATAATAGGTATGGGGAACACATAATCCCCTTAGCGTAATATTACCTACTAATGAAAGAACTTATATATACATAGTTTGATGACCCAAACACGGGCGTAAATGAACGAAATTTGATTTTGCGGAACAAATTTGAAAGATGCGATTTTGGGGGAAAAATGAAAAGAGCTCGTGACAAGGAATATAAATATTTATATTATTTTTATAATGCTTGCTACATGGTGAGAACGGGAAAACGATGAAATTTTGGATAATAATCCCTCCTAATCTTACTTGATGGTAGGTTTTAACCCGCCCGGTTTGGTACCACCGCACTGAATGAAACGTCGGTCGAAACGGCTATGTAAATAGTTTGTGTTTTCCGACCAGTTCAGTGTAGCCGGCACGGCCAAAGGGGGAAGCACTGACATGGCACCTAGTTCACCCGGTGTTACGGGCTGATAACACGGACGTTGTAGGTGATGTAGCCAACCGTGTCAGTTTCCATAAAAAAAAAAAAAAAATCCCAATACTTAATTATAATTATAGCAAATTAGATGCTTTCATTCATAGATTTTTTTTATGGATACTGACACGACTTGCTACATCACCTACAACATCCGTGATGTCAGCCCATAACATCCGGGTGAACTAGGTGACAAGTCAGCGCTTCCCTTCATTTCATGTCGGCTACACTGAACTGTACTATATTCTGGAATATATTCGCTTCATGCTATTTTATAGCTATGAAAAAGTTTTTATTGCTAAGTAAAATTTAGTGGGTAAACTGGGAATGTTTTGTTAGAACTAAGTCATCTTCGTACAGTTATTTATGTACAGTAAAATCGTCGAAAAAAATTATTTATTTGTCGCATATAATTATAGAAATTCACAAATATTTACACTAAACGTACACATACATGGTAATATAGGTATCCACTCAGTCGATAGACTACGCAACAAAGCTAAACTGATTTTCAGTAGAAAGGATTGATAGATAGAAAAGGATTTAGGCTCGAGGCTAGGATTGCCTGGCTCGGTATTTAGTCTGTTAGTATTTAGCGCCTTGTTCAATTTAGCCGGGAGGAACAAAGGGAAGCGCAGCCATGGCACCTAGTTCCCACAAGTACAAGGTACAATGCTTCAGGTTATGATAAACAACTTTGTTTGTATAGGTACTCAACAATCATGGACAATACAACGACAATTCGGTGGGACAATAAGACAATATTGTCCATGTCAGCAATATTAGAAAAACATTTTTTTATGAAACCTGAAATGGTTGGTCACATCACCCACTCCACCCGTGATGTCGGCTCATAACACCTTGGCCACAGATTACCCAATAGTTACTTCCTTGGCGAACTAGGTGCCATGTCACAAGGTCGTGCTAGCTACACTGAACTCGACGAAAAATGCGGTCTTTATAAATGTGAATGTCCTTAATAATCTCGTTAAAACGTGCCTAGCCCACAGAGGCCTAGCCTATCTAAATGGAACACTCTATACGAGTCATTAGGCTAGTAGACATGTAGGTAAATGCTTCCAGCATGATTCAGCAAGCAAGTATTGCCGGTTGCGCCAACACAGACTTAAATGTCTGTAAAGGCCCGTTAACTAACGACAGCTTAAATCTGCAACTCGATAAGTATTCTCTACCGAAGTGTCTTCTCAGTTTCGTTCTTTTCGATTATTTTGTTTTATTGAAAGTAATTTGAAGAAGAATTAGTGTCTTCTCCATCTTTCAACGTTTTTCTTAAGGCCCTATTCCGCCGATGCATAGCATGCGAACAATGAGCGTTTTGGCTTATATTATGTGCCATTTGTTAGAAGAATTTTCGAAACCAAATACTCATATTTTTCGATAGGATTTTTTTTTCTTTTCAATAAAAATATATGAATTATAACATGCTTAGTTATTTATTTCTTATAACATGTAACTTTTGCCAAAACACGACAGAGGACAATAAATTACGTTTTTTTAGAAGATATTGTTAAGAAAATCAAGACACCTATACAAAAAATATTCTGGAGAAATACAAGAAAATGATGAGAACGATTATTTATCCTGCTTGTTATTTTACTTTTTGTATAGGTTGACCCTGGAAAACAGCTGCTAAAAACACCATGTTAGCAATTGTTTACGACAAGGTGGGGTTTGAAGGGGGTTTGTTAAGTACCGTGTGTGGCTGGTACTTTAAAAGAATAGCCCCACTGCATCTCTCCCGGTGTATGTCGTAAAAGGCGACTAAGGGATATGACTCCCTTCTTATATTACTAGGTGGTAGGGTTTATCCCGCCCGAGTTGATACCACCGCACTGAATGAAAGGTCGGTCGAAACGGCTATGTCAATAGTTTGTGTTTTTCGTCCAGTTCAGTGTAGCCGACACGACCGAAGGGAAGCACTGACGAGGCACCAAGTTCACCCGGTGTTATGGGCTGACATCACGGATGTTGTAGGTGATGTAGCCAACCGTGTCAGTTACTATAAAAAAAAAAAAAAAAAAAAAGCCACATTTTGAGTACATTTTTTTTTATAAAGTTCCCCTTATTCTTGGATTTCAAATAAAGGTACGGTAGAGGGCTTACTTACTTTCTTCTTTTTAAATACGAATCTCACGCAAGCGAAGCCGCAGGCAAAAGCTTTTATTAATATATTGATAACATGAACTATGGTCATGACCTTGCTGTGTGATATAATTATGTAAGCAAACAAGATAGGCAGACATCGCCACTAGTACACTGATGTAAATTTATAGTTGTCAGTTGTAGATTAAAGAGCGTAATGTACACAAGTATTTAACTAAGCGCCGTTAATTATAATATAAATTTGAGAATTTTTCCTATATATTAAGCACTTATTTAACCAATATCTTCCTGCAAGACAGATTCATTCTAGAGCAGGAGACATTTATGTACTTTAGCGATAAGAAAAAGAAAGAAAGAATGAAAGAAAGAAAATTTTTATTGTTCATACATATTAGAGTACTTTTCAATGATCCCTGTTTCCCAAAATAGGATTCCCTGAGCTATGGGAAACAGAACTCTCAACCGGTCGCTCACTTACACAATATCTGCCTACTGTACATAGGTTTACATAAGTTACTCGTACAACAATAAATAGCGTTCAGTTAAATAAAGCATATTATCAAATAGTTTATTGTATCTTATCTGTTTTATTTATCAAATAAAACAAATAATTTTAAATTAACAAAACATAAGTCTTTCTAGGACTTCAAAAAATAATTACGTAACTCAGCCCCATAGCACCAGTTATCTATCTTTTACATAGGTATTTACTACTGTTATATACTGTTCAACAGTGTTTAGCTATTAGGGCTACCGTTGTAGGCCAGCCGTTTGCAAAGCGTCTCCTTGAGTGCGGCGCGGTCCAGCTTGCCGCTCACAGTCTGCGGCAGCGTCGGCACGATCAGCACGCCCCCCGTCAGCTGCTTGTAGTAGCTCAGCTTAGCTGCAAACAGTACGTGAAGTAACTCAGTCTGCAGCTTGCACAGCATCTCCTTGATTGCGGCGCGGTCCAGCTTACCGCTCACAGTCTGCGGCGGCGTCGGCACGATCAGCACGCCCCCCGCCAGCTGCTTGTAGTAGCTCAGCTTAGCTGCAAACAGTACGTGAAGTAACTCAGTCTGCAGCTTGCACAGCATCTCCTTGATTGCGGCGCGGTTCAGCTTGCCGCTCACAGTCTGCGGCGGCGTCGGCACGATCAGCACGCCCCCCGCCAGCTGCTTGTAGTAGCTCAGCTTAGCTGCAAACAGTACGTGAAGTAACTCAGTCTGCAGCTTGCACAGCATCTCCTTGATTGCGGCGCGGTCCAGCTTGCCGCTCACAGTCTGCGGCGGCGTCGGCACGATCAGCACGCCCCCCGCCAGCTGCTTGTAGTAGCTCAGCTTAGCTGCAAACAGTACGTGAAGTAACTCAGTCTGCAGCTTGCACAGCATCTCCTTGATTGCGGCGCGGTTCAGCTTGCCGCTCACAGTCTGCGGCGGCGTCGGCACGATCAGCACGCCCCCCGCCAGCTGCTTGTAGTAGCTCAGCTTAGCTGCAAACAGTACGTGAAGTAACTCAGTCTGTAGCTTGCACAGCATCTCCTTGATTGCGGCGCGGTTCAGCTTGCCGCTCACAGTCTGCGGCTGCGTCGGCCCGAACAGTCCGAAGAGAAGGGCTCTCACATACCTACGTATAAGAGGATAATGAATTGATGAATTGACACATATACAATTTTCATCTATTCTATACATATAATAAAATCGTAGAGGTAAGAAAGTCTGTACATTGAATGTATTCGGAAAAAAACTAACCAGGGTGGCTTAAAATGAGATACTGAACATGTTAGAACAGTTTTTAAAATTTTTGTTTGTTTGTTTGTTTGTTTGTCTGTACGCGCATCACGCAAAAACCACTGAACGGAATTAGACGAAACTTTGTATAGTGGCAGTTTATATGCCGGGTTAACATAATACGGGTTAAAAAAAATTAACAATTATAAACATTATTGCGCGTTTAAAATCACGTAGTCCAAAGTACATAATTATATCTTGAGAACTGGCAGCAAATACAATTTGAATAAAATATTCATTCGAAATTTAAAAATAAGTAGATACAACGAAAATGACAGTTCTTCTTTTTTAAAACTTGAACACAATAGTCTATACATATCTATTCTTTCTATACATATCTATCATAAAATCGTAAATGCAAAAATGTCTATTTGTACGCGCATCTCGCAAAAACCACTGAACGGAATTGGATGAAACTTTTTATAGTGACAGTGTATATCCCGGATGAACATAATAATTAAAAAATATAACAAAAATCCAAAAATCACGTAATCCAAAGTAAAGGTAAAAAACAATTTTAAATGTCATGTTGACAACGGAGAACTGTCATCTCGACGTGAGCTGGCCGGTGACAAATTGTTTGATAAATAAAAATAATAATTGAAAGTCAAAGTTATGTCGCTGTCATTGGTGCAATAAAATTTATATATCTGTTGCCCGCGGCTTCGCTCGCGTGAAATTCGTATTTAAAAAAAAGAAAGTAAGTAACTAAAGGCGGGCCCGAAGGCGGATCTGATCTCACGTAAACGATATTCTTTCTCGATGAAAGTAACTAAGGGCGAGGCGGAAGGCGGAGCTGAGTTCAGGAAGAAAAAAAACATTCTTGAAGAAAGTAACTGTACTGGAAAGTAAACTGTAGGTCCCTTCCCTCCTAATCTTACTTGGTGGTAGGGTTTAACCCGCCCGGGTTGGTACCACCGCACTGAATGAAACGTCGGTCAAAACGGCTATGTAAATAGTTTCTGTTTTCCGACAAGTTCAGTGTAGCCGGCACGATCAAAGGGGGAAGCACTGACATGGCACCTAGTTCACCCGGTGTTATGGGCTGACATCACGGACGTTGTAGGTGATGTAGCCAACCGTGTCAGTTTCCATAAAAAAAATAAAAAAAAAGTAAGTAACTAAGGGCGAGGCCGAAGGCCGAGCTCTATTCTGGAAGACCATAAACCTTCTAGAAGAAAGTAAGTAACTATGGGCGAGGCCGCAGGCCGAGCTGCGTTCAGGAAGAAGCTAAACCATCTTGAAGAAAGTAAGTAACTAAGGCGAGGCCGAAGGCCGAGCTACGTTCGGATAATTGAAAAACCATCTCGAAGAAAGCAAGTAACTAAGGGCGAGGCCGAAGGCCGAGCTGCGTTCAGGAAGAAGCCAAACCATCTTGAAGGAAGTAAGCAACTAAGGCGAGGCCGAAGGCCGAGCTACGTTCTGACAAATGATAAACCATCTCGAAGAAAGCAAGTAACTAAGGGCGAGGCCGAAGGCCGAGCTGTGTTCAGGAAGAAGCTAAACCATCTCGAATAAAGTTAATTAATATTAAGATTGAGTTAATTTAATTTAAATGTTATTACAAAGTCCACGCTTCTAACGGCAAATATACCGTGCATCCTAGAACCTCGCGGTTATTCCCGGCTGGATGGCAAGAGGCCCGATGCTATCACCTTAGAGCCATGGACTAAGGGTAGTTCTTTGATGATGATGGACGCCACTTTTGTTCTCACATTGGCTCCAAGTCACGTTAGGACATCTTCAAGAGCGGCTGGCGCGGCCGAGGCTGGGGCGGAGAGCCTCAAACGCAGGAAATATAGAAATATAATTCAAGATTTCGAATTTGTTGCGTTTGCGGTTGAAACCCTCGGTCCGTGGAGCAGTGAAGCCAAAAGAGGCTTGAGCTGGTTGACGCAACTGGTGTCCCGCCATCAAGGGCTTATGTACTTCATTCAAAGGGTAAGCCTTGCCATCCAGCGGGGTAATGCCGCAAGTGCTCTAAGAACATTTGAAAATGCCCGTTTTGATAGTTATTTTAATGTTTGTTAGGTAGGTTTAATTCTTTAGTTATTAATATTACTTTTTTATTTTTATGAAATAAATAGATTGAGTAAACGATATTATATTCTATCGAAGAAAGGAAGTCTTTAAGGGCGAGGCCCAAAGGCGGAAGAGGGTTTTTGGTTTACCTGAACGCAGCTCGGCCTTCGGCCTCGCACTTAGTTCCTTCCTTTCTTCCAGAAGGTTTATCGTCTTCCTGAACGCAGCTCGGCCTTCGGCCTCGCCCTTAGTTAGTTACTTTCTTTAAGAAGGTTTATCGATTACCTGAACGCAGCTCGGCCTTCGGCCTCGCCCTTAGTTACTTACATTCTTCTTTGGAATACGAATTTCACGCGAGCGGAGCCGCGGGCTCAGCTAGTATTAAATGAATCTGCTTACATCTATGCCCCTATGTTTTTATTTATAAAAGATAATTAATTAAGAAAAAGGCCTCTCAAATTTTGAATTTAAGAAAAAAAAAATTAAGCGAAATGTTTACATTTGGGGGTCATTACACATGAGCTGCACTTATTCCTTTTGCGCGATTAAGAGTAACAGGAAACACAATCCTTAATAATATGACCAGTTTCAGCAGGTATTTAGGCAAACGACACCACAGGTCTCACCACTGACGGCGTCGTGTACTTGTTGCGCGGTGACTGCGGCTCCCGGCCTGGGCTCCACCAGCGCGGCCAGCCCGCCGTCCGTCATGCACACCCCCGCCTTAGCCACCCCCGCCACCTCCGCTATCACCCCCTCCACCTCCAGCGGGTAGATCTGCAAACATAATCGTGTATTTGGTTCTTACGTTTTTATGGTGTTGCAATTTGACACAGTCGAGGAGTAGACTTTGCAGGTGAGGCAGGTTGATCAGTCGATGAACAGACAATGTATATAATTCTAGAAAGGAAATGTCAGGAAAAACCGGTCAATCTGCAGCCTAAAGTAAAACGCTAGCCAAGAAAACTCTGAAAAACCGGTCGATCTACAGCCTGAAGTAGAACGCTGGCCAAGAAAGCTCTGCACGGCGCCGGGGCACCGCACCGGTCGAGACTCTCAGTCATGAGGAAACAACGCAGGAAATGTTGACATTGCGTCAACATGCTTCACCCGACGCGTGCATCATCAGGACCGCGGTGTGTCTGTGCTGTCCATTGTCATTTGACGTTTGGACTACCCAGCCGGTGAAACGTCGTTCCAGGCACCGAACTAAATGCTAGAAGTGGTAAAGCGCCGTTAAAATTGTTACATGTCGGTAAAGAAATGTACGTGCCTTCACATGCAATTGTTATTATGAAAACTTTCAAACGATCTCATTACAAGCCATCTCATGCTATTAATGCGCTAATGCTCCCCACTCGCGTATTTGCGGACATAAGACGACAAGGTGAGCCATATAACGCAAGGATCAGTCATTGTCAAATCAGCTTATAAGCTTCTTTGATCGCTGACATGTTTTTTCCGGAGTGATGCATGAGAAAGGCTCATCTAGTACTACAGATACAGGTACAGTGGTTCCAGTTATGTACCCACTTAACGTTATAATATGTACCTGTGCTCGCTTATAACTCGATAACGTCTTAAGTGATTTGCATACAGTTTTCACCATTGGCATAGTACATAATATTCTCCAGTTGGATATATAAGTTACGTATGTAGGTATAGTTATACCATATCGTTATAGTATGTAGGGGCGGAGCAGCCGCCACGAATTAAAGTTACTAATAAATGTTTTCAATATTAGAAAGGAATATAATTTTTCTTACATGGTGGCTTCCAACTTTGATGAGCAGTTTCTTCCTGTCAACAAAGAAGTATTGTCCCTTTTCATCTTTGTAGAGCAGGTCTCCTGTCTTGGTCCATCCGTCTGGTGTAAACGTCTCTTTAGTTGCGATCTCGTCCTTGTAATAACCCTGAAAAAAAAGTAATATGCGTTTTACTAATAACAATAAATAATAAAACTCGAAAAATAAAACATTATGAAAACTCCTATCATACTATGTATCCGAATACTTTAAACTTATCGCCTTGCAAAAGGAAAATTTATTACAGACAGAAATTTTTTCCAGTCAATCCAGCACACAACAACGCATTTTAAAGTTGCTAGTGTATAGGTTTCCTCACGGCCTTTTTCTTCTCATGTACTTCTTCGAGAAAAATAAGAAAAATTCACATCACGATCACATTAAAGCAAAAAACATTAGAAACTTCGAAAATTCTTGTGTGAAAAGCCGGTCCATGACATCTCTCTACGTCACTTTTAAAATTAATTGAATAAATAAAGAAGTTGCATTTTGAGGAACCAAAAAAAATAATGCTGTATGAAAACAATAGAGATGCACTAACTTTACTAAAGCAGTGTTTAGCCCGGATCCAAAGTTCTCCGGTCACGCCTACTGGGACTTCCTTCTCGTTCTCGTCTACGATCTGAAAAAAAAAAACAGACAGAACTTTTAGTCCAATCCAAGACTGGACTACTCTACAAAAGGTGGGATAGAAACTATTTTGATATATGCTATTACGATTGGGGCCCTGAAATATAACCGCCATCTCGGATTGAATGTAAACGAATTGGTTTCAGAGTAATTCTTCAATGGTTGATCCTACGACTAGGAAAAACATAAATAGGACTGCATTCGTAAGATTTCATTAATCGATATTGATTTTGTATGTCTAATATTTAACGAGTTACAGCGACGGGAAGATGAATGTTTAAATAAATCCTAAAACACACATTAACATTTAAGCGGCGGGTGGCCGAGTGGTTTGGGCATCGGCCTCTCATGCGAGAGGTCCGAGGTTCGAATCCGGCCGGCGTGTACCAATGAGTTTTTTCTGACGAAAAAATTTACGTGCATACCTACACCTGCTGCTTCACCGTTCGGAACCGGTGTAAAACTGTAGGTCCCTTCCCTTGCCCCTTACTAGGTAGTAGGCTCAAATTGTAGCCGACTGGGTTGGTACCACCGTACTGTATGTAAGATGGCCGCATAGCAACCTCGGTTGTGTTCTCCTCTAGTCCAGTATAGCCAGCAATCCAGGGAAGTCTCCGGTATGGCACCTACCTTCTCGGAGGTGATATTGGCTGGCCGGAGCATGTGCTTTGGCCCCTCCGACTCAGCCACCCATACCGGTTTACATAAAAAAAAAAAAACATAGAACGCGACGATGCCAGTTAGGTACCATAAAGGATAAAATATTGAAAGTAGAGTAAGTTCTGACAGTACGAACCTTGTACTCCAAAGTATTAATCTCCTTGCCGACAGATTCAAATGAGCAATGAGGCGTCTGAGCGGTGTACATCCCGCCTATTTCGCTACAGCCCGCGCCGACAACCAGCTTGCCATCTGGGTGGATTTCTTTCTGTTGATGCAAAGTCGTATGTCAAATTCCAAAGATATACAGACTCGAACCGCTCCCATCGCTTCTCGTGTCGCTTCGAAGTTCGAGTACTGTCGGAGCGCCGCCGCCCCCGCCGCACGCAACGCATTATACATACGCATATATAGGGTCATTTTTTATGAAGTGAAGTCCCTTAAATGGTAGGTTCTATATCTGAAATGGGTCACGTTTATGATGTTAATTTTACTTTACGTACCTAAAGTTACATTTTTTTCTGGACATGCCACATATCAGTGCCCATGCATACTGATACACCCTGAAAATTTCAATAAAATCGGTCCAGTACTTTCAGAGTTCTTAAAAAATGAAAACAACTTACATTTACGTGCGCTTCGCGCGGGAGAGCTGGGTGGTCGTTGACCCGTGTGAATAAAAAAGTAGCTCAAGGCCGCACGCGCCAGCTGTCCCGCGCATATGAGATGTACGTAAATGTTATTTTTTTCATTTATTAATAACTCTGAAAGTACTGGACCGATTTTGTTGAAATTTTCAGGGTGTATTAGTATGCATGGGCACTACTGTGTGGCATGCCCAGAAAAAAATCTAACTTTAGGTACTTAAAGTAAAATTAATATCATAAACGTGATCCATTTCAGATATAGAACCTACCATTTAAGGGACTTCACTTAATAAAAGTCGGCAAGTGCGAGTTGGGCTCGCGCACCGAGGGTTCCGTATCATCAGCATCACTCAATATATTTGTATTATGTAGGTATGTACAAAAACAATTGTTTTGGAAAATCACGAAGGCCTAAATAAACACTACAGCAATGGTTTGACTGTGCGGCATTCGTGAAGTTATACAAAAATATATTTCTTATATTATGTATGACTATGACATAACGACATAATATCTAAAATTTTCGGATTTTTTCTTTACTTGTGATGTGAGACCATGCTTCTTGCCAAATTTCATTACTCCAGGTCAACGTAAGTACCCTATAGGTTTTGATTTCATTTGAATGAGTTTGCAAGTATTAAAATTTGCCATAAATAGCCGTATGTTTTGATTATATTGATTTAGAAGCTTTCATTTTATATAACTCGAAGGGATCGCAGACGTTAGTATTCCATATTAATTTCAATTTGATATCTTGACTCGTTACTGAGAAAAAGGAAAAAGGGTCTTGACTTGCCACACAAAACAATAAATTTTTTTTAAATATCATAACTACAACTTTACAATTTTAGGATTTTTTCCTTTACGAGTGCTATGAGACCTTGCTTATTACCAAATTTTATGATTCTAGGTTGACGGGAAATACCCTATAGGTTTTGATTTGTTTGGAGTGAGTTTGCGAGTATGAAATCTGACATAGATGGCCGTATCTTTTGATTGCGTTGATTTAGAAGCTTGCATTTTCTATACCGTAAAGAGATCGTAGCTCTTAGTATTTCGTATTAATTTCAATTTGTTATCTTGATCCGTTCCTGAGAAAGGGGGTCCTTGACATACAAAACAATATATTTTTTTTTAATGTCAATAACTACAATTTTACAATTTTCGGATTTTTTCCTTTACTTATGCTGTAAGACCTTGCTTCTTACCAAATTTTATGATTCTATGTTAACGGGAAATACCCTATAGGTTTTGATTTGTTTTGAGTGAGTTTGCGAGTATGAAATATGACATAGATGGCCGGATCTTTTGATTGCGTTGATTTAGAAGCTTTGGTATTCTACACCTTAAAGAGACCGTAGATCTTAGTATTTCGTATTAATTTCAATTTGTTATCTTGATCCGTTCCTGAGAAAAAGGGACCTTGACATAGAAAACAAACAAACAATTTTTTTAATGTCATATAACTATAAATTTACAATTTTAGATTTTTTCCTTTACTTGTGCTGTGAGATCTTGCTTCTTACCAAATTTCATGATTCTAGGTTAACGGGAAGTACTCTATAGGTTTTGATTTGATTTGCCGGTAGCAAAATATGTGACTTAAATGGGCGTATCTAGTGATTCCGTTGACCTAGAAGCTTGCATTTTCTACACCTCAAAGGTTTTGTAGACCTTAGTATTTGATATTAATTTCAACTTGATACGTCTACCCGTTCCTGAGAAAAAAGGTCTTGACAGACAGACAGACAGACGGACAACAAAGTGATCCTATAAGGGTTCCGTTTTTTCCTCCTTTGAGGTACGGAACCCTAAAAAATGACCCGTATACGTACTGCTTTTCTGATGTATACACGCGATTTCGCGCTCAATACTTGCTTGTCCAAAGTAATGTGTTTAAATACCTTTTAAAATACTAACAAAGAACATTTTTAAAATAATTAAATCAACAAAAAAAAAAAAAAAAAAAAAATATATATATATATATATATATATATATATATATAAAGATTAGCTTGGCCATTCAGCGGGGGAACGCTGCTTCGGTTCTTGGGATCACTTTAACCTTCCCAATGGAGGAGTTATTTATTTTAATTTAATTTTACTTAGATTTTAATCTGTTGTTTTTTTTTCATTTTTAATTCATATATAAATTATTATATTATAATTAAATATATATAAGGTGTTTTGTTAGTCATGTCATTACCTTCAGGAGGGTTATATACACACTCAAATAAACACTTTACGCAAAAAAAAATATATATGTATATAGTATTACTTTTCGAGAAATTTAACAAAACATGTTTGCTACCTAAACATTAACCTGTGTGTAACAGTAGGTAACTTGCATTGTACGGGGTCAATGACCGTTCTATGTTCAAACGCAGAACAGCTGTTTGTTGTAAGTAAGTCACAAGGTCACTATGATTGGTTTTTACAGCTACTTATTTGATTTTATTTTTTTGTAGGTAAGTGGGGTCATTCGCAACGTTTTGACCGATGATACCTTTTGTCAGATGTCACGTGGTATCGAGATACGATTTTTTTTCTTTATTTTTGAAAATTGCCAAAATCCCAGCTATAAACCCTTGTAACTTTTTTGTTTATGATTGTATCAGCACGAAATAAAATTTATTGAATTTTACGGTGTATCCTTATTCTAGAAAAAATATGATTTGATGAAGTTAGTGCCATGAAAAGGTCTTATGACCTCCCAACGTCTTGAGAACGAGTAAAAATATGACTGAATCGTAATTTCTTAATTCATTAAAAAAAACTGTCAGCAATTGATAGCCTCATTTTCTTTTGAAATGTTCGCTAGTTTACGCTCTTTCCGACGGTATACCACATGTCATACAAATAATTCCCTATGTGGCCAAAATTAGGCGCAGAGACAGAACAGAACGACACAATTAGGGATAATTTGCAAGAGTGCCCGCGCGACCGGTACATGTTCTAAATTTGAAAATGCTCTCAATACGGGAAGTGACCACCGATTAGTGCCCTTGTTGTCGTTCTGTTCTGTGCTCTGTTCTAGTCTCTGTGCTCAATTTTGACCACATAGTGAATTATTTGTATGACATCTGGTATACCGTTGGAAAGGGCGCAAAATAGCGAACTTTTTAAAACAAAATTAAGCACTAAATTGCTGTTATTTTATTTTTAATGAATTAAGAAATTAAGATTCTGTCACATTTTTATATTACTCGTTCTCGGGACTCTAGGAGGTCATAAAACCTTTTCATGGTATTAAATTTATCAAATAATATTTTTTCTAGAACAATGATACATCGTAAAATTCAATAAATTTTATTTCGTGCTGATACAATCATAAACAAAAAAGTTACAACGGTTTATAGCTGGGATTTTGGTAATTTTCAAAAATAAAGAAAAAAAATCGTATCTCGATACCACGTGACATCTGACAAAAGGTATCATGGGTCAAAACGTTGCAAATGACCCCACTTACCTCCGCCAATACATGCTCCGTCATTTTCATATACAAAATTTAAATTGTACGTTTCTATTTTCTTTAATAAGAATTATGTTCATTTTAATTTATTGACTAAATTATTACATTATATTTCTTACAGGCAAATTATAATAGATTACATTCAGCAGTGAAGTTGCATTCTGATAATCTGTAGTTGCACGCAGCCATCTCTTCACCTAATGTACTCTCGCTTCCGTCTTCCGTGGGCTTGGAAGACGGCTCTCTGTTCATTGCGATCTGTTTATTTTTCTACCTGTGGCCCGGATTCTCGCTGAAACTGCCCTTATGATGACTATACAGTACATACCCACAGGCGTTCCTGCAGCTGCGGGCTGACGTAGGCTGCTCCGCTTAGTACCGCGCGCAGACTAGACAAGTCACCAGCTCTGTAGTCGGTTGCTTGCATCATTTCTACAGCGAATCCCGGAGTAAGCAGCATGCTGTCAGGCTGATACATATTTTATCATCATAACCTTTGCTGGAGTATTCTTTTACAAAAATATCTGTCTTATATGATTCAGGACGATAAACATTCCAGGGATATCTAGAATATATAAGGTCATTCATTAGTAGGTAATAGTACGCTAATAATACTCCCCGTATGTGTATCAGATACTGATCACGTTCCCCATACCTATTATTTTTTTTCCGATATCAAATACCCATGCTATGAAATAATTGTTCAATAAACTATTATTTTAATAGGATGGGTAGGTATTTGATATCCGATAAAAAATAGGTATGGGGAACGTGATCAGTATCTGATACACATACTCCCCTTGGCGTACTATTACCTACTAATGAAAGACCTTATACATATAATGTCTTATATCATAAAAAACCTTCTCCGTATAGTCAAAACCCTCTATTGCAGCTCTGTCTCTAAATGTATTATCCCATCGATAAAGTTTATTTCAATCATCAATACTAATAATAAATCTGTAAGGGGTGGTCATGGAGTAAGTTACTTTGTTTTAGGAAATATTGAGTTTGTAGCCTCTATGTATGATACTAAAGCTAAATTGACGATTTTTAGAAATATTTTCTGTATGTATGTATGTATGTATGTTCCGCCATAACTCTTAAACCGATCATCCGAATTCGATGAAACTTTGTACAAGCACATTTAACTATATGGGACACAGGATAGGCTACATAAAATTCAGTTCCGGTTACGCTAAGATGTGGCTCCCATACAAACCGATATGTTCAATCCGCGCGCCTTAGTACTATTACATAGGTTAGGTATTTACCGAGCGAGCGGCAGTTGGCGGCGCGGCGGCGCGGGGGCGGCGCGGGGGAGGCGCAGCAGCCGCACTATATAATATTCCTCTTTCACGCAAAAACTACTGAACAGATTTTGATGAGCCTTTACAGTACTATAGCTTATACATCAAAAAGGCTATAATTTATAAAGACATTGTGTAAATTTGCCCAAATATCTATAAATGTCAAGTACTTAAGTCGGAAAAAATCCTGCCTTCTGAGAGCTATCTCGGCGTGCGCTGCATAAACCGTTAGAGTTACACGAAGATAGTGTATGGTGAGGTTGTTTCTCTAAAATAGTTCTAAAAAAAAGTCCGCGACAGCATATATCTACCTTTTATGTGGAAGCCACTATAGCCAAAATAGTGAACCAAAAATACATTTAAATTGGATACTGTATTTACAATGCACATTTAATAGTTTTGAATTAATTCTTATCAAAATACATACTTTTATCGCTTCTATTATTTAAAGTAGATAAACTTTGGCGGTTACACTAAGTAATTTTGACAAATAGTTTAAAAGTTACGACGATGAGAATGTCTTGGGGCAGCGGGGCGAGGCGAATATGTTTGTATGAATTTCCTCCATAAAATTTAAGCCGATCATTTAAATTCGATTAAAATTACTACACGCACATTTAGCTATACCGAGACACAGGATAGGCCAAATAAAATTCAGTTCCGGTTATGCTAATATGTGGAGTATTTTACTTAGTTAGGTAGGTATCTAAAGTATTTGATTTATTTTAATTGAATTTTCTTATTTTAATGTTGATAGCTTCGCGGATTCGCACGCGGGAAATTCGTATTTCAAAAGAAGAAACTAAGTAACTTAGGCCGGGACCGGAGGGCGAACTGGATTCAGATAAAAACAATAAACATTCTCAAAGAAAGTACGTAACATACTAAAGGCGAGGCCGAAGGCCGAGCTGCGTTCAGGAAGAGGTTAAACCTTTTCGAAGAAAATAAGCAACACAGGGCGAGGCCGAAGGCCGAGCTGCGTTCAGGAAGACCTTCAACCTTCTCGAACAAGTTCTCGAAGAAAGTAAGTAACTGAGGGCGAGGCCTAAGGTCGAGTTGCGTTCAGGAAGACTATAATACTTCTCGAAGAAAGTAAGTAACTAAGGGCGTGGCCGAAGGCCAAGCTGTATTCTGGAAGACACTAAACCTTCTCGATGACAGTACGTAACTATGGGCGATAGTTACTTACTTTCTTCAAGACGGTTTATAGTCTTCCTGAACGAAGCTCGGCCTTCGGCCTCGCCCTTAATTACTTAATTTCTTCGAGAAGGTTTATGGTCTTCCTGAACGCAGCTCGGCCTTCGGCCTCGCCCTTAGTTACTTACTTTCTTCGAGAAGGTTTATGGTCTTCCTGAACGCAGCTCGGCCTTCGGCCTCGCCCTCTGTTACTTACTTCCTTCGAAAAGGTTATTGTCTTCCTGAACGCAGCTCGGCCTTCGGCCTCGCCCTCAGTTAGGTACTTACTTTCATCGAGAAGGTTTATAGTCTTCCTGAACGCAGCTCGGCCTTCGGCCTTGGCCACGATTACTTAATTTATTCGAGAAGGTTTATGGTCTTCCTGAACGCAGCTCGGCCTTTGGCCTCGCCCTCAGTGACTTACTTTCTTCAAGAAGGTTTATAGTCTTGCTGTACGCAGCTCGGCCTTCGGCCTGGCCCTCAATTACTTACTTTCTTTGAGTAGGTTTATCGTCTTCCTGAACGCAGCTCGGCCTTCGGCCTCGCCCTCAATTACTTAATTTCCTCGAGAAGGTTTATAGTCTTCCTGAACGCAGCTCGGCCTTCGGCCTCGCCCTTAGTTACTTACTTTCTTCGAGAAGGTTTATGGTATTCCTGAACGCAGCTCAGCCTGAAGCCTCGCCGTTAGTTACTTACTTCTTGGAAAAGGTTATCGTCTTCCTGAACGCAGCTCGGCCTTCGGCCTCGCCCTCAGTGACTTACTTTCTTCAAGAAGGTTTATAGTCTTGCTGTACGCCGCTCGGCCTTCGGCCTCGCCCTCAATTACTTACTTTCTTTGAGTGGGTTTATCGTCTTTCTGAACGCAGCTCGGCCTTCGGCCTCGCCCTTAGTTACATACTTTCTTCGAGAAGGTTTATTGTCTTCCAGAATGCAGCTCAGCCTGAAGCCTCGCCGTTAGTTACTTACTTTAGTTGAGAAGGTTTATCGTTTACCTTACTTAACGCAGATCGGCCTAAGTTACTTACTTGCTTTCTTTGAAATACGAATTTCACGCGAGCGAAGCCGCGGGCAAAAGCTAGTAGAGAAATAATATAGTGTAGGGTAGTGTAAATTTATTGAGTTCGTGCTTACATGTGCTTACGTTAGTAATATAAGGTGCTTCGTTATTAGCTGCAAATATTTTTGAAGGGTTACATAAGCACCACAATTAACACGTTAAGCAAAAAATTATACTGTTGTAGATTTCGAGAAATTTAATAAAACATGTCTACGTTCAACACAATCAAAACGTGCCACTAGGTACCTAAACGATTGATTATTTGAGGTCATAGACTTACTTGGCCCGGGAGCGCCCAGCGCGCGCGGTCCGGCGCGACGCTGCCTGGCCAGGAGAGTCAATGATCTGAATAATCAGTTGCGCGGAGGCGGCCCGGTCAGGAGAATCAATGACCTCTAATAATCAGCTGTTTAGGTACCTAGTGGCACGTTTTAGTGTGTAGAACATAGAAAGTCAAGAAACATGACTTTCTCGAAAACTAATGTTAAAAACATATGATTTGCTTAACTTCTTTATTATGGTGGTTATGTAACAATATCAAAATATGTGCAGCTAATAAAGACGCACCTTCTAAATAAATCAATAATGAAACCGCAACTCTACTTGAACTAAGTGAACGGCGCATCAAATCTCACCTTGTACTTCCTCATAATTTGTATAGCGTGGCTCGCAGTCGCTGGTTCCTTTGTCTGAAGCTTGTGGTAGATAAGTACGGTGCATAGATTTGTGCACAACACGTACGACAACCACTGGCATGACGATAACAAGAGATATTTACGCTGCGACTCTGGCAAATCGACCATTCTGAAAAGATGCAGTAAAAATCATCCATACATTCCCATATATATAGTCTTCGTCCTCTAAACCCAGTGAAACGGCATACAGGCATTAACTCATTGTTACCGGTTCATGCAACTTGTTCTTGTCTAATGTAAATGTTCAGTTTAGCACAATTAAAAAATATCACACTGCAAATCAACAGTACCAGAGAACAAAACAATACCGTTCATCTTTTTTATAGCGTTTCGCTGAGTTTAGATGACGAAGGCTAGCCATTTAACATAAAAGCAAAATTTTGGCTCTTCAGAAATGTAGGTTTTTCTTAAAGTCTATGACTTCTTAAACGAAATGCACAATTTTGTGCACAACTACGTCGTGTATATTTTGTGTTGAATCTATCTATTAATCGTAGCCACTATTAAACACATACCTACCTAGTAATAAAAATACTATTTTGATGTTTATTTTCTTGAGAGGCAATCAGAAAAGTACTATAACACTATTTCGGAAATATTGCAATTAATAAAATAATTAAGAATAATAATAAAATAGAAAAAATTTCATTAAAACAAAACAACGAATTGATTAATAATCAACAGAAGGTAGCAAATATTTTTAACGATTTTTTCTCGAAAATAGGACATACATCCGCTAATAAAGCCAGCAATGAAAACGAATATATAACAACGTTAAAACGATTAAAGATAAACAATACAAATTCATTTGTACTGAAACCTACCAATGAAATTGAAGTTAAAAAAGTAATAATAAAATTAAGAAAAAGTAATGCTACTGGCGAAGACGACACAAAAAAAAATTATTTTAAAAGAAAATGCTATTGAACTTGCTGGTCCGTTGACCGAAATAATAAATAGCAACTTCAGTGCAGGAAGATTTCCAGCTCAACTCAAAATAGCAAAAGTAGTAGCACTTTTTAAGAAAGGAGATAAATCCGATGTTAATAATTATCGACCAATTTCTCTATTGTCACCAATATCAAAAATTTTTGAAAAGATTTTGTTTATAGACTTTTAACATACATGGAATCTAACAATTACCTTACAAATTATCAATATGGATATAGAAAGAAGAAATCAACGGCAGATGCAATCTCCAAATTAAATAAGGATATTCTGGAAAACTTAAATAATAGAATACACTGTGCAGGTGTTTTTTGCGATTTAAGCAAAGCATTTGACTGTGTTAATCATAAAAAAACTTATAAATAAACTTGAATATTATGGTGTAAGAGGGCTACAACTTCAACTTTTTAAGGACTACCTGAAGAACAGAAAGCAGTATGTAGAAGTTTCATATATAAACGAAAAAAATGAAATCACTACGGCAAAGTCTGAAGTAGCTAATGTAACAATCGGTGTGCCGCAGGGTTCAGTTTTAGAGCCTTTACTATTTTTAATTTTTATCAACGATTTGCCAAATAATGTATCAAATAATGTGTACCTTTTTGCAGATGATACGAGTGGAATTATTGCGTCAAATAATAAACACGACCTTAACGAAAAAATAAAATTATGTATAAAAGAATTAGAACATTGGTTCATGTGTAATAATTTAATGTTAACTAAGAAGAAGTCCAAGTACATGATATTTAAAAAATCTAAATTATATATAGATCCAGACACAAGTGATTTAGAATTAGTATAATGTGATACAGTAGTTTTTTTAGGTATAACGTTCGATTGTTTGATGTCTTTTAACGCACATGTAGAAAAAATTAAAACCAAAATAGCGAGAGCATGTTTTGCAATTAGATCGATAAAAGGTGAAGTGGATCAAAGTACGTTAAGAACAGTTTATTTTAGCTATATCGAATCTATTCTTAGGTATGGACTAGAAGCATGGGGTAACAATGCCAATGTGAAGAACAGTCTTTTATTGTTGCAAAAAAAAGCTATTAGAATAATATGTACCTAATGCTAAATACGACGACACATGCCGACCTTTATTCGCAAAATTAAACATAATGACTGTAGTATCATTATATATATATATAAATTGTATTGAGGTCTACAAAGGAAAAAACCAAATGGATACGGTTGGACAATTTGGCTATAATTTACGAAATAAGGATGATATTCGACCACCAGGTCCCAAAAGTATAACTTTCAAAAATTCATCAAATTACTTGGCAGTAAAATTGTACAATCATTTAAATGACTCGATTAAAGGGAAAACTTTAGAAATATTCGTAAAACAACTAAAAAGCTATCTAGTCAATCGGCCATATTATGATATAGAAGAGTATTTTAAGAATTTTACCTGCAATTTTAATTAATTTGATTAATAATATGTAAATTAAGTAAATTTTTCAGGGTTCTAGTCTTTATTGTAAGTTTTTATTAGATTAAGATTTTATATTACTTAACTATTATTATAATTATTTTTTTTTGTTTTTTTTTTAACAGCTATGTACAGCTCCTCGGAGTTTTTTTATTGCATAATAAACAATACAATACAATACAATACAATACAATTTTGAGCACGTTTTAGGGTCAAATACAACACCTATGTGCGGTGGTCGGACCCGAGAGAAAGAAATCTCCGGACGATTCGAGCGGTGTCGAGTAAGACCACCTTCTGCATCTGGCCCTTGATCCAAACGTCCAGCGAGAGCCTTCTGAGATGATGGTCGAGGCTCTTCGCTATCAGCATTGAAATATTATTATTAATTGTAATTATTATACAGAGTAATACTTACGGGTTGATACAAAACAAAATAGATCCGACGATGATTCCGCAGTTAGTGAGAACGACCGCTTTGGGAGCTCCGGAGGACCCGCTGGTGCACGTCAGTACTGCCGAGTCGTCGCGGTTAGCCTCTTCTACGCTGTATGTAGGTACAGTACAATTGTGTATAGAATATAAAATACTTTATTCACACCAGAAATATCGGCACAAGCATACAGAGAGAAACAATATGTAGTGATTTCTTCCAGGCAACAATTACCTATCCTTTATGTATCCTTTATGTCTATACGTTATTGATTGGTAAATAATACTTACATTTAAAAAATTTCAAAGGAGTAACATGTTTAATTATAAACTATAGATAAATGTAACCAATATAACACACAACAAATGCCACATCACTGGAACGGTTTGCAAACAGCGAAATGTTCTTTTTAGGGTTCCGTATCCGCGTACGGGACCCTATTACTAAGCCTACGCCGTCTGTCTGTCTGTCCGTCTGTCTGTCGGACAAATTCGGACGGAAAAATTCACGGGGATTTCCATACAAGAAACTAAAAAGTGTATGCGCGCCATCTACCGAAAAGAGTGTGACGCATTTTAACTAATAAATAGATGGCGTGAGTGGCGCTGACCATGACATGGCGATCCGGAACCCTCGGTGCGCTCGCACTTGGCCGGTTTTTTTTAAATTCTGATCTAGGTGACGTTCAACGCCACTGCAGATCACCTAAAAGTTGGAAATATAATATATTAATGGAACCCTAATAATACATTCGATTACGGTTCCGTACCTCAAAAGAGGAAAACCGGCTAACTATTGCGGTTCAAAAGATAGACGAACAGACGGACGGACAGACAGACAGGGTAGGCTTAGTAATAGGGTCCCGTACGGATACGGAACCCTAATAAGAGTTCTCTCTCGTGCTCTTGAGTTTAATGATTGTTTTCATACCTGAAGGATTCTAAGTCAGCACTGATGCCGCGTATGAAGTCGGAAAGGTTCCGGTGGTCGGGTGTCACTTCTTGTCCGAAACTAATGACTGTCGTGTTCTGAACTGCTTCATCGACAGTTTTTATTATATTTGCATCGACAAATATGCATTTCGGCTCAGATAGTTTTATATAGTTGCGTAATTCCGCTGAAAATTTGAAACATTATATATAATAAGAAAAATTATAACCGGTGTACCTAGGTGCCTTACTATAAGTACAATCCACGGCCAGTGAATGGTCATGTCACACTCTACTGGGACCGGTCCATTATCACAGACAGGACTATTCTCGCGAATAGAATCTATTCTGATCTAATATTGTGATAATGGACCGGGTGCACAATGCTCGTCGATATCGCCGTGCATCACGATGGTAACCTCGTCAGTAAGGAAGCAGAGAAGATGTCGAATTTCGAAGTATCTAGATCTGCAGCACGAGGTTACCAAAATGTGGCCCGTCGACTCGACGATCATTGTGCCCATAGTCGTACCGGCGCATGGGCTGATAGCGAAGAGCCTCGACGACCACCTTGAGAGGCTGTCACTGAGTGGTTGGGCCAGATCCAGAATGCAGCCCTGCTCAACACTGCGACCATAGTCCGGAGGTTTCTGTGTTTGGGACCCGACCATGCATCGGTAGCCTGGGTTCGGTCCGCCGCCATTGGTGGAAACCCCGTTTGTTTTGGTAAAAATTTAGGTTTTAACTTTGTAAAAATGTAAAATTGATATAAAAAGAAATGTGTGAATAAATGTATAATAATAAAAAATATTACTATTCTCTTTTTTATGGAAAGCGTGACATGTGGCATCGTTACAATATTTATGAGCAGGTGTCTAACGATGCCCATTCTGTAATGCACGGGGTTTTCGAATGCCATAGGCCTGTCTGGCCGGAGCCCCATTCCAGGCTGTTTCCAGGCTTTACTTGGAAGGAATTAGATAGGCGTTTCACATTTAATTTTAAATTGTAATGTTGAAAATATATTAAAAATAATGTGAGTTGATGGCTAACGTTGGATGGTGAATAATGAATGATGACATTATGTTTACCTTTGGGCGTTTTAAATTTTTAGTTAAAATTATATTAAAATGAATAAAACGTACTTGCGGTGACATTTTCATCTATATAGAAAGACACAGCACCAATGAAGGTGGAAGCATAGTAGGGAACCGACAAGAGAAGATGTCTGGTTCCTATAATCATAACCACATCTCCCTTCTTCACGCCGATACTGCGCAGCGCGCGCGCTGTCCTCACAGACTTGTCCAGTAACTCCTTGTTGAGAATCTGCTCTCCTGACGAGCACTCGATCTAGGAAGACAATTAAGTTTTGCTTATATGTTACTAATACAGCCATTACATACTTTATCAGCATAAACTTGTTTATGACGTTTGAACATTTTCAAACTTCTGCCCCCTCACAAAAAAACTCGCTTCATTTCAACCAATCATACAGCATTACGTAATGAAGTTGAAACGACTATTGATTGAAATTGGCGAGTTTTTAGGTGAGACAGAGTGTCGAGTAGACCGGTATACCATCTGGTACCACCGGCAGATTTAGTGTGCGCGCGATCGCCAGATTGACAAATGCAATCATCTTTTTATTGTAAGATTTACTTTTTAATTATTAATATTTTACTTTTGACAATTTTTATTTAATTTGACCACTAACTTTGAAAACTACTAATATTATAAAAAAAATTTAAAATATATTTTACATTAATAATTTTCATACATTTTTATTGTAAGTTTAGTTTGAAGTAGCGATTAAGATATTGTAGTAAGTATAAGTTTACAGTTCGCTTCAAACCACTGTATTTTCCCGAATAAAGTGAATAAAAATAAAAAATAATAGTAGCGTATGCTCACCGTATTGATGAACTCCGGGTTATTTCTGAGAGAGGTTAACAGGAGAAGACCGAGGCTGTAGCGATCCTCCTCACTCCCGGTCTCCGCCACCAGTGCCTCCAGCGTCTCATCCAGCAAGAGTTGACACTTAAAAGGTTTTCCATGTATCGTTGCGAACGACATACTGCAACTTTGTGTCTAATCGAATATGAGACAACTATTTCCTGAGCGATGACCAGATACACTGAATGACAAGTGTCGTTTCACATAATAATAATATGTGAAATTCTTATATAATTGCGAATGTTCTTGTAATTGCGTATCTGAATAGGATTTTATGAACTGGCGTAAACTGGACTAATGCATTGTCATTGAGTTCGTAATATGCGAGTTCGCGAATCGTGCAACTTTTATCAATTCTTCAAATATCATTGTTATCATTGTTATCAAGTCTATACATAACCTAATCTATGATGTGTTGCTGAAAGACACTTGTATGTATGTATGTGTTGTATTGTCGTTTGATACGCATCTAAAGTATTTCGTACATGGAATAGATGCAAAACAAGAGTAAACTTTAATATAAGTACGAATAATATGAACTATTTTATTTATTGAAATAATATTAGGGAAAAGTACAGATCTTAGAAATTGCATGGCAAAATCTAGTTAATTGTTTATTTTTAATCCTCTCACGCAAAAGGTTATAAAGTTTGATAGTACCTTCCCTTAGCGGAAAAAAGGTTTTTTTGATGAAACCAGCAGGAGGTTTTAGTATGTTGTTAAGCATGTTATCCTGACTAAAAAACCATCGGGAGACAATCTCTAACGTGGATGAGTCACCAGTTATGACGTAATCAAGATGGCCGCCACCGCGTTCAAAGTTTTGCGTATACAACAAAAAGTATGTAACATACAGGCATGTGTGGGGTGTCATAAAAAGCACAATTAAATGCACTACAATATTGTTCTTACGTTTGACCTTGTATATACCATAGTTTGTGAGAAATATAAGTTTTAGTAAAATTTTCACAATAAATTTTATGTTTTTTTAAATATATCAACTTAACTAGTAAATTTACAGTAAAACATTATATGTAGATATAAATGCTACATTAATAAGCTATAAAACGCAATTAAGATTTTGAGAATCGGTTCATAAACAAGCAAAATACATTCGTTTTATCCCATAACGGAAGTCACCACCAAAAGTCGGATGACTGTTTCAATACAATTTACAAAGCAAATTACGAATATAGGTAACTTTTATGGGTAACTTGTCAAAAACTATTTTGATAAAGCTATATTTTCAAAAAGATAAATATGATTTTTAAAACAAAAAAAATTGTTTTTATTACTTTTTTTTAATTTACTTTGGGTCTACGTCTAACTTTTATTGTGGAGGCCTGCCCTGCATTACCTACTTATCAAATATAAATTTTATTGAAATAAAAGGTACGCATCATGAAAAGAAATATTAATTTTTTTACATTTTTTTATGTAAACCAGTATGGGTGGCTGTGCCGAGAGACCAATGGTGCAGTCGACAGAGCCAAAATCACCTCTCCTCGCGAAACCACGCTTAGTTAGGTGCCATGCCAGCAGATTTGCGGACTGTTGTTACAGATAGGCTGTCTAGCCCTTTAATACGACGCTTGAAGACACCCAGGTTATAGGATTCAGGAAATATACTCGCCGGAAGACAGTTCCACACTCTAGCGGTGCAACAAAGAAACAATTTAGAGAACCGATGGGTTCTCAAAAGCCCAATGTCAACAACAAAGGGGTGCTGAGTCTCTCTGCGACGAGTCATGCGGAGATAGGACGGGTGGCAGGGAATAAGGGATGCTAGTTCCGCAGAGCAGCGGCCGTGATAGTATCTGTAAAACAGACTAAGCGAACCCATAAATCGTCTATGACTCAGGGACTCCAGACCATCTGTAAGTTTCGGGTCACCAATAAGACGGATGGCTCGGCGCTGTATCGAGTCCAAGGATGCTAGCAGATAATGGGGACTACCCTCCCAGATGTATTGTCTGGAGCATGCACCTTCGCATGCACAAAGCAGAGTGCAGTTAAGTTAATTTTTCACGCACCGGCACCTTGTGCACCGTTCTTTGCATTTGCAAGACAATAGCTCCTTGCAGCTGAGGCTAGCATCAGGAAGGGGTTTCCACAAAGGGGTGTACGCTGGTCCGTCATAATCTTTTGCCAACCCCAGTTGCAAGGATCTAGCAGTTGTGGGTCGCTATTCAGGCAATTGGTCCAAATGTGGGTCTGGTATACAGCCCTTTTTATACGCTGTAGAAGTGCATCTTGTGTTGGAGGAATATTCTCGATCGCTCTGTTTTTTTTCGTAAACAACATCCTCCTCGCAGTATTTACATTATTTGTGTCACTATTAGGATGATACATGTGAACTACAAAAGTTTAAATGAGCGCAATTTCGCTGCTGTTTTGGCGTGGTTCCATCCCACAAGAATATGCTTGAAAAGCGGCATCTACTTCTATAAATGCATTCCACGTCTTCCAGGCATTTTTCTTACCTATTCCACAAAATGCAGATACAGTGTCGCATCCTGTTAAGGCGTGGAAAAAAGGCTTTAACTCAGGCATCCCACTTGGCAGCTGCGCAACAAATGTGTGAACTGGTAGGTATTTCAAAAGTTTTCCTGTTCCAAACTCGATCCATAACTCCTGCAAATAATTCCGTATTTTGCTGAACGCAAAAGCTATTACTAGCACGTCTGAATCCACTGTCTTCACTAACATACGATCATGACCGTTTCGTGCGGCGTCATCAGCGTGCAATAATAATCTCGCATCAGCTTCCTCGTGAGATGAAGAAGACATTTCCGTATATGATGACGCCGCACGAAACGGTCATGATCGTACCTATTTTAGTGAAGACAGTGGATTCAAACGTGCTAGTAATATTCATATTATAGACAGTGGATTCAGACGTGCTAGTATATTCATAACGTGCATATTCTTGTGGGATGTAACCACGCCAAAACAGCAGCGAAATTGCGCTCATTGAAACTTTTGTAGTTCACATGTATCATCCTACTAGTGACACAAATAATGTAAATACTGCGAAGAGGATGTTATTTACGGAAAAAAAAAACAGAGCGATCGAGAATATTCCTCTAACACAAGATGCACTTCTACAGAATATAAAAAGGGCTGTATACCAGACCCACATTTGGACCAATTGCCTGAATAGCGATTCACAACTGCTAGATGCTTGCAACTGGGGTTGGCAAAAGGTAAATGACGGACCAGCGTACACCCCTTTGTGGAAAACCCTTCCTGATGCTAGCCTCAGCTGCAAGGAGCTATTGTCTTGCAAATGCAAAGAACGGTGCACAAGGTGCCGGTGCGTGAAAAATGGACTTAACTGCACTCTGCTTTGCGTATGCGAAGGTGCATGCTCCAGACAATATATGTAAAAAAAAATATTTCTTTTCATAATGCGTACCTTTTTTTCAATAAAATTTCTATTTGATAAGTAGGTAATGCAGGGCAGGCCTCCACAATAAAATTTTATCAAAATAGTTTTTACAAGTTACCCATAATAAGTTACCTATATTCGTAATTTGCCTTGTAAATTGTATTGAAACAGTCATCCGACTTTTGGTGGTGACTTCCGTTATGGGATAAAACGAATGTATTTTACTTGTTTATGAACCGATTCTCAAAATCTTAATTGCGTTTTATAGCTTATTAATGTAGCATTTATATCTACATAGAATGTTTTACTGTAAAGTTACTAGTTAAGTTGATATATTAAAAAAAACATAATTTTTTTTGTGAAAATTTTACTAAAACTTAAATTTCTCACAAACTATGGTATGTACAAGGTCAAATGTAAGAACAATATTGTAGTGCATTTAATTGTGATTTTTATGACACCCCACACAAGCTTGTATGTTACATACTTTTTGTTGTATACGCGAAACTTTGAACGCGGTGGCGGCCATCTTGATGACGTCATAACTGGTGACTCATCCACGTTAGAGATTGTCTCCCGATGGTTTTTTAGTCAGGACAACATGCTCAACAACATACTAAAACCTCCTGCTGGTTTCATCAAAAAAACCTTTCGGGCCCAAAATGACGCTAAGGGAAGGTACTATGATGCCTCCATCCGTCCGGGTCTGTTTGTGTCTGTCATGGATGGGTCGATTTGGATACACGATTTTTTTTATTAGAAAGCTGGGTTAACAAGTATGGTTCTTAGCTATGTTTGATAAAGATTCAGAGATTCAAGGTCAGCTGATTCGAAGATCATCATCAGAACTTTTCCTAATTGGTGAAGGGATCTCTGCTGTTATATGAATATTTATTACACTTTCACTCGACGGACTACTAATACTCGTATCATACTGAATCAGCAATCTCTGACAGTCTGTAGGTGATGTTTGTGTGTGTTTTACTTACCAGGCAACTATATGTGATTTCAGTGGGTAATCACAAAAATGTTTTCGAACTACCTATTTGTAATATTTATTAAAGACAGACTGACATGTATACAAAACAACCGTCTATAGGACGACCGTTAGGTTAGTTTAGACGGAATTGAATTACTATTATGTTTGTCAAATAAATGAAACTGTTTACGTAAATGTTATTATGGTGTACAATAAACAATTTGAATTTGAATTTGAAGTTCAAATTAAATAAGACTTTTAAAAAGCTTGAAGTAAAAATTAACTTAACATTTAAAAAACCCCCGAAACATCAACAACCTTTTAAATTAAAAAATTATTTCAGCTTATTTACTTAAAGGCGACGGTTTTTTTTTTAATTTGTAAATTAATGATTGATTTATTATTATTCTCTATAGAGCATTCTTGTGATAGTTTAACGAACTGGTCAAAATTGTTTATACATAAATAATCATAATAATAAAGCGCGTTCCGTGTATTTTCACTCCTGCTCATGGAATATTCCGTGAGCATCATACCACACCATACAAACCTATGTTGCATTGTCGTTATTAGGGTTTCCTATCCGGTGCGGGACTCTCTTACTAAGTCTACGCCGTCTGTCTGTCTGTCTGTCTGTCCGAGGGCTGTATCTCTTGAACCGTAGTAGATAAATTGAAGCCCGTTGAAATTTTCACAGAATATGTGTTATTTATTATGGCCGATATAACAACAAATAATAAAAATAAGAAAAAGAAAAAAATCGCGGGAATTTCCATAGTAGAAACTAAAAAGTGTATGCGCGCCATCTACCGAAAAGAGTATGAAGCATTTTAACTAATCATGAATTTTAATTAATACGAAGCATTTCATAAACACGCCATAGATGGCGTGAGTGGCGCTGACCATGAAATGACGATACGGAACCCTCGGTGCGCGAGTTCAATTCGCACTTGGCCGGGTTATCTTTATCAGTGAGTTGACATCACATGGAATATCAGCTTCGATAGCTCAGTGGTGCAGACAGTCGACTGTCGCTATTGAATGTTAAGCAACGCTGGGCCGGTCAGTACTTGGATGGGTGACCGCTTGACCGTTGGAGGCTGACCGTGCTTCGGATTCCACGTAAAACTGTAGGTCCCTTCCCTTCTTACCTTGCTAGGTGGTAGGGTCCAACCCGCCCGGGTTGGTACCACCGCACTGAATGAAACGCCGTTCGAAACGCCTATGTAAATAGTTCGTGTTTTCCGTCCAGTTCAGTGTAGCCGGCACGACCGAAGGGAAGCACTGACATGGCACCTAGTTCAGCCGGTGTTATGGGCTGACATCACGGATGTTGTAGGTGACGTAGCGAACCGTGCCAGTTTCCATAAAAAAAAAAAACATGGGTTTTTGCTAGCGCGGTAGATAATCGTACCGTCAAAATAATAGCTTGAATAATATTTTGCACTACACAAACTTCTTTGATATTCCAAAGATTTGTTGGAATAAATTGCACATTTTTTTAGCACAAAAATTACGTTGATTTGTTAAATATCTCTAGAAGGACAGGAATTCAGTATAGCATTGATTTTGGATGTTATAAAATCAACGAGTATAGGAACGGAATGAACAGTCAAGCTAGAAGATGTCGTAATATTTATCGAATATGCACTTATACATAATTTTACATGTAACCAACACCGTTGCTATACACATTTTAAAACGGATGTTGATGTAATTGCATTTAAAAATTACGAAATAGAAGTAGTAAATATTCTCAATATATACAGTAAATATTATCGCTTAAAAGCTTTTTTATTAGCTTCTCTATACATACATACATGTGGTTTGTTGGTAACTATTTATGCTAGGGAAGGTTACAATCATTATAACGGATTTCGATGGCCACCGTAATCCGTTATAATGATTGTGCATAAACTGAGCAATACAAAACTTTTTCCAGTATCTTAGAATATCATAATCAAAATCAACTACAGCTTCATGGCTTGTTTTTTTCCAGATATGGCTTTGTTTAGGAGATAAATATTATTTACTTGAGTGGCAGCACCGTCGCCTGTCATTTTGCACGACACGCTCTTAAGAAAATTGGTAGTGAAATGTGTGAAATAAATATAATACGACGTAAATATAAATTATAAAAAAATTATGCCAAAATAACAAATTTCTATAAAAGTTATAATTTACTGAGGATATAAAAGTTACAATATTATTGTAAAGATACATATTATTATTTACTAGCTTTTGCCCGCGGCTTCGCTCGCGTGAAATTCGTATTTCAAAGGAAGAACTAAGGGCGAGCTGGGTTCAGGTAAACGATAAACCGTCTCGAAGAAAGTGAGTTACTTTTTGAGGCCGAAGGCGGAGTTGCGTTCAGGAAGACGATAAACCTTCTCGAAGACAGTAAGTAACTATGGGCGAGGCCGAAGGCCGAGCTGCGTTCAGGAAGAGGATAACCTTACCACCAAGTAAGATTAGGAGGGAAGGGACCTACAGTTTTACGAGGAATCCGAACCTCGGTCAGCCTCCAACGGTCAGCGGTCACCCATCCAAGAACTGACCGCACCCAGCGTTGCTTAACATTCAATAGCGACAGTTGACTGTCTGCACCACTGAGCTATCGAGGCTGACAAAGGTCTCTGTCCCTAATTTTGGCCACATAGTGAAAGATTTGTATGGCATGTGGTATACCGTTGGAAAGGGCGGAAACTAGCGAACTTTTAAAGAGAAATGAAAATAAATTTTTAAAGAAAAATGAAGCTCTCAATTGCTGTCACTTTTTTTTAAATGAATTAAGAAATTAAGATTCTGTCATATATTTACTCGTCTTTGGGACTTTGGGAGGTCATAAGTCCTTTTCATGGTATTAATTTCATCAAATGATATTTTTCCTAGAACAAGGATACATCGTAATTGTTGATTTCGTTAAAATAAAATAAATGAATAAAATAAATAAATAAACATGAGCTTCTCGCGGCTCCTCTCCTTCAGTTTGGGGTCCCGTTTAAAGTGCGGGTCGTATAGATCGTACGCACCGATGCCGCTCTCGTAGGAGCGCGCGTGCCAGAGTGCGGCGGCGCACAGTGGATCGACTCCATACAACCGTTTGGACATAGGATGCTAAAAACGTGATTTCATTATTTTTCAAAAACAAATGATGCCAATGTATTCTAATAAATTATTCACGTCGAAAACATTCTTACTCATTTTGCGATTAAACTTAAGTTTTGAAAGATATTTGAAGAAAACTGATTTCATTGTATGGAAAAATACATATCCATAAAAAAAAAAAAAAAAAACATAAAAAAAATATTTCTCGCGATTTTCGCCTATTTTCAAAATTTAATGACAATTATAATATTTAATGAGATATTTTCTAAATATTACCCAAACATACTTACTACGCGAACCAACGCCCTTTGGAGTTACGAGGCAAATATGGGTTTTCCTTATGTAATGTTTTATTTTTCGATGTCGCACTGCCACAAAACGTGAACAAACACCACAGTTCTAGTGTCTTAGGCAGAATGTGCACCTACAGGTAACTCATCATCACCCCCCCCCCCCCCCCCCCCCCTCCACCCACGTATCTACAACTTGCTCAAAACGCTGTGGAGTGTGGAGTCTCGCTCTACCCATCGCACGTAACATACCTACCGCTTCTTAGTCACGCAGTGAGCTTTGTCACGTGCGCATTTCGTGTTTCCGTTCGGATTGAGTTGTGTTTATTATGGCATTCCGCAGTTCTGTAACTTACTTGGTCCTTTATTTTTCTTTACGCAACCATGGAGATATCCGCGATTACGAACATTTGTGCAGTTTTTGCAAAATCAGATTTGAATTTGAACCTAAGTGAAAGTTTCGAGCAACATGAGTTACTCGATGAGACATGACATGAGTTACATGAGTTTCGAGCAACTACCTACTTACATTCCACTATATTATCGAATCTCAAACATCCAAAGGTTGACTGTAAGAAATCTCTGTAAGGGATAAGTCCGCCTTTGCGCCTTATGTAAATTTTCCGATGTATTTTTACTGTTTAATGTTTACTGGAGCAATAACGAATTTTCTATCTATCTATCTATGAGTTCGAAAAATGGTGTCGTAATTTCTGCTACCGCGTGTGTTCAAAATGGAGAGCTTCGGGTAACAGTGCAGAGAAATTCAAACAGGAGAATTCTTCGTGGCTAGAGTCTGAAACCACGAAGTCATAGATTACTTAATACAGATAAATCACTCCATAGAAAAAAGTTCCATACCTACGGCTTTAATAGCCTACAGTTTTACGTCGCCAGTCGCTGCGTGCGGGAATATACCTAAACGAAAGAGCGTAAAGTGATTATTGCTTTGCAGCCGTGTGGCCTTGAAGCAAACTCGGTGACGCTAGGGCTGCTACTTATTTTCGAGGACAGGCATAGAGACGTCATAGAGAAGTGGATTTGTAGAGCTAGCCTGTTCTTTCATTAATAATGAAACATAAGTTAGAAGAGATTGGCATGGTTGTCGAATTTAAAAAAATCATTTACTAGGACCACATGCAACCGACCTTTAAAAGGTCTCCGGTACGTGAGTCGAGGAAAATTGTCGTTCCTTTAAAAGGAATTTGGCACTTGAAGGGAAGAGGAAATATGTGTGAATGTTTGTTCGTGAGCTACAGCACATATTTAAAAATGTTTTTTACTGTTAGATAGGTACCTATATTTTTTTTTATTTAACATATAGGCTACTTCCTAGCTTTTGCCCGCGGCTTCGCCCTATATTATATATTAGAGGAAGAAATTAGTTCGGCTCGAAAATACTTCAGGTAATCCTACCTACTACCCCTGTAATGTTATAAAATTTTTATCAGTGATAGGAATAGGTAGGGCTTCTAACTTCGAGGAACAGAGTAAAAGATTGGAGACTTCCTTACGACGAAATAAAAATATTATTTTCGTTCCTGGGTACGAAAATAATATTCATGGTGTTTTAATTTCACGATTTAAAAAAAGTGGCCGCCATTTTGAACTTTTTAGTTACTGGACCGATTGCTTTCAAAATCGATATCAGTGTGGGCTCTGAATACGAATCCGTTGTGGCCGCCATTTTGAACTTTTTAGTTACCGGACCGATATCTGATATCGAAATCGATATCTGAGTGTCTGTGTGGGCTCTGATTACGAATCTGTTGTCAAAATAAAAAAACGTGGCCGCCATTTTGAACTTTTTAGTTACTGGACCCATTGCTTTCAAAATCGATATCTGGGTGTCTGTGTGGACTCTGCATACGATTCCGTTGTCAAAATAAAAAAAAAATACGTGGGAGGAGGGGGGGGGGGGGGGGGGGGGGGGGGAGGGGGTGTGATGATGAGGTACCTGTCTGCCTAAGTATGTGACACTGTGGCAGTGCGACATCGAAAAATAAAACATTACATAAGGAAAACCCATATTTTGCCTCGTAACTCCAAAGGGCGTTGGTTGGCGTAGTAAGTATGTTTGGGTGATATTTAGAAAATATCTCATTAAAAATTATAATTGTCATTAAGTTTTGAAAATAGGCGAAAATCGCGAGAAATAATTTTTTTTATATATTTTTCCATACAATGAAATCCGTTTTCTTCAAATATCTTTTAAAACTTAAGTTTAATCGCAAAATGAGTAAGAATGTTTTCGACGTAAATACTTTATTAGAATACATTGGCATCATTTGTTTTAGAAAAATAATGAAATCATGTTTTTAGCATCCTATGTCCGATCGGTTGTATGGAGTCGTCCACTGTGCGGCGTGGTGCGCGTGCGCAGCGTGCGCGAGATGCGCGGCGTGCGCGGGGTGCGTGGCGTGCGCGACGTGCGCGGCGTGCGCGGGGTGCGGGAACGGCGCCATGTGCGGCGCGTGCGCCAGGCTTTAGCGCTTGCTCGGCACAGGCGCGTCCTTCAGCGTGAGTCGGTCCGTCATGGCGGGCAAGCCGTGCTTGCCGTTGGCGGGTCCGACGCCGGGTCCGCCGCTCGTGCTGTTGCTCTTCACGAAGTTGGGCACTCGGGCGCGCAGGCCGCAGTAGTACGGGTCATCTGCAACACAGAGAGGAAATCGTTCAGCACCTACAAGCCACGGTAAATCGATTTGGTAACACCGAATTAAGCCAGTTTGTTCAAAATAAAATAATTCCGACCGATAATAAGACCGACATATTCTCGTTTTCGGCTGTTATGTCGGCTTAGCGCCGTGGCCGGGCCGGCCGGAGCGGCCCGGGCTGGGCGGCTGCGTAATCCCGCATTGTGCTGCGCGTTGGCAAACCTAAATTGACTTTCTTGCGATTACTGAAAAGGCAATCTCGTTGTTTCAACACTAGCTGCGTAAACACGACCCGTTATAAAACAAAACCTTGCGACGGTTGGAGGCGACGCTCCGGGGAGGCACACGCTCCGCTGTTCTCGCGCCGCCGCCGCCCCGACGCCTGTAGCTCACGGCTCAATGTCAGTTTCTGCTGGATGCGGTCAACATTGTGCCAGTATAAGAATGCGGAATAGTGAATTGAATGTGATATTTTCCTATCATCCTAATTATAGCCAGCACCGTTTCATTGCAGTAAGAGAATTGTAAACAATACTGCACTGCACAACAGCAGCAGAACCAAGGTCGAGCAAAGGTGTCGTGTCAATGATTTAGTGTTAAATTTTAATGAGCTAGTGAGCGATAGCGCCGCAATGCAAGATATTTGACAGTGTCTAAGTAGGCAATGGAATAATGATTACCACTATGTATATAAAATGCAGTAAGGCAGTATCACCTCAGTATTCATTAGTGAAACGACTAGTGATGGCGAGGATTATTTACGTGGCGGTGACGATCATGTGGGTGGCTCCATTAGCATCCAGCATTGGAATATTCAATCTCGGCAATGGCTATCGAATACTTGACAAAATTCTGGAGGGCACAGACGCGTCGAGCGCTCCTACGAAGATACATACACGGTGGATCGAGCAGCCGCTAGACCACTTCGACCAGAGTAACGTTCGGGCGTGGGCCATGCGGTACTTCGAGCGGACCGACCTGTGGAAGTCCGGCGGACCAATTTACATAGCCATCGGCGGCGAAGGCGAAGCCCGACCCAGAAACTTGGAAGGAGGAATGGTGTATGAGTTGGCCAACGAAACCAATGGAGCGCTGTTCATGTCCGAGCACAGATATTACGGTAAGAGCATGCCCCTCCACAACTCTGGAATAGACAACCTGAAATACCTGAGTTCGAGGCAGGCACTAGCAGACTTGTCGCGGTTGATAGACAAAATTAAGTTGTTCCCTCAATTTAAACAATCCAAGGTGGTTCTCGTCGGTGGGTCTTATGCGGGTAATCTTGCGGCATGGATGAAACTCCTTTATCCGAAAAAAGTCGATGCGGCCTTGGCGAGCAGCGCTCCAGTACTGGCGAAACACAATTTTTACGAATACTTGGAAACGGTAACCGACGTTTACGAGGAGTACGGAGGGCCGGAGTGCTTCGAAAAGATCAAAAAGACTTTCCAGAGATACAGTGATCTGATGTCCAGTGCGGAAGGCATCGAGATATTGAAGCGCGAAGAGAACATCTGCGAAAAGTCGGATATGTCGAAACCGGAAAACCAGCACCTGTTCACGTACGGGCATGCCTCGTACTTCATGGGAAACGTGCAGTACGGGAGTGAGAAGGAAGTTCAATCCCACTGCAATAAAATTATGAATAAAACATCGAGAACAAGCATCGATGACGATGCGTGGTCGGGCGCGGATTTGCAAGATTATTCGTTTTGGGACCGGAAGGAGGAATGCAACAACGTGGATTTCGACTCCGTTGTGCAGGAGATCAAGAAAGGAGGTGGATGGATGACCTCGTGGGTGTTTCAGACGTGCACGGAGTTCAGTTACGCCAAGACCACGTCGTCCGAAAAACAGATTTTTTCGAAGAATATTCCATTGCGAACTTTCCACAAGCTCTGCGTCGATTCCTTCGGCGAAGATTACGGTGAAGATCACGTGGTGAGTTCTGTAAATGCTACGAACCAAGCGTACGGAGGTCTAAAACCGAACGTCAAGAACGTGGTGTTCGTGAACGGCGAGATGGATCCGTGGCATCGACTGGGAATCCTAGACGATTTGTCCTACGACGCTCCGGCCAAGCTGGTGCCGCGCTCCTCGCACTGCAGAGACTTGTTGCCGAACGGAGACGATGACCCGGAGGAACTCGTTGAGACCAGAAAGTATGTGAAATACATAATCAAACACTGGATTGGCATTGAGCCTGTAGACAAACAAGCCCGATAATAATGTACGAAAGTAGTTTTCACGTCGATGAATTTGACGATGAAGTAATAAATGTACTGATGTCGTAATAGTGCGTTATTAATTAAATCCTTAACCCCAGAGCCTGTAAGTAAACCATTCCTCCGTCCATTGTCCACGGTTCCGTTGGGCTCGCGACACACATTCCACGTCCTCTCGACGGTGCGGCGTCTCGTTCTAAATACCTCCAGTCAAATTCAAATATTAAGGATACTGCTCCAAAATGCCAGCTGATCCGGCGGAGACGGCGCAGGGGCAGCAGCGTTACGACAGCGCGCGACACATGCTCCGCCGCCATTGTTTAGAGCCTCACAACCTTTGACGTCCCTATTTAAATCGCTTGAGGTACAACACATTATAATATGCGACTACAAATGAAAATCTGCCGAAATGTTGATATTTCCATAAATATAAATTTCGACCATTCGAATTCGAAGGGCAATGGTGAACATATGTAAATGGCCATCGCCGATTTAGACTGGTCCTCCCGAATTCGTCTCCAGCCACTCTGGTTTGATGTGAAATTTTATATGCACTCAAAGCTTGTTTCTTTTTTAATGGACTATGGAACTTTCTCGTTATCATAAATTCTTCTTCTTCTTGCAGATAAGTTTCTAGTCAAGCAATCAAGCAATTGTTTTTCTTTCTGTCTTAATCACTCTAGCTAGATAGCTTTTTTTATGTAAATCAGCATGGGTGGCTGTGCCGAGAGACCAATGGTGCAGTCGACAGAGCCAAAATCACCTCTCCTCGCGAAATCACGCTCAGTTAGGTGCCATGCCAGCAGATTGGCGGACTGTTGCTAGGCTGTCTAGCCCGTTAATACGACGCTTGAAGACACCCAGGTTAAAGGATTCAGGAAATACACTCGCCGGAAGACAGTTCCACACTCTAGCGGTGCGACAAAGAAACGATTTAGAGAATCGATTGGTTCTCAAAAGCCCAATGTCAACTACAAAAGGGTGCTGAGTCTCTCTGCGACGAGTCATGCGGAGATAGGACGGGTGGCAGGGAATAAGGGATCCTAGTTCCACAGAGCAGCGTCCGTGATAGTATCTGTAAAACAGACTAAGCGAACCCACAAATCGTCTGTGACTCCAGACCATCTGTAAGTTTCGGGTCACCCAACAAGACGTATGGTTCGGCGCTGTATCGAGTCCAAGGACGCAAGCAGATAATGCGGACTACCCTCCCAGATGTGACTGCAGTACTCCATCACCGGCCTAATCTGTGTTTTGTACAACAGGAATAGTTGTGCCGGTGAGAATAACCGCCGATTGCGGAAAAGTATTCCCAATTTTCTGGATGCAGTTTTGGCCTTAGACTCCATTAGTTGCCGGAAACCCACTTCTTTGGATATAGTGGTGCTCAGAAGGTCCAGGTGCTCCGAGACAGGTACAACGCTACCTTGGAAACTAGCTTGGAAAGGAAAGGGATCGATCTTAGCAGATAATGCGCAGCACTGAGTCTTACTAACGTTGAAGGCGACAAGGTTCTCCTGGCCCCATAAAGCTACTTTTCCTACTAGTCCTAGTTGCTAAAATGTTTGAGACTACACTTTACGTATTGAGACGGTGCCACATATTTCTATAGTTCCTAGTGCCGAGTTCTTCATATCGCAAACCTATAAATCACGTCATCTTTAACAGTCGAGCATATATCACCAGGTATTCGCTCTACTTAAGATGTCGCTGTGAGTAAGTATTTTTTTCTTGGCGTGTTTTGTTTTGGCTAAACTTACAGTCTTGTGATAATCGGAAATAATAAATTCAACTAGACTGGAATATAGTGCAGTGAGTAAATGAGTCATAGTACAAAAAATAGAAAGAATTAAAACTGTATGACGACTAACATTAGAATAGTAAAAATTTGAGAATAAAATGATTAAAGTTGAAATATGCTAAGATTTGCAATTTTCAAAAGGTAGGTACCTCTAATGTCGTAAATAAAATTCAATTAAATAAATGATGTGGCCAAATCTAATTATTAGATTTGCCTGGATTTAAACATTTTTAAAGGAGTAACATGTTTAATTATGAACTATAGATAATGTAACCAATATAACACACAACAAATGCCACATCACTGGAACGGTTTGCCAATTTCAACGAAATGTTCTTTTTAAGGTTCCGTTTCCGTGTACGAGACCCTATTACTAAGCCTACGCCGTCTGTTTGTCTGTCTGTCTGTCCGTCTGTCTGTCCGAGGGCTGTATCCCTTGAACCGTTCACAGAAATTTGAAATTTTCACAGATTATGTGTTAATATGGCCGATATAAGAACAAATAAGAAAAAGTAAAAAAATAAGGGGTCCCCATACAAGAAAGTAAAAAGTGTATGCGCGCCATCTACCGAAAAGAGTATGAAGCAGAAGACATAGACGGACAGACAGACAGGGTAGGCTTAGTAATAGGGTCCTGTACGGATACGGAACCCTAATAAGGGTTCTCTCTCGTGCTTTTGAGTTTAATGATTGTTTTCATACCTGAAGGATTCTAAGTCAGCACTGATGCCGCGTATGAAGTCGAAAAGGTTCCGGTGGTCGGGTGTCACTTCTTGTCCGAAACTAATGACTGTCGTGTTCTGAACTGCTTCATTGACACTTTTAATTATATTTGCATCGACAAATATGCATTTCGGCTCAGATAGTTTTATATAGTTGCGTAATTCCGCTGAAAATTTGAAACATTATAATAAGAAAAATTATAACCGGTGTACCGAGGTGCCTTACTATAAGTACAATCCACGGCCAGTGAATGGTCATGTCACACTCTACTGGGACCGGTCCATTATCACAGACAGGACTATTCTCGCGAATAGATCTAATATTGGGATAATGGACCGGGAGGCGAGGTGCACAATGCTCGTCGATATCGCCGTGCATCACGATGGTAACCTCGTCAGTAAGGAAGCAGAGAAGATGTCGAACTTCAAATGTTGAAGTTCTTCAATGTTCGATGTAGATCTGCAGCACGAGGTTACCAAAATGTGGCCCGTCGACTTGACGATCATTGTTCCCATAGTCGTATCGGCGCATGGGCTAATAGCGAAGATCCTAGACGACCACCTTGAGAGGCTGTCACTGAGTGTTTGGGTCAAGGGTCAGATCCAGAAGGCAGTCCTGCTGGACACTGCAACCATAGTCCGGAGGTTTCTCTATTTGGGGCCCGACCATCGGTAGCCTGGGTTCGGCCCGCCGCCAGTGGTGCAAACCCCGTTTGTTTTGTAAAAATTTCATGTTTTAATTGTGTAAAAAAAAAAAATGGGTAAATAACTTTTGAGTTAAACTGTTTTATTTAAAATCATCAGCAGTATCAAAAATTAGAAAATAATTAGGACACGAACCTGGGCCTTCTTGAGATTTTACGTCTGGGTAAAAAATCGTGAAATAGTGTTGGCATCTCATGTCGGATTCCAAGGGGCACTTTTACACCCCTGCCGGATGCCGTTGTCGTTATATCTTTATCAGTATTGTATTGTATTGTTTATTGATCATTCATATGGCAGTTAGACTGCGCTCGAACTTGTCACAATTTGTTCTATCCGGTTCTATTACACCCACGAAGAAGAACCGACAAGAAACTTCGCAGGGTATTTTTTTAATCATATTTTTATAAGTATTTAGTGACTAGCCACATAATAACACCGCCCATAGTCTATCTAAAACACAGCTTGAGAGCAAGATTAACAATTTTGCTGAGAGTTCTGACTACAAAGACTTATTAATTAAGTGAATCAGGTGTAAAGAGCCTTTGTCAAACTTTGATACGTAATTTGTATCAACATAATTATGTTAGTATATTAAACTCTGGCGAGCAGGGAAATCGAGCCACCCAACGCAATTCACTATAACAGGTATTTAATGGCAATATAGCCTTTGAAACCTTCACGTGTGTGATATTGATGGATTCCTCATTTATTGTCCTTTCCAGTTACGTAATTTAAAAAAAGAAAATCTTAAATAAAAAATTAAAAATAAATAAAAACCGATTTTCAAATATTCATGAGTTCGGTAAACTCAATATTCAGAGTGAGCTGGGTTGAATATTATTAAAAAAAAGAATCGAGATTTTTTTTAATATCCTGTATTTCCTCCTCTTACTCTAATTACACTTTCCATTATATTCTTAATGCCTCTAATTAATAAATTCTTAAGGAATCCCTCCCACTCTTCCTTCAAGGCTTCTTGCAGCTCTTGTCTCGTCTCAGGACCTGGATTTCTCGTTCGAACACACATTTTTAGGTCATCCCAGACGTGCTCAATGGGATTGAGGTCTGGGCTTCGAGCTGGCCAGTTCATGCAGTTCACTCCAACGACCCGAAGATACGCCTGCACTATGCGTGCAACGTGCGCCCTTGCGATGTCTTGCATTAAGATGAATCCTTCGCCCATAAACCCAGCAAATGGCACCACGTAAGGCTCTGGGATATTCCTTATGTAAGAATCAGCCGTTAGTTTCCTGTTTCGACCTTCCCGGTCCTCTCCACCAACGATGACAAGATCGTTTTTCGCCTCCCACAAGATTCCGCCCTACGCCATAACAGAGCCTCCTCCATATGCGACTGTTTCCTGGATGCAGCATCGAGTGCAGCATTGAGCATATCGCTCTCCAGGTCTTCGATAGACCTTGCGTCGACGATCAGACCCGTGGAGGCACATCCTAGTCTTATCAGTGAAGAGAACATGCTTCCAGTCGCCGACTGTCCAATTCACGTGTTCTCTTGCAAATTGAAGTCGCTGTTGTCTGTGTTGTGGGGTGAGTTTGGGGCCAGTAGCAGGGTTGCGTGATCAAAGATTGGCTTCGTTGAGTCTTCGCCTTACGGTCCACTCACTTACATTGACCTGGCGTTCGTTTCGCAGACGCCGTTGCAGCTCAACCGCAGTCAGATGCCGATTTCGCAGAGAATTCATGACAATGAAATGGTCGTCCTGTCTTATAGTGGCCCTAAGTCCACCAGATCCTGGTATCCGATCGAAGGCTCCAGTTTCCAGATATCACCTGTATACTCGTTGGACAGCTGAGCGGCTCAGATTGAGTCTTGCAGCTACTCAACGTTGACCCATCCCAGTTTGAAGGAGTGCCACAGCTTGAACGGCTTGAGCTGCACTGGTATCCATCGTCGATCTTCAAGTTGATGTCGATAAGGCGGAGGTGTTTACTCGGCATGCGCTGATATGCAAATGATTTGGATTGACACTCGAGTGCCCTTTAGATAGGCGTGAAAATGAGCGCATCCATATAGCCCGCGTGTCGCCAGATTCAACCCTTTTTATTTAATAAATGCCCATATTTTAAATTATTATTTTTTTTATTTATTGTTTACTGTCAAATTGAAGCTTAATAAATGCTCTTTCCTTTGATGTTAAACTTAAGTAAATCTGACACCTTAAAAAAAGTATATAATGTATTGTAATGGATTTCATTGGGTGGCTCGATTTCCCTGCTCGCCAGTATAGTATAATTTCATTGTCAAAAATAAAAAATAAAAATATATGAATATGATACTTGAAGTATCAAGTTGTCAATGGGTTAATAAAGTTGAGGTACTAATGATACCTAGTCAAGAGTTAACTAATTATGCAGTCAGGTAAGTAGCATATACTTAAGTATACCATTCAGATAATATGCTGCCAATTGAAGCAGGCCAGTCTCCACAAACAGCACCCGTTCACGAGCATCACACCAGGGCCAGCCATCGCCTCCCTCAACTATATTTGAGGGTGATAGGCAACCCGGGCCAAGCGTCACCATAAGCAAAGACCTTAAAGCGGTGCACTACCCCAGCGGCCACATGTCATTTTTACGAATCTTCTGCACATTTAGTTACAAAAGATATAAATATATATGTAGGTATATATATATACATATATTTTTTTTTTATGGAACCTGACACGGTTGGCTACATCACCTACAACATCCGTGATGTCAGCCCATAACACAGGGTGAACTACGTGCCATGTCAGTGCTTCCCTTCATTTCATGTCGGCTACACTAAATTGGACGGAAAACACGAACTATTTACATAGCCGTTTCGACCGACGTTTCGTTCAGTGCGGTGGTACCAACCCGGCCGGGATAAACCCTACCACCTAGTAAGGTAAGAAGGGAAGGGACCTACAGTTTAACGTGGAATCCGAACCACGGTCAGCCTCCAACGGTCGAGCGGTCACCCATCCAATCACTAACAGCGCTCAGCGTTGCTTAATAACAGTTGAATAACCAACCCCGCCACTGAGCTACCGAGGCTGACGAATTTTCTTATCCCTTAGTCGACTTTTACGACATGCGACGGGGAGAGATGCAGTGGGGCTATTCTTTTTAAGTACCGACCCCACACGGTACTATAAGTAAGGTAATATAAGTTTATATATAATAAAATATTATCATACTTGAAGTATCAAGTTGTCAATATGGGTTAATATAATTATTGAGGTACAAATGGTACCTAGTCAAGTATTAACTAATTATGCAGTCAGAACCTCAAGATATGATTTTATCAGCTAAGGCCTCCTTTACAGTATAGTAGGCTTTCTTTGCAAGGGTAGATTTTAAGTGTTTCTTAAACAGAGTATCATTAAGATTTTTTACCTCTTCGGGTATTTTATTATATAATCTAATACTATTACAAACAAAACTTTTCGACATTTTAGATGATCTGTGCTTCGTAATTTGAATATTATTATTATATTAGTGAGTTGACAGCACATTGGTTTTTGCTAGCACGGTAGATAATCGTACCATCACAATAATATCTTGAATAATTAGTTTGATCTGCACAAACTTTCATATTCCAAAGATTTACTGCAAACAAATTGCCGATTTATTTTATTGTTGATATGTTAAATATCTCTAGAAGGACAGGAATTAAGTATAGCATTGATTTTGGATGTTATAAAATCAATGAGTATAGGAACGGAATGAAAAGTCAAGTTAGAAGATGTCGTAATATTTATCGAATATGCACTTATACATAATTTTACATGTAACCAACACCGTTGCTATACACATTTTAAAACGGATGTTGATGTAATTGCATTTAAAAATTACGAAATAGAAGTAGTAAATATTCTCAATATATACAGTAAATATTACCGCTTAAAAGTTTTATTATTAGCTTCACTATACATACATACATGTGGTTTGTGGGTAACTATTTATGCTAGGGAAGGTTTAAGAAATATAGAGCATTTTAGTGAAAAAATATTTATAGTTTACTGCAAAGAACAATATGTTTAACTACTTATGCACTATTAATTTATTTACTGAAATTTAATTTTACATATATAGGAGACAACGAACTATATTTAAAAATTTGCAAAAACATTCGAATTAACGGGACAACACATAATTCAGAAGCTGAATGGCTTTTTGAGCTATTAGCTGAACAATAGACAATAAAACTTTCAAATGTAAATATTGCATTTTATTTTCAACATGTATACTAACCATATTTGAAGTGCACATACATTACATACAAGCGAATTATCAAAAAATGTGCTACATATTTAAGAAAATTGGCCGGGAAATGTGTGAAATAGATATGGTACGACGTAAATATAAATTATAAAAAACTTTGCCAAAATAACAAACTATAAAAGTTATATAACTTACCGAGGATATAAAAGTTACAATATAATGACATATTATTATTTATACTTATCCAAATGGGTGTGCAGGTACTGTGCTAAGCGAATATTTCGTATTTACACACATGAACTTGGTAACCTGCTTAGCACCACAAACCCTTGCGACCACCTATTTCTATTCTAGTCATAATGCTCCTAACACACCGAGGTTAGTTAATGACGAATTTATTCTCTAAACTGAAGTGACACTTCGGTCTGTGAGGTGAAGCCTCCCATGGCCGGCCGACATCATATTTAGGAGCAAATTTTGCGTATAAGGCCGCTTAAAAATTAAATTCCTACTAATCTACGTAGGTACTCAATAAGAATATAATATAAATCAGATTCTGCGAAGACATGCAAAAATTGTGACTATTTCGGGAAAAAATATTATAAGTGAAAATATAAATACAACGTGGAAAGCGGCCATTTAATAAAGTATTCACCATGAAAATGGTTTATTGTTATGATGCGTCACTTGCGAGGCCAAAAGTACTTTGTGATATGGAATGTGACTAGGATCGTTATTCCTAAATAAAGTATATATTTTTTTCGAATCAATATTCCCATAGAGCGCCGTCACGACGTCAGGCTTATTTATAGCTACTTATCATAAAATCATTTCATTTTATTAAAACAATGTTTTACACTTTATTAGTGGCAGTGATCGTTCCCTTAAGGCGATACTATAGATTAGAAAAAAAAAACCACCAGAAATCTTTGTATTTTATTTAAAAGAAAAGATAAAATTGGTGTGTATTGTTATATAGCTAATATTGAAAGCTAATAGAATACAAACAAATGTTTACACTTACATATAAAACATTGAAACTAAGGTGAATTCGACAATTATTCCTACGCTATTTGATCACCTTGAGTACATGTATGTAAAAAAATATTATGTTTTATGTACATGAGAGTTATTAAGTTAATATAAAATAGCATTCAACTCATAATAAACATTAATTTCAAATTTGCAGGACATTTTTATTATGTCGTCTTTGTAGGACGTTTAATTAAACAAAAAATTGTTCACCAATGTCTTGTTATTTCACAGACAGTGTAACATTATTTACAATTGCAATAACGCTGAAGAAACTTTAAAAAAAAGTATAACATTATTTCCTAGCAATAAAAATATAACTTACAAAATACGCAATTAATTAAAATAAATCTCAATATAAGCAATAGTCCCACGCTTTTATAGTTTACAGGTGAACCACAGGTGAGTTTCAATGTCATAGAGTAGATTTGAAACGTACACTTGTTTATGGAGTGAGTGAGATCGATCAGATTTTTCCTTAGCGAAAAGCCTGAGACTATTTCCATGAACCGAACTAGTGACCTTATTATAAACAGTATGACTAATTTAGCTTAGACTGTCTCATTTGACAAATTTTCTTTTGCAGAATTTATTTACACGATGCAGGCAGTACTTTGTCACAGTACGGCAGTGACTAAGGGCCGTGTACATACAACGCAATTAGAGACGGGAAATTCAAGGCCAGATAACTTAATTGACAGAAAGGAGAGTTTTTTAATAAATATATCTAACTAAGTTTGTTTTTCATTCCAATTAGTATTTCCTGGAGCTATGGTATTTTGACGAAAAGTGACAAAATGATTTTACATTTCAAAAAAACACAAGGGCTAAAGGGGCAGACTTAATACCAGCCGCAATTACACACATGTGAGGTTTTGCATCGTGTTGTTTTTAGTCCCTTTCAGCTAAAAAAAATAAGAGTTTTTTGAAATTGTAATAAATTGTTTTTGCTGAAAAAAGAAAAGACAAAAATTCATGTAAATTTTTGTAAGGCCCACAGATAGGTATTGTTTACTAGATGATTTCTTATCCTCTTGTCAGTTAAGTTTCCTGATCTATAATCCAGGCTCATTAAAAAAAGTTAGTACAACACCGCATACAAAGGCATCTCCACACATTCGCCAAGCAAGGCAAACATTTTATTTGTCAACTAACAAAGATGTCAACAGGGCGCGAGTGGATATGAAAATGTAGGTAAGCCTAAAATGTTTGTTTTACTCGACCAATACATGGAGCCGGCTTAAAGAGTCCCTACTCCGCGTGTCTGCCGGAAACCTCCCGACGTTATTCACCCAAAACACGAGTCGTCGAGCGCATTGCCTAACTGCGCCTGTCGAAGTGCGCGGAAGTGCGGCGTCGGCGGTGCGGCGAACGAGCGCAGTGTCTCTAGTCCCACTCTCCGATGAACATTTGGCGCTGGTGCGGGGGCATGTAGCCGCGCGTCGGCGCCGGCAAGCGCCCGTAGATCTGGTAGGGGTCGTAGTGTTCAGCGTCTGTAACCGTAGCAACTTTATTATTAGGTGGCGAAATCTATATCCACATACATTGATGTATATTTAGAGATATGCCCATCCCATACATTACTCCCGAAAAAATTTGTTCTCGACGAGAACTGCATAAATTGCAGATTTCACGGACAGCCGCTTCATACGGCGTGTGCAGCGCGTGTTGAGCGTAAGTCTTACTGTACCGAGTCTGTGGCGCAAAAGTGCGTGTGTTCAGCATGCCCGGTTGCTGTTACAAGTATTGTAACAGCTCAGATCGAAATTACGTAAAGAATGGCGTCTCCTTCCATCAGTAAGTATTTATTTTGCTGGTTTTTTTCTCAAATTTTATGTTAAACAGATTTTTGTATACGTAATTAATATAAAGAGCGAACGAGAAAGAGTAAAGCTGTGTTTTATGCAAGAGTAACAGTGACAAACGTTGTTGTTTGTTTCGCCTGAGCATGTTATGACGTGTTAAGAAGCCATGCTGACTTGTGTGACGTAGCTATCGCGTTCTCGTTCCCACTTGCCTACTGATCATAAGAGTGAGCGGAAATACGACAATCGCGCCGATGGGCGAGCGATGACAACTTTCTCGCTCACTCTTATCATCTGTAGGCAAGTGAGAACGCGACAGTAACGTCGTAGGGATCGCGTCACGTGACAGCATGGCGGTGTGTAAAATGCAAACACGAAAGTATCTCGTGGCAGGAGGCGCAGCGCGCTCCGATGCCCGCCGTTTACGGACATGAAACGACTATATGATGTAAGTGTGTGCTTGTGTGAGTATCACAATACTGTGTGTGAATGCACGCACACTTGTTAAGACGAAACGTAGTACAGGTTAAATCGCGCGACGTTCGATCTATAAAATTAGACATCAATGTCCACGTAGATATATTTCCCCCCGAGTAGTCTCGGGTCCTTCAAGAGGGGCGTGATAAGGCACCTGTCAGGCCGGTATGGCAATCGCAATCCCAGCATATGACCGAATGTGCATGGGCGTCGTTAGACATCTTACGGGTGGCTCGGAGCTACATGTCGAGCTTCCAATAAAACAAACAGATAATCTGCACAGAATTCTGAATCTGCACGATCGGAAAGAGAGCGCGCCGCGTATTCCTTACTCGGTGGTCCTTCCTTCTCTTATGTTATTGTTCTAGCCTCAATCAACTTAACCCTAACCTTCCTGTGTATTCACCTTTATTGGTAGTTAGCTATTACTGACTGATACACAACCAAGTACCTTTAGACAGTAATACGCACAAAAGCTTCTTCTAACCAGAAATCACGAGGAGGGTAAGAACTATGTAGAAAATATAGACATATGTAGAAGTGATTTTCACTACTATGGGTAGCTGAACAGTGCAATGGGAAATACTAGAAATAAACTGAGGAGCTGGCAAACAAAACGAGGTAATTTGAGGTTGACACAATTTTACAGTAGAGCCAAAAAACTAAAACGCGTACTTACATGCAAAATTTAGAATTAAAAAATGATCATATTTTCAATTTCTTAGTTTATAGCATCAGATATGCGGTCACAAAACTTTTTGTTTAAGAATATGAAAGATACAGGCAAAATCTAATTTCAAATTACGCCGGTTTGTTTGAAAATGATCAAACAAAACGACTTCATTAGTTACTAGTGCCGATCGCAGTCGTTAGTAGTGAATATTATGTACGTTTCTACTTATGAATAGAGAAGTCCAACATGGTTTTTGTTTACGAGGTATGGCTAGTAGTAGTATATTATAATAATTATTGATTTATATAAATATAACCACTAAATATGAAAAATAAAAATTTAAACGTGCTAACAAAATTATTTCGGCTCTACTCACGATCACCTCCGAGATATGCGGCTTGACATTTCGGGTCAAACATATATGTATGCCTATCCTCATGAGGGCTCTGCCTGGCGGGCGACCTGACAGTTCTCTGCGAACCGTCGCACCGGCAGAGCGCTCATGAGGATAGGCCATACGTTTGGCCCGAAACATCGAGCCGCATAGCTCGGAGACTACCGTGAGTAAAGCTGATTTTTTTTTTTTAATTATGTTTAACAACCACGGTAATTTAAAATCCCATATAATAAAACATGCATTTTTAAGAAATTAAGTAACCTCAAGTCATCCCACCATTTATGTTAGACGATTCTATTCGCTTTGAAATGACCAATACGCTAAATAATAATAAAATAGAAAATAGAAACCTAGGTCCCATTCAAGAATCATAGGAATACTAAACTGTTTAAATTCAAGGAAAAATTGAAAGTGAGAATAAAAGATAGAAGAGGACTCAAATTGAGAATAACTCAGAAATAGTAACCAATGTGCTAAGAGTAAGAGTAAGAACCAAACATATTATGAAAAGCGTGAATGATGATTAGTCTTCCGAATATTTTTTTTTTCTCTAAACAGATTAAAAAATCCAGCGTTTGTCTTGTGTGGCGACACTTTACTGAAAGAAATATTATGAATTTAAGTAATTCCGAGGGTGCATGAAACATTATAAGAATTACAATGAACATTAGGAGATACAGTAAGTGTTTTATAGGCGGCGCCGTGACGGCGGTGACGGCGGCGGATGGTCGGCGCGGACTCTTTCTTTAGCTCAAAGTCCGAGTTTCGATTCCGGCCGACATACACCAATGAGTTTTTTCTGACAAAAAACTTAACGTGCATACCTACACCTGCATACGTTCGGAAGTGGTGTAAAACTGTAGGTCCCTCCCCTTGCCCCTTACCAGTCGGTAGGCAAAAATTGTAGCCGACAGGGTTAGTATCACCGTACTGGGTGTAAGATGGCCGCATAGCGGTCTCGGCTATGTTCTTCCCCAGTTCAATATTATATCGACAACAATCGAAAGGTAAGTCTCCGGTGTCACTACCTTCTCGGAGGTGATATTGGCTAGTCGGAGCATGTGCTCTGGCCCATCTGACTCAGCCGATCATGCATGCCGGCTCACATAAAAAAAAAAATCACGGTTTTTAAGGGAGCTACTATTTCACATCAGGATCACGTACGGTTATCGAACTAGTCTATAGGTTTGCTAATAAATTGAAGTTTTATTTGTTACTGATCTTTAGATAGTTTGATTAATCCACGAACTGAGATAGACGCTAATAAAGCGTGTTAAAAAATACCTTTGTAATGTTTCGAGACGAGACTGTGAATCGCTGTGAGTGTAGCATGTGGCATGTGGGTGTGGGGAAGTGCTCGAAGGAAGCGCAAGCGTTAGTGCGACGAAAGAAGGCTTCAAATACCGGAGGTTGGAGCGGCGACGGTGGCGCCCGACCGCGGCGGCGGCGGCGAGCGGGACCGACTCAAGAGCAGGGAGTAGAGTAGCGGGCGGGACTTCTAGAAGATACTACATCTATGTTAGTGTTATAGACTTCGCTATGTACATCTATCGAGGCTGCTGCAGCACGATCGGCCGCACCACCCCCCTGCGCTCCCGCTCCGGGAACAATTGGAACATAAGCTTCTCGCGGCTCCTCTCCTTCAGTTTGGGGTCCCGCTTGAAGTGCGGGTCGTATAGATCGTACGCACCGATGCCGCTCTCGTAGGAGCGCGCGTGCCAGAGTGCGGCGGCGTGGTGCGCGTGCGCAGCGTGCGCGAGATGCGCGGCGTGCGCGGGGTGTGCGGCGTGCGCGACGTGCGCGGCGTGCGCGGGGTGCGGGAACGGCGCCATGTGCGGCGCGTGCGCCAGGCTGTAGCGCTTGCTCGGCACAGGCGCGTCCTTCAGCGTGAGTCGGTCCGTCATGGCGGGCAGGCCGTGCTTGCCGTTGGCGGGTCCGACGCCGGGTCCGCCGCCCGTGCCGTTGCTCTTCACGAAGTTAGGCACTCGGGCGCGCAGGCCGCAGTAGTACGGGTCGTCTGCAACACAGAGATGAAATCGTTCAGCACCTACAAGCCACGGTAAATCGATTTGGTAACACCGAATTAAGCCAGTTTGTTCAAAATAATATAATTCATGACAACCAAGTCGACAAAGAGAAGCCTGATGATTTGACGGAGTCTAACACACCGAGGACAAATGACAAAATGATAAAAATTTCCAGCGTCAAGCATGATGTACAGAACAAATACAACAAACGGTCTCTGTGGCATTGTCACCGCCACAGCAGCGGAGCGGCGGCATGTGCCCTAATGATCCGAACGAATACGCAACTAATTCCGGCTGCGGGCGTCGCGTCGTGTGACGTTGTGACCGACATATTCTCGTTTTCGGCTGTTATGTTGGCTTAGCGCGGTGGCCGGGCCGGACGGAGCGGCCCGGGCTAGGCCGCCGCGTAATCCCGCATTGTGCTGCGCGTTGGCAAACCGAAATTAACTTTCTTGCGATTACTGAAAAGGCAATCTCGTTGTTTCAACACTAGCTGCGTAAACACGACCCGCTATAAAACAAAACCTTGCGGCGGAGGCGACGCGCCGGCGGCGCACGCTCCGCTGCTCACGCGCCGCCGACGACGCCGCCGCGGCCGCCCCGACGACGCCTGTAGCTCACGGCTCAATGTCAGTTTCTGCTGGATGCGGTTAACATTGTGCAACTATAAGAATGCGGAATAGTGAATTGAATGTGATATTTTCTTCATCCTAATTATAGCCAGCACCGTTTCATTGCAGTAACAGATTTGTAAACAATACTGCACTGCACATCAGCAGCAGAAGTATGATCGAGCAAAATTGTCAATGATTTAGTGTTAAATTTTAATGAGCTAGCGAGCGATAGCGCCACAATGCAAGATATTTGACAGTGTCTATGTAGGCCATGGAATAATGATTACCACCATGTATATAAAATGTAAGGCAGTCTCACTTCAGTAATCATTAGTGAAACGACTAGTGATGGCGAGGATTATTTACGTGGCGGTGACGATCATGTGGGTGGCTCCATTCGCATCCAGCATTGGAATATTTGATCTCGGCAATGGCTATCGAATGCTTCACAAAATTCTAGAGGGCACAGACGCGTCGAGCGCTCCTACGAAGATACATACACGGTGGATCGAGCAGCCGCTAGACCACTTCGACCAGAGTAATGTCCGGGCGTGGGCCATGCGGTACTTCGAGCGGACCGACCTTTGGAAGTCCGGCGGACCAGTTTACTTATTCATCGGCGGCGAAGGCGAAGCCCACCCCGGATACTTGAAAGGAGGAATGGTGTATGAGTTGGCCAACGAAACTAACGGAGCGCTGTTCATGTCCGAGCACAGATATTACGGTAAGAGCATGCCCCTGCACAACTCTGGGATAGACAACCTGAAATACCTGAGTTCGAGGCAGGCACTAGCAGACTTGTCGCGGTTGATAGACAGAATTAAGTTATTCCCTCAATTTAAACAATCTAAGGTGGTTCTCGTCGGTGGGTCTTACGCGGGTAATCTTGCAGTATGGATGAAACTCCTTTATCCAAAAAAAGTTGATGCGGCCTTGGCGAGCAGCACTCCAGTACTGGCGAAACACATTTTTTACGAATACTTGGAAACGGTAACCGACGTTTACGAGGAGCACGGAGGGCCGGAGTGCTTCGACAAGATCAAAAAGACTTTTCAGAGATACAGCGATCTGATGTCCAGTGCGGAAGGCATCGAGATATTGAAACGCGAAGAGAATATCTGCGAAAAATCGGATATGTCGAAACCGGAAAACCAGCACCTGTTCACGTACGGGCAGGCCGGGTACTTCATGAGCAATGCCCAGTACGGGAGTGAGAGGGCAGTTCAATCCCACTGCAACAAAATTATGAATAAAACATCGAGAACAAGCATCGAGGACGAGGCGTGGTCGGGCGCGGATTTGCAAGATTATTCGTTTTGGGACCGGAAGGAGAAATGCTACAACGTGGATTTCGACGCCATTGTGCAGGAGATCAAGGAAGGAGGTGGATGGCTGACCTCGTGGGTGTTTCAGAAGTGCACGGAGTTCAGTTACGCCAAGACCACGTCGTCCGAAAAACAGATTTTTTCGAAGAATATTCCATTGCGAACTTTTCACAAGCTCTGCGTCGATTCCTTCGGCGAAGACTACGGTGAAGATTACGTGGTGAGTTCTGTAAATGCTACGAACCAAGCGTACGGAGGTCTAAAACCGAACGTCAAGAACGTGGTGTTCGTGAACGGCGAGATGGACCCGTGGCATCGACTGGGAATCCTAGAAGATTTGTCCTACGACGCTCCGGCCAAGCTGGTGCCGCGCTCCTCGCACTGCAGAGACTTGTTGCCGAACAGAGACGGTGACCCGGAGGAACTCGTTGAGACCAGAAAGTATGTGAAATACATAATCAAACACTGGATTGGCATTGAGCCTGTAGACAAACAAGCCCGATAATAATGTACGAAAGTAGTTTTCACGTCGATGAATTTGATGATGAAATAATAAATGTACTGATGTCGTAATCGTGCGTTATTAATTAAATCCTTAACCCCATAGCCTGTAAGTAAGCCATTCCTCCGTCCATCATCCACGGTGCCGTTGGGCTCGCGACACACATCCCACGTCCTCTCGGCGGCGCGCCACGGCGTCTCGTTCTAAATACCTCCAGTCTATTCAAATATCAAGGATACTGCTCCAAAATGCCAGCTGATCCGGCGGAGACGGCGCAGGCGCAGCAGCGTTACGACAGCGCGCGGCGCATGCTCCGCCGCCATTGTTTAGAGCCTCACAACCTTTGACGTCCCGATTTAGATCGCTTGAGGTACGACACATTATAATATGCGACGTATTGGAATTCGTGATCATACGTGTCATGTCAAGAATTAGGTCTTTATTGCTTCAATATACGAGCAACGACGACAGTGTATCCAAAATATTGATATTTATGGTCGGATTCGAAGGGCAATTGTGAACATAATATGGCCATCGCCGATTTATACTGGTCCTCCCGAATTCGTCTCCAGCCACTCTGGTTTCAGGTGATATTTTGTATGCACTCAAAGCTGGTTTTTTAACAAACTATGGAACTTTCTCGTTATCATAAATCTCTTCTTCTTCTTGCAGACATGTCTCTAGTCAATAAATCGTTCAGACTTTTATCGATAATAATTGTTCTGTTTCCGTCTTCGTCACTCTAGCTAGATAGTTGCTAAAATGTTCGAAACTACACTTTCCTGTATTGAGACGGTGCAAAATATTTCTATAGTTCCTAGTGCCGAGTTCTTCATATCGCAAACCTCTAAATCACATCATCTTTATCAGTTCGAGCATATATCACCAGGGTTTCGCTCTACTTAAGATGTCGCTGTGAGTATTGTTGACTTGGTGTGTTTTGTTCTCGGTAAACTTACAGTCGTGTGATAATCGGAATAAATAAATTTAACAAGACTGGAATTTAGTGCAGTGAGTAAATGAATCTTCGTACAAAAATTTAAATTTAAAGAATTAAACCTGTATGAAGACTAATATAAGAATATTAAAAAAAATGAGTATAAGATGATTATAATTGAAATATGCTAAGATTTGCAATTTTCAATAGGTACTAATGTCGTAAATAAAATTCAATTAAATACATGCAGTGGCCACATCTAAAATTGACAATACCGATCTTCAAATCAAATCAAAATATACTTTATTATACCAGTTTAAATGAAACCGGCCAATTGCGAGTCGGACTCGCGCACCGAGGTTTCCGTACCACCGTACCACGTAAATGGTCGGCTATTTATGATTATTTGTTCTTTTATTTTAGAGTGACACTCGCACGTATCTCAGTATCGCGCCATCTATCGGCGAAAGTTCATACTTTTGTTGTTAAAATATTTGGAAAATTAAGATATTTGAATGGGACCCCACTTAATTTTTTTCTTTTTCAATTTTTTATTATTCTTGTTATATCCGCCAAAATAACACATATTCTTTGAACATTTCAACCGGCTACCTATTACGGTTCCAAAGATACAGCCATCGAATGGACGCACGGACGGACGGACGGCGTAGGCTTAGTAATAGGCTTCTGTACAGGGTACGGAAACCTAGAAAAGGTCACAAAAGGCGAGTTCAATGCCTTACAGCATTCTTTACAAACTAATCTTTAGGATGTTGGCGGACAGGCCAACAGAAGGTATAGCAGCGTTGCAGGCACGCAGAACTTTCATCAAAAGAAGGTTGCACCACAGTAGCATTCAAACATTATTTATCCTCCCTCCCTTACCATTTAGTTCTGCAGTCGACTGACATACAATACCATAATATCTTACAAATTCTGATGAAAATATACAATAGAGGAATAAATTGCAAAATTACAAAAAAATATATATAATATGTATACATATCTCCTCGAGCGCATAGCAGACAGCAGCGAGTCCATAAAGTAGATAGAATCAATTCACAATTGAAACAAATAAAGGCAGCCTCTCGGGCAGTGCAGACGAGTGTGACATAAATATCTAGTGGATGGTCAAATAAACACGAGTACTAGCTTTTGCTTGCGGCTTCGCTCGCGGTATTGTAGGTTAAGATTAGTTTTTTTTTATGGAAACATACACGTTTGGTTTATTTACTTAGTTTTAGATAGTTTCATTTTAGATTTATTTTAGATTTAGTACAGTTTTTAATTTAATGTTATTATTTGTTATTTGTGTATATGTATATTATTATGTAATTGATTTAAATAAAATATAATTATTTATTTAAAAAAAATTTATTAAAATGTTATAAACTTATAAATAAATAATTGCGCGTTTGGTTATACCCGTGATGTCAGCCCATAACACCTTGGTGAACTAGGTGTCATGTCAGTGCTTCCCTTCGGTCGTGCCGGCTACACTGAACTGGACGGAAAACGCGAACTCTTTACATAGCCATTTCAACCGACCGCAGTGCGGTTATACCAACCCGGGCGGGTTAAACCGTACCACCTAGTAAGGTAAGAAGGAAAGGGACCTACAGTTGTACGTGGGGTCCGAACCACGGCCAGCCACCAACGGTCGAGCGGTCACCCATCCAAGTACTGACCGCGCCCAGGTGCGGTTATGATCACGACCGAGAGTCGACCGACCGCACCACTGAGCTACCGACAGTTTTTTCTTCATAAATAATTTGCATACAAGTCTTATCTACGAGATTATCCGGCGTAATAGTACGTAGATTTATTTGACTTGATATTTTCGTTGACTGCTGGGGCTGGCCCTTGGAGAAATATTGTTAATAGCCTACAACGGTCCTGATATTTTCTAGATTTTATTAGCGAAGACCGCATTTGAATCAGTTCAGCCGTTTTCGTTTACCGTTTACAGACGAACAGACAGACGTTGTGCATTTATTAGTAGAGATGTAGAGAGGACGCGTTCGGGGATCACGACATACGTTCACTTTCGAGGAGGCTGGTCGTGTCCGCTGCACCCACTCCTGCGCAGAACGACGAGACGCTTAGCACTTCATACTTGCCATGTTGCCTTGAACACTGGCGCCAGATTCGATTGTATTGATCAATGCAGTGACAATAAGTAAGTGATCTTACTCTCGATGGAAGTTATTATGAACGAAAGAGAGAGAGAGAGAGGGAGCGAGAGAAAGAGAAATAATGAGAGAGAGAGAGAGAGAGAGAGAGAGAGAGAGTAAGTAAAGATCAGAGATAAAAAAGCCCACAGTATAGTGAATTTTCTATTCTTTGACACACCTAAATCGAAACGGTAATACAACAAAACGAGGCTAACAATAGTTGATTACAGTGATTTACTCAGAAGCTGTCAACGAAGAGGTATAGTATATCGTAATATGATGGCCGAGGAAGAACAAGCATATAATGGAACTAATGAAGACAAAAAAGCACACGATTTCAAGTTCAAATATTCATCAATCAATCAATCACATTTTGTTCCGACATATGATTAGCTTGTCGAATTAAGTTTGGCAGAAGAAATAAAACGAAGATTAGATTTTATGGAGTAGAGGCGCAACTGAAACAAAGAATGTATATAATTAGAGATTTTTTATTCATTGGTAGCAAATTGTGTACATTTTGAAGATCCGCCCATTTATCTCCTTAATGATGCAACTGTCTTTATAAATCTTTACAAGACATTGGATTTTCTCACTGCGTGGCTACGAATTGTCTCTTCCTTTAAAGGTGCGATGCCTACGCTTTACCTTCAACTGAAGCCAAGGCGATGATACAAAAATGTGGGAAGTTCCTTCTGATTTAAATAAAAAGCTCGATGATTTCTCGAAACTCGAAGAAGTTTGGATTTATAACCTAAATCTATAGGTTGCTTGCACTTTTTATGTTAATTTAGTTATTTCTTCAATACGTGAATGTACATTCATTATGTCTCTGGCAACAGAAATTAATTTTATTTTCAAAAATTTCAAGGATTCAAGCACAATAACTTCATTAAGTACATAAGTAGTATCGGAATGATCTGCTAACGAATTGCCACATGAATAGTTTCATCGTCTACTGCAGGTTGAGAGGGCGCCTTGTGATGGAATCACACAAGGTAAAAAAAAGATAAATATATAGCCAATAGTAATTCAAAGCTAAATTATAGAACATTAAAACGTTTCATTAAAATATTAACAAAATAATTTATATTACAATTTAACTAATCACCTAATAAATTCAAACGTGACTGCACACTCCACTAAGAAATAAAATGGCGCGAACGGCCATTACAATACGACGCGCAATTAGACAAACAAGAAATATAATAACATCAGTTGGTTCGCATATAAAACACTATAGAGCGCCGAGGCGGGGAAGGTAGCATGAGGTAATCCTGACACGCGGTGAGAGGGGAACAAGACATGGGCGCGTACGAAACAGCGGAGAGGTGAGGTAAGAAGACGCGCGTCTTGCGGGCGCGGGGACGGAGATCGTGGTATCATCACGCCGTTGGAAGCGCGGCTTGAGGTAGCGAGTTAAGGAGCGCGAGTAGTGATTATTTCGCTGCGAGTTGATAGTATGAAAGAATGAATTATTGTCAGGACACGAGCGTGACACGCCCATACTGCGAGGCCACCGTACGTTTTGTTCCTACGTGTCAGAAACGTGTCAAGCACATATTAATAATTTATTTTTATCTCCATACTAAAATTTGTGTCAGGACACGAATGTGTCATGGCCATACTGTGGAGCTACGGTTCGATTTGTTCCTGTGTGTCCAATTCGTGTCGAGCCCATACTAATAATCTAATTTAATCTCCATACTAAATTCGTATCAGGACACGAATGTGACACGGCCATACTACGAGGCCACCGTTCGATTTGTTCGAGCGTGTCACAACCGTGTCCAGCCCATACTAAAAATTAAATTCTATCTCCATACGAAATTTCGCTCTGTGACACGAACGTGTCACGGCCATACTACGAGGCAACCGAGCGTTTTGTTCCTGCGTGTCAAGAACGTGTCACGGCCATACTAAGAGGGCGCCGTTCGATTTGTTCCTGCGTGTCCGATTCGTGTCGAGTCCATACTAATGATTCAATTTAATTTCCATACTAAATTCGTGTCAGGACACGAATGTGACACGGCCATACTATGAGGTCGCTGGTCTATTTGTTCCTGCGTGTCTGGAATCTGGACATGACGGAGTTTATGGGAATTTGAAGTTTTGTGATCTGTGTGAAGATATCGCACAGGGTCTAAAATTATTTTAATAATTATTTATTAATGATTCAAACTAATACACTAAACATTTTTATAAAGGGAAGAGTATGTAAACAAAGTACCAGTTATTAAACAAAAACATAAAATAAAACAAAACAACGTTTCATTGAGTATGACGCCAACATTCAAATAAATATCCGTTGGAGCGTGCGCGCGGGGCGGAGAGAGGTATGAGGTAAACAAGACAAGGGGTGAGGTATTACCGAGCTGCGGGCGCGCGTGGGCCGCGGGGCGAGGCGGAGCGACCTGAGGTAATTTGTCAAGCGGTGCGGGAGGGGTTTTCATTAAGCGATGTTAGTATGAAGGAATGGATTCGTGTCCTGACATGAATAAAACACGACTATGGTAAGGAGATTTCGATTGGTTTCTGCGTGTCCAGGTTCCGTACATGACTAGCATTAGCAAACACGGAATATGGTATCACGTATGTACAGAAATTAATATATATACAAAATTAAACAAAAATATATAAATAAAACACTCCGTCATGGCGCTAAAAGTCGACTTATTAATAGAGCACATGTGATAACATCAATTAATTTATATAACAAAAGCAACAGTTCTCTGCATGCGGAGATGCACAATGGGTGCGGGGAAGTGGTGTTAAAACCACCGAAGTAGAGGTAAAGCGCATCGCTGACGAGCGAAACAGCTTTAGGTACCATGTGGAAGGTACGAAGAGGGTTTGTTTTCCCTCCAAAATCGAATTTATATCGTGTCACAAACGTGTCCAGTTCATACTAAAAACATAAAATTATCCTCCATACAAATTACGAGTCCGGACAGAAACGTGACACGGCCATACTACGAGGCAGCCGATCGATTTGTTCCTGCGTGACACAAACGTGTCCAGCCCATACTAAAAATCAAAATTCAATCTCCATACAAAATCGCGCTCCGTGACACGAACGTGTCATGGCCATACTAGGAGGCCACCGTTCGATTTGTTCCTGCGTGTCAGGATTGTGACACGAGGAAAGATTATAAAAGGAGAGGGAGGGGAGCGTGGGGAGTTCAGTCTGTTTTGGGAGTCGAAGGAGACGGTCGTGCGTATTTAGCGAGAGTCCAGGTACGAAAGTTGGTACTGCTCCGCTCGCGTGAGTTTTCGAATAAATTCGGGAAACGAAGTTTCGCTCGGCTTCGCTCGCGTGTATTTTCGGTTGGGTTTTATTAGTGAATATTTTCGCTCGGCTTCGCTCGCGTGTATTTTGATTGGGTTTTCTTAGTAAATGGTTTGGTAAAGAAACCGGTGAATATAATTAATTTAATTTCGTAAAATTTAGTGTGGGAACTTCTGTAAAGCTTTCGGAGTTACAGATGAAGGTGTCTGGATTCTGTAATTTTGGGGGTGATATAGGGGTTGTCAACTAGTTTTACGGAAAATATTTTGGATGTTCTTTTTGAGCCTTTTGAGTTCTGGATGAAGGCGTCTGGATTCTGGAATCTTGACTGGTGATGGAAGGACTTCCAAAGAGCTTTTACAATGACACTATGTCCGAACTGGCTTACCATGAGGACTGGTACATTGGGAAGGTTTTCTTAGTACATAAAAGATTTTGTAAAGAAACCGGTGAATAGAGTTTGTTGTTTCGTAAATTTTAGTGTGGGAATTTCTGTAAAGCTTTCGGAGTTACAGATGAAGGTGTCTGGATTCTGTAATTTTGGGGGTGATATAGGGGTTTTCAACTAGTTTGCGAAAAATATTTTGGATGTTCTTTTTGAGCCTTTTGAGTTCTGGATGAAGGCGTCTGGATTCTGGAATCTTGACTGGTGATGGAAGGACTTCCAAATAGCTTTTACAATGACACTATGTCCGAACTGGCCTACCATGAGGACTGGTACATTGGGAAGGTTTTAAATTGGATTAACATATATTGTACTGGGACCTGATCTTAAATTACACGCAAATAAGGGAAGTCAGTGAATAGAGGTTGTTTAATTTCGTGAATATTAGTGTGGGGATCTCTGTAAAGCTTTCGGAGTTACAGATGAAGGTGTCTGGATTCTGTAATTTTGGGGGTGATATAGGGGTTGTCAACTAGTTTTACGGAAAATATTTTGGATGTTCTTTTTGAGCCTTTTGAGTTCTGGATGAAGGCGTCTGGATTCTGGAATCTTGACTGGTGATGGAAGGACTTCCAAAGAGCTTTTACAATGACACTATGTCCGAACTGGCCTACCATGAGGACTAGTACATTGGGAAGGTATTTTAAAATATAGGGAAAATTAAAAGAAACAAAACCCGATTTTTAAATTCGTAAATTCTACGTATATAAGAGTGTTTGAACCACGCGTAATTATTAAAAAATATGTCGGTTTTAAATATGTAAAATCAGTGGTTTTACCGTATTTTGACATAAAAGTATATTTTTATTAAGTGTTAACTTCGCGAATAGATTCAGTGGCGGGTGTTGTGGTTTCGTTTGAATTTAATATTTTACGCTATTCTATTGGTAATGGTGTTTTATTTAAGGTGATTTTAGTGAATCGTGTCAGACCGATTAGGATAGTGAAATTCTAAGGTAAATTTTGTAATATATATGTACATGCAACATTCTGGCTAGTTACGTTTTAGGTCGTGGGGAGATTGCGTAAATCAGGTTTAAATATACCTGTATAGGTTATATAGATTATGATCAGCACACAATTTTAATAAACCCTTAAGAAAATATTCCTAAATGATTTCGGTGAAAGGTGGACCCCTGACCGCATCATTTGGAATAAAACAATTTCTGTAGGTATATCAATAGATAGCCACAGAAATGTAAACCATAACATACACTATACACTCACAATTAAAAGCATACACTTCTGCCTTTAGGGAGGACAAAAGAATATCTTTTGAACTCCAACATAACACTACGAGATTAAATTGGTAAATCTGTCTGAAGATGTATATTTTGTACAGATTAGAAAACGGGGACTCCTAGGAACAAATAATAAATTTGTAACTTAAGTACAAATTTATCTGCGTTGGGAGTCACGGGGACTGGCGATGGATAAATATCGTATGGACAGAGGGTCCATACGAATTTAGTGGAGCCAGTTCCACAAACCCCTTCAGGGGGGGTTTCAATAAAAGTTTGTATTGTTGAAGTTCTAAAATATAGAAGAAAATATAAACAATAGATTTCATCTATTGAATGGCACAACAAAATTAAGCTATCAAGTAATACATTGATCATAATTCAATAATAACAATAACACAAACATCAGAACACTTTCATTTCGAATTTTGGCGGGTCTCACAAGCTCGCAAGCGAGGCGCGTGAGCGCGCTGTCGAAGCGTGCACATAGAACACAGAGGGAAACCAGAAGGGTTTAATGACTATAGATGAATGAGCAATTAGTTTAGTAAGTGTTTTAAATGTTGATATTAGAATTTACTAGAATAGATTTAGGAAATGAGAGTTAGTACTCTGAGTTATTACGGTACACAACGACTTTCTGGAAAGGAAGTAATAATTGGGTCCATTTTACAGGAAATATGTGTACGAATTAGCGACACTGTTTCTGACAAACCTAGAGATCACTTGAAAGCTATACGCTGGCCATATTTCGATTCTTTATATTCTAGTTGTTCTAGAGCTATAGATTTGATTTTTGATAATTCTGCCTTTAATATCTAAGGTAAGACAATAGGTATATAGGGTAGAGGTTATTACAGTAGTGCGCGTGACCAGCATATAAAAAAAAAATTATGTAAAAATAAGTTCTTTTTAGTTATAGTAGTGTTATCATAAATCCATGGAATTCTAAGGTCCAGGTACGAAAGTTATCGCGGGTGTGCCCGTGACCATGGTTTAGGAAAGTTTAAAATGTGTAGATATATATATATAAACGTTTTGTAATGGTCTGACACGAGAAATCTTATTATTTTGTGCCAAAACGTAATTTGCGAGCGAATTGTATGGTTACGATTCGTAATGTAAGTCTAGGCGTGCCCAGTCTACTGCCAGTAAACATCGGAGCAGTTTCCAGCAGATGACATCTAACTATGGTTTGGTCCATAGCAACAATGTGAGTTATTCCATTATCCGGCGAGATTACAAAATAAGTGTTTCTTTTCAGAGGGAAAATGTTGTACGTAATTGTGAAATGATTTACATGACCTACGCAATTACATCGTCATAAGTATGTTATTAGCCATTTATTATAAAAAGAAATTTTAATGTCACTTGCATAATGATTATTTGTTCTATGGAAAAGTGGAACTGGAGAATTATTGATTGATGAGCGCTTGGCCAGGGCCACAGAATACTTGCGGGCGCAGGGCTACCAAATTTTTGAAAGACTAGTGTGGACTGGTTTTAAAGATGAAGCATGTTTGGGTGCATTGTGTGTTTAAAGAAATTCGTGCTAAAGGGTTTGGGAAGTTTAATCTGACTTGTTTAATTATCTGTTCAAAAAAAAAAAAAAAAAAAGAAGGAAATTGAAAGTAATAATATGTGTTGCACGGAGTCGTATTATGCAGATGTTATTTATGTATGTGTCACATTATGTATTGAATTGTTTTGGAATAAAACGAACAGATACTAAGGTCTTTGTGGCGCAGCGCTGATTGCTCTGCTTGCCTGATCTGTCGGAGGGGGAAGCGTGTGATGTGTGTATGTATGTATGATTTCTATTACTTTGTTATTATGTGGAAATTACAATCACGAAATTTGAAGTAAGAAGGTGGAATATTTTTTGGCAACCCTACACAAGTTTGTAAATTTCGTGTTGATTAGGCCCATGAGGAGAGAACCATGGTCAAGAAAGATTGATTTATGGGTGCACGTGTTGTACTGTTTGTGTTTGATCATTAGTTTCGTTTGGCGTAAGTGTACGAATGACACTTATCTCTTTCCCACTAGTATAAAGTGTATGCAATGCAAGTAAGAGTTAGAACGAGACAGTAGACTAGAGCGCTATTTTAGACTTGCTCTTCTAGTGGGGTATGAATGAGAGAGAGGGAGATACGATTTATATACGAGACTAACAAAAGTTAGAGAATTTAGCCACGTGATCGGTGCAGGTGTTCGGTTTAGACAAAAAAAATGGAGAAGCGCGTGGTTTAGCTCAGATTGCTAATGCATTGATGCTTGTCTGGTTTGTGTACATTGGTAAAAGAGTGGAATGAATATTGGTATATATATAATTGTCAGAGGAAATGAAATAGCAGTGCTGAGAAAGAAAAATTTTTTTTTCATGTTTAGGTAAACGAAATGAATAGTGAATGATGAGTAGGTAAATGTATGTTAGATTTTACTGTTAATTTTTTGGGTAATTTGTGTATTTTTAAATGTGTGCATAATAAACTGTGCGAGTATCATACCACAGTGGGTGTTTGTATATGAAATGGTTTTACTTGATTGAGAATAAATCAATACATATTGATTTATTACTTCGTGACTTTATGTGTTGCTGTGCGATAAGACGACGGACTAGCCACCTCTCGTTTTGTCATGACTTACTCGAATGTTGTACAGACGGATGCGTTTTGTACTATCGTGCGTAGTTACTGGGAAAAGTGTCGCAACTGTACTTGCGACGTGCTACACCTCAGTGGTGAGTAGCTGTGACAACGTGTCTTTCGTTTTGTTGAAGATAAAGATTACATATTTATCTAGTATGAATGGTTGTGTACGGTTTGACTGGATGGATTGTCAACGCACGTTGACTAGACCGTTTTGATCATTTTGTGACGCAGGGACATACGCTCATTGGACGGATTGTTGCTATTTTAACATGATTCAAGTATACTATGCGGAGACTCTGTTGAGTTGATGACCGAGCAGGGCGTAGCTCGCGCGCGCGTCCTGCGGGCGCGGGGACAGAGTTCGCAACACCATCACGCCGTTGGAGGTGCGGCGTGGTTAGCGAAGTATTTGAAGAATAGGAAGGCCATTAGCGATGTTAACAGTAGTACGGTTCTTCTGTTGTGTCAAGTATCTCGTCGGGAAAACAATGCGCAGAAAATACAATTTATTTTGTCATGCACTGAGTCTTGAGATGTGTATGGGTTGAGTGATCGGCGTTGTGCCTCGGTTAATATAGTATTAAGCGGCATAGCATAGAATATTACAAGTTGTAGGATGCAGGTTTGTGCACAAAAAGCGAATGAGGAAATCGTTTTGCGGGGCCTACGCTGTCTGCTTGTATGTCTGCCTGTTCTACTAAAGTTGATATTTGTTTCAGGGTAAATGTAGAGTTCTGTAGAATGGTTGTGTCTGTCCGTTCTACTAGAATTGACAGTTAATTCGGAAGGAATGTGGAGTTCTGTAATAAGTGTATGTAGATTTTGTTTCTGTCAGTACTCCTGGAGTGCAATTGAGGGTTTTATTGTTGTGCTGTGTCATTGTAAAGCATTGGGATGCTATGAGTTCGTTTTACGTCTGGTTCTATAGTGCCACTTAAACATTAATAATATGAACATGCCGGCTACAGCGTCAGAAACTTGCAGTTTCATAAGAACAAATGAGAGGCCGGACGGTTACAATTTGGAATTGTCGCCAGGCGAGGCGAATTTGTTGGGGCGCATCGGGAGATTTTTTTTACTGATGAATTAAAAAACTTTTATCAAGTAATATGTTAAGAAGAGAGTATAGTTTTACGCTAGTATATAGGAGTGATTGTGAGTGAGGCGGAACTTTGCGGATGACGAATCGCGCTTTGTAGGGAAAGAAAAAAAAAAAAAAACGAACTTGCGATGTTTTGCTTCTTGCGAATTTGTTGGGGCGCATCGGGAGATTTTTTTACTGAAGAATTAAAATTTTATCAAGTAATATGTTGAGAAGAGAGAATAGTTTTATGCTAGTAGAAAGGGGTGACTGTGAGTGAGGCGAAACTCTGCGGATGGCGAGTGACGGACTGGCCACTTCTCACCTTGGCACGGTTATACTGTTAGGTAGTGTGGGAAAAGGACCCTGTATCTTGTTGCAATGTGAAGGTTGACTTGCCTGGATGCAGCATGTTGGTATGTGTGGGAGATAGGATTTATGGATGCCATGTCGGAGTGTTGGTTATCTGTGGAGTTGAATATACGTTAGTGTGGTCAGCAGTATAACGCTGTTTATTTCACTGCTTGGAATGTGGGTTGGAATAAAAAATATATATCAGTTTGTGATTGTATGTATTTGTCAAGCAGTAATGTATATAATTGGCTGTAGAGCAGAAGTTTGATATTAGATGTAACGTTTCAGCTAATTAGAACATTATAATTGTGCCAATTAACATAGATAATGGAAGGGACTACAGTTTTACAACGATTCAGAAAGATGAAGTTATAAGTGTTTGTTGAAAATCAAGCAAGAAGGCTATTAAGCGCCTAGTCCGAGGCGACACGCAATAGAATTACTAGTTGACGGTTTGTTGCGGTGTGATGTTGAAGGCGTATTTCACTATCCAACGGTGTAGATCCATTTTATCAACTTAGTTATGGATTGGAAATGTTGGATGGTATGTATTTGAGGAAGTATGTTTGTGCTAATGTAGGTATATGAATTCCGTGTTAATTGAAGTCATATATTTTGTGTATGGGAACGAAGCATAAATATTTGTCTAGTTGAAGGAGTTTGTTCATTTTATAAAAGCGAGTACATGAATATATTAGTATTTGTGTATTCGTACAACGTGATTGGGCGTTAGAATATAAGATAGTCGTATCTTGTCTCACTAACATTATTGGGGTAATTGAATGGATGTGATGGCGGTCTAATAGAAAACGTATGTATTAACATTTTCTATGTAGAAATTCAGTTCTGAAGATGTGGATTATTGAATTCCGCTAATTACTTTATGTCAACGTATTGACTGAAAAGGGAGGTTTTCCTATATTAAGTATTCTGTCTGCGGATGTCGGAGCGAGACACTGTTGTCCAGTCGGAATTTTGACCTGACGTGCTCAGTCCATTACCACTGGAAGTGGACAGCAGGTGTTACCTGTTTGTGGGTAATTTGTATGTGAGCTGGTTGCTTGGGAAAATTACGTGAATAAAGGTGTGGGTGTGAAAGTTGCCAGGAAGAACACGTTGGTGCCACCATTTTGAGTAGAAGATTGATACGGTTGTATGGATGATTCGAGTTTGGTTCGGTTCAGTGTGGCCGACACTAACGGGGTAGGCATTCGTGTGTAACCTGTTCCGCCAAATTATTAGAGCAAATAGCTTAGATATTATAATTAGATTATTATATTATTTTAAATACGATTTAGATATTGAAAGAATGGCGTGAGATCGTACATTAGCCGGTCATTCATTAGATTCACACAAGATACAAAACCGTGATGGCATTTCGGTTCAAGGCTTTCCGAGAATCAATATGCGATTGGAAAATCATTTAAATGTGGAAGTTATAGAAAAGCTTTATAGAAAATCCATATTCCAAACTGATCTTCTTATGTGGAAATCTGTAAAATGATAAAACTTGTATGAAATGCCCGGATATTTAATTCCACATTTTATCTTGAAAATCATTTAAAAATGGATAATTCCATATAAATGGTAACGTTGCTGTGGTTGTGTATTAACTGACTCAGGGCGCCCGGTTCAAAAATATTTGAAGGAATATGGATCTTATCGCGAACAATAAGAACCAATGACAGTGTTTGTTTTGCTTTCACAGCGTAAGGGGACCAGACTTGCGTACTAAAACAAATAAGTACCAACCTTACGGAGTGAAATTCGGAGTAAATCCGAAAAGGAGAAAAAAGGGGAAAGAAAATAAGCCGAATGGAGAAAGATTTGGTAGGGTACTCAAATACTCAAGAACCCGGGAAAATGGGAAAAAAGAAGGGAAAAGGGAAAATTTTAAAATTAGGAAATAAACATACCCACAATTCACAATGTTCACATCATAGTGACATCTGAAAGGAAGTGGTTAAAAGGCAGGGAGGGAGTGAGGAGTTATGAAAAATGCTTAATGATTTTGCAGAAGCAAATTATACTTATACAATACTAGTATTATGTTTAGAAGTGAGTTTTGTGGAACATGGAGTATTCTATTTACTTGCCATCTATTGGTGTATTAGTGAAGTTTTGACATTACAACGTAGAAAATTTTGTTGGGCATTGTTATACATAGTGAGATAGGTGTCGCTGGAACAAAATAATTATATTTAAAATTCAAATTAAACTTTTCCTCCCTTTTACAAAAGTAAACATCAGGGCCCCTGCCGTGCTGGTTTCGCTCGCACGACGAGTTCGGGTTGCGTTCGACTCGATCGATCGCACGAAGCAAATTATTTTGGTACCGGCGTACGGGTGAGTGCGCATGCGAATGTTGTACAGGTGACGAAATTATCGAACGAGTGTCGATCCACCAATCTTGCCACTATTAAATTTTACTAAATGTATTATGCTACCTAGAATGCAAAGCGCTCATTTTGTTAGGTATCAAACGGTCAATATAGTATGTATACTATTTTTCAGAATCTTTATGATAATTAAAAGAGGAAAAAGAGTATTGACTAAATTGAAAACGCGTATAAATTGAACACCCCGATATTTAAGAGTAGCTATTTAGTATTGGTAAAAATTACATCGTGGTAACACACGTGATGTTGGTTGTCGGTCGGTCAGCCAGTTGTGTGAGTGATGATGACAAACATTTTGAATCTCTTCCCCTCAACCCTCCGCCCTTCCTCCAGCCATATTACCTAGCCACAAAAATACCCCGATAACGGTACTAACGAGGTGAGACCGCGGTGAAGTGCGGAGGAAAGCGCATTTATTCGAGGAGAGGAGGTGCCTAGCCTATAATGCCTATATAGAAATTCCGACGGGTAATACATAGCTGTAGATACCTAACTATCTAAAATAAATAACTCCTGTATGTACCTATCTATTATTATCATACTTGGTTATACACTATAGCTCCACTACCGGTCACCTATAATTTAGTTACATAGGTAGGTACATACTTAGATAGGCACTGTCAAATTGATATGAGTCGTGTACTTAGAACACAAGACTTTATTGCGCATTAACTACGGTACCGTGCATGTGAGCCGGTCGGTATTAATGATAGTGGCCCCGCTGCGTTTCTCCCCGTGCGTGTAGAGGGGGAGGCGGCTGGGGAGGGGGAACATGATGCCGTGCTGAGGGGCGGCGGGCTGGCCCCTGTCGCATTGTCGTGGTCCTTCCGCCGAGTCGTGCGGAGGGGTGGGTCTTCGTGCTTGCTTGCTGCTTGAAGTGGTTGGGTGTGTGTGGCGCGGCACCGGTTGCTCTGCTTGCCCCGGTTGTCGGGTTGATGGTCGGGATGTGGCGTGTGGTATGTGTGGTGTGTTGTGTGTGTGTGTGTGCCTGGGTACAGACTTTATTCTTGTTTTATTTTAGTGATGGGTACGTGGGTGCCTACTTGTATTTTGTCTATAGTATTTGAGTGAATACTTAATGAATGAAGGAATGAACAACTTGTAGATGGAATGATACATGTTTGAATGCCTCTACACTAGATTCAAAGAAGGGAATCATTAATTTGGCATGTGATCAACCTTGAGATTTTCTAAACTGTCGCAGGGGATGATCAGGAACGATCGGGTGTTTGGGTGAGCGTATGCGTCGAGATGACTCGGGGTCCGGGTTCACATTTCGTGCAACATTGCCAGTGACTGTCAGGGTGTGGTGGAGCGACGTTCGAGTTCGAGTGGACCGCGAGACCGTTTCGTGCACTCACTCGCTTGTACATTTGACGGATGCGACGGTGCCATTTGTGCCTACTCGTTCACTTTGCTCGAGCTCGTCGATCGAGTGGAGTTGCCACGGTCGGGCTGCTGAATGTATAGCCTAATGGATGGCAATGTTAAGGGTATGAGAGTTGCATTAATCCGAATTAGTTTAAATTTATATTATTTATTTGAGGTTTACCATAACTAAAGATCTTGAACTTGCTCATTGATGAGTATTTTGAAAGGAAAAGTGACAGCGTAAAGTTTCGGCGCAAAGGTGTTTATATATTTTGTAGGGGGTTTTATCTAAATACCTTGGTTCGTATTAATCGGCAACGGTCTGTGTCGGACTGCTGCTGGACGTGAGCATTTCCAGGGGGTTTCCCACCTCGCTCGGTGTTTCACTTTAAATTTATTCTGCTCCTGCCTACCTATGGGGTTATAGGTTCACTTAACTGAAGGAGGAGCATCCCATTTTATGCTTGGGCGTGGTCGACGATCGGGTGTCTGTTTGCTTATATATTATCGGATAAACGACGAATGTGCTCGGACATTGCATATGATTGCGCAACAATTGTTGGAATGAAATTATGGATATTTACTTATATTTGTATGTGTAAGATTGTTTGGATAACCTATGTTGTAATTGGGCATTGCCAATGGACGAGCATACTAGAGAAGTAATGTGTATGCATTCTGAGTGAACGGTTTCGGATGAGTGAATGTGTGAGGGGATGATCAGTGCCTGAAACTTTGAAGTTCGTTACTTCCAGGAATTCATAACGGAAAGTGTGAATTGGTAAAAGTTTGAATCGGGGTTAAAAGATAATTTCTCACAGAATAGTTTGCGAGTGGAATTGTAAGGGGAATTACGGGGTTTGAGTGATTTAGGGGATTAGGCATTGGATGGGTACTTGCTGAAGTAACAAAAAATCGGAGGAAGACTTAAAAAAAAAAAAAAAAAAAAGGGGGAAATTTTAAGAGTTAGTTGTGCAATTAGACCGGTTAATTGCATCGGTTGCGGAGTCCGTGGTGTTGGCCGTAGCATAATATGGATGTGGTGCCACGTTGGTGCTATTCTTTGGTCGATTATTAATTTTAAATTTTCCAAATTCCAATAGAATTTAGACTAGGTAAGCATTCGTTGCATGATAAACTAGGGTTTAAGTCTGAAGAGGAGACTCAGATGCATGCTGTTATCCAAATTTACAGAATGAATTTCAGATGCGGATGTGTTTATTCTTGAAAGCAAATTCAAGAATCAGTTCAACAATTGAACGAGGAATATAATCACAAGTTGTGACAATTGAATAATAATATATGTTGCATGACGTTTGAAATAAGTAATATTAAGTATGTGTGAATATACGAATAATGGTTAGTATAAAATTGCGTTTTGGCACAAAATATTATAAAATCACTTTAATATGATAATTTTAAAAGAATTAAACCACCCCGCTACTGTAGCTTTATTGATTAACTTTAAGAAGTTAGACTGTTTGTTTGGGGATCGATATTGTCTCGGATTTAGAAAAAAAAAAAATGAGAAACATCGATTTCTAAGCAATGCTTGGCGTTCTTTGTCTATGCTATAAGTAGAATATTTGCTTGCGGCAAAGCGAAATAAGAGAAAGGGGAATTCCTGAAAATAGGTCGTGATAAATAAGAAATGAAATCCTAGTAATAAAAAAAAAAAATAATAATAATAATAATATCAGAACGAAAAAAAATTTTTTAAAAGTAAAATTGTTAAAATTGATAAAATAAATTACTAAACACTAACAAAACTTAATCAATTTATATAATACAAACAACATTATAAGGTAATCACATTGGAAAGAGAAAACAGGGATTCCCAAATTTCTTTAATGAAACTACATATAGGAAATTCTATTCTAAAAAAAAAAAAAAAAATTCTAAGTTAAAATAAAGACAACACAAGCATTATTCTACACTTAAAAATTTATAATGGCATAGACAAATAATATTATTATATGCTAAATTACTATTTTGTTCTGAAAACAAGTAATTAGTAATTAATTATAAATTAAAAATTTCCAGACTTAAGAAGAATTCACACAAACAAGACATTATACAACATTCAGACATAAATTTACAAATAATACTACATGGACCACACACACGGAACACGAGCAGCAAAGAAGGGCAAAGAAGGAGGTACACAAAATGCTACGGGAAGAGTGCATAAGCGATTCGGAAATGTACCACCTAACAGAAGAGCAAAGAGGAAAATTATGGGGCCTTCCATCGCTAAAATAATTAAGGATAGTATTACCCCGATAGCTAGGCGAATGGAAGAATTGGAGCGTTCTTCTAACAGCGAAAGGGAAACTGGTCTTCAACGTAAAGAACCAGAAACAGCATGGATGCAAAGACCATTAACGTTGACCTCACCACCTTTCAAGCCAAAATTTTCCGGGGAAGGGAAAATTCACCCGGTGGAATTTATAGAAGAACTGGACAGATACATAGCAAAAACGAACCCTGGACGTGGCGGAGAGTTAGACTTGATCGCGGACTGTCTCATAGGAGAAACGAAAAATTGGGCAAGGATTTACAAAGAAAGATGGGAGAATCTCGACGATTTCAAGAGGGATTTTCTTGAACAATATTGGGGAAAACCAGTACAACAGAAATTGAAGAGAGGAATTTTACAAACAACATGGAATAATAAAACTGAGATGGCGACACATTTTATTGAGAACTTCGCAATGTACAAGAGGATGCAGGATGCAGGGGATGAAGAACATTGTGTACGAGAATTGATGTGCCAGTTTCCAGCAGATATCCAGCGGCTATGGATGACTGGTGGCGGATCTACAGCACCTGAAGCAATCTCCTTTCTCAGGAGCATGGGAAGCATAGAAGAAAACAAGAGAATTCGTGAATCATCACAATTAATACCAAGACAAGATGTTAAGAAGAATGTACCTGCAAGAGGACTTCGAGTAAACAACATCTCTACCTGGGAATCAAAGTATGGTTGGCAGAAATCATCGAACAATAATCCAACGTATGAGCAACAGCGTGAAGAAAATGGACATGTGGGAAACTGAATAAAGTTACCAGTACGACCCGACTGGTGACGATACCTAAAAGGAACAAGAGGGTCAATGTTAATTTACCACCAAAATTATTAATTAAAATGGGTTGGATGCCAGGAAGGGGTTTGGGTAAAAATGAGCAGGGTAGGAAAACCCCGATAACCTTGGTTGCACAATGTAACTCTTTTGGAATAGGATACAAATCAAACAAAAGAAAGAAAGAAAATTGTAATAATTTAATCAACCAAATAACCAATTGTATAGTATTGTTAAGAGAAAAGGCAATATATAGGAAGAACTTTGATAACGAATTTATTTCAGAATTAAAGGTTACTTCTGTATTCGAAGACGAAGATTACGAAGAAGACAATGAAACTAGCATACTACCGAAGTTACCGGAGGTACAAGCCAGAATAGACGGTCAATTAATAAATTGTTTAATTGACACAGGAAGTCAAGTAACTTGTATATCCAAAACTAGCTATGACGAGTTGACAAAAGGCGGGAAAACTTATCCAATCTTACCAATTTCAGCATTACATATCATTGGAGCGACAGGACAAAAGTCACCAAGAGTGTGTAAAATGGTATTGTTACCTTTAAATATAATGGGAATAATAATAAACGTACCATGTTTGATAGTAGAGAAATTGGTGAGACCCATCATACTCGGATACAACTTCTTGGAAGAAAATAATGCAACGATAATATGCAAGACACCAACAGCATTAGAGTTAAAAGGAACCGTAAATTTAAGAGTGCCATTACATGAGTCCAAAGTAAATAAGAAGGAAGAATATTTAAATAACAACATAACAATTAAAGAAAAGGATACTACAAGACAAGAAATTTTTGAATGTTTAGAAAACATAAAAATTATTAGCACACGAGATAAACAAAATTTTGAGAATGTGCTTATAAAACATGAAAAACAATTCTCAGAGATTCCAGGCTGTACGCAAAAATATGTACATAAATTAAAATTAATAGACGAAATACCTTTTGTGAAATATGCATACCCTGTACCACATGCTTATAGAGGAAAAGTAGCGGAAAAATTGGTTGAAATGGTGAACCAAGGTATATTAATGAAATCCGCTACTCCTTATTCCAGTCCGTTAACTTATACTATAAAAAAAGATCAAAGTGTAAGAATATTATTAGATGCAAGAACTCTAAACACCAAATTGGAAGGAGAGATAGAAAAACCACCATTGATATCTGAAATATTGCAAAAATTTCATGGGGTGAAGTACCTAAGTACAATAGATTTAAGCAATGCTTACTTTCAGATCCCGTTACACCCTGACAGTGTGAAATATACAGGATTTACCTTCTTGAATAGATCATATGTATATTTGCGATTACCACAAGGATTAAAAACTTCAGTTTCAGCTTTTTCCCGTGCAATGTACTTAATATTAGGAGAAGACGTAACAGATTTCTGTGTAAATTATTTGGACGACATAATAATTTTTACAAAAGGCACCGTGGAAGAACATATTCACCACATAGACATAGTGCTGGATAAATTAGAAGAAGGCGGATTAACGTGTCGTTTAAAAAAGTGTCAATTCCTAAAGCAAGAAATCAAAATATTAGGACACATAGTTTCACAAAAAGGCATAGAAATGGATCCCGAGAAAGTGGAAGCTATAAATGATTTCCCAGTTCCAAAGAAAGTAAGACACCTCAGAGGGTTCCTCGGTTTATGTAATTATTATCGGAAATTTATAAAAGACTACGGAACGTCAATACAACCATTATGTGAATTACTAAAAAAGGGAACTAAATGGGATTGGACAAACGACAGACAAACTCAATTTGAAACAGTAAAAAGTTTATTTTTAAAATCTGTTATGTTAACACATCCTGATTTAACAAAGCAATTCTACTTACAAACGGATTGTTCTGCATATGCTCTTGGTGGATGTCTTTATCAAATTAACGATGAAGGAGATCACTTAGTAGTAGGGTTTTGCAGCAAAGGATTATCAGCAGCCGAAAGGAAATGGACAGTGAGCGAAAGAGAACTCTGGGCAGTAATATATTGTTTACGGAAATATGAAACATATCTTAGGGGAGTATCAATCATCATAAGAACGGATCATCAATCCCTAACTTTCCTAAGAACTTGGAAATTACACAACAGTAGAATAACCAGATGGTTATTGTATTTAAACCAATTTAACTTCATTGTAGAATATGTAAAAGGTACTGAAAATATTTGCTCAGATGTATTATCGAGATACACCAATAAAGCAGAGAAAATACAAGAATTAAAGGAAATATGCCCAGAGTTAGCAGCGTTTCGAGTAAAAGGAGTTAACGAATTGAAGAATAAACTAAAGGATTTAAAAGAACTACAACAGACGGACTTCGCTATGAAGAAAATCGCCGATTCCATAAAAACCCAAATAAAACCCTCAAAACCTAAAATCAAAACATACGAAATGATAAACAATATATTACACTTTCGCACTGCAGACAATATACCAAAAATAGCAATACCCGAGGGGGAAATAGATAACATCATTTGGAGATATCATGAGGAACTAGGACATTTCGGCACTCTAAAAATTAAAGGAGTACTCAGCAAGAAGTATTATTGGCTAAATATGGCAAAAAGAATTAGGGAAGTACTAAAAACTTGCCATATCTGCCAATTAGCAAAAGTTAATAATGTACGAACTATGGGAAAATTGAGCCCAGTAATCACAAATCACATAGGAGAAATAGTACTGGCTGACATATATGGACCACTACCACGATCCAGAGGGGGAATACAATACATATTCATCATTCAGGATGGATTTTCAAAATTTATAAGAATTTATCCTTTAAAGAAAGCTAACGCCACGGCTCTTTCGAAATGTTTGAAAAACTTTGTGAAAGTTATCTTCCCTGAAATCATTATGACAGACCAAGGTACACAATTCAAATCAATAGTATGGAAAAGATTGATAAATGAATTAGGAATTAAATTAACATACACTTCTGTTTACAATCCAAGACCTAATTGTGTAGAACGAGTATGCAAAGAATTAGGAAGACTGTTTAGAACATACTGTTGTGATAGACATACTAAATGGGGTTTTATAATGAAGGAAGTAGAAGACTGTTACAATGAAATAACACACTGTAGTACAGGTTTTGCACCAACATACTTACTAACAGGGAAAACATATCATTCACCAATAGAGAAATTCCTACCAAATATTATAAAAATTAACAAAGATAAATTAACCGAAGATAGAATTCGTGCTGCAGAAAATATTCGATTAAACGCAGTAGCAAGAATTAAAAGATATAACAAAAAGTATCAAAATGTGGTATTTGAAATAGGACAATTAGTAAAATTAAAAACAATACCTAAATCTTCAGCAGAGCAGAAAGTCACGAAAAAATTCTCACTAATTTACGAAGGACCATATACCATAGCAGCGACACCTTATAAAAATAATTACACACTAGTACACCCAGACACCGGTAAAATTAGAGGAAACTTTAATACCATACACTTAGAAAAATATTATAAAAACAAGAAAGTTAAGGAAAATTGTTGTTGAAAAATTTTAAATAAAACTGAAAATTTCAGGATTCAAACAAGACTACAGATGGAACAAATAAAATCAGTAATAATACAACTAACTGAAGAAATGATAACACAAAGACATAAAATACTACAACTCAACATTGAAATAAATATAAAAACAATAAGGAAAGAAGTCCTTTACAATAACCAGGAAATTAGCAACAACATCAATAAGGAAATTTTGGAAAACACAGCGAAGTTGGACCAATTGGAAAAGGAAATGAAATTAGAAAGAAAATTTCATCTTGAGAAACAAAATAAGTTAAGAAAATGCATGAGCATTTACAGAAGATTAGGGAAAATAAAAAATAGAATGATCCTTTTGGAACAAAATAACAGGGTAGAGAAGGCGAAGATACATAAAGAATTACAAAATTTAAGACTGGCCTGGAAAGAGAATTGTGGAAAATAAGAAAGCATACATGAACTACATAACACTCAAAACAAAACAAATAAATAAATAAAATTAAAAAAAAAAAAAAATAGATACAAAATTAGGATTTCAAAAAAAAAAAAAAACAAAAACAAAACAAAATATTTTATGACCACCTATTTTCAGAGAAAAAGAAAAAAGTTTTGATGAAAATAATTTTTGACAGGTTTTAAGAAGACCAGAAAAAGACATGATGAATCAGAAGGAAATAGAGTCGAAAAAGAAAGAATTAATGCAGTTTCAAGAAGAAGAAGAGAAAGAGGAACAATTATTAAAAATAAAAACTTACAGACTCGATATAACAAAAAGAATGTTAACAATAATGGAAGAAGAATACCAAGAAACAATAGGAACAGAGGAGGAACAGGAGCCAAAAGCAGGGAGCAGACTTCAACATGATTTAATCAGAAAGCAGAAACGGTTGGAGAAAGACATAACGCACCATAGGAAAAAGATAAATACCAGGAAAATCAGACGTGAGAAATTAATATCAGAATATGAAGGACAACTTAAGCAAATCACACAATTTGTGACGGCGGAAATGGAATGGTTGTCTAAACATAGAAGCAAGAATCAAGAATCAGAAGGGCCTGAGAGAGAAGGATCCATCATCAATCCACAGTCAGATTTGATTCCGGTTATAGAAGACTACATAGACCAGAATTTTAATCATATAATTAACACATTGGAGTTTTAAAAAAAAAAAAAAAACTAAATCTAAACAGATTTCATAGTAAAGATATTATTTTGTTTTCTAATCATACAGGATGTTTTCCATTCATACAGGTTGTTATCTATTCATACAGGATGTTTTCTATTCATACAGGATGTTTTCCATTCATACTGGGTGTTTCCATTCATGCAGGGTGTTATCTATTCATACAAGGTGTTATCTATTCATACAGGATGTTTTCTATTCATACAGGGTGTTTTCCATTCATACTGGATGTCTTCCATTCATACAGGGTGTTTACCTTTCATACAGGTTTTAGGTTAATTCATGTACGTCCCAGCGTGAATTCCTTATAAAAGAGGGGGTCACTTAACGTTCTTTGTTAGGGTTTTAGGTTAATTCACGTGTGTCCCAGCGTGAATTTCTTATAAAAAGAGGGGGTCACTTAACGTTCTTTGTTAGGGTTTTAGGTTAATTCACGTGTGTCCCAGCGTGAATTTCTTATAAAAAGAGGGGGTCACTTAACGTTCTCTGTTAGGGTTTTAGGTTAATTCACGTGCGTCCCAGCGTGAATTCCTTATAAAAAGAGGGGGTCACTTAACGTTCTCTGTTAGGGTTTTAGGTTAATTCTTGTGCGTCCCAGCTTGAATTCCTTTGTTACAATATGAGGACATTAACATGTTCAATAGGGTTTAAAATTAAATCTCGCTAGTTCTGGCGTGATGCATCTGTGATAAAAAAATTACAATAAAGAACACAAGTACACATTGTTAATATAAGATTAATTTTAAGGAAATTAATTTTTGTTGCATTTTATGTAATTTAACAGTTTGTAAACAGGTTTAATTTTATAAAAGAAGATTAATAAAATGATTTTGTTGCATTTCATGTAATTTAACAGGTTGTAAACAGGTTTAATTTTATAGAAGAAAGTTAATAAGATGATTTTTGTTGCATTTCATGTAAATTAACAGGTTATAAACAGGTTTAATGTTATTGAAGAAGATTGATAATATGATTTTGATACATTTTATGTAATTTAACAGTATGTAAACATGTTTAATTTTATAGAAGAAGGATAATAAAAATGATTTAATAATAAAAAAAAATTTTTCTTTTATTAAAAAAAAAAAAAATAAAGAAAACAATCCTTTTAAGCATTTACAAACAGGTTAGTATATATTTATAAAAAAAAAAAAAATTTTTTTTGTAAAATATATAAAATATTGACATTTTGTGTTATTTTACAGGTTACAAGAAAACCGACAATGGAAAAGGATTGTGACAAAATAGAAACCAGAGGAAAATTTTATTTAATGGAATAACTTTGTAAAATAAAGTAAAATTTAAAAAAAAAAAATTAAATAAAAAAAAAAAAAAAATGTAATTTTATTAAGCGCTTTGTCAAAATTGATTATGTGAAACAACTTACTGTTACGCATAATCGTTACACTATACAAAACCTTCTTCAATTTCTATTTTATTATCACGTTATCTATCGGTGACTTTATCATGTTAAGTATGCTTTGTCGGGAGCGAGCGTATTGAATTGTTGATAGACATAGTTGTGGGGTTACATTCTCATAAATACTGTAAATAAACCACTAGAGTAGTGCTCTTTAAATTATTGTTAAAATAAATAGATTCATGCGGATTAGAAAATTAAAATTAAACTTCACAGAGTAAGTAAAGTCATGCGGGCGAAAATAAAACTAAAAAAAAAAAAAAAAAAAAAAAAATAAATGAATGAAATAAAAAAGATAAGAAAATAATGCACTACTTGCATAGCCTAAGCCGGAGGTGGTAAGGTATGTTATGTGTTCTTCACGGACCCGTTCTGTCCTGCCGAACTGCTTGCATAGCCTAAGCCAGAGGTGGTAAGGCGTGTATTGCATTGTAAACGGTGATGTACTGTTACGGTCCTTACAATAAATAATAATAATAATAATAATTCTCGTCTCCCGTCGCCGGCGAGAATACCGTCTTTTGTTTTGTCTGTTTGTATAAATTTTGTATAGGTGGTTTATTTTGTAGTTATATAGAATTAATGTAAATAAAAAAAAAAAAAAAAAAAAAAAACGTGAAAATAAAATATGACAAAATAAATAAATAAAATGCTGTTCAGTGAGGGGAGTTAGACTAAATTTCTTCTGAACAAGAAGTAACAAAAATTTAAAATAGACTTGTTGACTTGAGTGGATGGTTTTGGATGTTTGTGTAAAATACGCGAGTAGACCTGCGGGTATTATAGTGTCTGTACTCTGTAGTGAAATTTCCTTCTAATGAGAGCAGCGCTCTAACCTGAAGGGACCTTTACAAGGAATCAGGATACTTTGGCTTCGTTTGGTTTTCCCATACATTGCTTCGAAAATAATGTTAAATTAAATTCAGTGTGAAGAACACACAATTTGGGACTTAGGAAAGGTGAGGTAAAAATGCCTTAAGTGCAGAACTTTACATTTTACTGAGTCTGACTCACGCTGGGGAGGGATTATGACATCGTCTACTAAAGGCGTTCCGAACACACAAAAAATGGAGCGTTGAAAGTTCAGGATGACATTTTCTGGTCTATGTACAGTAAATGAGTGTAGTATTTGGTTTGAAATCATTAACCGGAGCAATGTTGGATGAGTTAAAGTAGAATCGTTTACAAGCATACTGAGTCCGTCTATCCGTCAATAGGTGAGTTAGGACCCAAAATGATGCATGAGTCGATTTCGAAGTCTTTTGAAAATATGAATCCCGACTACTCTGCCTTTAATGGAAGCTTGTTGTGCTAGGATACATGCATAGCCTAAGCCGGAGGTGGTAAGGTGTGTTATGTGTTCTTCACGGACCAGTTCTGTCCTGCCGAACTGCTTGCATAGCCTAAGCCGGAGGTGGTAAGGTGTGTATTGCACTGTAAGCGGTGATGTTCTGTTTCGGCCCATACGGTAAAGGGTGAGACTAGAGGTTCCTGCACTGTTGGGAAATCTGTTAGAGGCAGAATATAGGGATCTAAGGCTTTGAGGTGATAACTTTTGCCTAAATTCCTAGATTTATTAATAATAAACTAAATCAATTACACTAAAATATTTGTTTAATGTAGTATTGGCACGAGCTGCAAATGGAAGATAAGGGAAAGAGTGCAAACATGGTCTAAGCCGGAGGTGGTAAGGTTGTGGTATGCATTCTAAAAATCTTTTCTCTTTAAGCTAAGGGAGATAAATCCTAAGCTGGAGGGTAAGAACTTCCTAAAGCACGTGGACAGATGGGGAAAAAAAAAAAAAAAAAAAAAAAAAAAAAAAAAAAAAAAAAAAAAAACACACAAATTAAAAATTATAGAAGAAGGGGGTCTCTGGAAGGGAACTTGAACCCTAACAGTGATAAATGATTAAATATACAAACTTCTTGGAAGGGAACAATAAAACCCTAACAAAGAAGAAGTAATTTTCAAGATCATAATGTATATAGCTTCTTAACGAGATCAAGCGTCACGGGATGAGGTTCCGTTGACCTTGCTTCGTTATGAACCTCTATGCGGGCGACTGTGATGGAATCACACAAGGTAAAAAAAAGATAAATATATAGCCAATAGTAATTCAAAGCTAAATTATAGAACATTAAAACGTTTCATTAAAATATTAACAAAATAATTTATATTACAATTTAACTAATCACCTAATAAATTCAAACGTGACTGCACACTCCACTAAGAAATAAAATGGCGCGAACGGCCATTACAATACGACGCGCAATTAGACAAACAAGAAATATAATAACATCAGTTGGTTCGCATATAAAACACTATAGAGCGCCGAGGCGGGGAAGGTAGCATGAGGTAATCCTGACACGCGGTGAGAGGGGAACAAGACATGGGCGCGTACGAAACAGCGGAGAGGTGAGGTAAGAAGACGCGCGTCTTGCGGGCGCGGGGACGGAGATCGTGGTATCATCACGCCGTTGGAAGCGCGGCTTGAGGTAGCGAGTTAAGGAGCGCGAGTAGTGATTATTTCGCTGCGAGTTGATAGTATGAAAGAATGAATTATTGTCAGGACACGAGCGTGACACGCCCATACTGCGAGGCCACCGTACGTTTTGTTCCTACGTGTCAGAAACGTGTCAAGCACATATTAATAATTTATTTTTATCTCCATACTAAAATTTGTGTCAGGACACGAATGTGTCATGGCCATACTGTGGAGCTACGGTTCGATTTGTTCCTGTGTGTCCAATTCGTGTCGAGCCCATACTAATAATCTAATTTAATCTCCATACTAAATTCGTATCAGGACACGAATGTGACACGGCCATACTACGAGGCCACCGTTCGATTTGTTCGAGCGTGTCACAACCGTGTCCAGCCCATACTAAAAATTAAATTCTATCTCCATACGAAATTTCGCTCTGTGACACGAACGTGTCACGGCCATACTACGAGGCAACCGAGCGTTTTGTTCCTGCGTGTCAAGAACGTGTCACGGCCATACTAAGAGGGCGCCGTTCGATTTGTTCCTGCGTGTCCGATTCGTGTCGAGTCCATACTAATGATTCAATTTAATTTCCATACTAAATTCGTGTCAGGACACGAATGTGACACGGCCATACTATGAGGTCGCTGGTCTATTTGTTCCTGCGTGTCTGGAATCTGGACATGACGGAGTTTATGGGAATTTGAAGTTTTGTGATCTGTGTGAAGATATCGCACAGGGTCTAAAATTATTTTAATAATTATTTATTAATGATTCAAACTAATACACTAAACATTTTTATAAAGGGAAGAGTATGTAAACAAAGTACCAGTTATTAAACAAAAACATAAAATAAAACAAAACAACGTTTCATTGAGTATGACGCCAACATTCAAATAAATATCCGTTGGAGCGTGCGCGCGGGGCGGAGAGAGGTATGAGGTAAACAAGACAAGGGGTGAGGTATTACCGAGCTGCGGGCGCGCGTGGGCCGCGGGGCGAGGCGGAGCGACCTGAGGTAATTTGTCAAGCGGTGCGGGAGGGGTTTTCATTAAGCGATGTTAGTATGAAGGAATGGATTCGTGTCCTGACATGAATAAAACACGACTATGGTAAGGAGATTTCGATTGGTTTCTGCGTGTCCAGGTTCCGTACATGACTAGCATTAGCAAACACGGAATATGGTATCACGTATGTACAGAAATTAATATATATACAAAATTAAACAAAAATATATAAATAAAACACTCCGTCATGGCGCTAAAAGTCGACTTATTAATAGAGCACATGTGATAACATCAATTAATTTATATAACAAAAGCAACAGTTCTCTGCATGCGGAGATGCACAATGGGTGCGGGGAAGTGGTGTTAAAACCACCGAAGTAGAGGTAAAGCGCATCGCTGACGAGCGAAACAGCTTTAGGTACCATGTGGAAGGTACGAAGAGGGTTTGTTTTCCCTCCAAAATCGAATTTATATCGTGTCACAAACGTGTCCAGTTCATACTAAAAACATAAAATTATCCTCCATACAAATTACGAGTCCGGACAGAAACGTGACACGGCCATACTACGAGGCAGCCGATCGATTTGTTCCTGCGTGACACAAACGTGTCCAGCCCATACTAAAAATCAAAATTCAATCTCCATACAAAATCGCGCTCCGTGACACGAACGTGTCATGGCCATACTAGGAGGCCACCGTTCGATTTGTTCCTGCGTGTCAGGATTGTGACACGAGGAAAGATTATAAAAGGAGAGGGAGGGGAGCGTGGGGAGTTCAGTCTGTTTTGGGAGTCGAAGGAGACGGTCGTGCGTATTTAGCGAGAGTCCAGGTACGAAAGTTGGTACTGCTCCGCTCGCGTGAGTTTTCGAATAAATTCGGGAAACGAAGTTTCGCTCGGCTTCGCTCGCGTGTATTTTCGGTTGGGTTTTATTAGTGAATATTTTCGCTCGGCTTCGCTCGCGTGTATTTTGATTGGGTTTTCTTAGTAAATGGTTTGGTAAAGAAACCGGTGAATATAATTAATTTAATTTCGTAAAATTTAGTGTGGGAACTTCTGTAAAGCTTTCGGAGTTACAGATGAAGGTGTCTGGATTCTGTAATTTTGGGGGTGATATAGGGGTTGTCAACTAGTTTTACGGAAAATATTTTGGATGTTCTTTTTGAGCCTTTTGAGTTCTGGATGAAGGCGTCTGGATTCTGGAATCTTGACTGGTGATGGAAGGACTTCCAAAGAGCTTTTACAATGACACTATGTCCGAACTGGCTTACCATGAGGACTGGTACATTGGGAAGGTTTTCTTAGTACATAAAAGATTTTGTAAAGAAACCGGTGAATAGAGTTTGTTGTTTCGTAAATTTTAGTGTGGGAATTTCTGTAAAGCTTTCGGAGTTACAGATGAAGGTGTCTGGATTCTGTAATTTTGGGGGTGATATAGGGGTTTTCAACTAGTTTGCGAAAAATATTTTGGATGTTCTTTTTGAGCCTTTTGAGTTCTGGATGAAGGCGTCTGGATTCTGGAATCTTGACTGGTGATGGAAGGACTTCCAAATAGCTTTTACAATGACACTATGTCCGAACTGGCCTACCATGAGGACTGGTACATTGGGAAGGTTTTAAATTGGATTAACATATATTGTACTGGGACCTGATCTTAAATTACACGCAAATAAGGGAAGTCAGTGAATAGAGGTTGTTTAATTTCGTGAATATTAGTGTGGGGATCTCTGTAAAGCTTTCGGAGTTACAGATGAAGGTGTCTGGATTCTGTAATTTTGGGGGTGATATAGGGGTTGTCAACTAGTTTTACGGAAAATATTTTGGATGTTCTTTTTGAGCCTTTTGAGTTCTGGATGAAGGCGTCTGGATTCTGGAATCTTGACTGGTGATGGAAGGACTTCCAAAGAGCTTTTACAATGACACTATGTCCGAACTGGCCTACCATGAGGACTAGTACATTGGGAAGGTATTTTAAAATATAGGGAAAATTAAAAGAAACAAAACCCGATTTTTAAATTCGTAAATTCTACGTATATAAGAGTGTTTGAACCACGCGTAATTATTAAAAAATATGTCGGTTTTAAATATGTAAAATCAGTGGTTTTACCGTATTTTGACATAAAAGTATATTTTTATTAAGTGTTAACTTCGCGAATAGATTCAGTGGCGGGTGTTGTGGTTTCGTTTGAATTTAATATTTTACGCTATTCTATTGGTAATGGTGTTTTATTTAAGGTGATTTTAGTGAATCGTGTCAGACCGATTAGGATAGTGAAATTCTAAGGTAAATTTTGTAATATATATGTACATGCAACATTCTGGCTAGTTACGTTTTAGGTCGTGGGGAGATTGCGTAAATCAGGTTTAAATATACCTGTATAGGTTATATAGATTATGATCAGCACACAATTTTAATAAACCCTTAAGAAAATATTCCTAAATGATTTCGGTGAAAGGTGGACCCCTGACCGCATCATTTGGAATAAAACAATTTCTGTAGGTATATCAATAGATAGCCACAGAAATGTAAACCATAACATACACTATACACTCACAATTAAAAGCATACACTTCTGCCTTTAGGGAGGACAAAAGAATATCTTTTGAACTCCAACATAACACTACGAGATTAAATTGGTAAATCTGTCTGAAGATGTATATTTTGTACAGATTAGAAAACGGGGACTCCTAGGAACAAATAATAAATTTGTAACTTAAGTACAAATTTATCTGCGTTGGGAGTCACGGGGACTGGCGATGGATAAATATCGTATGGACAGAGGGTCCATACGAATTTAGTGGAGCCAGTTCCACAAACCCCTTCAGGGGGGGTTTCAATAAAAGTTTGTATTGTTGAAGTTCTAAAATATAGAAGAAAATATAAACAATAGATTTCATCTATTGAATGGCACAACAAAATTAAGCTATCAAGTAATACATTGATCATAATTCAATAATAACAATAACACAAACATCAGAACACTTTCATTTCGAATTTTGGCGGGTCTCACAAGCTCGCAAGCGAGGCGCGTGAGCGCGCTGTCGAAGCGTGCACATAGAACACAGAGGGAAACCAGAAGGGTTTAATGACTATAGATGAATGAGCAATTAGTTTAGTAAGTGTTTTAAATGTTGATATTAGAATTTACTAGAATAGATTTAGGAAATGAGAGTTAGTACTCTGAGTTATTACGGTACACAACGACTTTCTGGAAAGGAAGTAATAATTGGGTCCATTTTACAGGAAATATGTGTACGAATTAGCGACACTGTTTCTGACAAACCTAGAGATCACTTGAAAGCTATACGCTGGCCATATTTCGATTCTTTATATTCTAGTTGTTCTAGAGCTATAGATTTGATTTTTGATAATTCTGCCTTTAATATCTAAGGTAAGACAATAGGTATATAGGGTAGAGGTTATTACAGCCTATAAACTGATATTGTTCCCGCGTAAGTCTCCAATTGTGTTTTCGAATGCTGTTCCAGGCGGAGACGCCAGTACATCCTCTCCATTTGTGGCGAATATGTGGGCGCTCACCGCGTCCCCACATTTAAATATGGCTTTATTGCCTATTTTGTGGGATGTTCTATTTAAGAACACGGGCTGACCTGCACAATTTATTTAGTCGGACAGTAATTAATGCTATTGAGGGTTGTAGCCTGTTGAGTCTGTTGTTTTTCTGCAAGTGGGTGTGCGCTCGGCGTTGTGATGTGTTAGTTACGGGCTTGTTCTTCGTGTCGTTAACGCTTCTTTCGTGTTCGGACTCGGGAAGGTGGTAATTTAACACTTGCTAGTTAGCTTGTAATTGGCTCGGACTAGCACAGCCGACTGGGAAGTTAGTAGTAGGTGATGGAGTAATTGAGGAGTGACTCACCGTACTTCTTGTTGTCTTTGCCCTTATCCGACTTGCCTCTCTGAAACTGCGTGACGCGCGCCGCTTCTTCGATGTCGTCGTAGTCCGGCTGAAAGGATAAATGTATGTTGCGTTTAGTGTCATATATTATTGATTAGATAGAGACAAAGCCGAAAATAAAGAGAACTAAAATCTAGAACTCTGATGACACAGGGGCAGTATACAGGGTATCCCCGGACTGGTGTAGTTCCTTTACGGAGGCTATTCTACGTCTTGTAACAAAAGCATCTCCGTAACGGGCGTACCTAGAACCCTACTTCTTATGCTAAATATGTTTGTTACAAAGCGTAGAATAGCCTCCTTAAAGGAACTACTCCAGTCCGGGGACACACTGTATATTATATATAATATTTTATTATATTAATTTATCGTGAAGCTTCTTGCTGTCATGGTTTGTATTTTAAAAGAATACACAATTTACAAAAAGGGAACTTTTGTCATAATTTCGAATCTGTAGCGAAGTCAAAGACATCAATGGATGATTATATGTTAATAATAAGTACCGAAAACATTTTGCAGATCGCCTACTATAAAACAAACATGGATTACAAAATCCCACTCCAATCGTAGGAAACCGAAATCGAAAACCCACAGCAGAAAATCAACTAGACACGTCTGCGTGGGCCCAGAACATTCATTTATCTCGTACGGAGGAGGCGATGTGATCAGTGCCAGATGGGACGCCGATAAGAGTGCATCTTCCATTGTGGTGGCCGGGGACGCGGGGCATTGTACGCGGGCGATACGGATCGAAAACGAAAGTACGGAGTAATGAGTTGTACGAACAATTTCTTTGACAGGTACAATCGCCACGGAACGCGGGTAAAGCGTTGTCGGTATTAATTGTGACATTTCGGACACGATCTTCTATACCAGTTGCAGAATGATAGACATCGGAAATAAATTCCCTTTTAGTTCAGAATAAACACTGTTGTGCTTGGATATGGGAGAGGAATTTAAAGAAAATATAATGCTTATTTCGAGTTGATAGGCAACGACCTTTATCTTTTCGTATACGAAAGTCTGAGGCTTCAGAATTCCGCGATGACATCTTTGTAAGGTGCGAGTTTTCATTTGTATTATTTATTCTTTTAACACTTTCTCTGGATTTCACAATCTGCTGTGCTTCAGGATCAGCACGAACTATGAAATATTATGTCCTTGTTTATAAGGTTGGATGATCAATAGCAAATCGATTTATCTTTTCAGCTATAGGCACATTTATGTGAAACTAGTCTAAGATTGATAATTGAGTAATGGCGAGTAAGTTAATTATATCGTTAACGGAGGAGATTGTTTGAAATGTTTTTAAGATAAAAGAAATGCTAGGCAAGGTGCCGGTAGGTGGAGCGGTGTCTACACGTACAGTTTGGAAATCTCGCTCACAATGCGGTCTAAGGTAAAGGCCGCACGAGGCGGTAACCCTGAAATTTTTGAGGAGAAAGTCGGCGACGGCCGAGTTGATCGAATTAATGCGACAATTCAGGCGAAATAAATTGAATCGAACAAAAAAAAAACGACGGCGAATAGACGAGGCGGGACCCACGTGTTCGACTTTGTTAACATTGTCCGACAGAAGTGCACGTCACCGCCGTGTTGACTTGCTGCTCGTTCCGTTCATTATGTTTTTCTATATGTTTTTATGTTGGCTGGCACGATTAACTAGATCTAAGAAGACCGACCAAAGGGTCGAGATTCGAGATGCAGTCAATTTCATGGGCCAAATATGAAATCTACAAAACGGGCATCATCAAAACTATTTTTGGTCCAAGTAATTTATAACTTTACTAGTCTGATTTAAACGAAGAAATCGAGAAGGAGGAAAATTATATTAAAATTACAACTCAAAATTCGGTTTCGAGTTTTCGGAAAGACTTATGAAGATAAATAAAATATTGATAAACTTGTCAACATTCCTGTATCAGGTACTTAGTACTCGTATATGGCGTGTGGGAGTTATTGAACCGAGAAAGCCAAAATAATTATCTTTCTTTGAAACAGAGAAGACAAATGAGCTTCTTCGTATCTCGGTCGCGAATACAAACCGAGGGATTTATATTATCAGCACTTAATGCAGGATGCGTGTCCTTCAATTTAGGACCCTTTCCCCTGATAAGCTGCTCTCGGAATACCAAATACTTTACTCACTGCAAATCAGCACTGCAGGCATAATTATTTATTTCGTTATCTAATTTGCATTATTTAAGGTAATTTGTTTTACTTTGGCGGCTTGTTGAAGAAAGTCCGTAAGTAATCATCAAATTATGATCGTCGAGGTGGGAATCGGAGCTGAGAGAAACTAAAACGAAGAAGAAATATACAAAGTTGTAAAATTGCTTGAAGATTTCACCCAGGAATTACAATGAATCTGCTGAGAATGTAAATAAATTGAATCGCAACCGCCGGGATACGTGAACTTATTGAAACGTCTCATCTCGAAGAGAAAATTATGCCATTTTATTCTGATCTCCGCCGGAGCAGGCTCCGCGTGCCGTACTTCTATTTTCTTTCACACTTTACACGTTATTTGCTTTAATGTGTATTGTTGTTATTGAAAATTATGTGGATTGTTTTCACCATCTACACATCGGTATACGTATCATATTTATCTTTTTATATTATCTTTTTGCGTAAAGATACGTACCGTTTCCCATAAGCACAACATCTTAGGAACCGCTAAAGGTACGCATAAGTATTCATGGTTTTCGAACTTCGATATTCTTCTTTTTCATAAGGTTCATTATAATTCCATAAACCTTCAAATTATTTTAGTTCCTTCTCGCTGTGCATGTAATATTGTTCGGATTATGTTTATTGCGTCGTCGGTCATTTTGCTCTCATCAATTCACACTTGAGTTTTCAAATTACAAGTTGTTGGTCGCATTCGCTCAAGCAGGCATATCGAAAGCGGCGGCCACGATTTGCGTAATGATCACCATTTGCTCGGTGGTTTGGGTTAACCAGGCCTCATTAATACTCATATTCCTCTCTCTTGGAAGTGGGACGGGCTTGGAAAAATATTACACGTTGTAAAACAAAATGACAGGGTCGAATCTACCAATCATTCGGATTATTGTTATTGACTTCTGGTGTTCCTCTCAATTTGTTTTTTCATTGGCTGTTGTGTGGTTTTCGTTGTATGAGGAAGCATGCAGAAGGGCTGGGTTAACAAATTATTCCGTTATTTAGGTTAGACCTCTTACGTGGCAGGACGTTGCTGTCTACTAGAGGCGAACGGATTTGAACGAATTGAATAATCGGACGCAATCTAGACGTGCGGGTCAAGCGAGGTCGTGCCTGCGTCAATATTGGAATCTGTTACTTTGTGGCTAGACCTGTGCTCATTAATTTCGTTGGATTCTTTAACTTCTCAGTTATAGACCATTGTATATTCAATATATACTATGGCCTATTACTGAGAAGATGCACGACCGAAGGGAAGCACTGACGTGGCACCAAGTTCATCCGGTGTTCTGGGCTGACATCACGGATGTTGTAGGTGATGTAGCCAACCGTGTCAGTTTCCATAAAAAAAAAAAAAAAAAAAGATGAAAAAAGGTGAAATGTTAATGCAATTCCTTCTAAAATCAAATGAAAAAGAAGTCCGCTTCTCTTAAACGTCTCAATTAGGCCACTTGCTGACATGTAGATATGACTTCCTATACAATCGAATTACCACGGATCGACCTACCGGTTCTGTAGGTAATTTATTCACAGAACCGGAAAAATGTGGAAAGCGCTTCCTGTTCATCTGTTTCTTCCCAAGTACAGGCTGGGGTTTTTCATAAGGGATCTGAAAAGGCTCCTGTCAGGCCCGTATGGCATTCGCAATCCCCGCGTATCACAGGCTGTCCATGGGCATCATTAGATACCTACTTGTAGGTGTAAAGATGCCACATATCGCGTTTCTATAAAAACAATTGCATGAACGTCTGTAAAAGTTCAGACTCTTCAGAATTTTTATAAAACAAAAGTTATAAAACAATATTTCAGACTAACCTTGGGTATATCTGCAGGTCCGTAGCCGTTCTCCCTTGGTGGTAGCTTGGGAGGCTTATCGCCCCTCCTTTGTCCGAGCTGCATGAGCAGCTGTTCCCTGGTGGCGGCCACCATTCCATGGCCGTGGCCGTTACTTTGGCCGTAGCCGGAGCTGCCGCTGGAGCCGGAACCGTTGGCGCCGTTGCCGGCGATGCTGTAAGGGTCTTCGTCAGGGATCGGAATGCGCGGCCTGTTCTTGATGTCCATCGGCCTTTGAACTGTGAATAAGGATAGACATTTAGAAAGGAGACTAACCGAAAATGAACTCGTTAGGATTTTGAGATTTCGAACGTAATTTCAAGAGATAAAAACATTAATTCGGTGGCTTAGAAGCTAATAAGATAATCGTATTAGGCTCATGACCTATCTGTGTCGCATGTCTCTACTAAATTGAAAATACTGTTGCCACGATTGTAAGTATGTCGGCACACTTATTTTTAGATTTCAATATTAAGGTGTTTCACATAAAAATGTAAACGGAAGATTAATAAAAGAAAAAAGAAAAAAAATGCCACTTACAAAATCAACACACAAAAATATTCTCAGCGTTTACACGCATTTTGGCATAATCAAAATTCATGCAAATTTAGCACATTCTCACAACGCTCACGGCGCTTATGTCAGAATGCTTTACGTTCATCTTTAAGTATAATTTGTTCAGGCTGCGGCAGTCGGAAACATTTAGAAGCGATTGCACAAACCTGCGCAAATTGGTGTTCATCATGAATGTTAGCTTCGTGCTCGCCGAGCGATCGCTCAACGTTCAATTCTACTCGAAGCTGCATTAGATGTACTGGGCGAGCGACGGGAAAGGTTAACGCATTCATTAGCGAGAGTTTTTGGGTCATTGTCTTTGATTTGCAAAATGGCAGGATTGTTCTAAGGACATTCTTTGTAGTTAAATTCTTTAGCCTGAGACGCAAATGCGCGAGTGCATTCTTGGTTTCATAAATCACAACATGGAAAATTAACCTGACGTCTGTGTCATTACTTCAAAGACATTGCTAAGAAAATAATTCACTAGGAATATATTAATATCAACTGTCGCATATGCAAAAGAAGCTGAAATGCCAATCCTCTGCGTGCACACGTACTTGGAACTTGCAATGCTGACTGCGTAACAGCCACATCAGACTTCGTAGAGATCGCTTACTAGGATCACTATGCAGTACAGATTGCGCAATATAACATAAACGCGAGACACAATCATGTTGCATCTATGCACTGTTTTATTTCTTAGCGTTTCCTCCAACGATAACACACATTTCTCCACGTCTCCAGCAGGAGTCTAGTGTCTAGCTAGCGTCCTGCGGGCTGCAAATTTAAATTGTGGTTGGAACTGCACCAGTACCATCCACGTCAATGTTGTTTGCATTTTAAGGTTAAATTTTAACAATTCGATTTTTAACCGGAGATAAATAATTTTCGTCTCAGGACAACCTCTTTTTGAATACACCGAAAATAAATACAGTACACTCAATATTCTCAAAATAGCAGATAATGCCAACAACAGATTTTTCAATATACACGTCTCATTTTAATAGAAAGCGCGGCATGTAGAACCGCGCCACCCATAAGGTGTCTAAAGACGCCAATGAACATTCGCTCGTATGCGGTGGTTGCGAATGCCATGTCGGCTTGACAGGTGCCTATTCGCGGCCCTCTTGAAGGACCCGGTAATGTACTTAAGGGGAATTTTTGGATCTTTCGACTTTACCATTAGTCCCTCGGCACATCAAAAAAACAGCTCGTCCGAGCAATGCCCATTTAATAAGCTACATATATAACGCAACGCGCAACGCATGGTTGCAGTGGTTCTAGATCGTGGGACACTAAGGGTCACCCCACAGTTGCACGGGTCAACGCTGGATTTGAGTCCAGAGGAAATTCCTAATCTAAAAAAACCCCCGACACATCATCAATCCTTAAAAAGTAAAACATAATATCCGCTTAGTTAATTAAAGGCTTCGGGGATCGCTAAGTAAACTCAGTTTCCCGATGGGGGTTTTTAAATTTGTAATTTGACTTTTATTCGTTTTCGTACATGGTTGAAATAAAAGCTTGTTTTTAAAAACGTTCGACGCAAAAGGGTTTTAAAGCTTGACTGTGTGTCCTCCGTCTGTCTGTGTGTCAGTGTGTCTGTGTGTCACGCACAAATTTTACTAAACTAAGGTATCTCATATTGAAGTAAATTTTGCAAACTTTAGACTTGGAGTTAAGTAATTGTAACAGCAATCTTGATAGATAAACAACAGTTTCGGGATCTTAATTAATGAAATATTAAAATACAGAGTAGTAAATCTGCTGAAGAAAGAGAATGTTTTCTCGTTACTACAGGTAGTAAATAATATTGGAAGTTTCATAGATAGAGTAATATTGCTCAACGTTTCTGATAAGTTCTTAGAAATCAAAACATACAATGGTCCATTTTTTTTTTATGGCAACTGACACGGTTGGCTACATCACCTACAACATCCGTGATGTCAGCCCATAACACCGGGTGAACTTGGTGCCACGTCAGTGCTTCCCTTCGGTCGTGCCGGTGCCATCATTATATTGAGCACTATGTCGTGCGACAGTTGATGGCAAAGCACGAAGCTCTTGTAATCCTCAAAATGTGTCTTCCACAGTTATTATTGCATCGCTTAATAGCTCTCAAACGACTTAAAACACGGAGCAGTCGACCTTGTGCCTTATATCAAAATCCGATTCTTAACCTATCCGCCAGCGATCGGATTGAAACATTAAACGGTAAGTGTAGACGAGATCGTGTCGTGACTATCGACATTATGCAAAAGCCGAAGCCGCCGACGACAATAGGAAGCCGAAAGATACGATAAACCGATTATCGAAATATGAAAGTGATCTAAATATCGGTGATGCAAACTCTTGAAACTGGGGCGGTATTTGCAGGTATGGCGTTTTATTGAGAAACGACATTATTGGTCGTTCATTTTCATAGCTGACCTTTGCAAAAACTGGCGAAATACAATATTGTGCGCGTTTGAGATTATTTTGGAAAATTAACCAAGTTAGTGAAGTCCCGTGGCGCATATAAAATTGAAATCAATCAACGTGTATGTTAAAAAGTAAGCAATGATTTGCCAGATGTAAGAAAGCGATTATTCCAGTTGCTCAAATGTTAATTTAGTACATCATCATAACAGGAAGGCGATAATAGCAATAAAGCCCTTTACTGGTCCGAAGTCGACTACAAATACGTGTTCCGCGAGAGTACGGCGGGTTTGGCGAAGGCGAACAGGTGGAGGAGGGATGAAGGAAGCAAGTTCGACAGAGCAGCGGTAATAGAAGTACCGATAAAGCAGGCTCAATGATCCAACGTTGCGTCTGTGCTTTAGAGGTTGAAGATCCTTTGTGAGTACTAAGTCGCCAGTGAGACGAATGGCTCGTTCCTGAATAGAATCCAAGGCTGAAAGAAGGTACTCAGGTGAACCCTTCCAAAGATGACTTCAATAATCCATCACCGGTTTTGGGTTGGGTTGCCAAATACAGTCCTATCGATTATGCACTACGCACAGCGCGAATCCGAGGTGCGTGCTCGCCCGGTTGATGTAAAAGGCTATGTCGTTATTCAATTACAGCTTTCTAATTGGCCGGCGCAGCAGGCAGAGTGACCACGGCTACTACTCGAAAATAGTTTTTGCCCAATCATTCGTTATAATTTGAAGCAAGTCGGTGGCTTACGTCCGTGATGCCACCTATTGGGATATGAGTTCTTACGGACGGATTCTGGACAAGTTGGATAACTAAGTTGATTCATGAATTCACTATTGGTTCAACAAATATTTTATAGTCAAATAGTGAAAGAATGAAAGAAAAAAGGAATAGCACTAGATGGTTTGGCTTCCAAGCTCATTCGATTTGATCACCAAACCGACGTCCGGCGTATTAATTTTCAGTGAAATCTTAATTATTAGTGGTTTGAAGAGTAAAGTTGTGCTGAAATGGTCGATATTGTTAGCACATGATGCAACCTTCGATGCAACAATCTTGCGGCGAAGTCACCCAATAACTTCCTCACTATCCGTGTGTTCATAGTCAACAAGATCTGGCCACACCTTCACCGGTACCTTTTAACCTACAATGTTATGATCCAGTTCTGAGGCTTCTGTATATCTTTGTATAAGCTGTGTGTAAGCTTGCGTTTCCTTCCACTCTCCTTCTTGTATTCTTTGCTCTTTGAATGACTTTCATCCCCTGAATGATCTAATTGAAAAACTTGTGATTGGTTATAATTACGTTTCTCTATATTATGAAACCTATTGCGATCGTATTATCTTTAAAAAGCGCTTGTGGTGATTAAACTGGATTTCACGAGTAAAATAAAATACTGTTTTGTATGTAAACCTTTAGAATATTGCACTTCGAACAGCCCAATTTGTGTGTTCCACATACATTACTGACTCGTTCATTATATACTTATATATATTATACTGATATTTTGGAATATTTGTTAGGTAATGCAAGTAAGAAAATTGCACCAATATTATTAGATGCGTCATTGTATATTACGTAGCATGTTGTACAACTTTAGTATTGTACGTAACAGTAGGTATATTCAGTTTGGGTTTAGTAAAGGTCAGTCCGGTGAACGATGGTTTCAGCAGCTGAGATGAAATGACCAGCGCCAATAATTTTTTTACGATTATGTTTTATCTTATGTCAGCTTAAAGTAATAGTGTTAGATTATGCGGAAATAGATGGGCTCGACCGGCAAAGTGGAAAAAAATTTGAGGACCAATTTTCGGTACGGCGTCGATGTAAAAAGGAACAACAGTATAATTTTAAAGTATTGTTATTATCATGTAATACGAATAAGAAGTGCGTTGAAGTTGAACCCCATATTCGTGATATTGACTTATACCTGCTAAAACCTCACGGTGCCACATCCATTGAGAGCTAATAATGATATAGAACACTAATTGCTGTCGTTATGTCCGAATTTGGATGTGTAAATCGATACAAAATTACATAATAACCCAAATTTTCACCATGTTTAAATGTGATCTTCACACGTTGGTGCATATTTGAATATGGAATATATGAAGTGAATCCACACGATCTCCAGTCTGGATATGGAGTCTTGAGGGTGGCTGTCCGCTGCTGGCTCAGTGATATTTAAAACGTTTTGCCTGCATTTAACTCACTTAGGAGCGATATGTATTGTACGGACGTCCGCCAGTACACTAGAAGTGTCCGTGGGCGCTTGATAAATATTATTATGCCGTGCAATATCGCGATATAATATTTTTAAGAGCGACGGCGAGTGGGTTTCGAGTATGAAATAGTGCCATAGTTTAGTTTTCATTGTAATCGTGCGTCTTTGTCGTAAATCTCGGCGTTAGGCAATTTATTTCTGATGACATGTATTGTGCATTTATGTCTTCTCGGGGCTTGTTTCGCAACGATTACTGACATTTTTGCTCCTTTTCTCGGCCATTGTTGCACTGAATATGGCCATAGCGGGGAAGCTTTACTCGGACTCAATGACGTAAGTGTGATCGCCGCACCGTCCTCGTAGAGAGTATTTATCGAGGACAAAGATTTGAAAGTGGAGATAATCGAAATTGAAGCTAATACAAATGTTGTACGCAAAGCTGCCACTAAATCCGCAAATAAAGACATTGTCATTTGTTCAAACCCTTCAGAAGTTTAAACGAAGCATTTAAAGGCTGAAGCTATCTTAATCAAAGTGGATATTAAAAGGTTGAAAGTGTAGATTCTACAAAAAAAAAACAACATAATAATCAAATTAATATATGCACATAAGGTTCCTTACAGTCTGTTTACTTTAAAGGCAGGCAAAACTTTAGAACAGCTCAACCCACCACACGAATACCCGGCGTGACTAGAGCCAAGGCTACGCTGGACAAATTCTGTCATCACGTCCAAGTTATTAATACATTACACAACGTATTTTTGATCATAACATTATAACAGTACATACATAGACCAAAACATAACATTTTAAACGAAATGCTAAAATCGTATAAACAAGTCTAAGAAAGTACGAACAATAGAATTCAACCAAATATTTACATTGATCGGATATTTGATTACCCAGTTAGATACATTTAAAGACATGCTACAGCTACATTCCGAAAATAGCATAATTTCTATCCGAATAACGGAAAATAAGAAGAACTTCTAAGAAAATAAACAATATGTATTACATAAAAACAGCACGAAGATGACCCAACGCACGTCCACTTCGTAGCAATGAACTTGACTGCGCGTGCGCGATGATATCAACACACGAACACGCAGTTTTTAGCGCGGAAATATTATTAATTTTTTTTTTTCAAATAAACATGAAGTAAGATGTATTAAAATAATACCATTACGTCTCATCTGCTTATTGTGCGCGTGTTGTGGTCGATAGATGTCGACATGATGACTTGGGAATGACTGATGGACTGATGAATTGTGTTCATTCTTAATTGCTGTCAAGAAACACTTTTGACTACTTCGCGGATCTTGGAAATTTATAGATTTAATACAGTTTCTTCAGTGTTGGCTGTCTTACGGAGAGTTTCATTAAAATCTACAATGCAAATTATAGAATCCATTCGGTATTTTCTTTGGATTCTAAATCTAGAGGATAATATAACATTTTCTGTTTTTTTATGGAACGGTTGGCTACATCACTTACAAAATCCGTGATGTCAGCACATAACACCGGGTGAAATAGGTGCCATGTCAGTGCTTCCCTTCATTTCATGTATGCTACACTGAACTGGACGGAAAACACAAACTATTTACATAGCCGTTTCAGCCGACGTTTCATTCAGTGCCGTGATTCCAACCCGGGCGGGATTAACCCTACCACCTAGTAAGGTAAGAAGGAAAGGGACCTAGAGTTTTACGTGGAATCCGAACCACGGTCAGCCTCCAAAGGTCGAGCGGTCACCCATCCAAGTACTGACCGCGCTCAGGGTTGCTTAACAACAGTCGACAGACCGCACCACTGAGCTACCTGGGCTGACAATGACAATCTGTGATCACATTATTTTAATACTTTATAGACTTCTTATAGAACAGTCTTTACTAGTGTCTTCAAAGATCTAATTGTAGCCACTATCAACAATATAGACCAAAATGCAGACCTCAAGAAGAAGAAAGCAAGAGTGCCGTTTAACCGAAACACGCCAGACATTGTTCCAAATATGATCCAATTTCTAACAATTCCAAGGCCACATGCTTCACGAACGTGACTGGCGGCCTACGTGCTGGTCTTTAGTCGGTGCCATACCGAGAGTCATGTCAGTCAAGTTCGCCGGTGCGTGCAGAGGAATGTCTGCTCTATGGTAGAGAGAATTTGAAGGTTTACGAACTGGCATGTTGACTCTGAAGGCTCAAGTCGGCATTGTTTGTCCAGTCGACTCAGATGTCTCAAGTCTTGCTCTACGATACTCTGATTAATAGGTCCATGTGCATATGGAGTAATGCCATTGTTTTGTAGTGCGATGGTTTTGCACATAACTGTTTTCGTGACACTTGTAATAAATACATTGATCAGTGAAAAAGAATTATGACTGCAAATCGCATTATTATTCTGCTGCCTTGAAAATAAAAATGTACCGTGTGGGGTCGGAACTAAAAAGAATAACCCCACTGCATATCTCCCCGTGCATGTCGTAAAAGGCTACTAAGGGATAAGGACGAGATGCCGTGCTAAAGAGATTCCGTATTCCGGGCGACAGGCTAGCCACCTATCAGATTGGCACGGTCCTTCCACCGAGTCATGCAGCAGGTGGTTTTTTATAATGGAAACTGACACGGTTGGCTACATCACCTACAACCTCCGTGATGTCAGTCCATAACACCGGGTTAACTAGGTGCCATGTCAGTGGTTACCTTCATTTCATGTCGGTTTACACTGAATTGGACGGAAAACACGAACTATTTACATAGCCGTTTCGAACGACGCACGTTTCATTCAGTGTTTTCTTGCTTACTACTGCTTGATAGTTCTCTTGTCCTAATACTGTGCTAAACGTGGTGGTCGGTGTTGTGCTGTAATGTACCGGAGTTCTTGCAGCACAACGCCGCCAACTTCTGCCTACCCCGATTGTAGGGATACAGCGTGAGGTATAATATGTCTATGTGTGTATGAAAATCAAAATGATGCTACCTTATTGATGATTTGCCTCGACGGTATATTCTCATGAAATAGATGTTCTAAATTAACTATATGTGTGTCACCTTTTCATCTTTTCCAACATATATATAAATTTTTTTTAATGGAAACTGCGTGTCAGTTGGCTACTTCATCTACAACATTCGTGATGTCAGCCCATAACACCGGGTGAGCTAGGTGCCATGTCAGTGCTTCCCTTCGGTCGTGCCGGCTACACTGAACTGGACGGAAAACGCAAACTATTTACATAGCCGTTTCGACCGACCTTTCATTCAGTGCGGTGGTACCAACCCGGGTGGGTTGAACCCTACCACCTAATAAGGTAATAAGGGAAGGGGGACCTACAGTTGTACGTGGTATCCGAACCACGGTCAGCCTCCAACGGTCGAGCGGTCACCCATCCATTCATCCATTCATAAAGTAACGCCTGTTTCCAAATGGGGTAGGCAGATATACGCCTCTTCCGCACTCATAATGTTCATCTGAAGAAGATAATTTCAATATACCTACGAACTAAAATTAAAATATAGCACTCACCGGGAGGGAGCTTGGATTTCAACATATCCATGGCGACGACGTTAATGATCAGTACCCAGATGGGGCACTCAAGCAGGTCTCCCTCAGACTTGACGAAGGCTATAGAGCTGAGACACTGCGTCTCCAGGCGTCGTCGGTCGGGGTACGCGCGACGCAGCTCGCGATTCACGTTCGATTGGAACTTCTTCATGTCGAATAACTGCGAACAAGCGTATATACAGTTAATAATTAGATATACTCTGCTGAAGTGGCAGTGGGCTGGGCACATCTGTCGCAGACCCGACAACCGATGGGGTAGACGGGTGCTCGAATGAAGGCCACGTACAAGCAAACGTAGCGTGGGACGAGCCCCGGCTAGGTGGACAGATGACGTAAAAAAGGTAGCCGGGAGTGGATGGATGAGAAGAGCAGAAGACCGCGTGTGGTGGCGTGCCTTGGGAGAAGCCTATGTCCAGCAGTGGACCGATACAGGCTGATGATGAATGAGATATACTGCAAATCAAACTTTGAAGCTTATGGAATGGAGCTGAAAATGATGTGTGCGATAAGCCATAACGATCTTAAAGACGTAGTTTAACTTTTCCAACTTCACATTACAATATAACCGTTTATTGGATGAAAAAAAAAGACATAAAAACAATATAACAAAACACACAGTAAAAATAAAACTAGATAATAACTAAAAACAATAACAAATAAATAACAATTTTGAAGAAAAATCTAGCTAAATAACATTTATAGATAAGTACATAGTTTCTTTTTGCTTTCCTTCATCCAATGGGTGAGGTTATTGCCCTATGGCAATCTCTTCCAGCTCACCCATTAGATTTAAGGGCACTAATAATAATGGGGCACAGCGAACAAGTCCCAAATTGTACGCACGTAAAGAAAAGAAAAAATTAAGTAATAAAAACACATTATGAATCAATAAAGCAATGGCAACCGTGGACGGGGATCGAAGGAGAACACATCACTGTTCACATTATTACTCCAGTACTCCAACTGTACATTGAAACTTATAAATAAATGTTAAACATAACTAAGGACTTACATATTAGTACAAGACTAAGTTGTAGCAATGGAATTATAGATAGCAAATACTTCGTCCATCATCCAAACGGTTTGAGAAGGAGAAATTTAACGGAGACCATGGCGCCGATTCTCAGAATGAAATATCTCTAGACTCTCTCGCAACGTCTTACAAATGTACCGTGAACGACTTTGTTGCATAAGAAGTCTAAATAAGCGTTCTCAAAGATGAATTCCGTCCGCCCAAATATATAATTCAATCACGCGTCAGGAACCGAATGCGGTAGGCGATCCCGCCCATCTAAAACAAAGATTATGTCATGTAGAAAAATGCGGTTGCACGGTGTGCCAGAACAAATTAAATTCATTGCAGCCAATAAAGACGTTGCACAACTTGGATGCACGCTGCAGCCGCCTCCGTCGCCGCGCCTGCGCAGTGGGCGCACCACCGGCGCTGCAAGTTGCGTCAATCACAAAACCGACCAAACATTTTCTTCGGAGTGATGTTTCTCCATTGGCTCTTGGGCGTCGTATTCCGGACGAGCAGTAGTTGGGTAGGACGATCGAATACAGGAATGATTTGAGTATTACTTTTAACTGGCAATATTGATCAAATTATGTTCAGATTTGTTATTTAATATTTGGGATTTATAATTTCTTGATTTACGAAAAATCTTTAGAATCAGCTAGGTTAAAGATTCCATCAACACACGTTTCAAATGTTGTGAAACAATTAACAATGTTCTGTCTGACATATGCCAGTAGAAAGTGACATGGACAATCATCTCAAACTGGAACCCTTAGTATGTGCTCAGAGATGTTATCTTTAGATTGGCCGAGAGTTTTGTAAGTCATCGTACAAACGACGCGTCTTCATTATTAATATAACTGACGTGTTTTCGAGCACTGCCTTTTAATTATCAGAAGATTGTTTCGCGTCTATTGTTCTCAGGTAACATGTTAGGAAATACTGACGGTACTGTTTGAAGAACACGTTCGTTAGGATGTTGATCAATATATCATTTTAGTTCTCACTCGTTACAATTTAATATTAAATTGGAGTTAGTTGGTACTCATACAATTTCAATTACAAAATCTTGGTCAAACATGATTTGGCTATTACTAAAAATAATTATAAAATGGTTTTTCTCCCTGAGGCCCAACCATCGGCATTTTAAAGACCATCCATCTAAAAACTACACAAATGTGGTAACTGAAAATAAAAAGATATGTTGTTTTAGGAAATGAAGGTTAATTCTAGGTACCACACATTGAAAAGGAAGAATTAAAAAATAAAATTCCGATGTTAACTACAAAAGTACCTAGCTTATATTTGAACCGAGCTATGTCTTGAAACACGTTCGTGCCTGGTGTCACGTCTCGACTTTGTCTCTAGATAACATTGTAGTTTTTAATTAATTCAAGAGATAATCGCTGTGTGAATTTAAGGAAATCTCACAGAATCACACAGTTTCATGATTCTAGATGCATTGCATAACATTTTGTATTCCAAAGGAAGTGTAATGTTTCTTCGATTGTGTCGTTTGTTCGCGCACAGTATTCCTTTAAAAGTAAATAATGATTATCAGCTTTTTGATATACCAACGCTACGCACGAAGTTTTCTCATTGATGAAACGGTTGTGAAAACTCTTCCAGCTTCATAAACTGGATTTGAAGGAAATATTTTTATTGAAAGCTACGTTTAGTCTTTGCCTTCGCCATTTAATTTTGAATACATTGAATACGGTCCCTTCCCTTCTTACCTTACTAGGTGGTAGGGTTTATCCCACCTGGTTTGGTACCACCGGACTGAATGAAATGTCGGTCAAAACGGCTATGTAAATATTGTTTTAAATCAAATCAGCTTTACTCACGGTTCCACTCCGAGCTATGTGGCTCGACGTTTCAATAGTTCGTGTTTTCAGTCTAGGTCAGTGAAGCTGACACGAAATGAAGGGAAGCACTGACATGGCACATAGTTTACCCGGTGAACCAAAAAAACCTCAAAACATCAGATAACACCGTGTGAAATTTCAGGTTAGTAATTGGCCTTGATAGAAGAGGAATAGGAGATACTGAATGAGTGTGCAAGATATTTCCCACAAAGAAGGTAATCCCCTAATAGGTCTATTCAAAGCGAATGCTCCAGCAGACAGAGGCAGTAGTTCAGTGTTCTCTCGGACAATGGCGTCAGCGCTCGCTTTCATCGACATTCGCTTTCGTTAGTATCTCAGGAAACAGAATAAAAGTCCGCTAAGCAAATACCGGTCTTAATTAACTGTTACCGGAGCCACGGTTACCTAATGTTGCCTTTATCTCTACACATTGTTTCCAACCAGTTGCGTAACAAAGACGGGTAATGGGGTGTGAATTGGCCACTTCTTTATTTCTTGCTCAGCGAATTTAGCATTGTTTCGGATGTTTTGACTTTTGTGCACTATTGGCAACGATGCTATCGGCTCTTGAGCACTTCTAAGGAGCCGTGCCGGCACGATGACGGCACATCACGGCAGCACAGGAGACAATAATGTATGAAAATATATGCAAGTACAGCTTTCGCACTGGACGGCGACCCTAACGATATGCCGTGACAGCTACTTGACATGCTGTCTGGCAGTGCTGACCAGATTCGAAATGTGATATTATCCCAAATTATATAATGATTATCGTAAGTTTAAGTTGCTTCCCAATGGGGTAGGCAGAGAAAACGGATCTCCAATTGAATTTAGAATTCTTTATTCTTTATTCATCATCACACCCAAGTGTTTGGCACTGCCTACACAGTACGAGTCATCATTATTCTATCTTTACAAGTAGGTAAGTATGCAAGTAAGAAGTTAGAATATTTTTAATTACTTACATTGTTTTCTATTAATATCATAACGCTTCATAACGCTTGTGTTGTTTTGGAAATAGTATTACTTCTTAGTTTGTTTATAGGAATAGTAAAATTCCACGATCTATTCGTAAAAATCTAACGGTGCCTATGGACATTCAGTTACGATTTAACATTGTGAATGCTTTTATAGAACATGAGGCTGTTCATAATATATCGTAGAAGTTCAGGGAGTGTATTCAAGTTTGTCAGTTCCGTAAATAACTGATCAACAATTTTTATTTTCTCATCCACATAGAGTGCTTAGATCGCTTCATCCTCTTCCACATCTTTATGATGATGTATTTTGGCGATTTCATCACGAAATGCCCTTTCATCACATGCATGATCACGACACGAGTGCATTAGGGCACCGCGCCGACCGCGTAATCATGTGTGCGTTTGTTTTGTATTAGGTACATATAATCTAATGACTGGCAAGAGCGAGAGTTATGTACATTGTCATGGTCGGGAGGGGTAACGCATCATCATTTATTGTGCGGTCCTATCAAAAGCTCAGAGATAAAGTTCTATTAGCTTTTTGAAGGATCATAGTATTCCTTTTCTCTCAAAATATTAATTCTATTAAGCGAAACGTCGATCGAAACGGCTATGTAAATTGTTCGTGTTTACCGTCCAGTTCAGTGTAGCCGACATGAAATTAAGGGAAGCACTGACATGGCAGCTAGTTCACGCGGTGTTATGGGCTGACATCACGGATGTTATAGGTGAGGTAGCCAACCGTGTCAGTTTCAATAAAAAAACAATTCTCCGGAAGAAGTGCAATGTTGTTATTGAGATGTCTACCTACTATTATAACATTTTGATTGTGTTAATAAATTTTTAAAATAAAAAAAACAACACCGACTTACGACCATTTTCTACGCAAAGCAGCCAGCTATGGGTATCGTCTTAAACAGACCACTTTCAGAACCTTTCTCATGTTCCGATCACTTTCCGACTTTTTCGTTAGATCAAAATTCCATGCTAACGAAACCACGCGAATGAAATATAAAATGAGAATTATGTATACCTGTATTAAATTTCTTGTCGGAATTGGGTAATCTTAGGATGGAATGGCCAGTTCTGTGAACTTGTCCTTCATGATGAGCGCATATTGAACTGCGTGAACGGTTCCTCCCGTACCTTACTGTTCGCCGCTGCTGCCACTGTCTAAATGAACGCTAATTGTATAGGTACCGTTTATAATAACCGCTTCAAAATATTTCTTATGCCGTTTGGACTAAAATTTTGTAATATTTTGTAGTCGGTACCTACATTTAATATACATATATTAACTATATATACTACTACTACTACTAAATTAGGCATTTTGTTTTTCATTTATTGAGCTTTAAGTTTCGGAATAATCGCCTTGGATAGCGCGTGTGATAGACAGACGAACAGACAGACATATTACATACATCTGACCGATTTCATAAGGATCCATGCTGGCGTGGATGGCTACGCAACCCTAACAAAAGAGGGATTTGTGTAATGAGCATTGATGTAGAGTACCTACCTACCTCGCTACCTACCAAAATTGTGCACTCATATTAGTATGAAAATTACCAAAAGGGAGCACAAAATGTCATAAAAAATTTTACTCATTAAAAACTTGTATATATAAGGTCTTTCAAAATTAGTTCATACGTAGTACGCTAAGGGGGGTTCTGTATCGGAAATAGATCACTTTGAAGAACAAAGAATTTTTTTTTACAAAATATTTTTTTTTAAATGTAAAATGTAAAAAAAAATTTTTTTGTAATCGTTTCAGTTTCATTCCAGGAACAAAAAAGTCTTCCAACACATAGATCTCTTTCGTTCAGAAATTGTGAAAAATCACAATTTTAGTTTTATTAGTATGGAATAGAAAGAATTCGATTTTTTTTTACCAACTTACAGGTGTTTGGTCATAATGGTGATGAAGACTTTTTTGTTACTGTTATGAAACTGAATCGATTAGGCTATAAAAATCAACCACCTATATATTTATTTAAATACATAAAAAAATATTTTACATAAAAAAAGCCCAAGGTCCAAAAAATGTTATATAGGTTTTACTCCCTATATGATAGAGAACCCCCGCTTAGCGTACTATTAACTAATTTTGAAAGACCTAAAATAATTATCTGACGAAGACCAATAAGTCTAAATATCACTTAAAATATGTGTTTTTTTATTTATATATAATGTACACAATATATATTATAAAAATAACTACAACCAAATATTGTCAGTCAGTCAGTCAGTCAGTCAGCGTGTAAGCGTCCATTGCTGGACATACGCCTCTCCAATTTTCCTCCAGTCCTCCCGGCCTTCAGCGGCCTTCACCAAATATTGGAGTAAATAAAATTATTTAATTCATAAAAAAAATTAAATTTTGAAACTATTACTTACAAATAACGAAATCGAAAACAAAAACACGACTGACGCTTTCGTTAGCAACTAAGCAAGCGTAATGATTCGGAAACAAAAAGCAACAAGTGCGACCGCAGCCTCTTTATTACCTTACTTAACTGAAAATAGCCCAGGCGCATGCGCGCATACCGCGGCGGCGGAGGCGGCGCAATCGTGAGCGACTGTTATATTAATAGACAGAAAGTTTCGACACTATACCTACTTCTTAAGCGTTGTATTGTAGCATCGCGTCCAGCTCCTAATTCGATTACAAATATATCTAAGGCCCTGTGACAGATAGACAGACGAACAACGCAGTATCACCACGTATCACCATAAGCGTATATTTGTAATTATTTGTTGTAGGAACCCTGAAAACAGATTTAGATATACGAGCTAGGATCGAGCTAGAATATGGCCGGTACTTAAAAATAATAGCCCCCCTGCATCTCTCCCCGTGCATGTCGTAAAAGGCGACTATGGGATAAGGACAAGATGCCGTGCTAAAGGGCGACAGGCTGGCCACCTCTCACCTTGGCACGGTAGTTCCACCGAGTCATGCAGCAGGTGGGTCTTCTTGCCTTACTTGCTGCTTGATCGATTGAATCTTGTTCGAATACTTTGCGAAACGTGGTGGTCGGTGTTGTGGTGTAATTTACCAGAGTTCTGGCAGCACGACACCGATTACTCTGCTTACCGCGATTGTCGGGATTCAGCGTGTGTGATATGTATGTGTGTATCTTTTTTTCTCTTCTTTGGTAACTTGACCAATACTTGTGCGTCACTAACGTAGGTATTGCTTCACAAATATTGTAAATGTTATACTCATTCGTGTATATATTTGTAGATATCGCCTATCCTTATACTTACTACTTGTGAAATACGTCGCTGGTCACACACGTAATTAATTTAAATTATTTACTCACTTTATAACTACTACATGTATGTAGCTGTTTGTGTTTCCTGAATAAATAAATGAAATAAATAAATCGTACATTCCATTTAATTTTCTTGGCCTTAGAACAAACTTACAAAGTTTTAATTTAGTACATTTTATTTAATAAACATCATCCTTAGGACTGAAATTCTTAGATTTTAGACGATTTTTTTTTTTACATAACAAATCGAGGTTCACCCGACTAGTAATTAGATGCACCTCTGGACACATCACTATTCTCATCTACAAGAAAACGATTATTAGTCCGGAACACGCCTACGTGGACTAAACACATATTACTTGCATTGTTGTCAGGCGAGGGGTAATAGCTGTGTATAATAATAATTTGTAGCTTCAAAACGTATTTTGTACGTGAGAATATATCGAGTCAAAGGTGAGGGACTCGATACTTTTTAGGTCAATTAATCTGTTGGATAAAATAGTGACACTGAAGCACGACGATAAAGAAGGTGGATAAAATCAATGTCAAACTTAAATACCTAAGTACCTAGTACTTATTTGCGAACTTAATAAGTTTTGAAACCTTTTTTTTAATTTACTAGTATTTTTAACCCCCGACGAAAAAAGAGGGGTGTTATATATAAGTTTACGTGTCTGTGTGTGTGTGCGTATGTGTGTATGGGTGTGTTTGCTGTGGCATCGTAGCTCCCAAACGGATGGGCCGATTTGAATGCGGGTTTTTTATTAGAAAGCTGGTTTAATCTGTATGGTTGTTAGCTATGTTTGTAATCAAGTAATCAGGTAATCAAAAAATTTATTATCTTAAAAAGTGGACCAATTCGTATGCGGTTTTTTTAAAAAGCTAGAAATAAAAGTTAAGATCCAACGTCCCTGCGGAGTTGTAAGGTCTCTAAGTTCCGAGATACCTATCTTTAGTGCGAGCGAAGCTATAGACACATCTGGTATGAAAAGAGGATCAAATGATTGTTGATGATGCCGCACGGTCCCCTTCTGAAAGCAGAATTTGATCGTGCGGCAAATTTTGATCCTCTTTTTTCAAGAATAGAAGTTAGGTTGGCAGTTGGAACTGTCTTCCAGCGAGTGTATTTCCTGAATCCTGGGTGTCTTCAAGCGTAGTATTAACGGGCTAGACAGCCTAGCAACAGTCCGCAAATCTCCTGGCATGGCACCTAACTGAGCGTGGTTTCGCGAGGACAGGTGATTTTGGCTCTGTCGACTGCACCATTGGTCCCTCGGCACAGCCACCCATGCTGGTTTACATAAAAAAAGTTAAGGTTCAAAAAATAAATTTCCTCCCAACACAGTCATGCAAGCTAGACTTCCAAGCCTGCAACCCCGAAGGAGACTTGGGTAACAACCGAAGGATATAAAAAGTGCACATACCTTGACGATTTTCTCCTGTTCAAGCGCGAAGCCTGGTAGCTTAAGTATGTCCTGGCCGATGGCCGTCTCGTCGTTGGGCGAGGATGCTGTGCTCTTCACAAATACGTTACTCTTGGAGTAGCGTCTGATGAGTATGTTGCCCGCGCCGTCCATCTTTATTTTTACGCCCTGCAAGAAGGAGAAAGAGTTGTTAGTCTCAATGCATACATTCATTTCATAGGAAGGAATTTCAATTGATTAATTTCATATGAAGAAATTTCTAAAGACCTAATCATTCAATGGAACTATTATCACCGTTATGAGGATCCCAGTTACTTTCTGTTCAGAACAGATTGACTTTTATAGGTGATTTTTGGGTGAGGAATGCTTTCGTATGCTATTATTCCAGGATAATTCTATTAAAAGCTGACTCAGTTGCTTCATCAGTCTATTAGAATTTCCAAATAATATTTTTATGGATGACGTCTTATTTCTGGCTCTTCCTTCATTGAATATCTTTATACTTTAGTCTTCTGTCTGTGCGAATAAGGTAGAATAAATGGCTGATTTGTAGATAACGTTCAATATGACCGAATATTTGGTAGGTAAATCTCTAACGTCCATGAGCGCACAACAATGTGTGAGATCATCGAATGTAGATCTCAGGTAGTGATAGGTCATCCTCGTGAACGTCACATCACACATCAAGGTCAATGCTCGTCCGTGATGTCAGTTCGGTAACGCTTTAGTTTTCGATAATTTACGATCCGTAAATACTTAACAATAGATTCGTAGCAGCGCAAACAAAGCGGTGAACTATGACATCAGCGACCTTAACACTTGGGGCAGATTTATTGCTTGATCTTGTCCGATATGACGTTCTGTCTTGAATAGTCTAATATCCTGAGTGAGATTTTAATCATTATAAATGCATTTTGGCAAATGCTGTAGTTCAAGTTAGATTAGCCGATGAGGATTGATGAATTAAATCACTAAATCACAAATATAAATTATTTTCCTGCCTAACATTACAAAAATATAAATATGTAACGTCACGAGACGTGATTCCACAGATGCCGCAGTCTTGTGGCGCCACTTCAAAATACAATAGAAAATCATGCTGATAATAAAATAAAATAAAATATACAAGACCTTATGACCGCCTTCTAGTAACAAACATACTACCTAATTAGACATATACGTTTATAAAGCCTGGCTCAAGTTTTTTAAGCGGTTGAAATGTCACGGGCCGGACGACCTTGTCACTCGCCTCGGAGCAAGGACTTGTAGACAGTTCGATCTGATCTTTGAACCCGGCCTGCTGCGGCGAGGAATGTTCTATGTTTCCTGATGCAAAGAAATCTATCTCTCATTGTTTCGACACCGACAGCTTGGATTTATCACGAAGACTTGCCGGAACAAACGTGCTTGCATATCTTGAGTTATTGATGGCTTGTGTGCTGGACGTGTTTTGTGGGAATCATACATTGTCACGCCTAAACAGCATTCAAATTCTACTGTATTTACACCAAATTTGGGTGGATTTTCCTAATTTCAATAGAATTAGTCTTGATTATTTTCTTTATATTATAAATTGTTGTCTGTAGTTGAATATAGTAGAGTTAGGTATTAATAGCACGGATTGAGGGTTGGGTGTTTTTCTGTTGTGAAAATCATAGGTTGCTATGCCTTAAACATTTTATAGTATTTTTCTGCATTTTACCCATTTCAGTAAGATTGGTTTCAATTATTTTCTTCTTATAAATATTGTCTGCAGTAATTCGTGTCTTTCAGGGCAGATCTAGTTAGCGCATGGTCCAATACGCAACAGTGTGATTAGTGTCGGGTATCCTAGACCACATTCGCTACTCCCTAGTTAATTGATTTCCAGAGCGACGCCTTTGAGGTTACAGGCTCCAGTTACGCTCCTAGCCTTCACGATCACTTTGTTCGTCTTAAGACGTATTACAAATTCGTATCATGTTCAATATTGCTTGGTTTAAATAAATTCGTATCAGAAATCACTTTGAGTTCAAGAAAGAGAATTTGGGCCAACCCTCAAATCATCTTGGACTTTAATGAATTTACGGGAGAAGATTCTAAGTTCCTGAGTTAGACCAGTTACTGTAAGTAATTAGTTATAATGTGAATGTGAGTGGAAGAGTCGGGAAGGGTCGCCCTAGACACACGTACCTAGACTAAATCGGGCACATGCTCAAAAAGGGCCAAGTGCGTAGGACCAGTAACCGACGAGCATGTATGAAGAACACTATGAGAGTGGAAGAGGCGGCAGAGGTTCGTCAGGATCGTGGCACGCGGACATCCGTTGTCTCTGCCTGCCCGACTGGGAAACAGGCGTGATGCTATGTGTGTATGTTTTTATGAAAACTGACACATTTGGCTTGGCTACATCACCTACAATACAACATCCGTGTTGTCAGCACATAACACCGGGTCAACTAGGTGCCATGGTAGTGATTCCCTTCATTTCATCGGCTACACTGAACTGGATGGAAAACACGAACTATTGACATAGGCGTTTCGACCGACGTTTCATTCAGTACGGTGGTACCAACCCGGGCGGCATAAACCCTACCACCTAGTAAGGTAAGAAGGGAAGGGACCTACAGTTATATTTACGTGGAATCCAAACCACGGTCAGCCTCCCAACGGTCTAGCGGTCACCCATCCAAGTACTGACCGCGCTCAGGGTTGCTTAACAACAGTCGACCGACCGCACCACTGAGCTACCGAGGCTGACAAATATGTTCGAAAAAATGTACTACTCGTATAGTAATATGTTCGAAAGGATGGAACAGTAAGTAGAACATTCGACAGAAATAGGTTACGAACAGTGTTATTCTCATGGTAATCCCGTAAATTATTTTGATTCGCCAATACCAAAAGCAGAATACATTTGGCATTCAGTCGCCCGGATTCAGCTTGCATTCATTGCAATCAACCAACACAGGCACCGGAAAACCGAAACCATTTTTAGCAATGCAGGAAGTGTTTCAACGCCCAGCGCAGCGACACGAGTACATTCGCGACGCCACGACGACTGCTGCGTTGCGCTGGTAAATACGAGTAGCGGCTGTGGTAGCGGTATGCAAATGACGAAACTATGATAATTAGCCGGTTGCCGAGGTACTCGAAATCGACCACAAACGCCACCAAGCCGCACGACCGTAAATTATTAAACGTCGAGCCACGCGATCTGGATAATGATTCGATTGGATACTAATTTACTAGAGTGGACGGCTTCAAGTAACGATTTTAAGATACGCAGTTAGAATACGGTGCACATCCTAATTTAAATTGAATTTAATAAGTACGTACAGAAAACGACATCGCATAGAAACGCAGCTGATGATGATATTAGGTGATCTTAAATTGGAATAGAACAGATAAACAAACTTTACAAACACTATGCTACATAAACTAGTTGTATACACCGATTGCATATATATGTATATAATTTAAAAACAGTATAAGCTGCCTAAAAAAATTTTAAGACTGCAAAGCTGTAAGAAAGCATGAATAAATAATTCGAAAATAAAAATATTAAGTAATTGCAGGAAATAAACTGAAACTTCATTATATTTATCGGCACGACCGAAGGGAAGCAATGAAGTGTTATGGGCTGAGATCACGGATGTTGTAGGTAATGTGGCCAACCGTGCCAGATTCCATAAAAAAAATTTAATTTTCCCTTTCTTTTAGTTAGATAGAAAATGCTTTATTGCTCCAATAAACATTAAATAGTAATAAGTACATTAGAAAATTTACATAAGGTGCAAAGGTGGACTTATCCCTTACAGAGATTTCTTTCTTCCTTTGGATTTTGAGATTCGATTAATATAGTGGAATGTTAGTAGTAGCAAAAGAGTTGAGCGTGAGAATCTAAGATGCAATAATAATAAGAATACTTTTTTTTATATAACTAAAATATATTTATTCAAAAAAGTACTTACTTAAAATTATACAATTACAAGCATATAACTAAATTTTGAAAAAAACTATAAAAAGTAATAATCTTCCAAAATGGGGACTGCTGGAAAAGTCCCCATGATGGAAGCCGCATTCCCTATATTAATAAGAATACTTATTAATAATTTCTTTATTACTCGTGTGTGTGTAGCAGTGTAGCTCATTAACTTATATTTCTTCAATTATGCATATTATTTGCATTACCTGACCACCTGCATCTGCAAGAAACCGCTCTTGAAATATGTTTCACTTTCGTTTCAATCAAGAAATCGTCAGATTCAGCCATTGTTTCCTTGATGCAAGCCGTTGCCTCACTCAATTATGAGAATATCTCACGATAGTGCAAGTGAAATATTATTATTTTGACAAGGTGTTGCTACTCCTCTGTTCTCGGGAATACGATCGAAAGAGATATTGCGGTCGAGGTCGGATCGTCCAGCCATCTTGTCTCTGCGATTCGAATCCGCACATGAATCTTGAGGAGCAGAGTACACGCCGGATTAAGATCAAATTACGTTCTTTTATGCTTATTCGCCGCTCGAAGAGGAAATACGATTTTGGCTTAATGTTTATTTGAATACAAATATCGCGGTGAGTAAATTATTTTTATATTTTGTTACTGAACACAGTGATATGTTATTTTTGAAGATTTGTAATGTAGGGGTTAAACATTCAAAGTTGCAAGACTTTCATACGTCTAATAACAACTTTCATCATCATCATCATCAGCCTGTATCGGTCCACTGCTGGACATAGGCCTCTCCCAAGGCACGCCACCACACGCGGTCTTCCGCTCTTCTCATCCATCCACTCCCGGCTACCTTTTTTAGGTCATCTGTCCACCTAGCCGGGGGGCGTCCCACGCTACGTTTGCTTGTACGTGGCCTCCATTCGAGCACCCGTCTACATCATCGGTTGTCGGGTCTGCGACAGATGTGCCCAGCCCACTGCCACTACAGCTTGCTTATTTTCTTAGCAATGTCGAGTTTTTTGACTTATCACGTCGTTACGGATTTTATCGTTCAAAGAAATGCCGAGCATTGCTCTTTCCATAGCTCGCTGAGCGACTTTAAATTTGTGGACCAGGCCCATCGTCAGGGTCCACGTTTCCGCTCCAACTTTCAACCTTTGATAAACCTACAAACTGACGTGAGGTGAGATTCCAATTAGATTTCTTTTCATTCGTATTTGGTACAGAATGTTCAAGACCTTATGTGGAGACTTACATATCAACTGCGATCAATATCGATACGAATTAACTGCATACTCCTGAAGGTCAACTGAATAGATATTGGTTAGCGATTCGGTATCAACAATACAAGTTGCTCAATTTCCTTAGTAAAGCGATTTCGCTGACCATTTATTTATATCGATTTGATCGCTATCGTATCGTGATCGTCAGGTTTAGAAACGTCGCGTCGCTTCGGGCTTGGGCGTTACCTGTTAGTTTTGTTCTGTTAGAAACCAGACAACGTTCGTTTAATATTTTGTTGCAAGAATCTTGCATCGGTAGAGCACGGAAAATCGACCGCAGAGATTATTTCCTGATTCTGGCAACTTTTTTTCATTGCATACATTTCTTGACTGGATCTAAAGAATTTATATAACTGAAGTCCAAAAGAGAAGAACAACAACAGTGACTCAAGATCAATTAATGGCGACCTTCATTTAGCATTAAGTGTCTACGGGTGCCTTATGTATGTCACACACAACGGCTGCAGGCATTACTTACATTCCAAACATGAAACAACAATTAACAAATGACGCGGAGCGTGGACTCGTGTAGGATGCGTTCCATTCGTCACTCATTCACTGCGGAACTGCGCGACTTGCAAGCAGACAGACAGACAATCGGGCTAGACAATGAGGGGCGTTCTTCGGTTCCTTGTACCCAAAAGAATTATGCAGATTACGAAGAATATTTTAGTCTATACGACGATGATTTAGTAAAAATGCTATCTATCGCACCGAAATCCGAAATGGAACTACATAAATCATCAAAGTAGCAGTACGTAGTAAGGAGAATAAACGAAAGGTTAGGTTAGTATTAGCTAGCTGACACCCTTGTTATCCGAGTTCAGGTGTCTCAGAATCTAATTCAGCGTGTTGTAAGGACAGAACAGGTGGCGCAGAAAATAAAGAGTCAGTTATAGACATAGTAATGAATGACATATTATTTAAAAAAAAAAAAAAATTCTTACATTTTCATTTTCAGGTAGACGGTTAAAAATTATTTTCGTTTATCTTGTTATAATAATTTAAATTGTGTTATATTCTGAAATCTCAACAACAAAACGATGAGCACTGATTCCGTCCAGTCACTGGATAAATGACAACATATTCATCAGCATCACCGACGTTGTGTGCTAGGAAGTGAACGCCTTCGGCGGTTTAGGTAATTAATTGTAGTTTAATTGCAGGTTATTTTACGGAACATACCAACTACGTGGGAGTTAGCGGCGTAACAATGCGGTTACAATTTTTACCATGTAAAAGAAACACGATATGGACCCGAATGCTAGGGCTAGTGTATTAGTCACTAGAGATGTTTCAAACGGCACCATATTAGAAGCTTCTTGAGTTCAATGATATTTTAGGACCTCCCTTTTAACTTATACAGGGTGACCCAGTTATAGTAGTCCAAAAATTTTTTTTAGATGGGGGACATAATGTTGGCTCATTTAAAAACAACATTAGTTCCGCGAAAATCAATAGTTTAGAAGTTATGATTTTTTTTTAACTTTTTTTGAAATTTCTCTATTTTAGTCACATTAACCGCTCTAGTTGGATATCTATTCCACAAAATCGAATGAAAATGGATATGGAAGTAGAGGAGACATGTAGCTAGTACGTAATGAATAGTTTTAAGGTTACTCCTAGACTGTACTGTTTCTATAGCCCTTTCAGTGAATTTTTGTTCAGATTACATTAAAACTGATGAATTTTTTAAAAATCACTGTGAAAAAAAAGTACTACCGGAGATTTGCCCATGCCCTTAAAAACTACCTATACATATCACAATTCTCCAGACCAAAAATTGTAGTGGTGTAATAATTGTAACATATTCAAAATTAACATCATTTGTACAAAGTCACTGCAATAAAAAGTAACGATTACCTTAATTTTTAAAATCTTATTTTTTTCACAACGTTAGTTCAACTACAATTTCACATTATTCACAAACCTGTCTCTAACAGCGCTAGTCTACACATAAAAACTATTTATTAATGTAAAATTTTTTTTTTTTTTTTTTTTATTAAGGTAATCGTCACTTTTTATTGAAGTGACTTTGTACACATTATGTTAATTTTGAATATGTTACAATTATTACACCACTACAATTTTTGGTCTGAAGAATTGTGATATGTATAGGTAGTTTTTAAGGGCATGGGGAAATCTCCGGTAGTACTTTTTTTTTCACAGTGATTTTTCAAAAATTCATCAGTTTTAATGTAATCTGAACAAAAATTCACTGAAAGGGCTATAGAAACAGTACAGTCTAGGAGTAAACCTTAAAACTATTCATTACGTACTAGCTACATGTCTCCTCTACTTCCATACCAATTTTCATTCGATTTTGTGGAATAGATATCCAACTAGAGCGGTTAATGTGACTAAAATAGAGAAATTTCGAAAAAAGTTTAAAAAAATCATAACTTCTAAACTATTGATTTTCGCGGAACTAATGTTGTTTTTAAATGAGTCAACATGATGTCCTCCATCTAAAAAAAATTTTTGGACTACTATAACTGGACCACCCTGTATATAAATCATTGGTTGAGTTAATCGATAAATCTTGTTGCAAAAATACAAAATTTAAAAATCATAAAACTGTTAATACTAATTTGGTAGAAAATTATAATAAAGTCGCAAAGGATGTCTGCAAATTAATCGCAGTTACCTGCATACATTATATAAACAAACATTGGATATGTGTGTACAACGAAGCGTTATAGAACAAGTCTAGGACTAGGAAGCGCCTGAGGTCAGTCAAAGAACACCCAGCGGCCTTGTGTCGGAGCAGTCGTGACTGACGTCTCAAATGTTGGTTTACGAAACGTTAAGAGTATCAAATAACGGCTGTATATGCATATTTATCCATATAGATACTGGCACAATCTTTCTGTAAAAGTAAAATTGAACAGATTACAGGATACAATATTACCAAATAATCTACTAACTACACGGCAGTGCAGAGTACCTACTAAATTGAAAACGAAAAAAAATCATAAAAATAAAAAGCAAACATAACCAGGCACTAGTGCAAATTATTAGCTATTCTAAACAACATCAAATATAGACCAAACTAATGACGTGACGGGTGACCGGTGCTCTAATTCCCATACTAAATGGTCTAAGAAATACTATTTAGTACTTGTTTGCAACGCCACTTCAATCGATAGGATGATGGACCTGCCTCGATAGTATTTCAATCAGTTTATTCTGTTGATCAGTTTTGGTGGATGGATAACGATCAATACAAACAAATAATAGATACATAGCAGAAACGAAATCGCCAGATTGTATCTCATATATCAATCAAGAACGATTCGAAATAATTTTTAGGATAGATCAAATGTAGAGGATATTAAATTTAAATTTCACGATTCTTGTTTGAGTCAATATGATCTGAATGGATAGAAACTGCCCGAGGCTACAGGGGCGCCGCCTCCGCCGCTAACGCCTTCGTCGCTTCGTGCTGGCCTTCGCATCTTGACCGGTCTCGTTATCCTGTCATGTTTTTTGTTTGCCGTCTAAAAACATAACCGTTGATGATACGGTATCTCTTTTGACATTCTGTACATTGATTTTGTATTTGTTGAAGGGATATCATTATCTCTTTGCCGTGTCCATTTCAGTCTTTCTTATGGTGTATCTTAAAGTGTTGTTGACGTCTTTTGTAAGTGAATAGTCAGTTCTGTCTTCAACAATAGCTGCATTAACTATATTAGTTTCGCCACTCACAGCAAAGAGCAAAATACAACATCGATGAAATTTAGCAGAACGTATCAGCTTCCTTACATTGATGTATGGATGCAGTCGATGATGAACTGAATGAAGAACTGATTTACGTCACCGTCTTGGCGAATTGATTCTAATCCTAATATAACGTGCTTATTCACACGGAACTTAATTTTTGTTTTGTTTCGTTATTAATGACTTTTGATTATAAAAGTGTTGATTCAGTCTAATTCTGTCCGGGCAAGGACAGTTCGTTGGAAAAATGCATATGGGAGAGCAAGGGGAGACGACTACTATACGTGCATAAATTAATTATTGAGCAAATGTGAGTGGAAGGGTCGAAAAGGGTTCCTTACCTTTTCGACGCATGCACCGTACCTGATCGGGCATGTGTTCCAAAAGGTTCAACTTATGGTAGCCAAAACTGGCATGTATAACATTATAAGTGAGATAGAGGCATGAGAGATCTGCCAGAACCGTGGCTTATGGAGATCCGTTGTCTATGCCTACCCTATATTGGGAATTTGGGACACATGTCGGATTTTATTTTCTTTTTTTCTTTTTTTTTCTTTTTTATGGAAACTGACACGGTTGGCTTACATCACCTACAACATCCGTGATGTCAGCCCATAACACCGGGTGAACTTGGTGCCACGTCAGTGCTTCCCTTCGGTCGTGCCGGCTACACTGAACTGGACGGAAAACACAAACTATTTACATAGCCGTTTCGACCGACCTTTCATTCAGTGCGGTGGTACCAACCCGGGCGGGTTAAACCCTACCACCTAGTAATATAAGAAGGGAGTCATATCCCTTAGTCGCCTTTTACGACATACACGGGGAGAGATGCAGTGGGGCTATTCTTTTAAAGTACCGGCCCCACACGGTACAAATGATTGTGATTTTATGTATTAAAAGCAGAGCGTGGGGCCAGCAATTAAAAAGGATAACCCCTGATTCTCTCCCCTTGCATGTCGTAATAAGCGACTAAGGGATAAGGACATGATGCCGTGCTAAAAGGCAACAGGCTGGCCATCTCTCATCTTCGCACGGACCTTCCACCGAGACATGCAGCAGGTGGGTATTCTTGCCTTACTTGCTGCTTGATAATTACGAGTAGGTATCTTGTCTGAATACTTTACGAAACGTGGTGGTCAGTGTTGTGCTGTAATTTACCAGAGTCCTTGCAGCACAACACCGATTACTTAGCTTACCCCGATTGTCGGGATATAGCGTGTTGTGGTATGTAGTTATGTATGTAAAGGAGTATGTTAATGAAGTAATCATGGAATATTTTCTTAGACATACGAGTAGGTAGAGATTGTGAACTTACTTGTCCTATATGTTTCTTTAGTTCGTCTGTCTTCTGATCTCTGTGAGGATTGTCGAACCCGCAAAGACCGATTCTGTGGACAAAGAAATTAGGTATTAAGCTCACGACAAAACAAAACAATTCACATGGTAATATATCTACAAATATTCTGTACAGGAGATGCATTTTATCTGTTTTAAAAATACCAAAGACGTTTAGCAAGAAAAACATAACACCTACCACGACTTACTAAAACGTTGGAAGTTTTCCAGAAATGTTACAACCTTCGTAAAATCCCAACATTATGGCCACTGCATCGGCAGATCTAAGGAATTTTAATAAATTTTAGTGTGTAAATTCTTATTTCTTAGGTTGTGGTGTGGAGGGATGAACGCTGTTTGAATGTTAATTTTTACATTGTCGTGTTGTTTTATATGAAGGGAATGTTTGTTAAGTCAATATCTGCATTATGTCTACGTATATTATGTTTCTTATTTAGAAGGTTTGTCTTCCCTGTAACCAGCCCGCGCCGTACCGAAGACTTTAGACGATACCCATAGCTGGCTGCTTTGCATAGAAAAAGGTCGTAAGTCGGTGTTGTTTTTGAATTAAAAAAAATTTATGGTAATAAAATTTAAAAATCTACAACAATAGAGTTCTGTGCTCGTGGTTTAGTTATTTATCAGTGCAATAAAAATTTTGTTTTATTCATTCACTTTTGCGTCAGATGAAAAAAATCTAAATTAAATCTAGTCAGTGCCATAGGACCCTAAGTGTCCTATGACACTGGCTACATATGTTTGAGTACATAACTTTTCTTTATAATGAATATTTTATTCGTACGGAGTGTAAATAATCCAAAACATGGAGTGTTCATTGACAGTTAGTTATTATACGTGACACAGAGATGTTCAATTATTATTGATCGTGCCGAACGAACTAAGGCGCCCTGGTTCCATAGGTACAGAATCAGCTGCGAAATCGATAATAGAGGCATTGTCGTAGATTGCGAAAGGCGACCTTCTAAAGTACTGTAGCAGTTAAAGAGCACTTCTAATGCGCGTGCGCATACGAGTTGTATGTTGCGCGGCGCGCGCGCACGCGACGTGCAATATTCTCATTAATCCTGCACGACTTCCATCTCCAAAGTTGCGCTATTTGCGTTAACTAATCAGTAATCAAATCACTAGCGGCGCTATACATACGTCAATATTAACAGCGTTATAAACGCACTTTACAGCCACTTTGAAATTAAATTTCCATGCGATATTGAAATAGAAATAAAACACTACGTTCATTACAACAGTTCTACATTAATTAAAATTTCAAAACACAGGATATTTCAACGAGAGCCTCGTTCTCTCGCTCTTACCTGTGAGTTTTGGTACTGTGAGAAAAGAAAAAAAGTATACATTTTACGCTTGTTAATCCAAATAGATTGTTGCTTCTAGTAATTGAAATAAAAGACCAGTTGCTCGTTTAATTAATATGACGAGTTAAGTAATTACATTGCCAACGTTTTGCGATCAAATTAAATTTAGGTTTATCCTGACAGTCGGTAATACTGGTAGCCTGGTAGGTAGTAATGAATAAGATAAATAGATAATGGTAACATTTCTTGCTAGTTACTGATATGTGTTAAATGTGTTTCTATACGTATGATCGATATGCATGTAAGTACTAAATAATCACAATTTCTTTATTCAGCGCGGGAATGCGGCGGTTTTAATGGGCTCGCTTCGCGGACAGCAGGTAGAGATAGAGAACAAACTCGATACGTTCTACACGTCTCCGCGTCGCTCCGTCGAACCGAGTCATTCCCTACTGAGCTTCTCGCGGTCTCACACCACTTCCTACCTCATACCCCTCGTGCCTTCGTAAAATGAAAACACTCTATAGGCCAGGAAACGAATGATTCTAGCCGGAAAGCTCGAAAGCAGAAAGTTTGACTTCGGAACCTTGTTCTGACTAGTTAGGAGGTAAACATACTAAAAGTCCCCACCACTGGGGGGTGCGCCCTGGGGGGGGGGGGGGGGAGCACAAGGAAGGTCCCATTTTTCAGTTTTTCGCTTATATCTCGAAAACGGTGCATCATAGGAAAAACTGTTCAATTACGGAATAAGAGGTGATAAAATTCTCCACAACTTTGATAAATACACTTTTTACCAATTCTCAATCGTTGTTGAGATATAAGGTCCGAAAAGAGGCCGATTTTATTTGCAAATAAAAGCAAAAATCTGTATTTGTCATACATTGCTTTTATTTGCCGATAAAAGTTTACCTCCTAACTAGTCAGAACAAAGTTCCGAAGTCAAACTTTCTGCTTTCGAGCTTTCCGGCTAGCCCCCTTATTTGAGCACTCATTTACTACACGTAAATGAAAGCATGAAACAACTACTGACTTGGTACAGTGATCCAGTGATAAATAAAAATCTAAAACATTAACGGGCTAGCAACAGCTAAGATAATAAGCCCAACAAAACAACGCAACAATCCGCAAAACCGTTGCCTGACAGACAAGTGACAAGTAGCTGCTATTAACGGGCGATCCAGTTTGGTGCACGTGGTGAGGTAGATGTCTGAACGCCCGCGCGGTCACCAGTAGTCAAGCGGAGCGGTCGCGACCGACACCGTTCTAGAGTGAATGGCACGCGAACGACCTTGCTGCGACAGTGTAGTTGGGTGGGAGTGAGACGATATGTCGACTGTAGAGAAGTCTGTCGATCTTTGAGCGGAACAATGTAACGCTTGGAGTGTGCACTAGCGTGCTCTATCGAACACAAACTCGCTTTCATATTGATGAAAACAGTCGGGTCGAAGTCGAAACGCACCTTTAGATGTGTTCATAGTGACAGGCATGGAGTCGTTTGACATATTGTGCAGTTGTTTTGGATGGACACAGCTACTGACTTCGAGACACTAAGCTGTCGGAGGTTCTCACTAGAACTCAGTATCAACTTAATAAAAACATTTGAATCGGCATCAAAAGAGAGAGGCATCAGCTATTTTTTTTTTAATATAGTACATAATATGTGTACTAAGTGTTAAGTGTGTAAAAGTGTAAACATTTGTTGACCGTTATTTCTATAAAAAAATCTCTAATCGGTGTAATATATTAAATAAAAAATCACTATACAAAGAAAGGTATTATATTATACAAACTCCTCTTTCGTGATTCTATCATTTTTATACTCACACCGAGTGGTGTCACCACCGAATGGTGACACCAATCGATCAAACGTAGTGATTTATTAGTAGTACCGACTTCACTCGAGTCGGCCAAACGTACTGATCCCACAGCAAGCTCGAAGTGTGGCCGAGGTCCGAGTAATTACTCCAGCGTAGCTACTGTGCAATTTGCTTTATTTCTAAGGCGGCGACATGTGGCGCGCGGCGGCGCCCCGGCACCATCGACAACTCACTTAGCAGATGTAGGCGATGGTTAAGTCAACGCGATAATTGAACACTATGGTTTTCTGTATATGAAATCTTTGGGCAAGTATAGTTTCAAATTCTGCGGTTTGACCATACTTTTATGCATCATTGTTTGTTATTGTTTGTTCTACAATTAATAATTTATATTCTATTCTATTCTAAAACTAAACTAGACTAATCTAAAAGGAAAAACAGTTACAGTTACAAATAGGAGGGAGATAATTAATTATCCAAATGGAATATACCATCCAACTCCGCCGTCTATGTTGGGAACTTATGATTATACAATCTTTATTATTAATTGACCTCCTGTTCGCTTCGCCGTAGTCGGGTAAAAATATGAGTATATACGGGAATTATTGTCAGGATTCATCTCAAAATGAAAATTACTTAATTAAACTGTAGGTCCTTTCCCTTCTTACCTTACTTACTAGGTGGTAGGGTTTATACCGCCCGGGTTGATACCACCGCACTGAATGTAACGTCGGTCGAAACGGCAATGTAAATAGTTCGTGTTTTCCGTTCAGTTCAGTGTAGCCGTCATGAAATGAAGGGAAGCACTGACATGACACCTAGTTCACCCCGATTTTATGGGCTGACATCACGGGGCGATGTAGCCAGCTGTGTTAGTTTTCATTAAAAAAAAAATTAAATTCACTATCTATCTACCTACGGGGACATACAACAACAACTTAAACGGGAAGCCGTCTAAAACGCGATTTAGACGTTACAATTTATAGAATTCCATTGTCACGGTGAGAATTCTCAGAACGCAACTAGAATAGAAAGCACAGATTTCTACAATGCATGTGATTAAATCAAAACAGACGCATTGGCCATCGAACGGATACACGCAACATTGGTCAGATCGACAATGAACCTGGACCGGTGACTAGATAGGGCAAGAGCCGTACCCACTATACTAGAAAATGCCATACAATGCGAAGTTAAATATACCATTGTGTTCAACTGATTGTTCCGAAAAAGCGATTTAGCTAATTTTCAACCGACAAATCAAGCGATAAATTTTTATCTCAATGTGGACCTTCACAATAGCAGTTTTTTTTAATATATCATAATTCTAGCATTCATTATTATCACAAATGTTCTTTTGCAAATTAACCCGGCAATTTTAAAGACTCCACATGGCGAATATTAAAACGAACCAATTTAAGTGCCTATAATTCTCAATGCTATTATAATAAAAGATTATATTGAAAATGGCTAGCTGCCTGTCACTTTAGAATCATCCATAGCATTAGCGATCATGACGACAGACGGGAGAAACCCGTAAAATTAAAATCCAATCAATTTACCATCTAGAAATTCCAAGAGAACGTTTAGGCTGTCAAATTAACTGTCTCTAATCAAGGCAGACGATCTCGGAGAAATTGACAGAAATGTCTACAATGAGCTAGGTAGAAAGAAAGCGTTGACAGAACCTGTATTATCAGTTTCTCTGCGAGGTTTGTATCGGGACAACACATCTGCGCACGCGTAGCTCAACTAGTCATAAACTCGATAACCATTTAGTACGTTTGCAATGTTCCGTCAAGATAACTATAGTCATAAGTCAGCCAGTCCATCAGTATAAGTTAGGTAAGGTATGTTAGCAACAAAAAGCGAAGAATTTTCAGGCACTTGTGCCTGGCTGGGTACTTAAAGTTTATTGCGAACAGAAGAATGTGGCATTGATGACAAAACACACGTCGTCGGCGTATTTCGAAACTCGAAGAGCATCGTTTGTGGTTTACAATGTATTTAATATTGATTGATTTCATATAACGGAGGTACTATTGTATTTTTGACACTTTTTTTATGAAATCCGGAATGGGTGGCTGAGTCAGAGGGGCCAGAGCACATGCTCAGACCATTCAATATCACCTCCGGGAAGGCAGGTGCCATAGCGGAGACTTCCCTTTGGATTGCCGGCTAATACTAAAGTAGAGGAGAACGCAGCTGATGCGACCATCTTTTCTTCGGTACGGTGGTGGTATCAACCCATATTGATAAATTAAATAGGATAAATTGTGACAAGTTCGAGTGCAGTTTTACTGCCATATGAATGATGAATAAACAATAAAGAACAAACCACAATATATTAAACAAAACAGTGAACTAATCAAAACTTCGTGTGTTATAGTTAACGTTGCAAGTTTAACTCTCTTGTTATCGCTACTGCGACTAGCAGGGTTGCTCGTTGCGCGCACGCCGCATGTACGAGGCTGGAGAGCACTTTCCTTTGCGGAAGCTGGTCGCGACGTGCCGCTCGAGACGAGAGTAAAAGTGCTTCACGCGCGAACCTGTCCTGCCTGTACGCACGCGAGGAGTGCTCGGAGCACCGGTGTGTTTATCTTTATAACTACTATATTTTGTCTGCAGTTTCACGGATAATCGGTTAGAAGAATCTTGCACTAATTAGGAACGTCAACGTATTCAATTATGGGAGACATGTCTGGCGGCAACTAGGTAGGTCCACTTGTACGTTTCTGATAATTAATTATTTAGTCTTACTATTCCGATATTGGCTTCAGATTTTTATTGAAAGCGCGAAATTTGCCTTGAGCCACCCATAAGGTGTCTAATGACGCCCATGGTCATTCGGTCGTACGGAGGTGGAAAGGAGGCGGCGGGATCGCGTTAAACAGCTCCTCCGAGTACTCCCCATGGAATAAGCGATAGAACACACCTTAGGGAATATTCAGAGCAGAGGTTCTAGATCGCGGGACACTTTGGGTCACCCAGTAGTCGCACGAGTCGACGCTGGATCTAGTTCAGAGGCGCAAGCTGTTATTTGGCAGAGCCATCCCACAGGCGCGAGCAGTATTATAAGCAGGAAGATTCTCCTGCCCAATCTCCCCCTGTTCTCCCCCTCCTCACAAATAATCCGCCTTCTCGTTTATTCGGCCTGGCCGTTGTGGGAGAGCTCCTGGCTGGAGGGCGCTACAAGTTTCAAGTTACAAATTAGTGTCTCGCTCACAGAACGGCTGGGTGAAATAATGTGTATGTGTGAAGAGGCCTTAGACGTGTACCTTAACTATCAGGCAATGCTGTAGCACGACTCCGTCGTCACCGCCTGCCACACGGGAGCCTGGCGTGAAGTTATGCAGGTAATTATGTATTTAATTATTTATGAATATTGTCAAAATATTTTTGAAACTAATATACTAATGGACTCACCAACAGTTCTGATTGAATATTAGTCTCACTCGACACTGCTTGAGGTATGTTACCGCCCCTCACTCGCCGCAAGAGTCGGAGCGGCTCATTGATCAACCTCAACACTAGTTATGTGATCATCACACTAAACAAGCGTACCTCATTTAATGTATTTTTTTTTTTTTTTTTTTTTTATGGAAACTGACACGGTTGGCTACATCACCTACAACGTCCGTGATGTCAGCCCATAACACCGGGTGTTATTATATGGGTAGTCACGTATATGTATATTATGTGGGTAGTCACTAAAATACTTATAATCATAATTATAATAAGCCTCGACGACCACCTTGAGAGGCTCTCGCTGGGCGATTGGGTCAAGCGTCAGATCCAGAAAGCAGCCCGACACTGCGCGCATCATCCGGAGGTTTCTCTCCCTAGGTCCCGATGTCCCGACCATCGGTAGCCTGGGCTCGACCCGTCGCAGCCGGTGGTGGAAACTCCGTTAATTTTTTTATATTAGTTTTAGGTATATGTTTGTATTTTTGTACTCTGTATAAGTCAATTGTGTGTTTTTTATTTGACTTGATATATGAAGTATCAAAATTGACGATGGCACTATACACCAGATATAGGTAATGTAAATAGGCAGAGTGCTCAGATTCTTGAGTATTCATGTTTATGCTGTAAATATGAATGTTCTTGTGAGCGGCAGTATGGGCTAATTATCGTAAATTAATTTAATAGGTATAATACTTATAAGGTACTAACAAAACATTGTGACTTGCGAAGTTTGTTTGTCAGTTCTTCTTCGCATTTAATTTAGAACTGGCGGAATTTTCGACATGTCCAAGCGTAGGTTACCTACCTGTGGATGAAATTATACAATAAACAATAAACAATTGAATATAAATAAATGTATATAATTGCTGCGTATTTTCTTGTCGGCTTTTCTTCGTGTGTGTAATCAAAACAAATGGTGACAAGTTCAGCAGTAGTGTTTCTACCACATGAATGGCACATGCAGGCATGGCAAAGACATGGAAAACTCGACGAGCAATTTTGGAAGAGTGAAACACACACAATACTAACTGTACCACGTGTGAACGGGATATTATAACGTGTGGGGCCGGTACTGTAAAAGAATAACCCCACTGCATCTCTCCCCGTGTATGTCGTAAAAGGCGACTAAGGGATATGACTCCCTTCTTATATTACTATAGGTGGTAGGGTTTGACCCGCCCGGGTTGATACCACCGCACTGAATGAAAGGTCCGTCGAAACGGCCATGTAAATAATTTGTGTTTTCCGTCCAGTTCAGTGTACCCGACACGACCGAAGGGAAGCACTGACGTGGCACCAAGTTCACCCGGTGTTATGGGCTGACATCACGGATGTTGTAGGTGATGTAGCAAACCGTGTCAGTTTCCATAAAAAAAAAATACACGTACGTTGACTCAGTTAATACAAGACGAGCCGTCCCAATTGATGCGTGCCAGTATTTACGCCGCTATAGCAAATCTAGTGTTGCCGTTATCGACGGAGCGGCCCCGTCGCGTGAACTTGAACTACTTGTCCGGTTGCTCATTTCACGGAAGTTAGTGCCGCCTTCTCTCATCAGCGGGATGATGGTTGTAGAAGATGATGACCTTTGTTGAGTTGAAATGTTGTTGTATTTGCATTTGATTTAGCAGTTTGAAAGTATTTCCTCGTTATTTGTCTTGAAGCGTAACCGTAACCTATGTGCCGTCGTCGCCGTCGATTGTATCTTCGCTTATAAGTAGAGAAGTACTCAATCAATTCACTCCCGCAGTCCCTGAAGAAGCCCGTGACGTAGCGGGCGAAACGTCGACTTATGTAAGTCTTTAAACCTACTACTGTTAATACGAAAACTTAAAAATGAATATAATTCACATGGGGTTTTCACTAACGTATTTTGGCACATCTAAGGATTGCGTAGAAGTGCCAGCGTGAAGCCAAGCTGCCGGAACAAGTATTAAGGAAGATCTATATAATTTATATGTACATGGTATTATTATGTGATGTATTGCGCGAAATTATTTGAGTGTTGTGACAGAGCAATTATTTTGTTCAATAAATGGCAGACATTATTTTGAAAATCCATCAAATCTACACAAATATCTAACTGAAATTACGCTAAAGTAATAACTAATAATACGCAATATACTTGTCAAAGTATAAACACCTACCGTGTGGGGTGGGTAATTAAAAAGAATAGCCCCAATGCATCTCTACCCGTGCATGTCATATAAGGCGACTAAGGGATAAGGACAAGATGCCGTATATAAGGGCGACAGGATAGCTACCTCTCACTTTGGCACGGTCCTTCCACCGAGTCATGTAGCAGGTTACATGCTGCTTGATAGTTATCTAGTCCTAATACTTTGCTAAACGTGGTGGTCGGTGTTGTGCTGTAATTTACAAGAGTACTTGCAGCATAACACCGAATACTCTGCTTACCCCGATTGTCGGGATACAGCGTGTGGTATGTATATGTAGAAACACTTAAAACACTTAAATTCAGACCATGCTGGAAGACCTCTATACAGCGTCGATGAAGGTGGGTCTGAAAATGAACCGGGACAAAACCAAGGTCATGGCGACCGAGGTTATGACGGGAGGACAAATCGTTATTGACGGAGAAGTGATCGAACAGGTTGAAGAGTACGTATATCTCGGTCAAATTCTGCGGCTTGGTAGACAAGGTCTGCTAAAGGAGGTCGAGAGACGAATTCAACTGGGTTGGGCTGCCTTCGGAAAGTTAAAATTCGCCCTGAGGTCTGATCTTCCGCAAAATTTAAAAACCCGTATATATGACCAGTGTGTCCTCCCGGTTATGACGTACGGGTGTGAAACGTGGACGCTGACGGTCGGTGTTGTCCAAAGGTTGAAAGTTGCCCAGCGAGCAATGGAGCGAGCCATGCTGGGAATAACGCTACGTGATATGGTGCGTAACGAGGCAATCCGCCGACGCACCAAAGTAGTCGATATTGGACACCGGGTGGCTAAGCTCAAGTGGCAATGGGCTGGGCACGTCAGCCGAAGAGACGACGACCGCTGGAGTAACCGTGTCCTACACTGGCGGCCGTGGACAGGAAAACGGAGTGTGGGAAGACCACCCGCCAGGTGGGACGACGACATCAAGTACGTCGGCGGAAAGCAGTGGTTCCGTACCGCTGAAGGCCGGGAGGACTGGAGGAAAATTGGAGAGGCGTATGTCCAGCAGTGGACGCTTACACGCTGACTGACTGACTGACTGACTGACTTAAATGCAAATTTGTAGTAAAACCAAAAATCATGAAAGAAAAAAATTAAATGAAAAGACACATAAACAAGAAAATCTAAAATTGTTTCAATTTCAATTTCAATTGATAATGTATTCCGGGAACGCGCTTCGTCATTAAATTCTCTCTTATAAATCTCCACGAATAAAATACTGAATACAAAATAAAACACGCATATCGGACGTACTAAAACTTCGGTATTCTATATCATCCGGTCCCCAAAGTTTCCCACACTAGATATTTCGACCAGGATTCTATTAACAATAGCTGCAAAAGTAGCCCTTTTATACTCGGTCCGTGGTCCGTGAAAACACTCGATGATAGGTAGGTATGCTATTTGTCTATTGTGAGCGGCTGAAGGTTCCCCGTCTCATAAGCACAATCTTGGGCGGCTTTAGGAGGTCAGTCGTATATTAGCGCTTCCTGACTAAACGAAGTACTTAAATGAGATAGTTATATAAATGCAGATATGAATGCATTATGAATGTATGAATTTTAATGCAAAATAAATAAAAAGAACTTCAGAAATGGTTTTGAAGACTTTGATTTTGTTTTAGATTGTTTTATCTGAGCAGAAACAAATGATAGAAAGAACAGTTAGAAATAAGAATGTTTAGACTTAGAAGACTAAACTAGGCTAGGCTTTGCGTTTTACTTGATACTTGATCCATATCGCAAGATACTTCCTATAAACCACCTAGAAACAATGATGGAGATGAGACATGTAGTTGAAGATAACGTAAAGGAATCACGCAAATGTAGAATTATCCTTCTTGTTGCCAAATTATTGCCCCACAATAAATGGCAAGTGTTGATAGCTTGAGTTGAAAGGGACCAAATAAAAGGTAATCCACATAAAACAAAAACTCGCTTATTTAAACGTCATTAGGAGCTTGCAGTTCCTACGGACGTTGAGTCTCATTCTGTCGGTTCCGATCCAAGGAAACTGGGTCGGCAGCCACAAGCCATTCTCAGCTACTCTACCAGATCTCACAAACCAGATAATGACGTCCACATCCGCCGCGCCGCCGCCGTGTCCGATATCCCTGGTGGCGTCACAATCACAAGCATGGAGGATGGTTTCGCCCAAAGAATTAACCAAGATAGATGTCGTATTGTAGATTAGACGAGAAGTCATTAAATTGTATGAATAGAATAAAAAAGAAATTCTTTAAAGCTCACCAAATAATTACACAATAACACGAGAAAATAAAAATATAAGATAAGATACAATATTATATGTAATGCCATTTTTATTTGCTCCTAATAATATCATGCATACTACAATAAATAACATATGCATGCATACAAAGAAAAGGGGAAAAAACTGTCTCGAATTCGCGTGGAGAGGGCTCCGTGCCAATTCTTTAGGTTTTTCTCTAAACTAGAAGAGAGGCCCTATATCTCAAATTAGTTTTCAACAGTTGAGACGAGCCCTTTTCATTGATATGTAACATGATGCACTTGCAATTTGTTTTCTAACTTTCTATATTGTCACCCAAAACTGAACCCCAAAATCGAAATTCTTCATTTACGTTATACGTCCGTGATTGAGTCATCAATCTAAAATATATTTGTGCATTTGCAAATTATCTTGTAGTGTAGACAAACTTTTGTTGGCAATGTATGACAAAAGCAGTTTTACCCTTTTAAATTCTTTCGATGGACCAATGAATGGGGAAAATCCAAGTGTATTGGCACTAAGTGACTAACAGGTATCGTTCATCGATATAGGCAATGATTTGACAAAATGGAGTATAGAGGGACGACCACAGATGAATTTGTTGCGTGAATCATTGGCAAATGTTGTCTTATGCGATAATTGTATGCAAACATTTAGAGGATTTTGCGTTAAATCCCAACCGCAGACCGCAACGACTACTAGGTATGTTGTAACATCGATAATGAAAATTACATTGTTTAGCTAGGTGCCTAAACCTTAATTTAGATTAAATATCACTTGTAGCAGAGAAATTGAACATCCTTTTGCTGTTGGCGTTGAACTTTTCAGGACAATTGTTTCTCAAAATAGAGTGGAGTGGAGTTGTCTCGCTGAGTGTGGTCTCTCGAGGTGAGGTGAATTTGGCTGTTTCGGGTACCTCTTGTCCCTCAGCACAGCAACCCATACTTGTTTTCATAAAAAAATAATGACGTATTACAATTAAATTAAGTTCTCACTCTTGAACTTTATTTTATCTTCGCTAATTTATACAAAATGTTTATTTCCAAAATATGATTAGTGCTCTTTGCAAACTACTATTGCATTCTTTTTTATTGTTATTTAACATTTTAGTGCTCTATTTGCAAATACTATCAAGAATATTTAGAGTTAGTTTTATTAAGTAAGTAAATAAGTAAGAATGTAATTCAAATCTCTCAAGTTTTTGGGGTACCAAACGCTTGAAAAACCGGACTAGTAAGGTCAATTATTTGTACACAGGGCTTGCTGGGGTAGCAAACAGGATCGACCCATTCTATGATGATGTCTTGTACCGTTTGTCTTTACTGCCCGTATTCACCACCTCCGGTCCTGCTCTAGTCCAGCAGTTATTTATCGGTGACGTTTATCATATATTTGAAAGGAGTTACAGGCGGATACTTCTTCTTATTTATCGGCAGATACATTTAGCCGAAGATTTTAAAATGGGCCGAATGTTCCTTTTCTCCAAAGACAACATTGAAATCATTTTTTTCAGCCTCGGTTGCTCAGTGGTGCGGTCAGTCGACTGTCGGTCGTGATCATAAGCACACCTGGGCACGGTCAGTAATTAGATGGATGACCGCTCGACCTTTCGAGGCTGACCGTGGTTCGGATTCCACATAAAACTGGTCCCTTCCCTTCTTACCTTACTAGGTGGTAGGGCTTAGCCCGCCCGGGCTGGTGCCACCGCACTCAATTAAAGTTAGATTGAATAGGCTATGTAAATAGTTCGTGTTTTTCATTCAGTTCAGTGTACCCGGCACAACCGAAGAGAAGTGCTGACACGGCACCTAGTTCACCAAGATGTTATGGGCTGATATCACGGATGTAGTAGATGATGTAGACAACCGTGTCAGTTTCCATAAAAAAATATCACAGTTATTACGTTCAGATCCTTCAATACCTCCGCGGTCACTACATCCCATACTCTCCGATATGAGAGTGATTGTGCAGAAGTCGAGCGGCTTCTGCTATCCGTGCGTGTGTGAAGGACGATACGCTTCGCGAACTAAACCGATAGTTATCTTCTATCGACCTCGTTCTCAGTGCATGCTGGGCGACATGACGAGTGCATTCTGCATCCATGTCGTTTGTGATGAAGAGGCAATCGATAATCGTAGTTATTCGAGAGTCGTATTTAATAAAAGTATATATACCCACAATTTTATATTCTTGTCACAAGCAGTTAATTCCCGAATATTGGAGGATGTGTTGGTATTTAAGTCAGTCAATTTTTTTTATGTAAACTGAAACAACCGTTTCAGGTTACATAAAAAAAAACTTCTACATCACCTACAACGTCCGTAAGCCCATAACACAGGGTGAACTTGGTGCCATGTCAGTGCTTCCCTTCATTTCATGTCGGCTACACTGAACTGGACGGAAAAAACGAACTATTTACATAGGCGTTTCGACCGACGACGTTTCATTCAGTGCGGTAATATCAACTCGGGCGGGATAAACCTTACCACCTAGCAATAATAAAAATTATTACTATTGACTAGCATATTATGAGCACATAGAGCGATATGTTTGTTGGTGATGTAGCCAACCGTGTCAGTTTCCATTAAAAAAAAGTCAACCGATAATGAAACATCACGACCGGTACGGAACCTGGGTGCGCGAGTCCGACTCGCACTTGGCCGCTTTTTTACTCAGATTATATTGTCTACAGACAAAGTATGAGTGAACTTTCTCTCTAATATCAAAGAAAAGGTTAAAAGTACATAATAAGATGTTTAAACAAATATAATATTTATATTACAACGAATTAGGTACATTAATTTTCCGCTTTCAACGAATATTTAAAACGTGTGAACCGCGAGATAAGTAACTGTGGTGACCCAATTTCATTTGTTTTCTTTTTCCCCTCTAGCGGTTTATCGTCACTAATCGATTGGGCAGAGTTTCCACCGCGCGCTGCGCCCGCGCCGCTCTCACGTTCTGTTTGCACTCGGAGCCGGAAAAGCTGTTTCTTTGTTTTCGTTCAATTTGGTTTTCTAATCGTAACGAAGTCACACTCAGATGGAATATTTTTGTTCGTATCGATTTGTGGTAAGAAGATTTTAATTTAAAAATTAAGTTTAATGTCAACCTCGGTAGCTCAGTGGTGCGGTCGGTCGACTGTCGCCGGTCGATAAGCACACCTGGGCGCGGTCAGTGGATGGATGGGTGACCGCTCGACCGTTGAAGGCTGACCGTGGTTCTGATACCACGTAAAACTCTAGGTCCCTTCCCTACTTACCTTACTAGGTGGTAGGGTAGGGTTTAACCCGCCCTGGTTGGTACCACAGCACTGAAGTCGATTGAAACGGCTATTTAAATAGTTCGTGTTTTCCGTCCAGTTCAGTGTGGCCGGCATGACCGTAGGGAAGCGCTGACTTGGCACCTAGTTCACCAAGGTGTTATGGGCTGACATCATGGATGTAGTAGGTGGTTGTAGCCAATCGTGTCAGTTTCAATAAAACTATATATATATATATATATGCCTAGTACTAAGGACTTTCCATTTCAAGTTTGAATTGTTTTATTGCCATTAATTTTCAACAATTTAGAAGCTTTGGAATATGCCGTGGGGTGCGGAGAGCGGGGATATCCTCGAAATGTTCCGCTTCACCCCCAAACAAAATTCTAGTTTGTAATTATTTACATAGTTGTCTAAGTTTTTACCTCATTAGAATATATCATGATTGTATGATGATGTACACATTGTAACTTTACTAAATAAATCATAAATTTGACATTTTAAACTGAAGTACACATTGTAACTTTTCTAAATAAATCATAAATTTGACATTTTACACCTTATTGAACAATTTTAGTTTTGTCTAATTCCGTTCTATTGAAGCTACAAGTGGTTTTTGCTTGCTTGTTACTATATAGGTACTATCGGTTTACCACTTTGTTGTTATGCTTTCCCAGCGTGTAATTATAGTATTGTACCTAATTAGTATTCCGTAATTGATGACTGACTTCCTATTCCGAAAGGTTAGCTCCGTACATCAGGTGACAATTAAAATAAATAGTCACCGTGAATGTAAAGTTACAAATGAGTTGTGCTTCTAACTACACTCGAGTGACATTTCGTTACGCAAACTTGAGGAAGTCACTGCAAATCTTCTAACTTCACTCGCGTAGATTGATACTTTAAGACCGGCGACAGGTAAATATCTGCATGAAAAAATTATAAATATACATTTGTAGCTAGTTCCGAAATTGCATTAAAAGTGAAATTTAAAAAAAGAAAATGCATTCGAATTTATATTTACTTCTTTTTTATGTAGGGTAATAATAATACAATTTATGCCTCTTAAAGTGTGGCAAGGGCGGGCTTATTTCCTTGGGAAATTTCCTCCAGTCAACCCGGTGGAACCTACATTTTTACATAGAATCCGAACCATGGAGTAGCGGGTACAGGTATGCACGTTATTCAAATCAGAAAAAAACTCATTTGTACACGCCCGGTTGGATTCGAACCTCGGACCTCTCGCAAGAGATGCCAACGCCCAGACCACTCGGCCACCCGCCGCTAATAAACTTGAGGAAAGGATAAATCTATACATAATCGACAAAAGCTTACCGTAGCAGGTAATAAAATTGCCTTCAATATGTTAACAATCAGTGGAAGGTACCGTTTCGTCATCTCGCCCCGTGGGCGGATCCGCCCGCCCAGTTTGCTCAACCGCTCTTTGTTGCAGCTCAGTTATTACTGCTCAATAATGGCACAAGGCATCGCACCGGTTAACTATGTGAATTGACATCTGGCCTGCGGGTGTTGAAAGCTATGCGATTTCTCGACGAGGAGTTTGACCGGCCAGACAGAGCTACTGGATGTATCATGGCGCCTTACTGTGCGTCATTTCCCGAGAAGAGGTGTTAATGGACGTTTAAATGTCTTCGTTCCATTGACCGTTGGGCGACGACCGTTGGAATAACCGTATCCTACATTAACGGCAGTGGACTGTAAAACGGGGAAGACCACCCCACCCGCCAGGTGGGACGACGATGTCAAGTACGTCGGCGGAAAGCAGTGGTTCCGTACCACTGAAGCCCGGAAGGACTGGAGGAAAATTGGAGGGTTGTACTTCAAGCAGTGTACGCTTACACGCTGACTGACTGCCTGACTGACTTGTCGGTTAGATAGCTAACATGTTTGCCTTACTTGGCTTATGTATGGTGACTAATGGTGGTCTAAATAAAATATTTCGAAATATTCTGTAGAATAATCTATTTACTGTGTGGGTCCCGTACTTAAAAAGAATAGCCCCACTGCATCTCTTCCCGTGCATGTCGCAAATGTCTACTAAAGGATTAGGGCAAGGCGCCGTCCTAAAAGGCGGCAGGCTAGCCACCTCTCACCTTGGCATGGTTCTTCCACCGAGTCATGCAGCAGGTGGGTCTTCGTGCCTTACATGTAACTTGATAGTTATCTTTTCCGAATACTTTGCGCGAAACGTGGTGGTCGGTGTTGTACTGAAATTTATCAGAGTCCTTGCGGCACAAGATTACTCTGCTTATACTGATTGTCGAAATACAGCCGACAATCAGTATTTTTTTTTTATGGATACTGCCACGGTTGGCTACATCACCTACAACATCCGTGATGTCAGCCCATAACACCGGGTGAACTTGGTGCCACGTCAGTGTTTCCCTTCGGTCGTGCCGGCTATACTGAACTGGGCGGAAAACACACATAGCCGTTTCGACCGGCCTCACATTCAGTGCGGTGGTACAAACCCGGGCGGGATAAACCCTACCACCTAGTAATATAAGAAGGGAGTCTTATCCCTTAGTCGCCTTTTACGACATACACGGGGAGAGATGCAGTGGGGCTATTCTTTTAAAGTACCGGCCCCACACGGTACAATAAGCGGTATGTATACATCATCTATGAATATTTGCTAGGTTTCGCGTGGCACCAATCAATAAGCCAAACGACCAGCTAACCGGCACTGCAAACAGCATTTAAGCAATTCTACAACGAATTGCGAATTCTGCTAACAGCTTTAAATACTAAATAAAATACTAGTTATTAGTCCCTCTTGCCTTCAGACTAAGCCCATAATCTCCAGCAAGCATAATTTGGATCTAGGTGTCGCAAATGTCCATTGGAAATATTATTTCACAATGGTATAGAGTGGCGGTAATATGCATGCGCTTACGCTGCTAGGGGGCGTAATATCGGCGGCTATAGTGGCGCCATTAGCCCACACCATTGGCTCTCAACATTTTTAGGCCATTACCTCTGAACTAGCCCCCTGGTCGATAGGTTGGTGAAAAAAAAAACTATTTAAAAAAATATAAAAACCGCCTTCAAAAATGTATGAAATAAAAAAAATCGAACCCTAGAGTTGAAGGCGGTGGGTTATTTTTGCTTGCTAGCACCGCCTTCAACTCTAGGGTTCGATTTTTTTTTATTTCATACATTTTTTAAGGCGGTTTTCATATTTTTTTAAATAGTTCTTTATTTCACAGTTTTTTTAATAATTTTTTGCTATTAATGTACTCCGCCTCGCTTTCCCATCCGATCTTGACCAAATTTAAAGAGGGCCACACGGGCAGCACCAGCTTTCAAATAAAAAAATAATTTTCAAAATCGGTTCACCCAGTCGAAAGTTCTGAGGTAACAAACATAAAAAAAAAACAAAAAAAAAAATACAGTCGAATTGAGAACCTCCTCCTTTTTTTTGAAGTCGGTTAAAAATAGCAAGCGGGCGTTTTTACAGCTCTTACAAGTAAGGTAATTGCAAATACATTATAAGGTTTTTTTTAATGGAAACTGACATCGTTGTTGGCTACATCACCTACTTCATCCGTGATGTCAGCCCATAGCACCTTGGCGAACTAGGTGCCGTGTCAGTGCTTCCCTTCGGTCCTACTGGCTACACTGAACTGGACGGAAAACACGAACTATTTACATTGCCGTTTCAAGTGACATTTCATTCAGTGTGGTGGTATCAGCCCAGGCGGGTTAAACCCTACCACCTAGTAAGGTAAGAAGGGAAGGGACCTACAGTTTTACGTGGAAGGAATCCGAACCACGGTCAGCCTCCAACGGTCGAGGGGTCACCCATCCAAGTACTTAGCGCGTCATAAGGTGTGCTTATGATCACGACCGACAGTCGACCGACTGCACCATTGAGCTACCTAGGCATACAATAAAGTTTTTAACAAATAGTAAATTTAATCTAACAACCATGTGGTAATCCATTGCCTTTTTTATTATCTCAAGTAGTTTCATCAATCTGTTTCTATGTTTTATGGTAACACTCCACGCCCGCCCTTGTTTTACATCTCATCGCCCCAGGAGGTAACTTTATCCCCCGAGGGGTACTCAACCCCACGTTGGGAACCCCTGGCCTATAGCCGGACAATAAAATTTCCAACTGTCTCGACGAGAAACTACTGCTTCATACTCCGTCTTGCGTAATGGAGTAGGTTAGTGGAACGCAGAGGAAATTATGGTCCGGTTATATTGTGCAGTTCAGATATATAGCTTGGCCAATAAAGAGCAGAAATAAATTAAAGGTAAGGGATAAAGACAAGATGCCGTGCTGAAGTGCGACCGGCTAGCCACATATCGCCGTTGCACGGTCATTTCACCGAATCGTGCAGTGGGTGAGTCTTCGTGTCTTGCTTGCTGCTTGGCAGTTAAATTGTCTTAATACTTTGCTAAACGTAATCCTAGATTTTCATACCTATATTTTGTGTGATATCTTTTAAACCATGCATTTTAAAATAATAATGTTTGTACTTTTTATGACGAGCCCTTAAGTCACATGATACGGCATTTGAATAAAAATATATATTCTTAACTTTCTAATTTGGTTCCCAAAATCTAAATTCGTTCATTTACGCTACGTAAACTAAATTATTGTTCACATTACTAACAAACAACTGTTCATAAATGGTAAAGTAGTAACAAGTACTTTAAAGTGATGGAAGAGCAAATGTTCGTCCGACTCGTCTCGCCGAGCGGCAGCGGAAAGAAATCACAGCGGGAGCCGAGTATCAAGATTCAATTCCACAGCTTCACTTTATATTGCTGAATATGCCGCCTTGCTACGTCAAACGACTATACGGCTGATTCAATAACTACCAAAATAGACATGATTCTGGAGCTCAAATGAACAACTTTAGCCTTTGTAATGCCTTAAAAATCACAAAAATGTTTCATGATCCCAATACATTTTTCCAGTTTATCGGCACAAAAATGTATAGGGTTAACGGAATTAAAAAAAATACAAATGCCAAATTTGTTCATTTGAGCAATCACCCCTTAAAATTTTGGCTATCATAGCTGAATTAACCTGCAGTCAAAGAGTTTGTATTACGTCGCTGCGTAATACAAACTCTTTGCCTGCAGTAAACAAAAGTAAATAGGTATGGAACAATTATTGAGAGTAACTAAGAACCTAAGTATGAGGTTCCTCAAAATTTGATTATGAAACAAGATTTTACTCACAAATACGTTCGTTCGAAATTTCAAACATATTAATTATTAAGATTATTTTAATTTTAATAACCTAACGTTACACAAGATATTGCTAGTTATTACATGGCCTAAATGGCGCGCTTAAAAGTAAAAATGCACCAGACACACTGATGCGATGCCATATGCATTTTATGATGAAGATAGAAAAAGAAAGAAATGAAAAATCAATGATTATTCTATTCTTTTATATTAGTTTTTAGTTATTTGTCTATTATGTAATGGTATTTTTGCTGTTGATTAAGGAATAAAATCCTTCTTCTAGACAGAAACACAAATATTTACATACATTCAATACAAAACAATTGGACAAGATGCGTGTAAAAGTTTAGCAGATATACGGCGTACACAGCCGGTCACTTAACTGCAGGTCGTGAACTAACGAGATCGAAAGCTTTGGAGCGGTCAAATAAACGCAGTTTCATGTCGCGATACTAAATACTATAGAAGATGGTCACGGAGTATACGGTTCATTGGGTCTACATTCTACTTTCCTTTGTGGAAATTTTAAAGGAAAGAAATAGGTATATTTAAGAGGTGAACGACTTGATTATGTTGAGTTTTAGAACGGTTTAAACGACTTTCAAAATGTACCTAAGTTGACTTTCTGAAATAAAATCACTTTTTGATAATGCCGAGATTCCGGTTGCTCTCTTCATCCCGCTTGTAACTTAATAGGTACAACGACTTTTACATACAATAATACGTGAAAAATTTATACAATCTGTTGAAACTGAATTGGTTTATTTATGAGTAAGAAGGCTTAAGGCGTCGGCTTCTCGTTCGGACGTCCGAGGTTCGATTCCGGTCGGCGTGTACAAATGAGTTTTTTCTAACGAAAAAATTACCTACACCTGCTGCTTCACCGTTCGGAACCGGTTTAAAACTGTAGGCCCCTTGCCCGTTACTAGGTGGTAGGCTCAGATTGTAGCCGACTGAGTTGATACCGCCGTACTGTATGTAAGATGGCCGCATAGCAACATCGGTTCTCCTCTAGTTCAGTATAGCCAGCAATCCAAAGGGAAGTCTCCGGTATGGTACCTACCTACTAGGAGGTGATATTGGCTGGTCGGAGCATATGCTTTGGCCCCCCGATACAGCCACCCATACCGGATTACATAAAAAAAAGAAACCGCGCCGGGCGTGGCCGACCGGCTCGGGGAGGACGGCCGCCAATCGCTGTTCTGTCGTTTATGAATTGTATGTACTTTCATTATGTTTGTTTCTTAAATAAAATAATAAAATGCTTCTCAGATCAGTCAGACATTAATCTCAGAAAATCCCGCCCAAATATCACCGTAATATTTAAATTTTAAGATATTTCTAGATAATTTAAAATTAAATGCAACCACTATAATCTACTAGAATTATCTGTCTCGTTTGCATTTAGGACAAATCAATCAAGACCTGGCAATAAGACGCTTTGTTAAAACACATTTTTTTATCTTAGCAAAAAATACAGTAGTAACTTCACGCCCGAGGTAACAACAAGCTTAATGACAATAGTAAAACCGCTCCTCAAATCGAATATTCATAGAGCCGGGGCGACAATCGACAATCGACATCCTGTTTCGAGAAATGTCGTGTCCAAACACTCTGCGTCCGCGCACATTTCGTAGGCGGCTGTGTCGCTCGCAAGGTCGCCCGGTACAACTACAAGCTGGCGGATCTGGGTTCGAGTCTTCGGGTGAACTTTAAGATGCAAGCGAGATGGAGGAAATGACGCTGCACATGAAGATTGCGATGAAAAGGTCATCGGGAATTTTGATCAATTTTATGATTCAGGTAGCACCCCCGTATCCGTTCGGAACCGGTATAAAACTGTAGGCCGACTGGTTTGGTACCACCGTACGAGATGTAAGATGGCCGCATAGCAACCTCCGTTGTGTTCTCCTCCAGTCCAGTATAATAGCCAACAATTCAGGGAAGTCTCCGGTATGGCACCTACCTTCTCGGATGTGATATTGGCTGGTTGGAGCATGCGCTTTGGTCCCTCCGACTCAGCCACCCATACCGGACTACATAAAAAAAATTAAGCGTTTCGCATTTCATCACTTTAAACCGAAACGAACCGGGACTGTGATTAAAATTGTTTTTTCGCTTATTTTTGGTTAACTTTATAAATTAAATGCACAAGGTGTTCAATGTGAACCACTTAAAAGTTATCATGAAGTGAAAGACGGACACGCTTGCAACATAGCAAAAAAAAAAAAATCGGCCAAGTGCGAGTCGGATTCGCGCACCGAGGTTTCCGTACAAAAAAAAACTTGATAAACACGTTTCTTGTATGGGGACCATCCTTAATTTTTCACTTTTTAATTGTTTTATGTTATATCCGCCAAAATAACACATATTTCGCGAAAATTTCAACGGCTAACTATTACGGTTCTAAAGATACAGTGGACGGACGGACGGATGGACGGGCGGACAGACAGACAGACGTTGTAGGCTTGCTAATAGGCTTCCATACGGAGTACCTAAAAATACTACGACAAGGTGTACTACGACGTGTATTTGCGTGACCAAAATTTGTTGAGTTTGAAATTATTTACAGAAAATGCTATTTCTTCCAGTTACTAGTATCATTATTGATAACAAAACACATCATTACATCAATACATTCTTTACTGTTTTGCTTTCGTGCCGGCTACATTGAATTGGACGGCCGATCTTTCATTAAGTGCATTGGTTCCACTCTGTTCAGGTTAAGCCCTAACGGTGGAACCCGAACCATGGTCAGCTCCAATGGTCGAACGGTCACTCATCCAAGCTCTGAACGCGCTCAGGTGTGCGCCTTGGTATCGGCTATCAGTGTAATATTTTTTTCAATTATTTAAATGAATGCAGCTTTTGGGCAATGGGCGTACTGATCGCCTCGTTAAAAACCAATTCAATTGATTTATGCCTGTTCGTTTAACAATGTCGAGCACTCAATTTCAGTTGTGGTTTGTTTCAACATTTCAACAAGAAATATTATATTCATTAGTACTGCACCTTGTTACCCTAAGGCACCTTTCCGACATTTGTTGATTAAATAAATTGTATGAAAGAAACGTCTTCATTGAAAAGCGTTTTGGATGGGCCAACAGGTGCTATTGTTAGGATGGCTGCTAGCACAATATTTTTGCTTCAATAAATCAGCCGATAAGTATGTATTTGAACTTTAGTTCAGTTGTAATAAATCCTAGGTATTCCACGTTGGCGTATAAATGGTGAAGAACTTGGATGTTGGATTTCGACAGCCCGGATTTAAGATCTAAAGTTGAAATTGCGAAGATGTTGAAGATGATTGCGAATAAACACTTTGATGATTTCGGTTTATACCGGCGCAGGTCTTGGCGTTGCACTTTTCATCCGAAAGGTCCTTCATTCGGCCGACCAATGAGCTTTTACGATTGTAGCGGTGTTTGGCTCAAATTTTAGCCTATTGGGTTGGTACCACCGTCCTGAACGAAAGATGCCTGCATAGCAGCCTCGGCGGTATTCTTAGATAGATAGATAGATAGATAGAAAATACTTTATTGTTCAAAGATACAGCCCTAGGACGGACGGACGGACAGACAGAGAGACAGCCAGCCGGCATAGGTTAGGCTAGGCTGTAGTATTAAGCTTCCGTATGGATATGGAACCCTAAAAACCGGCCAAGTGCGAGTGGAACTCGCGCACCGAGGGTTCCGTGTCGCCATGTCATAGTCAGCGCCACTCACGCCATCTATGTATTAGTTAAAATGTATCATACCTTTTCGGTAGATGGCGCTATGCGCGGCACTTTTTAGTTTATTGTATTCGGGGACGCCGGGTAATTTTTTACTTTTTCTTATTTTTTTTATTATTTGTTGTTATATCTGCCATAATAACACATATTCTGTGAAAATTTCAACGGTCTACCTATTACGGTTCAAGAGATACAACCCTCGGACAGAAGGACAGACAGACAGACAGACGGCGTAGGCCTACGCGTAGGCGTAGTAGTAATAGGGTCCCGTACGATGGATACGGAACCCTAAAACGTACATAAAATATTATAGAATACAAACTTTATCACAAGACATCAGCACCTGTCAAAACTACAATGCATTACGTAAGTGCAGAATGCAGAATAATTCCTAGAAAGCATCGTAAAGCATTCAATACCTGATGAAGCATTATGCTCTTGAGCTCATGTTCTGGTGCTTAGCTCGTAACAAGTTCGCGTTTAAAGGTTTACGAATTAGCATAAAACCTACTGAATGGGATCACGACCTCGGCATTCCGATACACTGACATAACTTACTTCACCTCTTCTAGTGTCATCTGATGCTGAGAAAATACAAAATGTAAAGCCTGACCAGGAATATATGAGGGGCCGCCATATTGCGGAATTTCGTTGGAACTAATTTCTTACACTGGCCACAATTATGTTTGATGCTTGATAATCTGTTGTCAATGTCAAAATTGCTCCTGAACTGACATTTAGGTGAAACGTTATGTCATTGTAGTGAGATTGTCATGAATTGGCCGCCGTAATGTACAATTAGGTAATTATTTTTTGTTCTATCAAGGTGTATCTCAAGCATCTATTTACAGAATAGCAAACAAAAGAGGGAAGTAAATATTATTCGTTCTGAACAAAAAACACTTTTTGACTTTACAGAAATACGAAACGTTCGAATAAAAATAGCTTAGGTTAAGTTTTTCTGAACTAGAATTTTTATTAAAAAGTTTAGTGTTTCAGCAAGGTCGATTAATAATTTTTTTAATAATTTGTACACTTTGCTTCAAGACATATCTGCAGATACATGGAAAAAATGTTGTGAACATGTAAATGTCAAGGCTAGTTCTTATTACATTGACACCAAAATATATATAAAAGATGCATTAAATTAAAATACATTTTGTATATCTTATTGTGTATTTCAGTGCAAAAGTACATTTTGAATAAAAACATCGGCCAATTCAATATGTGCGTACTATACTAAATGTTGCTATATAAATCTAAAAAGTGGCTCCATTTTGACAGCTCTCATATATTCCTGGTCAGGCTTTATTTATGGAGGTACATATAACATTGTCTTCGATCTAATCATGTAAGATGTACTACAGGTACCTACTTATCCAACTTTAGATTTCATCTAAAACGAAACTATTAAAAATTTATAAATAATTAACATAATTAGAAATTAAATGAAAATAGAAATGGGAAGTATTGGGAAGGAGGGAGAAAATGTATGAACCAAATATAATAATAGCTAAAACAGTAGACAAAAGGATTAGGAAAGATAACGAAAATAGAATTCCTCATTTGCTAAGGGCTTCCTACGGATGAAAGAATTATTAGAAATAGCTAAATTAACCAAATAGTATGGAATTATGACTTTTCATTCATAATTCATCTCATTCATTCACACGCATTCATCCACAAGCGGTAAGTGTTGTGGTATCGAAGTAAACATAGCTATGGTCAACAAATTTAACCGTTATATTTTTATTAGAAAAATGCAAAGCGAAAATCATTGGAAAAAATACATCCCGGCCAGGTTCAACATTGAACCGTGCAAGTTGACTGTTCGCAAAAATTATGCGACGTCATCATGAAGGTGCAAGAGAGCGAAAATTTGGAGATAATACGTAACGGTCCGGTGGCGTAGTTGGTTATCGCGTTGGCGGCTCAAGCCAAAGACCCAGGTTCGAATCCTGGCCGGGATGTATTTTTTCCAATGATTTTCGCTTTGCATTTTTCTAATAAAAATATATATAAAAAGCGAGTACGTGCTTAGTACTAACATATAAAACATAAAATATTATTAAATTTAACCGTTATTTTATCAAAACTAAAGTTCACAATGCTTTTTATTGCGCTCTCGGTTCGGACGAGACGTTTTACGAGCAGCGCTAATGGTGAGAAATAAAGTTTACTATTTATAAAGGTCAAAATTCAAACATTAGACATTACACTTTGAATCACCACCGCACTGTACCGATGGGAACTGTAGTTTCATATTACAATTCTTTGGTTTTTACCTACTTGAAAAAAAAATGATTCATTTTGGTATGTATTTGTTTTATAATTTTTTATATTTTTAAGGTTGACTGTAAGAAATCTCTGTATGGGATAAGTTTGCCTTTGCACCTTATGTAAATTTTCGCATGTACTTATTACTGTTTAATGTTTATTGGAGCAATAAACCATTTTCTATCTATTTACCAAATTTGTTTCATACATAACTTCTATTCATTCTGCTGAGAGATGTAGTCGAGTTTTTTTTTGTTTGCTTGTCCGAAAATCGGCGAATAATAATTAATTATCTTCCCAAGTAAATTTCTTCTCCTACGTAAAAGTATGTGAGCAACAAAAATATATAATGATCACAAATATTTAGGTAACTAATAAAGGTACTTTTCTAATGACACAATAATAAATTACTAAAATTAGAAACCATAATTTTATTAAGAACATTCGGATTCAATTAATAAATTGATACGGAGACAACAATTTATTAATTGAATTTATATTAAAATACATAATTTGTTTTGTTTGATTAATATTATAAAGTTAATTAGCGTAGGATCCGCATGAAATGCGAAACGCTTCATTTTTTTATGTAATCCGGTATGGGTGGCCGAAACAGAAGAGCCAAAGCGCATGCTCCAACCAGCCAATATCACCTCCGAGTGCCATATCGGAGACATCCCTTTGAATTGCTAGCTATACTGGACTAGAGGAGAACACAGGGGGCCATCATACATCCAGTGCGGTGGTATCAGCTCAGTCGGCTACAATTTCAGTATACCACCTAGTAAGGGAATATAGGGCCATATTACTTTATTTGCATTTTTTTTAGACACTGAAGAATTTAATAATTAAGTAATAATAACAGATATTACAATTAAGAAGTAATTAAATCAAAATTATGATATAAACTAAAATTACCTATCAAATAAAGTTTACCTACAAAAATAACTAATTAAAAAAAACTACAACTAAAAACTAACTTATAAATTATAGATTTCCTCAAGGGGCGTCGTCGTCGCCGGGATGGTTCCCAGGATGGCGCGGCCGCGTTGCATATTGTCTCAGAATTATTCAGATTTTTTTTATTTTCAGACAGAGCCACCTTTTTGTGCTAGTCTCTCTATAAAAATATATAATTGATGGTGTTTGTTTAATGTAATTCGTGATGGCTGGCATTCACGCCTGTATGTTGTCGAGCTCTCGTCTTGTAGGCTTGTTGACTCGCAGCGCCACCGCCGACGCGCCGCCGCCGCCCATTAGAGGTTACGCACTTGAAACACTTTTACTCCGGTGAGTTGGACTTCCGTAAAGTTCAGCACAGTAGCTGTTTGTTAATTAATTTATGTTTTGTTAGGTGACGGTGATTGCAATAAAACAATATTAAGTACTATTGAACGTTACTGAATGAGGCGAGGACATGAAAAAAAACTGTAATACTGTAAAATAAAAAGTGTAATATCCGTTTTTTATTATTTTTTTATTGAACCTGATATGTTTGGCTACATCTCATATTACATCTCCAATGAACTGGGTACCGTGTCAGTGTTTCCTTACCTTAGGTTGTGCCGGCTACACTGAAGTAGGCTGAAATTGATCTTCATTCAGTATGGTGGTGGTACCATACCAGACATAGAATCAAAATAATGAATTGTGTTATGTTGTGTTGTTTTGTATTTATTTCTTTTCTTACTTTTGTACTTTTATTTAAATTAATCAAAATAACCTAATACAATAAAATTAAACTAAAATTAAGAAATATGATCTTTTCTTGATATTTATATTATGTCTGTTTCAACCTGAACACTCCCACAGTAATGGAACTTTCAATTATATTTATCTATTTTCTGTTTACATATTATTTAATTCTCACAGACTATCTCTACAAAGAATTTCAATCAATCAATATATAATCACATAATTCAATTAATCATTACTTACTACAATATTCTAGCAGGTAAATCATAAGGGCTATTGGCTCAGCAAAATAGAAATAATTTATATTTATTTTTCCAAGGCGAAACAATAAATTCTAAAACTACAAGTCGTGTATGAGCGACAAATAAACCCCAATCGTTATTAACTTGAGGTCACAGATACAATTGAACGGGCAAATCTGTGCCTATACACGCGGCACGTAATGGCGTAAATTATGGTTTTCAAGCTACATTCAGCATTGTTATTTTTCTAACAAATCGCCACCTAATTACAGCGATACGGACAGTAATCAAATTTTCATTTGGTCCGGAGTACCTTGCCAGCTGCATAGGAATTGTTCCCAAGGTTTGTGGTGCAATTTAATTTCATACTAACGCTATTTATTACCATAACATATAGGTACACAATATCGAAAATAAATATATTGCGTGTTGTATACACTCACATTTTGAATTCTTTATAAATTTTTTGGGTCATACAGCACAGTAATGTACCTACACTTTTCAAATGAAGACATTTGTAAATTAGACTCAAATTAACAAGTGTGAGGTGATTTTTTATTCATAAATTGAATTATTAGGTTTAAGGTAGTATTTTTTTTATTTACTATTCACTTTTTCAGTACATTATATCCTAATACTTATATATATTGTAAAACCCACACTAATAAAATAAATAAATATAAAAAGTTAATGACAATGTAAATGAGAATACAAAATTTAAGTAGATAAATAAGACTTCCACGCGAAATTTTAGAAGTTCGTTAAAAAGTTGTAAATAAGTAAATAATAAAAAAATTACAAAAATGTTCAATGAAACTTTGTGAACAGGAAAAAGTATTTTTTTATTTTACCATAATCTAAACAGGTGTAAACGAAAACTTTCATCGGCATAGTGACGAGACGACGACGGCAAGGCGCTAACTCGCAGAACAAGGACCTTAGTTTGTTCGAGATTACATGCCAGTTTTCTATCTGAAAAGTACCTATTTCTAATTTCACATGGTAGTAAGTATTGTAAATAAAAGGGTTAATCGCACTACAATATTAATAATTTAATACTTTTTTTTCCGGTATGATTCCCTATTATTAAGCCTACGCCGTCTGTCTGTCTGTCTGTCTGTCCGAGGGCTGTATCTATTGAACCGTAATAGGTAGCCCGTTGAAATTTTCACAGAATATGTGTTATTATGACCGATATAACAACAAATCATAAAAAATAAGAAAAAGTAAAAAATTCACGGGGGTTCTCATAGAAGAAACTAAAAAGTGTAAGCGGCGCGCGCCATCTATCGAAAATAGTGTGAAGTATTTTAACTAATTATGCATTTTAAATAATAGAAAGCATTTCATAAAAGATGGCGTGAGTGGCGCTGGCCATGACATGGCGATACGAAACCCTCGGTGCGCGAGTTCGACTCGCACTTGGCCAGTTTTTTTATTACATTGTAGGGACGATCGTATGGATTGCTTACCCGTAAGCGCTGTCGTCATATTATCAACAGAGGAAATAGTTTTGGTTGCTCAAGTCAAGCCTGCCACGTTTCCCTAGTTTGACAATCACCTTGAATTATCAACGCCCGTGCGACATTTCGCGATTTCCTATTCACTTGCGAAACCATTCTGTCGACATTTCGATAATCTACATTTACAAAAATTAAAACAAAAGGTGTTTGGTTTTAGACACAGAATCGCAATAAAAAAAATCTACAAATGATGTGTCCAATATAAAGCTAAGTTAGAGAAGCGATACTGATGGTTTCACTTTGCTGAAACTTGCACTTGATTGAAAACTTGACCTTGCTAATGAGCATAGCCAGAATTTTTATTTGGTTTTCCCAAGGGGCTGTTGTACTAAAATACTTCAATTAGTAACTTATTTTACAAACAATTTCAGTGCGTAATTTTATATATGAAGGAGAAGTGCTAAAACATGTAATGATTATGGTAGATCCCATCAAATCTCTACAAATCGAGGTAACACATTACTGACGGAATGTCGTTACCGTCGCTTCGTTGCCCAACAACCTGTCAGTAAACATTGCAATTAATATGCCGAGACCCAATGATAAAACTCGTAAGGACTTCCTTCCATCCAAAAGGTCAAAGTGCCAATAAGTCCTAATGCACTTTTCTTGCAACACAAACCGGTCTCGTTGCAATTTAGGTTAAAAGGCCAATTGGAAATAGTTGAAGACGCCTCATGAATAAAGTGAATGTGACCGACCATCTTGAAATCTCCAGTAAACGCACGAACCCTGATCCCGCTGATGAGTTGAGCCACATTCGGAAAAAAAACTCACGAATAACTGACCCTGCTAACACGTTCGGAATATTTATTAGTGTGAAGATTATGGATCATTGCGTGATATATAAGATTTATCAAAATCACAGACCACGATCAAAACGTTCAAAAAACATTCGCACACTTACAGAAGTTGAATAATCAGATTACACCAACATAAATGTCAAACATAAAGACGAACAGAGTTGCTTTACTCGTTCGATATAAATCACCGGTACAGCATTTATAATCCGCGATCACAACTCGTATAATTATATCATTTACGGAGCTTCAATGAACCTTGACTTTTATGTTTTTGTCTAAAAGTTCTATTTCTGATTGCAGCCCATCCATATTACCCGGTTGGCCGCCAGACACTGGATCGAATCCTATCTAATTATTTGCTCGGCGGATTAAAGTATCTCTCGTAGCATTATAACACAATTAATATGCGAGAACATCATCGTACGATGCGAGTGCAGAAGGTCACTTACTGCGCTTTGTGTCAAATATTTTTGTGGATTTCGTAAGATGTATCGAAGTTTGACTAGAGGTTAACGAGTGTGTTGTGGTTATGTTGGTATACAGGTTGTTATGTGCTAATGGGGCGTTGAAGTTTTTTGTGGTGGAATTATATATTCTAGTCTTATCAATATTTCAACTATTTACATTGGTTTTAATAATGTTTTCGGTTACGCGATACACTAAATACGACTTACTTTTTTTTCGATGTTTCGTCTCCCGCTCTGGAGACTTCTTCACGACTCTCGGAATTGCAACGACCCGGAGCGATGTCTCCAGAGATGGAGACGAAACGTCGACAAAAGTAATTCGTTTTACATTATATATATTTTAGTTCCTCTTATAGTTCCGGTCATCGGACATCCTGTGTGTGTGTAAGCTAAACTTTTCAACTTGTATTCATTCGCCCGCGGCTGCACTAATGGCGACCTACATTAGACGAGAAGGTATTTCACATTCGCATAAGGCTAGGTCGGCGATCATCTCTGTAATTCGCTCGCTCACGACCGCAGCTGTTGCCTCTTCGTGGACCAATTTTGGTTTAACGTCTACTTTAATTGGTTTCATTTCGTTAAAATTTAGTTCTTTGGCAGCCTTCACTTACCGAACGGAACAGGCTGAATAGTCGATAATTTTCTGAATAACAAGCTTTTGCTCGTGACTTCGATCATGTGAAGTTAGGTTTGAAAAAAATTTACCATTTGCTAAATCGGCTCGTTATGCGTCTCAAGTTAATAGGTGGAATAGTTGGCTCGTTTAAGAGTAAGAAAGAGACAGAAGACACACAGACACAAGTAGAGCTAATAGCAGTGACAGCGCCCAAGTCACATTCTTACAGACAGACACCAGTTGAGCTAATAGCAGTGGCAGTGTCTATGGAGAGTCTAAGGAGTCATATTTGTACAAGTCCTTGGGTCTGTTTGGAGTAAGAGTTCGTCATTGCGGTTCTTAGGTTTGTTGGAGGGAGAGCTTAAGGTGATTTCATCATTATAATACTCATCATAATTGTAATAGTTATACAATGACCTGCCCGTAAGAGCATTAACCTAGTTTCGATAAGTTTTAAGGCGATCACGCCTACAAGTTCAACATGTGCAATACTTGATTGATCGCTCATTGAAACAATAACATTGCAGACAATCCATTCATCAATACCCAAGGTTGACCTGCGATCGATCATTTCACTTCATTTGGTGAACTTGAGTCTATCGTTGGCTCCACTTCAATTATTGGTAAATAAATGGATTTTAATTTTAACCATATTATGAAGATTCTGATGTATTTTCATTATAAAATATACCGCAGAACAGCGACCGGCGGTCGTCTCCCCCCGGCCGCCGGCACGGCCGCGGCGTGTCATGCTTACTATGGGAAAATATATAGTCACCTACCACACAGACGGCCAGCGATCACTATTCTGTGACTTACCACTATAGATAAAATTTTTTTCAATTCAATTTATTTATTATATAAAAAATGTTTTACAAATATTTATATGTCACTTCCCACATCATTGATATGACAAGAAATTTTTATTTTCGTACTGTTTCGTACATAAGTGGAGTTACGAATTGTGAACTCTCTATACCGTCGGTCCTCATTGTAATATCTAAACAAGACTAAATGTAGGCTCAATATGTGTCAATTTCAGTATTAACAAACACATTAATAGGATTTGGAAATGTATGCAAACACGAAATCCGATAGTCGTAAATAATTTATCAATCCTGTTTGTCAGCCTTGCTCAATACATAAAGCTCGATATTTATGGGACGAAAGTGTGTGAGACTGTATCGAAAGATAATACTTACTTTAGCAACACTAAAGTAATGGCTCACAAAAGGCGAAAGTTGAACTATGCTTTGTTTCTGATCGTGGGCGGGTTGATCTCGACATGGCGATAGATCACCATCAAAATGTCGCACATCATTCAAGATGTTCTTACTGGAGAAATCGCCACGATGTAACATATGATGGTAGGTAACATACACACGCAACAATACGTTCTAAATTCATTCTATATTTGATTATTTATATTTATGTAATGGAATTTTACATTATATGTTGGAATTTCTCCCCATTATAGCCCAACAATTAAACTCTTAGATGTTATCTGAATTAAAAACCATTATCAAAACAGTTATTAATTAAAATCTAAAAGTAAATTTATATAACAAAATAGCCGGCTAATTAAATTATGTATAATTTATACTACCCTAAAAACAAATAAATAAATACTTAAATAACTGTGAATAATACTAACCTTGTAAATACATTTCGTCTAAACGCTTTGCAGGGGGCAAATGTTTTATTTCTCAACTAGTAAATAAAAAATGTCCAGTTTAATTTAAAATTTGAGATTAAAAAACAATATGCCCTTAATATATAGGAAATAAGAGATAATGACCGCATTAAACAAGCGTCGAGCTTCAACTTTAATTACTCTAAATTTGAAGCAAGGCCGCTAGATCAAGGTTAAAACAATGCATAATCTCCGCTGCTGGACCATGGCGACTATTAATAAAATCTAAATTGAATTTTAATTGCATTGAATGTAAGCTTGATATAATAAATACCTTTGTAAGACAACAATTATTCAATATTGAGTAGATACTTAATTGAAACGAATTAGATAAAACTAATATTTGTTTAAAAAATTATGCCACTGTCGTAAGTCCTCATAAAAAGCAGTAATAACGATTTATTACGCAAGCTTTACGACCACAAGAATGGTTTACAATATTGAAGCAAGTGAATCGGTGATCTAAAATACTGCAGAAATGTCTCCGGACATGAAAAGGCGCGGTTGCTGGCTCAATCGAGTGTTGCCATCTCGCTGGGTGTACCGCAGCCTGTGCGAGCAGCTCTGGTGTTGCCCACGTACGTCCTCCTCACATCGAGATTACTTCGGAAGAACCATTCATTTGCATATATTGACAGTTTAGATCTATTTTAATGCCTTTCTTAATGTATCTAAGGTTATTTTTGATTATTTTCAATGGATAAATAAAACTAATCGCAATTGGGAGCGCGCCCTGCCGGAGTCGTCACGAACGAAGTCAGTCGCATCGCGCATGCCATCAACTGCGCAATGAGATATCTTTGAGTTCTAGCGTGTTCTAACGCCTAGAAGGTGAAGAATGTGGGTTCTCGCACCACATTTGGTTTGAAGCGTTTCGTTTCACGCAACTTCAACGCGACTTGGTTCATGCTATTGATATGCTTGCGTGCCTAGCATCTTATAAATATAAAAATAGGAACTACCTATTTTATATAAATACTAGAGTGAGTGTAAGTACTATTTCCAAATCTATCGTAGTTATTGACATTGATTTACGGAGAAAACACACGTTCATTCGTGACCATGAATGTTCACAAACAATGAGGCACCTGTCATACATTTGAGTTTCATTATCAAATTGAAAATTAAACTATATATATAACTGGCTCTAGTACAAATGGCTTTCCACTTCGGCTCAATGTCGCCCTACTTTCGAACAGCCGAAATAATTGTTCGCTCTACTTTACGACATGTTAGTAATATATCACCTAATCGACGGAGACAATAGAAAATCCGATTCATTAAACGATTCGAATCAGTCGGCAAAAGGGACAATGTTTGCTCTCATAGACGTACCATTTTATGACTTAACGGAAGGAAAATAGAGTCTATTTTATGTTAGTAGAGTAGGCTTAAGGAATTCGATGGTGGGTTGTTGCAGATCTGGTTCGTGCTGGCGCCGCCGCCGCCAGGGTGCGGCCTATTCTAAATCACATTTGTTATATTGGTTGCGCCTTCGCAAGCCGTGCCGTGCGCGTTGCAAAATGCACCCGCCAATTACGAAAACTGCACTACGATCCCAACTTATGTTTGTGAGGTCAGGCCTTGTTTATGTTTGTAGAACCGAACAGTTTTGAGTTGAAATGTTTTTCCAAAGTTGTCGTGGACGAAATAATTACGTTACTAGACAAATGGTCAAGACAATGTAATTATGGAGTATGTCATTAAAATATCAGTTTTGAAGATACCAGAGCTGTAAGCTCGACTGTGAGATCACTGTGACGTCATTGTGACGAGTATCTTTATCTCTCTCATCTCTATCTCTTCTTATCTTCTTCTTCATCTCTTCTCGATCTGCTTCTCTATCTCTATCTCTACTTCTTAAAAACGGAACGTCTGTCTGTATGTATGTATGTATGTTTAAAGTATAAACATTGTGCGCTAGTATGAAGATGGACTTCTTATGGCTCCGGGGGTAAAGGAAAACACCGTGAGGTAGGTAACCTACACAGCATTACAAATGTATTTTTCTGTAGGTACACACTGCATCCAATCCGGCTGAGGCTTACTATAGGCTAATATACCATCACGCCAAAAAGCCTTAGGGATTAGCCCTATAAAAAAGAATAGTATGAACGGAATTTAGAGTCGAATGGTAGTAATAGACGGCGTTAGCAGTTCTGTTGCGTTGCGTTGCAGTATTGGATTATTGCAGTATTGAGTTTACCGCGAGCGAAGCCGCGGGCAAAAGGTAGTAGGTAATAAATAAACGGAAAGAGCATTTAGACAAGGCTTGGACACCAAACAACTTAAGATAGCAGCAGCTTTATCAACAATCCTTGTTTTTGTAATTATGATAAGAAAGTCATCAAAGTTTAATTAAAGAATTGAAAGATTAATTAATAATAAAGAGATTTATTTGATATAAAATGAATACAAAATTAAAATGCTAAACAAACTACTTACATAACTATATAAAATAAACTATATAACTATATATTAATAATGATTATTAAGGTGATGGATGATAGTGTTTGCAAGGTGAGTGAAGTTTTTAAATTTTATCAAGCTCAATTCAACAAAGCAAGGGACTAGAATCATCGATGTACAAGAATGGTTTTCTGTCAACAGACTTGGTTTTCAGATGGACAACACACGAATTTACCGTGAATATGAAGTAGAAAAACATAACAAAATTGATTAGATATACCTAATATAGGAATGCATAAGATATTTGACTGAATATATGTATAATTATTGCAGTCTATGAATTTTCGTTTCTCTTTACTTGTTACGAAACGTACTTAATATAAACATGATTTATTGCCATAATTGCCAAACTGAGGTGTGGTCTAGTACGAATGAACACTGATTGGGCACGCATGATTAGAAATGTAACAGGTAGGCCGCAGTGTGGGCTGACCGCAACAATCGAAAGTCAAGCCGCAAGCTGATATCAGAATGAAAGAACAATGCGCGTAATTACTTCGGAAATGGCGCCAGTTCTGTGCGGATAGTGACACTGGCGGCCACCCACGTGCGAGCAGATCTCGATTTGCCACGTGCATTCGGGCACAAAGCGCAGCACATACATTTCGACTGTTTTGTTGAACAGAGGAAACTGTAGTTAGGCTGAAAAATTTGAATCGAAGAAGTTCTAATTTACACTACTGAGAAGAGACAGTTGATTATTGCTTTATATTTATCTATCTTTATCTCTATCCCCCCCCCCCCCCACTCTCTTTCTCTCTGAACTTTTTTATTAATGTATTAGGGCTTTAGCATACGAGCTTCAGTTTATTAACCCTGACGCAAACGGAGGTTAAGTTTGACGCTTACGTCTGTATGTTTGTGTGTCTGTGGCATCGTAGCTCCCAAACAGATGGGCCGATTTGTTTGCGGTTTTTTTGTTAGAAAGCTGGTTAAACCGGGATGGTTCATAGCTATGTTTGTAATCAAATAATCAAGGAACAAAAGATTAGGTATCTTAAAAAGCCTTATAAAAGGTAAATTACAAATAAAAAATAAACTCCGATCCCTTAAAAAGACAATAATTATAGCTTCCGTTTCGTTACTTAAAGGTGTCCGGGGACCGCTAATATTAAATTACAGCGCAGCTCTGAGTTTTATAATTTATTTACTTAGCGGTCCCCCGACGCCTTTAGTGGAACGCCTAAACGGAAATTATTATTGACTTTTGGGTCGGGGTTTATTTAATTTTATAATTTAACTTTTTGAAATAAACATGTTTTGGCCACACATTTGGGTGACCAAATGTGTACGGCCAACCAATAATTTCAAGGATCTAAAATTATTGTATAAGTTCGTCGTCGTATCAATGATGAGGAGAAACCACGATATTTTCTTTGACAACAATGAGAACCAATTAATTGAAGAGTTTGAGGCCTCAAATGGGCCTTGTTCGATCTTTTTCGATCTTTACTTTTGTGGTTGCCAATAAATCAATGCACGTAATATTTTTTTTCTAATGAAGTCTGCCTTTATATTGCGAATTTCTAAGAATAAATAGACAAGTATTATAGCTATTGACCTTCTGATACTCTAACTAACCCAATCAATCACTTAATTGTGAGCATTTTCAAGAAACTGTAAAATCCGTTTGCTGACCTTTCGATGTAAACTGTTAATTCACCAAATTACCGTTCCAAAGTCACTCCAGTAAGGTACATGCTGGTGGACTGTCGCTAACTAGACGTAAGCGGAACTGCGAAGTAGGACGAGAAAGAGGTCAACCTTTGTCATACGCCTAAGGCACTATTATTATCTAGTACAATACCTAGTGGTCAGTCACGGAACTGTTAAACGGGGCTGCACGGGGGCGTAACTTGGTAACAGACAGTTTCGTTCAGTTTATCTAGTGTCACGATTAAGGCTTAAAAGCGATCGGTCTCACTGACAGTGTTTTAAACACGGAACACTTTCAGTGATACACTTTCACTTTCTGAAAACCAACCACACACGAGATACAGAAATAACCCGGCATCAACGCGAGTACGAACATCATTTGCACAAAGATTCTCAAAGTTCCTAGAATCGCAACATCTCTTCAACAAAGCTTTACGTGTTTGCAATATTAACAACAAAACAAGTCATAAACGAAAACAAGAAATTCTTAAATGGTTGAAAACTTTAAATTATAACGACACAGAAAATGTGCTAGATATTCAAAAATAAAATAAAATAAAAACATATAAATAAACCTACAAACAAACCTTAGACAAACTAAACACCTTACTAACTAAATAACATTATAAAACCATAAAATATTCATATTTTATTTATTGAGGTATTTATTTGATATATTATATATATATTAAAACTAACTTGTATTTATATACTAAAAAAATCGCTTCATTTAATTATAATATGAAATAAACTAAAAATAATATAAAATTATTACTAGTGAGCGCACAATGAAATACAATTAATTATGTTTACTAAAAAGTCTTTCTGCGAGACAGAATTTTTCTAGTGCAGAAGACTCGGTTATTGTACTGTACGATTTCATGTGATAATAAATATTTTTCATTCATTTTTTCATTTCATTTCATTTCATTTTCAGTGATGTAAAACCGTTGATTGATGCTGTGCTAAAGGGCGACAGGATAGCCCCCTCTCACCTTGGCACGGTCCTTCCACCGAGTCTTGTAGCAGGTGGGTCTTCGTGCCTTACTTGCTGCTTGATAGTTATCTTGTTCTAATACTTTGCTAAACGTGGTGGTCGATGTTGTAATTTACAAGAGTACTTGCGGCACAACACCGATTACTGTCCTTACCCCGATTTTCGGGATATAGCGTGTGGTATGTATGTATGTAGCGTTAGACATCTTTGAAAAATTTTTTGGTGTGTAAATATTTATATTGGGACCCTCAGGATTCTTCGGGGTCGGAATGAATTGCGATTTGGTATCAGTAACTGTTACACGTTACTCGTGCCCGGCACTCACACTTTAATTGTTTTGGTGGTTGGCCCAAACTCAATGTTTATAGAATAAAAAAAATCAATTGAAATTTTATACATGTGCTGCGCTTTAGACTTTTCCCTGTGTGGTGACTGTTCTGTAGATAAGAAGCTACAATTAAATATTTACAACATATTTTGAGTGTGCGGGTTTCCCGTGACGTTTGAGATGACCTATTCGTTGACCGTCGACGACCTTCTTGATATTGCTAGTGTTGCCATATTTTACAAAATTCCTACTCATAAGTTTATTTCTTTTGTCAGCGTTCCTAAGTACAATTAGCGATCTAAGGCCCACTTGCACCAACACGAGTTTAAAGTTAAGTAGCGAGTTATGGATTTAAACGCGGTTCCCACAGTCAACGGGTGCTAGCTTAAACTGGTTTAGCGAGTTAAACTGGTTTATATATTAAATTTGTGTTGGTGCAAGTGGGCCTAAGGGTATTAGAATCACGATAATCAGTCGAATAATCCGTAGTGTTCATTCAAACATAACAATAACACGTGTGTTGCCACCGAGTTGCGGAAAGCGTCGGCTATTTCTCAATCGTACCGACATTTTCCTTTCGGTTTCCTAATTTACATACGCAATAAAAATGCATTATCTTGCAGCGTGCGAAAATAGCAGAGAATGGAACAAAATGGAGTTTTATATGGTGGTCTGATAACATGGGGTCCGTGGCTTCAGTTGGCGGCATTTTTTAGGTTGCGTACCTCAAAGAGGTTTTTTTTTATGGAAACTGACACGGTTGTCTACATCACCTACAACATCCGTGATGTCAGCCCATGACACCGGGTGAACTAGGTGCCATGTCAGTGCTTCCCTTCGGTCGTGCCGGCTATACTGAACTGGAGGTGAAAACGGAAACTAATGGTCTGACTCATGCATCCGTTCGTCCGTTTGTCTGTCACAGGGTCGTAACTCCTGAACGGTTGGTCGTACTTAGTTGAAATTTGGTACGAATTTGGAGAATATTATTGTGCATAAACTCTAGAATATTTTTTTTTTTTATTTATTAAAAATTGCCCCAAAGGGTTGAATGTAACATTGAAATAATACAAATATTTTGTTTATATGGCAAGTGGTACATCTTTGGAACCGGGTTAATGTGTATAAACAAAAAAAAAACAAAACAAAACAACATTTTAATAAAAATAAATCTGTTAAAAGAGTTTTACAGGAAAACTATAGCAATTTCAAAATTTTGCAAATATAGAATAAAATAGTATTAAAATGAGTCACAAGTATATAATATAATAGATTTTATAGTAGTTACAAATAGTTTGGGGGACGGATACTAGGATGGATATGAGAAATAATTTCTTGCGCGTAGATACCTGCTATATCCGTAAGTACTCGTATTCTTTCAGTTTAATTTATGTGATTGTGTCGATTTTACACAATGGTGCACATTTTAAATTCTTGTCGCAAGACAGTTTCACACCCTAGCGGTGCGACACAGGAACGATTTGTTCTCAAAAGCCAATTTGTAAATAATGTTATTAATATTTAATTAATTGCTCTGTATTATAAACGAGTCTACAGCCATTCATCGAAATATTTCCATCCGCTTGTACTCAAGACTGGTAAGTACCGACAAATAAATGCCGCCACATATTAACTAAGTAGTTACGCCCGGAGCATACTTTGGACTCACTTGCATTCTCTTTCAATGCAAATATCCCGACTGAAGGACCGCACGGTCGCGAGGTAAGCTCGTCTGTGGGCGTAGAGACAGTGTCACTTGACTGCATTTCAAAGCTCCTATCAAAATTATATTTACACATCGTTGAAATGACAAGCTATAACACACAATAACACGTGTGTTGCCACCGTGTTGAGGAAAGCAACACGGTGGCATTATATTTTTAAGTACTTATTTGAATAAATAAACTTTGAAACATAGAAGAATAAAAAAAAACAAGCTATGCAATTTAAAAAATACCGCCGATCGATTAGGATTGGAACACAGACATGTCTATTTTCACCGTTCAGGCCATGAATTCTGTTAAATGATGGCGGTTAATGACAAGACTGAAAATTGAAATCCTGGTCCTTGTAGGCGAGGCATTTTTTTCCTTTATTTCAGTGCTTTTCATCTGGTAATAATACAAAATTGCATGATGAGAAAGCGACATTGATTTTATAAATCAGTTCTAATCTTTTTGGATTCAACGTTCAACATATTACGTTTTGCATATTTGGAGTAGATAACTACATAATAATGTTCAATATTTTCATAACTGACCTAATAAATTAACAGGAATTTAATAAACAGCTCAGAGGGAATATGTAAGTACTTCACCTTAGTATGTATTTACTGAATTTACTTATTGACTGACGGAATTTACTGAATACTTATTGAAATTGAGATAAATTGTGTGAGACTACAAAATCGGCATGACCGTCGCAGAGAGACTGTTTTTGTTGTTGACATTGGGCTTTTGAGAACCCATCGCTTCTCTAAATAGTTTCTTTGTCGCACCGCTAGGGCGTGGAACTGTGTTTCCGAATACTTTAACCTGGGTGTCTTCAAACGTCGTATTAACAGGTTAGACAGCCTAGCAACAGTCCGCAAATCTGCTGACATGGCTCCTAACTGAGTGTGGTTTCGAAAGGAGGCGTGATTTTGACTTTGTCGACTGCACCTTTGGCCTCTCGGCACAGCCACTCAGTTGGTTTACATAAAACAAAAATAAATCTTCATTTCAGGTGGTACTTAGCAACGGAAGTGTATAACTAACTGGCAAGGGCGAGTATGTATAAAGCTCAGGAGCCGCCCCCGCGCCGCCGCCGCCAACAAGTGGGCTGTGGGCACGCGCTGCCCCCGCCGCCGCCGGGATGCTAATGTCTAGCCCACGCAATGGCTAGATTAAGCCTTAGCTTATTCTCTTCCGAGAAACGGCATAGGCATAAATAGTGAAAAGGAAATGAAGCGCGCGCGAACACGCAAACAAGATAATGGAAAATAACATGAAATGAAGGGAAGCACTGACGTGGCACCTAGTTCACCCGGTGTTATGGGCTGACATCACGGATGTTGTAGGTGATGTAGCCAACCGTGTCAGCTTCCATAAGAAAATAAAAAATGGAAAACGCTTGCTTTGAAAGGAAATGTTTCAAAATAAATTTCCATTTGAAAACGGAAACTTTATGAAATCATTCGGTTGTTCGCTCGTATGTCTGCATAGGGGCTTTCTCGTAGAACATCGTTGTCTAAGGAATTTATGTTAGAAAAGAAAACGATATATCTACAAACAAAGGACTAATAACAATACAATTAAATACAATACAATCTGGTTTTGATAGCTAAACAGTAGTATAACTCTCATCAGTAGTCCAAGAAGACAATTTCCTAGATTCAATTCCCGTCGGGGCTTATCAGGACATGTCGCCGGGGACTAAATCTTTGCTAATTAAATCTCTAGCCACAGGGCATGCGGAGGTTCCCGCGGGACAACCTGCTGTGCGGTCACATGTTACGTAACGAAGCTTGCCAACATTCTCCGAGAACTTAGTTTACCCATTAGTGTTATGTAATGTTTTCCAATAAGGTAGAGTTTGACAAATTTCTTGTTTTGATTTCTTGTCTTAATTGTATGGTTTCATTTAAATTATGTAAACGTAGCTGCACCTACTCAAACAAATGTGTAATGTCTATGCATAGTATGACACTTAAACTTTATATGAAAGGTTTTTTTTTGTAAACTGACACGGTTGGCTACATCACCGACAACATCCGTGATGTCAGCCCATAACACCGGGTGAACTTGGTGCCACGTCAGTGCCCCTTAGTTCGTGCCGACTACACTGAACTGGACGGAAAACACAAACTATTTACATAGTCGTTTCGAGCGACCTTTCATTCAATGCGGTGGTACCAACCCGGGCGGGTTAAACCCTACCACCTAGTAATATAAGAAGGGAGTCATATCCCTTAGTCGTCTTTTACGACATACACGGGGAGAGATGCAGTGGGGCTATTCTTTTAAAGTACCGCCCCCACACGGTAGGTTTAATATTAGTTAAAAATGTGCGCACGCACATAATTACTTTTCTTATAAATACATTTTTATGTTTATCTTTGAAGTTACAATTTTCAGAAGTTACCTATTTTTTATTTTATACCTCCAGTAGCTCCAATAGCTGGAACAGATTAGTACAGACATAAACATAGAGGAACTATTCATAGCTCACAATCTGCATTGCTATAACTCTCAAGATTGTTCCACGTTGAAACAAAACAAATAACACACCAAACACATCACAAAGAAAGGTAACGTAACAGTTGAACGAACCGCCAGGGCCGCACTCAGCTTCAATTCATTAAAATAGTGAATTTCGTGTCAGCGGCATCCGATAGCCTCTAGAGCGCCCCTCCCCCCCCTCTACCTCCAGCACAGAGAGCACAGCAGTTCAACTATCTTGACTTCTGCTCCGACGCAAGCGCAAGTAACAAGCCAAGCTTCCTATTCGATCTTACCGGGCGGGGGAAACTCAGTCAACGAAAGACGCGTCAAATGACGAAGATTGAATATGTGTGTAGTGTGTGTGTGCTTGGATGGTAGACATTCTACATAGGTGTTTGTGAGGGCGAAAGAAAACTATTTAGGTTAGGTATGTATTCAATAAAGAAAGATGAATTTGTAGTTGTGTTACCTTCGCTATAAGACACTTGGAATTGAAGCTGCTCGCTGACTTCGTAGGTACTTGAAGGTGGTGGAGGCAGGGCATGGTAAATGAAATCATACCAAATTGTTGATAAATTGGTCGGTACTTGTCAATATTTATATGCTACAACAAATACACAAACAGATCGACATAATGTACTTATAAAAACCCATGTAAGATTTTCAAAGTCAGCTTTGATATGTTCTATCTAACTGTACACCAAGAGATGATCACTGAGTGAAGCCTTCTGCACAATGGCATCCGTGCAATTGATTTTGAAGGAACGGCTTCCGTGTCATTAAGGCATAGTCCCAAGAGAACGCAGGCAGCACGCGGATAAAGCCTAGCTACATGCTGCGTTGTTTTTAACTGAGATTAAACTGAAGAAAGCTTTCTTGCGTGGCAGTAGGTTGGAATAAATTTCAGCTTTGTGTAATGAATAAGAAGGTCGGAATTGTTTTGAGCGCCGCTACGCCCTGCATGCGCGCGCATGGCGTGGGCTTACGATCGGATCTAGGCGTGAACACATGTCGCCGCCGGACCTCACGGATTATGTTAAACGACTGTGTTTCCGCGTCCGATTGCCATTTTCTTTCGGAGTTTTAGTGGAATTTTACAATAAACTGAAGTCGAAAGAGTCGGTTGGCGTGAGACGAACGAACGCGATTGTCGTTGCTACGTCACCATGCTTCTAAATTCGAAAATCTGTTACGTGCGCTTTTAAGATTCCAAGTTTGAAAATTTTCACACAATATTCAATACGAATACCCAATAGGATTGCGTGCGCGTTCGCAGTTCAATTGTTTAAACAAATGAGCATTAATAATCGTGCGAGAAATTATTAGTTTTTGCTAATTTCGCCTTCCCGCTGAATAATGATTGATTGTTATGGTGACTAATGTATTGTACTAAAGGTTTCTTCGGTAATACATTCCAATAATTTCGCATAGGTAATTCAGTACTCAGGTAGTTTATAAATCACACCTTGCGTAACTAGTTTAAATTTCTAACAGATTAGATAGAGAGATCTCCGAAATGATCAGCACGACTAATGCAATTTCAAAGCGTAATAATACAGCGTATTAGATTTAGATAAAGTGGCTTAATTAATCGAAATTAGATTACGACATCGATCTAATGAGCGATCACGTATTAAATAATACAATACTCACACCTTATGTGCCACTTGTATGATTGTAGTTGTACTATGCAAGTAGAGTCTACAAATTTGTCCATGGTTTGAGTAAAGTTGAATGAATTTTATTCCAAGTCTCTCGCATTCTATAGTATTTTATGTTAAATTTTCGAATAAAATGTAGCAAAAGAAACACGTTTACTCTGTGGTTTGAAGGACGATTTAGAAAGGAATGTTTTATAGAATCAGTGCCATTACCACCAAGTAAAACTTTTAGCAGCATATTTAAAAGCCAAAATGTCGTATGTCTATAATTTGCCAACAACTTGTACATATAACATGTTCAAGGTATACTTATCTACAATTTTGATAGTAACACTAAACAAATATAACGGAACTAACCGAACATCGCACCTCTACATTTATTCTATAACGTTTCTTATAATAACGCATCATTACCTAAATCGAACCAATAGGCTACTTATAATAAAATAACACAACGTTTTGACAGCTCACGTAACGATGTACCGTCCACACGAGCGCCAGGCTTTCACTCTCACTATCACCTGCGAGGCGTAGAGGCGGACACAACCAACAAACACATTTGTGTTTAATTTGTGACACGCTTCGGTACGGTAGGAAAAAAAAGTTGCAAACGAATTACATACTTATATAGAAATGTTGTATTGCTTGAAGCTTCAAAAAGTTTAATACCCAAGAAAAATACGAGTACTGATGTCTAAACATTAAACAAAATAAAAATCAAATCAAATCGATTCTAAAAACAATTTCAGTAATGAATGACAGTTTTATCAAACGCGTTGTTAGGCGCAGGGAAAACATGTTTTCTAAGTAGGTATTCTGAATTGAATTCCGTAAACAGGTATATATTTTTTTACTATTTTTGATCACATCATCTCCGGTCAATACCTTATGAAGGCATAATGAAAATAGCCTTTAGTAATTCAAAAGTTTTATGTAGAGACAGTAGGATTGATTGACTCGCGCGCGACTCGGCAGTATTAAGGTTGCTAGGGTACGACGCTAGATGACGCTAGGTTATTTATTAATTTCTCAGCAAGTTACATTAAGAAACTTCAGGTATACCTACAGCACTGATTTATAATTTTTATTTGATTATTAACAATCGATTAATCACATTTTTAGTCAAAACACCGAAAAATCTACAACGTATACTTACGATGACATTTTCGAGCACTGTCGGGTAAGTCTATCCCTTTCGTTCTCTCCTCTCACCGATTCCCTATCGCTCTATCGGCAGCCTCCGCTTTATTTTCTATCGTGATACAGAGCCTTAAGTAGGCAGTAGCAGCATTACTTAGGTATGCGGACCGGGAGATCGACACCAAATCCATATGAATATTAATTATACTTGCGGTTAGATGGAGTTCATTGATACAACCATGACGTCGACCTCTTTAATTTGATGGAAATATGGTAAAAAGGAGTCACGAAGTCATGCGTTAGCGATTTATCAAAACTCAAGATTTTAAGATCAATGAACTTTTTTAAGAAAAAAAAGTTCGAATGCCATAAATAAATGGCGTAAACACGTTATACCCAATAGGTAGCAGTATTTATTTTTAGGGTTCCGTATCCGGTACGGGCCCCTATTACTAAGCCTACGCCGTCTGTCTGTCTGTCTGTCTGTCCGTCCGTCCGTCCGTCTGTCTGTCCGAGGGCTGTATCTCATGAACCGTAATAGGTAGCCTGTTGAAATTTTCACAGAATATTATGGTCGATATAATAACAAATAATAAAAATAAGAAAAAGTAAAAAATTCACTGTGGTTCCCATAGAAGAAACCAAAAAGTATATGCGCGCGCGTCATCTACCGAATAGAGTGTGAAGCATTTTAACTATGTAATCATGACCACAGATTACTAAATAGTTCATGCCATTTAACTAATATGAAGCATTTCATAACACGCCATAAATGACGTGAGTGGCGCTAACCATGACATGGCGATAAGGAACCCTCGGTGCGCGAGTTCGACTCGGACTTGGCCGGTTTTTTCCGTCTACGGTAGCAGTATTTTAATTCGTTATAACAATGTTTTATTGAAAAATACCTACTAAAGAAAATATTATTATTGTACCTATATTGTGTTTACTATTACTTACTATACTACATTACTTACAGATCTCCACAGAACAACAATCGATGGCCGTCTCCCTCAAGCCGGCCGACTTCGTACAACATTTTCAACTTATAATCAACATCGGGATTCAAACTAGACCCCAATTATTGATGATCAGCGGTCAACAAGGAAATAATTGTTACAATTGTATACAAAACGTCTACTCTGACAGTACCGTACCGTTGTGACCGCGAATGGCTCGTGCATATTTTACGCTACATTTGATCAGTACTCCGGTAAGAATCGTGATCTAAATTGCACAATGACAATTATAACACGAAGGAGCGAGCCTCTTGGGCAACGTGGACTGGTTATGTCGAGGTTCATCCACTCTGCGCGCGAGCCGTATCGTGCGCGCTTGTTATGGCACAGATTAGATTTGAATAAGATGTAATTATACCTACTATTGGAATTCAAGGTGACAGACCGGAGGTTAGCAGGTACGTTACGAAAATCTTTGGTATTTATTAATTGTGTGGGAATGTATCTTCATAGCGGCATGGCGGGTTTCTTAATGATTTGCAATAAAATATTTTTTTTTTATTTAAAATTTCTTAAGGCATTTAATTATTGCTTGGTGCAGCATATGATAGAAGTTTACAATGTGCTTATATAGGCTGTCACACTAAAAAAAATTAATTAATCTTTAAATTAAATAGGAACTTTGTTAGATTTTAAATTAAATTAGACCTTATATTTATTTAATGATCCTTATGGATGGAATATTGAAAAGGGTGTATAGGTACGTAAAACTAAATAAACTTTAATAGATTTTTATTTTGAAGATAACATTTTTTTCTAATTCTCCATACATTTGAAGATTAGGCAAAATATCATATAAGCAACCATAAATGTGCAAGAACACATAAGTGAAAACTAGTTTAAAAATTTTTCACTATACATCTATACTAATTTGATTGTGCTAATGTGCACTGAATAATGTTTCATCTCAGTGAAAACTATGTGAATTGATTCAGTAGGTCTCGACCTAACAGCGATCATCGAATAAACGGTAGAACCGGTAAACTCTGGAACGCTCTACCTGCCCACATATTTCCCCCCAAGTATAGTCTCGGGTCCTTCAAGAGAGGCGTGAATGGGCACCTGTCAGGCCGGCATGGCATTCGCAAACCCCGCATACGTCCGAATGTCCATGGGCGTCGCTAGACACCTTATGGGTGACTCGGCGCCACATGTCGCGCTTAGTATAAAAAAAAAATAAAAAAAAAAAAACGACGGCGCACGCATTATCGTTTTTAGGTTTCCGTATCCCGTACGGAAGCCTATTACTAAGCCTCCGCCGTCCGTCCGTGCGTCTGTCCGAGGGCTGTATCTCTTGAACCGTAATAGGTAACCCGTTGAAAATTTCACAGAATATGTGTTACTATGGCGGATATAACAACAACTAATAAAAAAAAGAAAATGTTAAAAATTAAGGGGGGCTCCCATACAACAAACGTCCGAAAAATCGATTAGTCACACTACTGAATAATAGATGGCGCCACAGGCTTTCATACATTGCATTGTTGAAAGACAAAAGATAGACGGATATAGCGGATGGATACGGAAACCTCCGTGCGCGAGTAAAACTCGCACTTGGCCGGTTTTTTTTATAGAAAGTGCGACATGTGGCGCCGAGCCACTCATAAGGTGTCTAACGAGGCCCATGGACATTCGATCGGTACGCGGGGGTTGCGAATGTCATGCCGGCCTGACAGGTGCCTATTCACGCCTCTCTTGAAGAACCCAAGACTATACTTGTGGGGAAATATGTTTTTAAATGATCAGAGTTTACCGACATTTTATCGTAAGAGAGGTTGTGCTTTAAACATTCGAAAAACTAGCTTAATAATTCAATTATTATATTGGCTGTTGCGCGGACTTTTTCACCGCCTAGTAGATACATATATTATATTCTTAAAATACCAAGTAGACCTTTTCCAACTAATACTAAGCACACACTGGATAGGCCAAAGGTTAAGCAAGAATTGCTAATAGTTCAAAATAATTTTATATTGAAATTTATATTACATTATTATGTCAGGAAAATTACTCGTGTATATACATTTTATTATCTACTTGTGGAAATTAACTCTCCATTAGATCAACGTCGCGAAGATAAATGACAGGTGAAGCTTGCGCACGCGCCGTTCTAGAAGCTAAGATGGAGGGAGTGCCGGCCAGCCAGCGCCTGCGGCTATGTTAGCAAGCAATCATTTGCATTTACTGGTACCTATATATAACCGAACAACCAAAGAATTCAAATTCGCAGAACGAGTAACTTGTAGAGCAGGCAATTTTGTACCGTGTGGGGCCGGTACTTTAAAAGAATAACCCCACTGCATCTCTCCCCGCGTATGTCGTAAAAGGCGACTCAGGGATATGACTGCCTTCTTATATTACTAGGTGGTAGGGTTCAACCCGCCCGGGTTGGTACCACCGCACTGAATGAAAGGTCGGTCGAAACGGCTATGTAAATAGTTTGTGTTTTCCGTCCAGTTCAGTGTAGCCGGCAGGACCGAAGGGAAGCACTGACGTGGCGCCTAGTTTACCCGGCGTTATGGGCTGACATCACGGATGTTGTAGGTGAATGTAGCCAACCGTGTAAGTTTCCATAAAAAAAAAAAAAAGTTATTATAAATTGTACGTAAATAAACTTGGCCATAAACTTGTCGAGAAAAGGATGGCACTAGGGAAATTCTCACAATGACGAAATTACCCATAAATTACTATCCGTGTCACACTCGATAAAAGGTAAATTGCACAAAGCGTTCTGTCTCGTGTCAATGGTGTGCATTTTGAATACTAGCTTTTGCTCGCGGCTTCGCTCGCGTGAAATTCGCATTCAAAACGAAGAAAGTAAGTTCGGAACAACAACAATTCGGTTTGTATGAGAGCCACATCTTAGCGTGACCGGAACGTGAACCGGAAACGGAAGTTTAATCAAATTCGGATGATCGGTTTAAGAGTTATGGAGGAACATACATACATACAGAAAAGATTTCTAAAAATCGTCAATTTAGTTTTAGTATCATACATAGAGTCTACAAACGCAATATCTCATAAAATAAATTAACTTACTCCATGACCATCCCTTACAGATTTATTATTAGTATTGATTAATGATATTGGGAACATAGTAAATTGCACACAATGCATAACCATAGCAATTCTACACTATACATGACACGGATAATTTTTTTAAATTTATTTTTCATGCAGGGCTAATAAATAATACCCATGTAGTAAAACAATATAAAATTAAAAAAAATATACACGTTTGAGAATATTAAAGGCATTAAAAGATTTGAACATAAAAAAAGTGAAGATAATAAATGTTTCTTTTTCGGCTTTAGCCATCAATAATGGTTGAATATAAAAATAGTAAGACTGACCTCATGCCGTCGAAGCCGTCATCGGAGCCGTTGATGGTGAGGACCGGCGCACGCGCGTATGCCTTCGCCACCCGCCTGTTCTTCTCTAGCACTATCACCTTCGCCCAGATCTCGTCGTCGATCTGCGTCCACTTGTCCAGCACTTCCTGTATGTGCTCCTGTTGGCAAACAACACCATTTGATTAGATTATTCTTTTAAAATCTATGAATTTATGGGGAATGAGCTCGGAGGAGCTGTTTGACCCGATCCCATCGTTCCCTTTTCACATACGCACCACGCGCACGGGGCCTGTATTTGCGGAAATCCGCCTTGACAAATCAGGATAGTCTAAGTAGCGGATACTACTTTGACACATAGATAAAAACTAGTCTCAGCGACCGTTACTCTCCTGAATCGTCTGTGCGGATTTCCGTGAATAGACCCGCCGAACAAACAAATTGGTGCTAACGGCAGGTTGTTTTAGATCTTAAAGTGGTATATTGGATTAATATAACGCGTCACTACTGTAGAGCTCTTGTCCCACGCTTATAGCACTTACTAACGCTATTGTAAAGTCACTAAAGAACCTTAACCTGTATAAGAATGGGCCTCTATTAAACAGCTCTTATAACACCTGTCTTGACACCATAATGTTAGTTGGGCGCTGGACAGGAATAGCACCCATACACGATTGATTTACCACGGATGCGAACTAATCGGTCTATGGGTCTTTCATCTACAGAGCCGGTAAGCTCGGGAATGCTCTCCCTGCCTATTTGTTTCACCTCAAGTACAGGCTCGGGTCCTTCAATATGCCCCTGCCAGGCCGGTACGCAACCCGCGAAAACCGTACGTCCATTGCATTGGCACTTATAAATGGGTTGAGCAGTGCGTCATGTCTGGCTTCGTATTTTATGACTGGATGAAGGTATGTCCTGCAGTGGAAGCTGCAGAAAAATTCTGACTGATATTATGTTTTTCGTGTCACGTCACGTGTTACATCTATTTTTCAATAGAGTAGGCAGTGAGAGCGGATCTCTACGAGCCATGGTCCTGTCCTGACACAACGCTCACGCCTCGTCCAAACATTTTGGATAGTTGGAAAAAAAATATTTTTTTAACGAAACGCTGTAAATTTGGCAAACGCTCATACACTTCTTCACTTCCGTAGAAGAGTGTTTCAAGGTGCTGTATCACAATATGCCAGTCCGCAATACATTATAGAGTAGCCGACATGTGTTGACACCGCGCAAGTGCGTCGGCGCAACACACCTCGCGTTACGCTCTAGTAACGCACTTCTTACAGTGTTACGAGCCACTGACAGCCTGGTAGGAATGTTAAGTATTTGTAATTGCACAAATGAAATGAAGGATTTAAAAAAAACTTCACACGCGATCAAGGCAGTGGTCGAGGTTGAATTTACAGAAAGTGAAGGAGAAAACATCGGTACAATGATTTAGCAAATTTTAAGACCATGAGCAATTATGCATGTGCATGCGCTTTAGCCCCTCCAACTCAGCCACCCATACCGGATTATATATATAAAAAAAATTCTCAATACTAAAAATATACAATAACAAAGACGATGAAGGAACACTATAATAAAAGTAGAAAATTATAACGTTCAAGACAGAAAAGAAGATATTTAAATATTAAATCGAACATAATAATGTTTTCGGGGAAAGACATTTAAAAAAAATGATTATTATAACTGAACTATAACTAAACGAATATTTTCTCAGGTAGCTAAGTGGCTAATCTGCTTGTGGTTATTGCTGCAAATTTTGCGAATATTCAGTCAAAACATGTTATTTTTCTTCGAACCAAAACATATTTACAGTTCTTGATATAAACTGCGTTCCCGATAATTAGGTAATTTCACAGTTTATCTCTAGGTACTGTTAAAATTCAACATAATGTCTCTTTCGAACTGATAAACTTGAAAGGAACTATTAATATAATGTTCTCACTAATGCAATCTGACCAAAGCAGTGAACGACACCCACCTTGATTAGGTCCCAGAGATATATGAAAATTATGTATGAAAGAAAAAGTATGCATGCAATGGTGACGTTACAAAAATAAAGCCAAATAAAAAACAAGAGGCTGAAAAAACTCGAAAAAAAGGAAGAAGAATACTACTAAATGAAAGTGTAACATAAAATCAGCCCATTAAATCGGAAAAGAAGGAGTTCTTCAGTCTGCTGAACATAAACGTTTCTACGTTTCTACGAAGAAATGAATCAACCTGCCTACCATTAACAACGGAAGTGATTCTCAAGTTATGATAATAATTAAATTGCTTCAAGATTTGTATGATTCCTTTCTTAAGTATGACATTGACACATCATTGACATGACAAATGCAGCATTTATTAAACATTTTTCTATTTCTGATTCATCCAACCAATACGTCGAAAAAGCTCATTATTTCACAATTCTTATTTTTTTTTTATAAAATTTGTTTAATAAAAAGGACACGAATGAATAAGTATTTGATATTACAATAAAAACAATTTGTTTAATTTTTCCATAATGTTTTTTTTTATTTTCTCAAAACTAGGTGTCAGACATTGTTTTTATCAATGGTTTCAGACAATGATGACCTATTTCGATGCCTTTCTTTATGGCTTACTCATTCGAAACATCGTTGAGTAGTGTTTTTTTTTGTCAGCAGTAATTTACGAAATCAGTCATCTAGGAAAACACCTACGAAGTAGAGTTTCTTCGATTGTAAAATGCGCGACATGAACCAGCAATTTGGCGGCAAAAACACGTTCGAACGGATCGCTACACAGCGGATAAAAAGTGAAAACACCTCGGCTGGTTAGTACTACAAAGCTTTCCATTTTATTTGACTTGACTGCTATTAGACAAAGAACTTTATTGTTACGACAATTCGGCACAAAAACAGTCCTCGACAAATATAAAAAGTATTGTTTGCCTTAAATAAAATCGTAAATTTTCTTGCGTAACGGAAAATCAGCGAGAATTCGCAGATTTACAGCATACGCAAGATAATATAGAAGTTAGCATTATTTGAAAGGAGTGGATGGATGAAAAGAGCGGAAGACCGAGTGTGGTGGCGCCTTTGGAGAGGCCTATGTCCAGCAGTAGACAGATACAGTCTTATAATGATGATGATATAATTATGGAAATAATTAACATTTAATAAAAGAGTAGCTGTTATAAAAGTGAAAAATACGTCTTCATGAACCAATTATTTCAATAAATTGATTAATTTGTCCTGAATTGAAAGTGTGCGACACAACTTGAAACCATGACATTATTGATTGATCGCAATGTTTCTGTCATAAAAAATAAAACAGTAAATTCAACACATTATACAGGCCATTATACAGTAAAATTTTACCTGTTGATGTTTCATAATTTTCTGTCACTATGAAAATTGAAAATACACTACTATGAAGATATTTAAAGTAGGTATGTTTTATTCAATGATTTACACGTTGTATTTATTGAAATAAACTGTCAATGATTGAATTCTGTGGATTCGGACCTTATAACCTAAGAGCTCTGACAAGCTGAATTGAAAATGACAATAAAAATTACTGGAATAAAGTTGAAATTGATCGATTGTAGCGTACGTAAGGACTGGTTGTCTAAATACGTTTTTGTTCGTACTACATATAAAGTGGAAAACGCAAGTTTTGCATCAAAATAGGACATAGAACATTGAATGGTAGTTCGTTAGGAGGCGGAGGTGTAAGCTTACTCGATGCAAATATTAATATCGGCGGCGCTCCTGACAATCGATCAAATTCTAGATCCATTAGTCTTGATTTATAGCACGAGTGCCCTCTATAGAGCAAAATAAGCGCGCGCAGATGATGCATTCAGCGCAAGTGCGTGAATGGTTCGCTGATGAAGGGCCGGGCGTGGGGCAGAGAAAGCTTGTTGGGATGTGTTTATTGATTGCGCAAGAGCTTATCAGTATTCAGAGGTCACATATGGGTTTCGGAAAATACTAGCTGGCAGACGAATTTCAATATATTATAATAATTATTAATCTTCTCTACTAGGTACTTCTTGTAAAAGGTAACGTCTGTCTGTGTATGTATGTTTGATGTAAACTCCGGAACCAGTGAACAGATTTTGATGCGGTTTGCACTAATGGAAAGAGTAGGCTCACTATAGGCTATATACCATAACGCCAAATAAGCTTAGGACTGAGCAGTATAAAAAAAAGTATAATATGGACGGGAGAGAAAGAGAGAGAGAATATTAGAGAAGCGATTGTTTATAATATATTTGAGTTTAAATCGGATTTGATATTAAACCGAATCTACCGCGACCGAAGCCGAGGGCAAAGGCTATTTTATAATTAAAAACACAGACATGTATGGTATGATCTTGGTTTGCTTTTGCTATGCTTCAGCATGAATAGCTTAAGTTATTTTAAATTTATTAGTTTACCTTCGATTAAATTTTATTTTTTATTATATTTAATTTAATATTGTTAATTTAGCTAGAGCCTTTTATTTCAAAACAAAAATACAATTAAACTACTTAATTTAAAAATAACCTAAAACTATCTAAAATTTTAAAAATGTATGTATAAATATGAAAGAAGGGTCCACCTGCTGGATGTCGCTGAGATGACGCTTCTTAAAGATACCGGACAGTTCGATTCTTTCGTGGTCTGATTTCATCTGAGGTGGTCTGGTCATATAATTTTCTCAGTGTATAGATTTGCTTCATCTATGTTAAATCGTTATTCCATGCGACACGGAAACGTTAGCAAAGCATAGCATTTGTCAGTCAAACTGATCTCTACAATTACGGAGAAGTTGAGTACGAGACCTAACTGAAAGTGTTCTCGCGGTTACGATGCCGATACTTTCGTTTTCTCCTTTACCAATTTTGGAATTATATTACTTACTAAGGAAGTATGCGGATCTTACATTAATTGCAATGAAGAACAAAACATTACTCGATATTGAAACCGACTTAGTATTAGATCCGTTTAATATCGGCTCGACCAAACGCCAACGTTTGCACAAGGTCAACGTGCAATTTTTCTACTTATCAAATTAAAACATTACACACACAAACACCATTTTATTATCTAGTGAGGTCATAGTGTATCTCGAGTCAGTAGATATATTCAGTTATCGAGAAGAGAACTCGACCAAACGTTACCTTATCATTCGAGGGTCATAATTCGAGCACGATGGTCGTGCTAACTTTAAAAATAAATGTGACTTTTGCGGTCTTTTGTACGGTGATATTGCTTCTGCTGAGTGAAACATGCGAGGCCAAGTCCAGATCGACACCTAAACGGCCGGGGCAGTCGCAGTCGACTCGCCAGCAAGTCTACTCGCCCCGGTCGCAACCCCAGACGCAACGTTACCCGCACCCGCGCCCAGCACCGACGTACCCAGCGTCGCACCGGCCACCGGTTACCAATCGACCGGTTAACCATCGACCACCGGCTTCCCATCGACCACCGCATACTTATCGACCGGCTACCCATCGACCGCCGGCATCCCATCGACCACCGGCTTCCCATCGACCACCGGCTTCCCATCGACCACCAGCTTCCCATCGACCACCGGCTTCCCATCGACCACCGGCTTCCCATCGACCACCATTTTCAACACGCAGACCCCCGGTCACCGAGTATTTTAAGCCAGTGACAGCAAGAACAGTGCAAAATACACCGCCGCCTTATCCACAACTAACCGATCTTTCCTACCCCCGACCTCAAAACACGCCTAGACCCTCGGGATCAGGACATACTCAACGACCGCCTTATAATCCTGTAGGACAATATCCAGGTTACACTACTTTTAAACCTCAGATATACTCTCCTGTCGGAATATTCCCACCATCTCCTAGACCAAATACAATCAACGCATATACAACTTATCCTCAGAGCCCGACAAGCAGACCAATATACCCACCTTACAACACCACGCCTAAACCAAGTGTTTCGCGTCCAATTTATCCGTCGAACACCCCTCCCGTAGGAGTATACCCAAGGTATACCACTTTAAAACCTCAGATATACCCTCCTGGCGGAATATTCCAACCAACTCCTAGACCAAATACAATCAACGCATATACAACTTATCCTCAGAACCCGATAAGCAGACCAATATACCCACCTTACAACACCACGCCTAAACCAAGTGTTTCGCGTCCAATTTATCCGTCGAACGTCCCTCCCGGAGGAGTATATCCAAGATACACCACTTTAAAACCTCAGGTATACCCTCCTGTCGGAATCTTCCCACCAACTCCTAGACCAAATACAAACAACGCATATACAACTTATCCTCAGCACCCGACTAGTAGACCTCGATACCCATTTTACTACACCACGCCTAGACCAATTGTTCCGCGTCCAAGTTATCCGTCGAACGCCGCTCTACCCTCTTACTACCCTCAAAATTATCCACGACAAACAGTTAGTCAGCCTATATACTACCCGGTCCAATCTGGAATAATTCATCATTATAATTCTAATCCGGTCGTTGTCGTTCATCACTCCAGACCCAGTGTCTTGGTTGTCCACGACCGGGATCCTTTCGACTTTTTCTATTACCGACACCATCACCATTACCACGACCACTGGTATGACGACCGGTACGATCGTGGCTACGGTTCTCCGTACCGTGACTACAATGTCCATTACCATGGATACAATAACCAGTATCAAGGATATAATCCTCAAAATCCAGTATACAACCCGCAGAATTCAAACTACATACCTCAGAATCCAAACTACAACCCCCAGGATCCAAACTACAACTCCCAGAATTCAAACTACAACCCCCAAAATCCACCAAGCAGTGGTCAAAATCCAACATACGATCAACAAAATTCAGGTAATCAACAGGGTGGAAACGTCTTCAAGTATCTACCTCCAGCGACAGGCAAACCCAGTAAACAGATCACGCCTGCTCGCAGACGTCAAAAACATCCTGGGCCCGTGACGACGAAGAAGCAGCTCAAATTGACGTCGAAGGATTTAGCTCTAGGACTGGACACTCTAGGTCGAACCTACCTCACAGTTATGAAGACAATGCCTTGGAAGCTTTGGTTCATGAAGACATTCTAATTTAGAATTTTAAGAATTAGGTACAATAAAAATTTTAAATCAAATAAGTTTATGCATTTATATAATACAGTGTGATACATAATACAGTAATATTATTACAGTGTGATATTGTTTAGCTTTTTTTCATTAACCTTTTTAGGGTTCCGTATCCGGCGTACGGGATTACTAAGCCTACCCCGTTTATCTGTCTGTCTGTCTGTCCGAGGGCTGTATCTCTTAAACCGTAATAGGTAGCCCGTTGAAATTCTCACAGAATATGTGTTATTATGGCCGATATAACAACAAATAATTAAAATAAGAAAAGTAAAAAATTCACAGAGTCCCCTTACAAGAAACTAAAAAGTGTATGCGCGCCATCTACCGAAAAGAGTATGAAGCATTTTAAGTAATACATAGCGTGAGTGGCGCTGACCATGACATGGCGATACGGAACCCTCGGTGCGCGAGTTCGACTCGCACTTGATCGGTTTTTTTAAGAGTCCTATTAATAAGACACGATTTTGTTTTTTTTCCATCTGGATACAGTTCCGCATACATTCAGCAAACGTGAATTTATGAATTATTACTTCTTGGAAAATGTGAAAAATCTTTAGGAAAATGTGAAATAGCGTCGGTTTGATTGTAAAGTATACATTTCACATCAGTGACTTTCATTATAGGTACCTACATACACGGAGTTACATTTTACGTGGTAGTTTTTTTATTTTTACCAATGATTATTTATGTATGTTGGTTTACTGGGTGGTAGGGTTTAACCAGCCCGCTTTGGTACGACCGCACTGAATAAAAGGCCGGTTGAACTTGAAACGGTATATATGTACGGTACGGTATATATGTAACGGTGTATAACGGTATGTAAAATATTCCGTCCAGTTCAGTGTAACCGGCACGACCGAATGGAAGCACTGACATGGCACCTAGTTCACCAAGGTGTTATGGGCTGACATCATGGCTGTAGTAATTTTCCATACAAAAAAATATGAAACTGAATAATACCATTTTTGAGCTGTAACTTTTTTTTTAAATGCCAAAATTTATTTTTCTCCTGCACTTTTGGATGAAATAATTAGAAGAAAAAAAAACACCCAAAATAAAACGTCGTATAACAAAAGCTGTTCAGTTTCATATTTAAAATCAACACGTTTCAGATATTAATACCTACTAAAACACTGCATATTTTCACTAAATAATGCGGTATGAAGTAGTTCTGCTAAGGGCGCCGAGTGTTTACATTAAGGCCAAGTAATATGAATAGGAACTGAACCAGTTAGTAGCGGTACATAACCTATCGCAAAAACTAGTTTAATGCAAGGTTTCTGTGGCCACGCCTGGCCCCGTAGGCCCTAGCCTTATTTTGCAATGGCACATAGTATTTTGTCTTGAAAATGCCTCAAGAGTCGACATAATATGAACAATTTCTAATATCAGTATCGCTTTTACTGTTATGAGTTCTAGCGTTCTTAATTTTAGTTCTTAATTAGAAATAAAATGTCGCGATTAATATTGTTTTAAAGAATAATAATAATAATGTGAAAATATTTACAAGTGAAATGCATTTATTTCTTTCTATATTAACGCAACAAAATATTAACGGAGAAAAAATTATATGTGTCTAGCTAGAATAAAGTGTGTAAAAGAGGATTATGTTATAATGAAATAATAATGTTATGTGGACGTGTTTTTGAGGGTTCCGTATCCATACGGAAGCCTATTACTAAGTCTACGCCGTCTATCCGCCCGTCCTAGGGCTGTAATCGTTTGAACCGTAATAGATAGCTGGTTGAAATTTTCACAAATATGTGTTATGTTATGAGGGCAAATGTGCCAACGAATAATAAAAAAGCAAAAAGTAAAAAATTAAGGGGTCCCCATCCAAGAACCGTGGTAAGAATTGATTGGTACATATTCACGCTACTGAATAATAGATGGCGCCACAGGTATTTATATTTTACATTATAGAAAGACAAAATATAGACGAGTATGGTTTTTTGACAGGTATGGTATACCGGATCCACGGAACCCTCCATGCGAGAGTAAAACTCGCACTTGACCGATTTTTTGTCTTGACCAGCTAACCTTAAGTTATATTATAATCGATGTGTATGCGATTGACGACAATATTTTATTATTAACTAGCTTTTGCCCGCGCCGCAGCTTCGCTCGCTTGAAATTCCTATTTAAAAAGGAGAAATAAGTAATCCCGCCACCCTCTCGCCTCTACCGTACCTTTAATTCGGAACGCGGAACAATTCTGTTTGTATGAGAGCCACATTTTAGCGTAACCGGAAATGAATTTTTTTAGCCTATCCTGTGTCCCGTATAGTAGAATGTGCTTGTACTAAGTTTCATTGAATTCGGATGATCGGTTTAAGAGTTATGTAGGAACATACATACACACATACAGAAAAGATTTCTAAAAATCGTCAATTTAGTTTTAGTATCATACATAGAGTCTACAAACGCAGTATCTCATAAAACAAAGTAACTTACTCTATGACCATCCCTCACAGATTTATTATTAGTATTGATGATTGATGATGATTGATTATGATATTGATGATTGATGACAATTATCTATTTAGACAATTTCATTTCTTACTTCCCCAATACTTCATACAAATTCCACTACGAGTATTATAATATTATAAAACAATATGTCACTCAAATATCCTTTAGTCGCAGGACCAGTAATCAGCACTAGATATCCTTTGCGCTGCAGACTGAGAGCCGTCCCTGGTAGTGCCCCTAATGACAGCGTGTTACGAAACATACTCGATCTAACACAATGGAATTATTACGCGACTTGCTATCAAACATAGATCTAAAGCTACTACTTCTCGAGTACAACCATTCACAAAATGGATATGCATGAAGAATGCTTCTTTAGCATTTGAAAGTATTGCAGCATCTTAAAAATTGATTTGTTGAGATTTTAAATTTGAATTTTGGTTTCATAATATTTTTTTCGAATTTTATAATCCATAACACCGGGTGAACTAGGTGCCATATCAGTGCTGCCCTTCATTTCATGTCGGCTACACTGAACAGTGGCCGTAATCTCTACCGCCACCTAGTAGGCAAGGTAAGAAGGGAAGGGACTTACGTGGAATCCGAACCACGGTCAGCCTCCAACGGTCGAGCGGTCACCCATCAAAAATCTGGCCGCGCTCAGGTGTGCTTAACAACAGTCGACCGACCGCACCACTGAGCTACCGAGGCTGATATTTTGGGCTTTGTTTATTATGCGAAAGCATTGATCAATCAAGTATCCTAAATGTTTATATGAAAATGACAAAACAAAATATTTAACTCGCATAAGCAATACAGGTTTGTATTGTCTAATACTTGTATAGTATTTAATAATATATAAATAGATTACTATTACAACAAGGAGTAAACACATTAGTTTCATCTTACTGTAGCTAATGTAGTAATGTATACAAGCAGCGGTTTTATACTTCACGTCTACATTTCTAATAAATATTATTACTAGTCGTTTAACTTGACCACTATTGTTCCTGTTTGAAAGTATATAAAGTACGTTCGACTAACTATAAATGTGGAAATGTGCCTGTACCACAATGTCTTACGCAATAGTTTGCTTGGAGGTGCTTTGGCCTTTGAGAGAACACGCGTATGGAAAAATTACACAGCTGTATCTTTTTAGAATCCAAAAAGGTATTGTGCTTGTATATCCTTGTATCCAATATCTTTATATTTTCGTTTTTTCAATTTCTACAATATGGCTTGCTTAATTATTACAAAATGTCGTCATTATTATTAAATGCCGTCATTATTACAAAATGCCATCAAATGTCCGACCTAAGTAGTTTTCTCAAATACAATCTATTTGCTTTTGTCAAATGAATGTAAAATCTTTAATTGCAAGAAAAAAAATTATAAGACTTTTTAATATAACATAATATCAATTATGATTTTATTGTTTTTTTTAATAATATTTAATTAATTCATTAAGATTGTCTGGAATAACTACGCTTTGTGACACATTAACAGTGGCATATAGCGTAATATTATTTACTAGCTTTTGCCCGCGGCTTCGCTCGCGTGAAGTTTGTATTTAAAAAGAAGAAAGAAAGAAAGAAGGCCGAGCTGGGTTCCTGCGTTACCTTTATTTCGGCGCGCGAAAGAATTCGGTTTGTATGACCGGAACTGAATTTTATTTAGCCTATCCTGCGTCCCGTAAATTTTAATGTGCTTGTACTAAGTTTCATCGAATTCGAACAATGGGTTTAAGAGTTATGGTGGAACATACATACAGAAAATATTTCTAAAAATCGTCATTTAGTTTTAGTATCATACTGCATACATAAGAGTCTACAAACGCAGTATCTCATAAAACAAAGTAACTTACTCCATGACCATCCCTTACAGATTTATTATTAGTAGTAATAATAGTAATAGTATAGTATACTTAGTATATATTGATGATTGATGATAAATCTCCGGTTTTTAAGTATCGGCCACAAAACTATATTTGTTTAAAATACAGAATACCTGCTATTTCTACAAATTTGTGATATCAAAGTTTATCCCTTACAACGACAGACAGAATATGGCGCTATAGGGCATACTGTTGACCTTAATAACTTTTCTTGATATATCGCCTACACGGGAAACATGTGTTCAATCCTCATAAATACCATGTAACCTTATGAGTTCCATATAGTTCAAGCTACCTAGACATGCGTAACGCAGCGCAACGTTTCGTTGTTGCGCTGACGCATTTGAGCTGCTCGACGTGCGTTGATACCAGAGTAGAAGATTACTGTTTTTAAATTATCGTTAAAAATGGGTTTCTTTTTTTAAAATTGTTGCGCGTGTTAACTTTTTGCTTTGATTTCATTAGTTTTTTTATAATTCAAATATAACTTTTAATTGGGGTCCTGTGTTCATGTTATATTTTGTTATGTAATAAATTGTTTCATATTCACATTGCACAATTACTTTAAATGAAATAGAAAATGCTAAGAAAATAAATATATAAAATCTTTTTCGAGTCGATTGGGAGCATGACGTCTCTTACCGAACTACGACAAAGCCAAAAGGCACGTTTATGATTTAGCCATTCTTGTAATAGTATAAATTTATGTTGGTTACTTCATCGTTACTCCTAAACCTCTGGGAATATTTATTTAGAGTCGTAATTTGAGCTATGGCGCAATTGCGTCAACTCACTGCGCTGATACAGTAGAGCGATGAGTGTATCATCATGCAGAAATTTACACGGTTACCCATGTCTAGTCCCAGGTGACCGATCATTATTATACCGCTGTAGGTTACTATACCTAAATCAATGTAAATGACCCCAAGGACAAGTGACCCTTCACTTGACAACGCGATCACGACTTCGTTTAGTGCACTTTCAATAACAAAAGATAATTAACTATCATAATTTAAAATGATTAAAATTTTTTGTTGGTGGTACCTACCGTAGATTAAATAGTTCATGTGGTACTATGGTAGGCGGCAGACTGAGGCGTAAAATGGCGGAGATATATTTATAACATTATCAAAATAATATTTTTTTTTTTATTTTAAGTACATACACACTCAAGTAAGTAAACCCTTTATTTTATTAATTTATCTTTAATCATGTTCGTACAACTGACCTAAACAGGACGAATCGCTCTGAAATTATAATTAACTTTGCAAACAATTTAGAGGTTAGTACATTTTAGAAAAAAACACATCATTCGTTTTCATTTAAATTCAATGTTGTGTAAATATTTGATGCATTAGTTTATAAATATATAAAAACAAACCTCGCCGAGCATAAGCTAAAGTATACGACTGCACTGTTGGCACAACGTTCGTTTATTATTAGCTCGTAACGTTTTCACACAGCCATCAAAGTTTACGGAGTCCAATCAATATGACTGGGCCGAAACAGCCGGTAAATTGCGGATCGAGCACAAAGGGGCATATCCCATGTCAACTACCAGTATTTTACTGCAGTCATTAAATATCTGTGAATTTGTGACGAAACCCCTGTAGGCGGATAGCTTTATCAGTACAAAATTAAAAGACCAAAGAGAAGCCCTCACACGGCATCTAGTTTCAACAGGAGTACCGTGTGATTGGCTGACGTCGCGGATAAAGCAAATGACGTAGCTTACCGTTATAGCTTAAAATAAAAATAAAAATTTCGTAATGTCAGCTCCACAACATACAATTTCAAGATATTATGTGACTTGGGATTGCGCGTTTGACGGTAATTGGTAAATACAGATAGACGTACATCGGGTGATGTTATAGTAGAGAGTTATGTAAAAAGAGCGGAAAACGATAAAACATTCACAATGCCGGTCTTCTATCTCATTGCTTCCAAACCTAAGAATTTTTTTTGTTTTTTTTTATATGTATGCTGACACGCTTGGCTACATCACCTACAACATCCGTGATGTCAGCCCATAACACCGGGTGAACTAGGTGCCACGTCAGTGCGTCCCTTAGGTCGTGCCGGCTACACTGAACTGGACGGAAAACACAAACTATTTACATAGCCGTTTCGACCGACCTTTCATTCAGTGCGGTGGTACCAACCCGGGCGGGTTAAACCCTACTACCTAGTAATATAAGAAGGGAGTCATATCCCTTTACAATTCGTCATATAAATTTACAAATGTATTCAAATTTTTGGCCACCGCTTCACTGTAGCCAACGATACAATTTTGGTCTTCGTTTTCTATAATCGTCCAACTTCAATTTTCAGTGCGTGGTATTGTGTTAGTTTCTCGGTTTCCTTCTTCTTTATATTGTAGTCTAATGGTATTGTAACGTTAATCATTAATGAAGTCTAAATTTTTAATGTTGTTAGTGTATGTGATATCTGTTTTATTATTGGGGAGAGCATAATCTGTATTTTATAGGAAGTTCCGAAATAATTTTGACGCTATCGGATCGGGTCAGGATGGGTCGGGTATGGTCATTAATAATTATATCTATATATTTTACCCTGCCTGGGTAGACCAACCCATAGTTAGTCTCCAATCGTTGAAATACTGAGAGAATGAGACTCACTGAGAGAGGTGAATTGGTCTCTGTTGACTGCACCGGTGGTCCCGCGGGACTGCCGTTCATGCTGGTTTTTTTTACAAAATTGCTTCTTTAAGAACGATTAAATCGCTATTTAGATTTAGTATTTTTATGAGCGCCTGGTACTGATGCTTGCATTTATCATGTCATGACCAACTATTGGCGGAAATGTTCTAGGATTTACAAACATATGTTTTAATTTCATTTCCTCCACATATTCTGAATTCTGTAGACCACATGCGCTCTAATTCATTACATATTCTAATTGTGAGAGCTCCGGCCTACCGCCTTTAGAATACCTTTAAATTGCCATGGCACGACTTTCTACTGCATTTATTTACAGTTTACTATGACATGTGTGTGTCAAGCTTACGTGTTGAATAGCAGCGGTCTAGTGCTTCGGCCTTGTGCGTCCAAGGGGCACCGTTTCCGTGGACCAGACGACATTCTTCTCTTATTAACATTAATATACTTAACTAGTTCGTTTAAGGCGTGTTCTTGCTGACTTGTTCTACAAGGTTTCCTTGAAAATAGTACTGGACAAAAAATTGTTACCAACTCATACATACAGAAGCCAGATGTGACACGAAACTGAAAACTTACGGTAAAATATTTTTTTTATTCCTGTGAATCCATATTTTTACCCCACTGCGAAAGCAAAAGAGGGCGTGTAGGTATGTGGGTATGTGGGTGGTTAAGTTTCCTTATTCCCTCGTAAATTCAACCGCGAGCGGAGCTTCGGGAACTTCAAGTAGTAGTCGTAGTAGTAGTAGTAGCAGATAAAAGACAAAAAATGTAAATAGCGGATGATAAGCAGCATACTGTCAAATGAAATTGTTTCTTCTTCAAAACCATTTTCAAAACACATCGAGTTGGGGGTCATCGTCTAGAGCTCAAAAACAAAAGACAAAAGAACATTTTCTAAAATAATCATCGTTTGGAACTAAAATAAAAAAACAAAAACCAACCAACTATAATAAAACAAAGGAAAGAACGGTAGAATATACTGTAGTCGGGCGTGTAGAAGGATTCGAATAGACAGGACGCCCGACTACACCATTTTCTAAGGCTCTTTCCTTGTTTTCTGTGGTTTTATTCGAAGTCGGGTTTTTTATTCTTTATTTTTGACCACTTTTACCACTCTTCTGTTTCCACCTTTTGTGCGTACAATGTATAACATTTGACCCCGGTTCCGAATGACAAAGAAGATGGTGAATTATTTAGCCGGACTTGATTCTCGGACCGTACCGATGCGGTACTGGCACCATACGACTCGGCCACCCGCAGCGTCGCTAAATCTTCAATTTAATTTTTCGACTCAGCAAAATTTTGGGATTTTCGTTTCGCCACTTTCTATAAAACACAATTTTCGACTTAAGCTGCACCCGTTGTAAACCTCGAAAACGTCGAGATCCCATAGCGAGATTTATCGGGTGCAATAATTCAAGGGTCGAATTAATTTGGGCTCTCGTAACTAAGCAAAGACCCAAATTTATCGATCATGAAACCCGATTTTAACTTGACCGGTATTAAGTTCTTAGTGTCTTAAAAAATGTCAGCTATTTGCTTTCGAGTAAAATCTTATTGCCACACTTGGTCGCCGCCGTTGCGATTGTACAAACGAAGGCATTACAGAGTCGACGAAATTATTATCCGATATTATTATTAATATCTGTATCTCCCAGGAGTTTAATTTTAGATCTGATTTATTGCTATAATTTTATTTGAGCGCGCGCTCGCCTTGCCGAATCCAATATGTCTCAGTAAATTTTTACATTCGCATTGCCTGGCTTTAGGGGCTCATTTGAGCAGAACTTCTGGATATTTATGGAGCGGATTTTTGATACACATGTTTAAAAATTTTAATCACAGTATATATATAATATATTTTTATATCACTTGTCGGTCGCGATTTAGGATAAAATACAACACATTTTATGAAGGCAACTTTGCGTTATCTGGCTTTAGGGGTCATTCGAGCAGAACTTTTGGATATTTATGGACCTGATTCGTGATATACATCTTGAAAATTTAAACATTTTAGTTTTTAGTTTTAAATTTATGTAACTTTTCGATCGAGTTTTAGCGTAAGGTTTACAGACTTTAAAAGAAACCAATACTTCTAGAGGTTTCTAAACAGTATCTGGCAATAAAGCAACAAACTGGCCTAGGAATGTTGATTATGTGCTATTTGTACATTAAATATCTCTAACGTGATGCAAAATGTAAATTATCGTTGACGCATCTTATTAAAATCTTAACGATTCTATCTTTATGAAGACTATCTGTGCCTGCGGCTCCGCTCACGGTAAAGAAATTAGCCGATCGTTTTCCGACTGCATGCACTTCCGACCCCACTGTTGGACTCATATGAACAATGGCGTGATGCTATAATAGCCTATAAACCTGGCGGAGATATGCTGCCTTACATAAAAACTGTCAGTGAATATTCAAATTCAAATTTCTTTATTAATATTCAATTTGACAGTTATTCACACATAATTCTTACTTAAAAATCAAAATGTTGTAACTATTGAATGACTCTTATATGTGTTAAGCCGTTCTTGAGTTATAAGCATACATACATACCATACATATAGTCAGACGTCAGACGTTAGATAATGAGACATAAGAATTTCGTGGGAGTGTTCAGAATTCGTATATTCTGCGAGCCCTACTAAAATCGAATTAACATTAATCTAAAATATTTTAATATTGCTTAATTTTTCTCGAGCTTCTCATAATTTCACTGTATTTATACCATTACTATAATGTGCATAATGAGGCGTTAGGTACAGTTGCAGTTCTAGTTGTCTCAACGAGATGCCGACGAGACGTTTGCTCTGCTACCGACTCACCGTAGGTCAGTACTTAACTCAACAACAACGTACAATTTGCAATGCATGCTGCCTGATTGCTTAATTCCATGCAGAAAATCTTCTGTTTAAATGTAATGACTTTGTAGAAACTTCAGTTTATAGTATTTTTTAAAATTTTCACATTTCCGTAATTTTTGTAAAACAATATATTTGATGGTTAGTGTGAATACATTTTGTTATGAATCTTTTTAATTTAATGGATATTTTCATTCCTCGGTTTCGTAAAATTAGAGCAAATATTTAGGTAGGCACAATCAAATATTTTTAACTTTTTTATGGAAAACGCGACATGTAGCTTCGTTACACCTACAAGTAGTTGTCTAACGATGCCAATGGACATTCTGTGATGCACGGGGGTTGCGAATGCAATGCCGGCCTGACAAGAGCCTTTTCACGACCCTTTTGCAAAACCGCCAAATGTAATAAAAAAGTCAAATAAATTTATCAGCAGAAAGTTATCAATTTCCCTCAACTCCCCTAGTGTATGATGAATTAATGTATGTATAAATATGCATTGTGAAATACACAGTCGTGGTAACATGTACTATATTCTGTGGTAATACTACATATTGAGCGGCGGGTGGCCGAGTGGTTTGGGCATCGGCTTCTCATGCGAAAGGTCCGAGGTTCGAATCCGGTCGGCGTGTACCAATGAGTTTTTTCTGACGTAAAAATTTACGTGCATACCTACACCTGCTGCTTCACCGTTCGGAACCGGTGTAAAACTGTAGGTCCCTTCCCTTGCCCCTTGCTAGGTGGTAGGCTCAAAATGTAGCCGACTGGGTTGGTACCACCGTACTGGATGTAAGATGACCGCATAGCAGCCTCAGTTGTGTTCTCCTCTAGTCCAGTATAGCCAGCAATCCAGGCAAGTCTCCGGTATGGCACCTACCTTCTCGGAAGTGATATGGCTGGTGGGAGCATGTGCTTTAGCCCCTCCGACTCAGCCACCCATACCGGATGACATAAAAATAGTACTATATTCTGTGGTAATACTAAATATAGTATAGAACCTAGTTTAGTAGAGGTACTCTCCTGCTGTAGGTAAACTCCTTATAATATCCAAACACAAGGGGGCGGCATTTGAGGGATCGTTCCGTTATGCAGCAACTAAATGTTGGAACAACATACCACCACCGCTGAAAGCTCTTAAAAATGTCGCTTTCAAATCTAAATATAAACTGTTGTTGATGACACAACAGCGATTGCTATAGCTACATCGTTGTTGTGTTCATATAATAAATGCTATATATTTTTAAGGGTTTTGTTTTTTGTTTCCTTGTGTTTTATATATATATCATTAATTTATTAGACTTTTTTTTTGTTCAAAATTGTTAATTCGTTAATATTTTCTTTTTTATTTAATGTGTCTTTGAGTTACCTACTATAATGTTTTTAAATATTTTTGTGTTTATATTTTGTTTTTGGTTGTTAAATTTGATTTTCAGTTTATAATTTGATTAAATCTAAATTGTTTGTTGTGTAATAATGTAAGGAGGCAGACTTAAAACCAGCCGCAACTACCTACTTGTTAGGTTTTGCATCGTGCTGTGTCTGCTCCCTTTCAGCTAAAAAAATGTTTTTTACATTTTCATTTTAATAATCTTGTTTTGTTATTTTATAGTTTTAGCTGAATAAACGTTTTTCTTTCTTTCTTTCTTTCTTTCAGGTAGATAACATAGGGTGTGGTATTGCAGACTGTCCCAACAAGTTCAGGTGTACCGCATAATGTATTCCACCACGGTACAATATTGTACAATGTCGCTATGCTAATAGATCGTGCAAGCCATCAAAGGATATCGGGCGTAATCTTGTCCTGTTCGGTTATAGGAACGGATAAACTTACAACTCGAACAATGCTGTTAGGAATTCAATTACGGATTGGCTTATTTCTTGGGACCAATAAGGTGTGGTTGAATTATCATAGATTCACAGTCAGAAATTAATAAATATTTCAATCTAAAAGCGATCAAGTGCAAGTCGAACTCGCGTAGAGAGGGTTCCGTAAGGTTTCGTACCAATCGGTTTTTCCTGAGAACTTTAAGACGTACGATTTTCATTTAGAAACACACACCACACGCCGTATCCCGACGGTCGAGGTAATCAGAGTAATCGGTTTTGTGCTGCAAGTACTCTGGTAAATTACAGCACAACACCGACCACCCACGATCAAAGGGGGAAGCACTGACATGGCACCTAGTTCAGCCGGTGTTATGGGCTGACATCACGGACGTTGTAGGTGATGTAGTCAACCGTATCAGTTTCCATAAAAAAAAAAAAAAAAAAAAAAGTTCAGCAAAGTATTCGGACAAGATAACTATCAGGCAGCAAGTAAGTCACGAAGGCCCACCTGCTGCATGACTCGGTGAAAAGATCGTTCCAAGGTGAGAGGTGGCTAGCCTGTCGCCTTTATGCACGGCATCTTGTCCTTATCCCTTAGTCGTCTTTTACGACATGCGCGAGGAGAGATGCAGTGGGGCTATTCTTATTAAGTACCGGCCCTACACAGTACTGCTTTTCGTTTAGATTTTCCAGTAAACTATAATAGATGCCCTATGTTCCTATTTATTTGAAATTCCAGACTAAGTAGTTTAACGAGCCCTTTTCATTGATATCTCATATGATATACTTGAAATACAACCGCCAAAATTGACCTTCAAAATCGAAATTCGTTAATTTACACTATGCGTCCTTGATTGGTCGATCAAACGTCGTCCAATAGATTCGGAGAAAATAAGCTGTGACAGACGGACAGACAGACAGACAGACACAAGGGGGATCCTATAAGGGTTCCTTTTTTTCCTCTTTTGAGATACGGAACCCTAAAAAGTGGAAAATATAATGTAAAATTGTGAGAATAAGCAAGTCCGAAAGACGACCGACTAACCTTCACACTGCTCTGTCACACCAGTGTGAAGGTTAGGAAAATTATTTCCCAACACTCACATTAGTGTTAAGGATAGGAAGTCGCTTTCCTAACCTTAACACCGTCAAATATCTTTTCTCACCTTCACACTCACGTCGGACTAACTCACTAATTCACACTGTTCAGCCAAAACAATAAAAAGGATCCTTTGAAAAGAGTTCAATGCGTTCGCGAAAACTGCCCTGTCCTGTTACACTCCTAATACCTCCTCCTAATGAGCGGCACACCATTGAAGACGACCATAATGACTCACACCATGCCACACACTTGTCTTGTCCAACACTTGTACGAACACAGACGTAAACACGAACAGATCCATTAATCATGTTACATGAATGGAGTTCACACGACGCGTATGAACTATGGAAAATAGCAAACAGCCCACAGAACATATTGGAACAGCCCACTGCTACCGATTAAGGTATGTACGTTAACTTTATTTATTTACTGGCTTTTGCCCGCGGCTTCGCTCGCGTTGTATTTATAAAGAAGAAAGTTAAGTAAGCAGCCCTCTACCGTACCTTCATTTCGGTGCGCGGAAAATTCGAGATCGGATAATATGAGAACCACATGTTCGCGTAACTGGAACTGAATTTTATTTAGCCTATCCTGTGTCAAGTGTAGTTAAATGTGCTTGTACTAATCATCGAATTTTGATGATCGGTTTAAGAGTTATGGAGAAACATACATACATAAAGAAAATATTTCTAAAAATCGTCAATTTCGTTTTAGTTATCCATGACATGCACGTACGTCTCTAAAGATGGAAGTCGGACAGTTTAGTCACGAAGGTACTCTATTGCACGTGCATGCGTAGCCGACAGCGGTCGTATGGAATCTAAATATGCGAGGATCAACTGGTGACTAGTCATACATGCACGTTGATATACCTACCGTTCCTTACTGTTTATTTCTGATCTGGAGTGCGGATTCCTTGAGAACTGCGTCAACGATGACTTCCCTTCTTACCTTACTAGGTGGTAGGGTTTATCCCGGCCGGGTTAGTACTACCGCACGGCACTGAGCGAAACGTCGGTCGAAACGGCTATATAAATAGTTCGTGTTTTCCGTCCAGTACAGTGTAGCCCTCATGAAATGAAGGGAAGCACTGACATGGCACCTAGTTCACCCGGTGCTATGGGCTGACATCACGGATGTTGTAGGTGATGTAGCCAACCGTGTCAGTATCCATAAAAAAAAAGAATATAGACAAAAATAACCGCACGCCTGCTTCTCAATGTAGTAGGTAGAGACAACGGAAGACATCTAAATATATGGTACTATATATCTTGCACTGTTACACCACTACAAACATGCAATAAATGATTTTGACTTGGTCTGATTTGGAAAACATATTTTTACTATTAGATTGAAATTCGAATTTTGAATTTGCCGTAGCTATTGGGGTATCATCATAACCACAGCATATGCTGTGTCATAACAAAGTCAGTAAATGACGTGCGTGCGACAGCGACGCCCGTCCGTGTATGGCAGTCACGTTGTGTGTGAGGGACACGAACACAACAGTAAGATGTCTCCGTTATTTTCACACGCTTTTCGCGTCAGCCATTATGTTTTGTGACCCGGTAAACCTTCTATAGTACAAATATATGATCTTGCACACCCTACTATTCGGTTTTCGCTGTCTTGGTCCATGAGTGGAACAGTGCAAGATGGAATTGACGATGTTTAGTATATTACGCATGCGTTACTCATACAGGGCTGTCCGTAGTAAGATGTGGAACAATGAAAGGGGTGATTGTGTAAGTGAAAGTGAATAAATTTGTTTTGCAATTTTTTATTTTGGAGAATTTTTTTTATGATTTTCTCTATGCATTTGGAGGCGAGCCCTAGTCATGAATTGTATGTAGAATAGAAAACAATGTTCATTAAAAATAAAAATAAATTTGGCTCCGACACCATTGGGTATAATTTCTCTCCGGTGCGTTTTACTGAACCAAACAATTCAAAGTAATAGAACTGCTTTTCCTTCGAGATCTTCGTCCGTAATATAATCTACAAACGCACACAATTTACAGTAAACCGCTCGCATGTAATTTAAGACGCGTATTGTGCTGATAAATATACTCGAGACCATAAGTGTGACCGAGAGAGACATGTCATTCTAATTACATCTTTGTTTAAACCATTCACAACGTGCTCAATGAAACTTCTTCGTCGGACACGATTTTAAGAAAACCACGAAAAGAAACGACGTAAACACAGGAGTGCTCAAAGGTGGATGATTTAATTCAGTCAACCGTAGTATCATAAATAAAGAAATAAGAATGCGCGAGCCGCCACGGGTTTATGCCCGACGGAAGGTCAGGCACAGATGATAACACCACTCCTCCGCGCTATGCCAACTATATGGGGAACAAAAAGGTCCAATTCGTCTAATTTATTGACACGCCTTTTCAATATAGGTAGTACACACTCACCGGAAGACCATTCCATATTTTTGCGGTTTGAAATAAGAACCATTTCGAAAAGCGATGCATTCAGAAGTTGTGTGTGAATAATTAACATTATAGACTTTCCGAGCGAGTCGAGTGTGGGCACATAAATGCCAGGAGGAATGAGGGAAGCGAAAGGGAAGAGAACAACAAGAACTTGTTTAACCTTTTGAATTCTCTGTGCCGTACTGTTCGCGAACATTTTCATTCGCATTACTTCCAATTCACTTTCGCATACATTTGCCGGTAAACTACAGCTGACATTACGTTACCTACGCAGTATTTACGGTTAGGAAAGGTGTAGGAATGTTTAATAATATGTAAGTCGCCCCCAACTATAACTTATGGTATTGTTTAAATAACAAACATCCAACATAAACAACAGTGAAAGATTTTTGAAAATTATGTTCAATAAGAAATGTATAGTTGTAAATGTAATTTTTTATGGATGTTGAAATTCCTCTTACTTCAAGTTTTGCGATGAAAAATTATGGAGAGTTTATTGTTTATTGTATAAATTCTTCCATAGTTTCCATCTTTCATCTAAAGAACCGGTAAACTATGGAAAGTTCTCCCTGCCTGTGGGCAGGTATGTATAACTGTATTTCCCCCCCAAGTACAGTCTCGGGTCTGCAAGAGGGGCGTGAATATGCACCTATCAGGCCGGCATGGCATTCGCAACCCCCGCATACGACCGAATGTCCGTGGGCTTCGTTAGACACCTTATGGGTGGTTCGGTGCCACATGTCGCGCTTTCAATATAAAAAAATATTCCTATTCAATGCGAAGAAGAAATGACCAGCAAACTTCGCAAGTCATATTCTTTATTCATCATTCGAATGGTAGTACACTACGCTTGAATTTGTCCTGTATGTGTTGTTAGAACCTTATAAGTATTACAGTTACTTACAAAATAATTAACCCATACTACCGCTCATAAGAACATTATTATTTACAGCATACACGTGAATACTTAAGAATCTGACCACTCTGACCACTGCGGTACGGCGCCTTAAGAAAGTTAATAAAGCTCTTTTGGTTCCCAAAAATAGTTTCAACAGTCTCTTGTCAATAACAGCATCCACTGAGCAACGAGTAGCACGTTTATGTTCTTTGTTGTTTCATGATATTATGGCTAGTACCTAAGTAAGTTAGTATTCTTTTTGCTCCTTGCGTGAAGTACCTTACCAAGTCCACATTCAAGCCTAGTGTGTCCATGGTCCACTGTTGCATCCATAATTACATTACAGCTACCAGACGGACGAGAATCACCCGCGAGCAGCTGGCGGCGGGGGGAGGGGGGGGGGGGGGGGGGGTACGGGACTGCGCCTGCGCCGCCGAGCGAGACGGCGACAGGTGTTCGCTCGAAAACGAAAGTTGTTCTCTTCCTGCTCACCTCGCCATCCCCCGCATCCCCCCCCCCCCCCCCCCCCGCAGCCGCACGCCTCACCCTTGCGCCGGCAGCGCAGCCATTCAGTATGCAGTCAATTAAAATTATACCCATACCAAGATTATCATAGGTATTATTAAAAATTTAACGACTTTACTCACGGTCGTTCTCTGAACTATGCGCCTCGACGTTTCGGCTCAAATGTATGGCCTATTTTTTTTTTTATGTAAACCAACATTGGTGGCTTTGTCAAGGGACCAATGGTACAGTCGACAGAGCCAAAAACCCCTCTCCTCGCGAAACCACGCTCAGTGAGGCGCCATGCCAGCAGATTTGCGGACTGTTGCTAGGCTGTCTAGCCCGTTGATACGACGTTTGAAGACACCCAGGTTAAAGGATTCGGGAAACACACTCGCCGGGAGACAGTTACACATCCTAGCGGTGCGACAAAGAAACGATTTTGAGAACCGATGGGTTCTCAAACGCCCAATGTCAACAACAAAAGGGTGCTCAGTTTCTCTGAGGCGAGTGCTGCGAAGATAGGTTGGATGGCAAGGAATAAGGGAAGCAAGTATTATCATGTAAATACACCGTGGTCCAAAATAACGTTGACAAAATTTAAAAGATCATATTTCAAAAATGGAATGCGTTGCATTCCATTTTATTTTTGTCTATGGTTTTTTCATTCGTTGGCGATATTTTAAATATTGTTTGTTGGCTAAAAAGTGTTAAAATATATTTATTACGCTATGTCAGAGCAGCGTGGAGCCATAATTTCATTGTATGAACGTGGAAAGCGGCAGTGTGAGATAGTGAACATTCTTGGTGTTAGTCGTCAGCTAGTTTCTTTGGCAATTAAACGCTATGTTGAGCTCGGCAAAATCGGAGACCGTCCTGGGAGAGGACGTAAGCGCACTGTTCGAACTTCTAGGAACCAAGACATTATCAAATAAAGATTAGTCCGGAATCCACAGACAAAGGTGAGAAAAATGTCGCGAGACATGGGGATAAGTCGCTCCACCGTGCAGCGTATAGTGAAATATGATCTCCATTTGGTACCATACAAACTCAGAAAAGCGCAATTGCTTACAGAGAAAGACAAAAAAGTTCGCCTTGAGAGATGTCGTTTGCTTAAACAACGCTCCGCTGCTTCGAATTGGAAAAATATCGTATTCTCTGACGAAATTTTTTTTTTCGATAGAACAAGCCGAAATCACCGAAATGACAGGATCTGGTCTTCCACTCGTCCTGGAGCTCCTGCAGTTATTCCACGTCGCCAAAACGCGAAAACAGTTATGGTTTGGGGTGCAATTTGCGCCACTGGCAAAACTCCCCTCGTTTTTGTAGAAAAAGGTATCAAAATTAACCAAGAAAATTATCGACGAGACATCCTTGAATCTGTGGTTCTTCCTTGGAGTCAACAGCACTTTGGTAACCATCCATGGATATTCCAACAAGACTCTGCTCCAGCTCACAGGGCCTTAAGTGTTCAACAGTGGTGCAAAAGCAATTTCCCTGATTTCATCAGCTCAAAAGAATGGCCACCCTACTCGCCTGATCTGAATCCCATGGATTACAGTTTATGGTCAATGTTAGAGGCAAGAACCTGTACTACACCTCATAGAACTGTTGATGACCTGAAGGCTTCTCTTACACGTGAGTGGGACAAAATATCTGTTGATGAGGTGCGGAAAATTGTGGAAAATTTTACCAGGCGTTTGACTCTTTGTATTCGCGCTAAAGGAGGTTATTTTGAAGACAAATAGGAACTCTTGTATAAAATAAGTTGTATTTTTATAATTTATAAATTAATTTAATTCAAGTTTAAAGGTAATAAAATTATTTCAAAAATCACTTGTCAACGTTATTTTGGGCCACCCTGTATAGTCACGCAGGCAGAGTGCTCAAGTCGATGGCCCGATATGTCGAGCTACATAGCTCGTAGACGGACTGTGGGTAAAACCTTTTAATTCAATTCTTTATTCAATTTATAACATTTTCTTTTTATAACAATTTTACATTTTTACATTATTTACAAATAAACATTAAAATCTAAAATTGATACAAAAAAGAAATGGAGTTTTCACCACCGGTGGCGGGGCGAACCCAAGCTACCGATGGTCGGGCCCTAGGGAGAGAAACCTGCGGATGAGGCGTGCAGTGTCGAGCAGGGCTGCCTTCTGGATCTGGCCCTTGACCCAACCACTAGCGAGAGCCTCTCAAGGTGGTCGTCGAGGCTCTTCGCTATCAGCCCATGCGCCGAAACGACTATGGGCACAATTTAATTAATTATTAACAATCATGGTTATTTTAAAACTCAAATATTCATAGGTATATTAAGATACCGGAATTAGGAAGACGGTCATGTACCTAAAACGTGAAGTTATCAAGACAAACAAGATTAAGTTTCATTTACAACCAAATGAACTGTATCTGCATATAAACGATCGAAACACAATATTTTGCACATAGACACATAATCAGCGGCAATAATAAAATCAGAAGTTAATAAATATAAATATAAGGCCGAGATATGAATTAATGTAGTTAAAAATGAAAGTAGCAATTTACGGATTTTAACGACTTTCGTTGAATTTTATAAGGTAAAAGTGAAATTTTGTGTTCGCTGAGCGAAGACTGAATTAATTTGCCCATTAAATAACTCGAGACGTTTTTACTGCATGTATTGTCTAATAAGCTGACAAAGTATGTAATTTTCCCAGCAATGGAAACAAAATATAAGAAATTTGCCTTTCGAGTACTAAGCCATGCAAACAATTTGCCTCTCTGTTGATTTCATAGCCTCATGCATGTTCTTATAATTTGTAACACACTATTATTTTTTTGTATTAATTTATCTAAAAATCTTTTTAAGAGTGCATTTTTGTAATAATACCTAGCTTGAGATTTAGTTAAATTTTATGTTTTTATTTAATTTATTAATGTTTAATTGTTTCTTTAATTTGTTGTTGCTGTGCACGCATATGACAATGTGTAATGAATGACATAAAATAAATTAAATCGAAATTAAATTTTTATAAAAAACTAGCTGAGCCGGTGCCGCAGTCCAGCTCTAAGTGATGCGCTTACCAACGAACAACATTTAAGTTTTATTTATATACTCGTAATAATCATATATATAATATATTTAATAATACTATGAACATAATAATTTGTCAGCCTCGGTAGCTCAGTGGTGCGGTCGGTCGACTGTTGTTAAGCAACCCTGAGCGCGGTCAGTACTTGGATGGGTGACCGCATGACCGTTGGTATGCCATGATAGATTATTTGACCAGAGAATCGAGGGAATTCTTTTTTATGGAAACTGACACAGTGGGCTACAACACCTAATCAGTGATGTCTAACCCATAACACCGGCTGAACTAGGTGCCATGTAGTGCTTCCCTTCATTTCATGTCGAAAATGCAGTTAATTGATCGAATCACATTGAAAATATATAACTCTTTAATTTATAACACTTTATTGCACAAATTATAACTACAAATAATAAGATTAATCCAATACTGCATACTTTGTAGCATTTACAAAAGGCTCTACATTACCACGCGGAAAGGTCCATTTTAATCCTCCTCCATAAACATGTCTCAAAATAAAGGATCGTGCGTCCTGGAGGTCATACGAAATGTCGAAACCAATTTACTGGTGCGATCTCATGCCAGATGAAATGCCAAGTGCGACCGCTTGTGCCTTGCGCAGGTACCTACCTACATAAGGTTGCCACTTGGCCCGGAGCGGCCGGGAATGTCCCGGAATTGGTCAATACGTCCCTGGTCGAGGAATTGTGTAAATTGTCGCCGGTCAAAATTTAAAATACCCGCCCAAGGAATACTTGATAGACCTGACGGACGCTATTTAATAGTATCTGCTAGAGACGACTCAAAATACAAGTTGAATTAAATTTAGACATTAGTTACGTTTGTAAGTCAAGTATGTTTTTGTGTCGAATTAAAAAAAAAATTCAAAGGTAAAATTTTATTTCCCGGAATTTATACTGCCCATCTGGCAACCCTATGCCTACACGCAGACAAAGAACTGGATTACCTTTACATCTTTAACGCGTACTACTCGTATATGTGGTTCGTTTTCATTCGGTTAATATATTTGTAGATTAGCTTTAGTGATTTGAAAATGTTCACTAATATTAACAGTGTCTCTTAAATTAGATTTAGACTCATAAACACAATACGTATAGTGTTATTTTAGACTTAAAATGAAGATAAATGGGATTATTGAACAGTTTTGCGAAATTTTATTGAAATACTTGAATTGGCATAGTTTTGCTAAAAAAATATTTTACCAAAAGCTACCTTTATAACTATTGGTAAATTATAGCAAAACTATGTCAAATTAAACAATTGTTTAAATAAATTCGTTTGTTGGGGATTTTTTCTCCTAGTATTGAGTTGTCAGATCGAATAATTTCCAGTGCAGTAGATTTTGTTAATGCGTTAGTAACGACAAAAAACAACTTTCAAACTAAAATTACACCGGTTTTGAAAGATGTCAGACATCTACACGAAGGGAAGACCCTCAACGTAATTCGTGACTTCCGGTTGCGAAATTGAGGGCGACCGCACAAACAGCCAAGGTCGTACAATTGGCTTGAAACATGTCGTGAGACTCCTGTATAGGGATTCACTTTAAAATGATTAACCTAAAAATTAATCTTGCGCCCGTTAAGACTGACCGTGGTTCGGATTCTACGTAAAACTGTAGGTCCCTTCCCATATCTTACGAGTTGGTGTGTTTAAACTGAACGGGCTGGTACCACCGTACATACGCGTATAAAAGATAATAGAATAGAATATAAAATGCTTTATGCTCCAAGAAACATTCAACCGTAACAAGCACATTAGAACATTTACATGAGGTGCAAAGGAAAACTTATCAAGTTATCACTTACAGATATTTCTTACAGTCAACCTTTGGATGTTTGAGATTCTATTAATATAGTGGAATATAAGTAGGTAGTAGCAAAAGAGTTGAAAGTGAGAATTGAAAATAAAATAATATTAATAAATAAAAAAGCCATACTTGTGTAAATACATATAAATGACTAAATATGTAAAATATAACATAGAAATAAATATAGGAATTGTTTAAATGTTAGGGTCGTAACAACGATTGCATGGTGACATGTGAATCTTAAGAAAGAAGAGGATAAATCGATAGCCTCAAAATTAAAATATTTAATAATTACATACACCACACACTACTTCTCAATAATAATCTGTTTGACCTTTCTTTACTGTAGATCGAGCAGCGTAGCGTAGCAGCAGGTAACGATACATTAAGTAAGCAGATATTAGAAAAATATACTGTTGTAGAAATTGACAAGTAACACACTTTGCAATAGGTGAATTTCATCACACACACATACAATTATCTATACTTCTGTGGCTGCTGCCAGTCCTTATGTAATGTGTACTTTGCCGTTTAAATGTCAAATATTGACCTCTGACATGTTAAAACGCGGCGCGGAGGTGACACGGCCACCACCAGTCATCGATGTAACGGTGACACAAAAATTGTTTCTGCACCAACAATATGGGGAATGGTGAACTTTTCAAAGAGGAGACACGAGAAAATGACATCTTCGAAGTGTCGCAAGAAACAATCGATGTGTCCGATATGAGTGACGGCGTCAGATGAGTTTGTCAGCTTCATTATGGACTTATAATTTAATGAGCGAAAGTGCCATCTCTTAAAGGTCAACTGGCCAATATGTTGCCAGAAACAGTGCTGACTACTCACGAGGAAAAATTATCGCGAATACTGAGAAAAATATTACTGCAATACCTACACTACATAGTTAGTTATGTCTTAAGTGCAAATAAAAAAAAGAGAACATTAAAAAATAATTCTAAGTCGTTGACTTTGATATGCAGGCAGACCGCCTCGGCTTCTCGATTCGCGTGTGACATAAGGACGGCGACATTACTGCTCTCGGTTTATTCAACTTTATCCTCAAAGTTTAGAATATATTTTCCAAGTTTTGGCATAAAGAAGTTGTTCACCCCAGAATCCCTTTTAGCTTTATTCTTTCAAAACGAACAAAATGAAACCGGTCGAAAGGCAGACATTTTTGAATTTCTTAAAATATCTTCTTTTGAATATCGGTCCTAATTTACTCGTAACTGGCATAATCTTTAAATACTGATATGTAAAACTTGAAAGTGAAAACATAAGTATGTGTGTGGGTGTACTTCTGTAGAGTAGATATTATTACTAGTAGATTAGAAAACTTGGTGCAGTTTGACGTGAAAATATCGTGTTGGAGTTAAATTGGTCGCGAAGACGAACATCACGAATGTGTCTAGTTTCGAAAGTGAAGTGTCAGCGGGACCATTTTGCGGCACTAACTTTTAACGTAATGTATTTGAAGAACTCACCGCACGAGAGGGTTTCCAAGTAAACGTAGCGATAATTGACGTCGTGCCCAATTAAATTGTTCATTTCTATTATTTCTGATGACGTGAACATTTAGGAAGTATTCGAATATGGGAGAGAGTGAAAATAGCTAACTACTTCAGTTCCATTTAACAGATACCTCACATAGTAGAAAATCGTTGAAGCACTTTAGAGAAATTACTGGGAAAATAACGATATAAAATTCAACAATAAAAAAAAATCAGAAAGCTTTTAGCTTTTGCTCTGTTTCAGCACCACCAATCACGAAATTATTCTGTCATTGATTTTCAATATTGCCCGTTTTTCCTTCGAGCAGCATAATTTCCACGTAGTCACGATTCACGCCAAAAATCGCCACAAGCGAATGAATCGCCATAATGATCCTTTAATGACTTCCATTGTCCTGATGGGTCACCGCGGTCATCCTTCCAATGAAGCGAGTCGGAACACCCGACGTCTGACAATCCTAACATCCTCGAAAGGCCGCAGCGCCGCGGGCTGGCGCGCCAGCACTGGGTCAATGGCTCAATTTTATTCAATTGTTCGAAGATTGAGGAGCAATCGATGGTTGAAGGTTGCGGGCGTGCCTGTTGTTGGGCGGACACAGTTTATACCTACAATGCATGTAGTGAAATTGAATGAAGCCACCTGTTTGTTAGATATAAGATGAAAGAGTGATTGAAAACAATCACTTTCAATTAAAATATTTTTTTTCTTAAAGCAAACTTAAAGATTAGAGACAAGTTTTATATTTTTGAAATTATCTCAACAATATATAATTTTTTTTTAATAAATCAAATATGGTGCATATTTGATTTATTAAAAAAAAAATGATGGAAACGCGATCTGGCATCCTCTCACCTACGAGTAGGTTTCTTACGTGTGTGATACCAAATTTTTTTTGTTTCTCATTTTGTGGTACCCTGTACCTTCCGCCGAACGAATATAAGTAATAGGAGATATTTCTATGAATAACTTTTGTTTAAGACGAGCGTGTAATGAAGGATTCTAAAGTAATAGCAGAAATATTTTTGGAAACGATGCCCGACGTATTAGCATAGATTGAATAATTATCAATTTATTAATTACAATAACCACACTTGATATATTGATAATTACCAGATAACTATAATGTGTTCAATGAAAAAGTTGTTTAAGAACATACATTCAATTAATAGATAATCTGCAGGTAAGCGTGTGAACACTTTACAATGTTGACTTTCAAGTGTTAAGTCATTATCTTAATTATTTTGATCCATGAAATATATTTAACGAAAACTTTTTTTATACTTGATTTGATAGATATGTGAGTAGTTAATGGTCCTAGACAACAAGACAACGTGCAATCTCTGTTTCGAATTATCGAATGTCTATGGGCGTCGTTAGGCACCTTATGGGTGGCACGGCGCGACATGCTGCACTCTCGATAAAAAGAAAATCGAAATATAAAAAAAAATTATGAAACATCTGCCGTCTGTACGAAGAACTCTTGAAAATGACGTTTTCACCACCTATCTCCAGATTCACATCTAGTTTCAGTTATATTTTTGTTTGACCATTATTTGTTATATATTCGTCTGATTATACAACATGTGGGTCAAATACACACAATTTGTCCGTTGCAGCATTCATTTGCACGGAAAGAGACACCTGTCGCCAGTCAATTATTGAAGCTTGAAGAAAAATGTTGCGAAAGAGACCACTGAGTTAGCGTTGGATAAATTAGACGATATTGCATGTAGGCCAATTTCGTGCACATCACTTTCGTAAATTGTGAACTACTGCTCGGGTATTGTGTGCAATGTAGATGAGGAATATGTTGCGGTTAGGAACATATCTAACATTCTAAATTGTTATGTAGTTTTAGAATGTGTAAATTCATATCTTTGGGATGCCATGATTGATGCATTCATCGAAGTCTCTCCTGTTGATGTGTGTCAATCCGTCTGCAAGGTTCGAATCCAGATAATGGTAGATAGACAGAAAATGCTTTATTGCTCCAATAAACAAAACAGTAATAAGTACATTAGACAATTTAGGTCAGTTTCCATAAAAAAAAAATGTGCAAAGTTGGAATTATACCTCACAGAGATTTCTTACAGTCAACCTTTGGATGTTTGAGATTATATTAATATAGTGGAATGCAAGTAGGCAGTAGCAAAAGAGTTGAGCGTGAGAATTGAAGATACAATAATAATAAGAATACTTATTAATAATACATATGAGTACAGGCTAGTTAAATAAAAGCCATCCATGTGATAATACATATAACTTACTAAATATATAGAATATAATATACAATATGCATACATACCTACTTGTCCATCCAGGTATGAAACAAAAGTTCTTTGGTTTTTTTAGGTTTTTAATTCACATTGACGGATGATGTCAAAGGTCTTGATAATATTTAACCTGCGATAATATGACTTCTCTTCAGTAGCACTGAGGATAGAAAAATAGCACTAAGATTATATAAATCACAATAACTTGGAATTTTAATTCAGTTATATTAAAGTTCTGATCGATTTGAAAACAATCAAGTATGTGTAATCTTTAAAGTCATCAAGTTGTAATTTTTTAAGTCATTTGGTAATTAAGCGTCGGACAAGGTAAGATTGTACAATCAACAATATACATCAGCACAGCCATTATGCAAAGAGAGGGTCCCCGTGCTTGTCCGCGGCCACCCGACAAACTTGAGCGATACAATCGATTTCACACCAGACCCATTGTGAATTCGTCTCACTCAATTTTCACTCGTAACTCGACAAAGCTCATACTTACTTGATCATACGTGGCCAATTCTATAAAATTGTGTTTACTTGTAACTATTTAAATATGTTTGCTTCTGTAGCTACTGGATAATGTATACCGTTTACGTGCAAATGAATTTACATCAGTGTCTACAACAAAATTACAGTTAGCATTAGCCGGGGGACACCACATTAGATGGCAGTAGATGGATGAGAAGATCACAAAGCCGTGTATGGTGGCGTGTCTTGGGAGAGGGTTATGTCCAGCAGTGGATAAAACGGGCTGATGGTGATTAAGATGATTAAATCATTCGATAGCGTGAAGGCAATCAAAGTACCTAAGTCATTTCTCCATAATTCTTCTATGGGATACTAACACAAAGCCTAAACTAAAACTAAAACTCCTTAATAGGAAAAGCTAGGAATGACAACAATAAAACAGAAGGAATGAACAATGGCGGAAAATGCTGGTATGATTTTATTATGGAGTTGCATGGTATCGACTAATGAGTAATCAATGAAATAACAGTACATAACGATAAGGACCAACTAGCACGTGGCTCGGTTACTACTAAGACCGGTCATACTTACTCTATGTTTAAATCAGTACAGCACCGTATGCCCAATAGTTCCCACGTCCTTAATAGCAGCATACGTTCGCGGATAAGAACAAAAAATATACGCACAGACAGACAAAGACATTGGAAACTAAGGCTAGACTCTAGACGTGGCCTAACATAGACTCTGCACTGACTAGCAAGCGGAGCATTTAGCCATTGTATTATAACTTACTAAAACAGTGCGTACTAGTTTGGCGAACCAAGCCGCATCGAATTGGTGAATCAGTTGGTGCAATATGCTTCATCCAACATTGAGTGTTGGTTGCTCGTACATACATGGACCAACTTTACAGAACCATATCTGCTTTCATCTTCATTGTTTAAAATGTATTAAGTTCTTCCCACAACGAAATTTCCATAGACATTAGATCCAATGTCGAAGCATTATAACCTTGTAACTTCTTATATATTGCTCATTATAATGTCAATTTAGCGCTCAATCGAACAATACCGCAAAGTATACGCAGTGTATTATTATGAGAGTATCGTTGCTTAGAAAGTGACTTATAGACCGCAAGTCAAGTTTCATACGGTTTCTCTTTAATGTGCTTGAGCCGAGCGATTTCGCACTGTTATGATGATAGATCGATACGTAAATCGACGTGTTAAAAGTCTATTTACAAATAATTTTGTGAATTGACTCACTAGAGTTCTGTAATCAAAGGCTTTGTTATCATAACATGAAATTAATATTAACGTTAGAAATTGCCTATTGCTTGACTTTGAATTGATTGAATTGACTTTTGATGATTTCTGGAATGGTCTCGGTTAGGTTAGGTTAGGGTAGGTTATGTTGTGAAATGCCGAAATGAAAGTTTGAAATTGCTGATAATATTCTTTCGTCTTTAGGAATCCCTCAGAAAATAACTCTCCAAGGTTTATCAAAATAGTTTTTGAGAACTCGAATGTAAGTATGGTTTTAATTTCTCTTTCGTAGATTGTACGCGAAGTTAGACTTAACATATCGCACATAATAACTTCTCGCGAAGCTTACTACTGAGCTATTCATCCAGTAAATATGAGCTGATGGTTATTAGATTCTAATGCATGTAATTAACTCTACCACGATACTTATGGATCGGTTTCTATTTCATTTGAAAAGATCTTTTGATCTTCACATTCTGTTTGCTTCATAATAATAAGATTGTCTGAACTCGTTAACATATAATTTCCAATGTCAGAAATGTATTAATTACTTTAATAGCAATTAGTGAATTTTTTTTATTGAAAGCGTGAACTTTTGGCCCCGCCATAAGATGTTTAACGATGCCCATAGATATTTGGTCGCATGCGTGGATTGCGAATATCATCCTGACAGGTGCTTATTCATGCCCCTCTTGAAGGACCCGAGTTGTACTTGGGGAAAAATATATGTATAGCGTTTCAGAGTTTATCGGTTCTATAGAACTAATTAATCACTCCAGTCTTCTTACTATCGATATATTTATTAGATAACATTAATTTATTCTTAATATTTAGTTGTTATCTTTGTTTCTTGCACTAGAATAAACGTCTTGCAGACGCAGTTGACCTTTCAATCTCGATAACACGCAATGAATGAAATTGATTAAAGGAGTCGTCTTGAAACTAGTTACTTAGAAATTAATTCAGTAACAAAGTGGTAGATTTAGCAAACTTAAATTGCAGCAATGATGCAAAAATAGCTTACCTTGTAGAGTTTTTCCTTCTGGTACCAGACATCCTCTTCGTCTTCAACCTGTGCGGAGAATGCTTGTGTGAGGTCGTCCCGCGACCGGGAGAGGATCCGTCGTCGGGACACCATCTCGCTGCTGCTCGATGACAGCTCAAATGGACCCAAACTGTAACAATACAAAGATTTACTTAACAAAACTGTTAATTGAATGTAAGAAGTGAATTTACACGGGCATAGGAATGTCTTAGAAGAGATGAAGAAAGAAAGAAAGAAAGAAGTTGTATTTTTTTTTTTATGGAAACTGATACGGTTGGCTAAATCACCTACAACGTCCGTGATGTCAGCCCATAACACCGGGTGAACTAGGTGCCATGTCAGTGCTTCCCCCTTGATCGTGCCGGCTACAATGAACTGGTCGGAAAACACAAACTATTTACATAGCCGTTTTGACCGACGTTTCATTCAGTGCGGTGGTACAAACCCGGGCGGGTTAAACCCTACCACCAAGTAATATTAGGAGGGAAGGGACCTACAGTTTTACGAGGAATCCGAACCTCGGTCAACCTCCAACGGTCAGCGGTCACCCATCCAAATACTGACCGCACCAAGCGTTGCTTAACATTCAATAGCGACAGTTGACTGTCTGCACCACTGAGCTATCGAGGCTGACAAAATTTGTCCCATTCATACTGCGACGGTATTAAGTACTTTACTGCGGGATCCAGACCGGGTGTTGGTTGGTAACCTAGCTAAACATTGAGAGCGCGACTAGTAAATTGAAGGGGTTGCTCAATTTAGTTAAGAACAGGGAGTGTATGGGACGGAATCTAAGTTAGATCTAAGTTAACTAATTAATTATAAGCCAGTCTAACCTAACCCCAGAATAAAATTTTACCATGAAGACTTGGGGTTTTATTTACGTATACAATAATATCTGAATGTCAAATGTCATTTTATAATTCGTTTACAGGCGTGTCTAAGTGGACACTTTAGTTTAGAATGAAATTTTAAATCTTGCAGAGCAGGATGGTCCAAAGATCTTTCACGTATAAAATCCATACACACCAATGTGGTAAATAAAATTCAATATGACTACATTAGTGACGATGTTAGAAACATGAAGAAATTATGGATAACGTTGATTTGTAGAGGTTCATTTGACTAATTTATTTTATTTATTCATTGCTGCGCATTTTCGCTAGACTTCTTTTTGATGGGTAGTTTCAGCATTGTACGTGTTACGATTCGCTAGACTTATGGAATGTTATAATAGTAGTATAGTCAGTAAGTTTTGTATCCTTGCAATGTATATTTTAATTCGAACTGACTATCACCGGTGTAGATCAACGACACAGACGGAATGCCGGCTAGTACGCGTGCGTGCTCGGAATCCAACGACCGCTCTGTCGAGTTTCTACTCACTCCATTCTTCACTGTTGAAACTAATGCGACAAGCTGACAGCATGTACCGGTCTCCGACAACGTTACCAGTTCATCTGCTCTGAGAATTGTCAATCAATACATTTTGAAATTTTGAAATAACATAATTTTCAAATACCAAATAAATCTTCAAGAACAACCATTTGAGTATAGTCAATGGAAGAATTAAGAAAGATCACTGCGTTATCATTTGCCTCGTCATTGAAACAGTTTTCTCTATTCAATTCTGTAATGTCATCGGCTTGATATATTGTGAAAACTTCAATTATGACATTTAAGTGAGTGCCCACATCATCACCATCGCACACTATAGTTTATAGATTTTGTTTAATATGTACATTCATTATGACGTCATGCACTTTAAATGTTAATCATAGGTATTTGGCTTTGTGATCATGAATTTAAACCATGAATTAATTTTATAAGATATTTCTAAAAACCCTTGAAATACTTCATGCTCCTTATATCTCTGATTCGGTTCAAACCTTAGCTTTCAGTGTCTGATTTGTTCGTGTCCGTATTAGATATTTTCACAGCCTTCAACAAACAGTCCATCTTGTATTTTTTTAACTGTCATAACCTCTTCAAATAGCCCTTTCTACCACAGCTAAGAAGTAGCATCGTCTTCTCCGCAGTAGTCTTTGCTAGCTCAGAGGCAGAAATGAATGGGAGGAACTGTCGAAGGACCTCGTTAGACACGGCTCGACGACCACCAATGTCGGTTCCAATGCCGCAGACTGTAGGCGTGATAGATGTTCGGCCATTGTTCTGTTTTGGCGAAGATAGCAAACAATACAAGTGGGCGATGAGAATCGGAAGGAAGCGGGAACGAACGTTTTGTTTGCCGTTTGACGTTTCTTGACTGCAGTGACTGGGCGGAATTTATATTTGTATTCAAGTATAGATTTGAAGGCACACGGGTTTATAAGATTGTTAAGAATTGAATGTATCTATTGGAGTTATCAGTGACGTAGGTGTCTTCTCGTGTCTTTTCGAACAATATTTTCTGTGTTTGGAATTTAGGAGCGGCGCGGCGGGGCGGCATAAATATGTTCATACTAATTGCTTGCCGCTGCCGCGTAGTGCGGTTTACTTCATATACTTTCCAACAATTTAGTACAAATAGTATTGACGCGTGCTGTGCGGTGCCGCGAGAGTGCGGCATAACCTTTAGAAGAAAATATATTGCTATCCATGACCTTAATATTAACCATCTGGCTAAAAACATTGTCGAATTTAATTTTCACATTGTTTAAGTAGGTACAAAAAATCTCACTAATATAAAGGACACATAATATTTTATCTCCACACAAAGGTGTTCGTCTTGAAACAACTGCACGCTCTGTAGAACCCTATTCCCTACAACAAGTTTAATTAACCGGTGTGCATGTACTGGTGTGAGGGCTCGTGACGTCACGCGCAGCTAACCAGCTCCGTCCGACGTCGAGCGGCGCGGGCGCAGCCGAGACGAGAGTAACAGTAACCTATATTATGCGGCCCTATAGCTGGCGGCCATGGCGGCATCGACTCGATTTTGGATGGGAATCTCCACTTCATATTGTGTTGTTGTATTTATTTATATATTTTAAATGCATTTTCTGGGTAGTATAATTAAAATAAAATACTTTGAACCATTTTAGGCCCATATGGACCAAAAACTACATTAATTAATGTTAAAATGATTAATACTCAATGTAATGTAACATTAAAGTCACATAATGTAAAATAGTAGAAAAAAAAACCATTATTCTACACTACACTAACTACATAGTTTCTCATAGTCGCGTCTCTGTCGCACCGTTAGGATGTGAAATTGTCTACCGGCGAGTGTTTTCCGTTCCTTCAACCTGGGATTCTTCAAAGGTCGTATCAACAGCTTGGACAGCCCTACAAATAGTCCGCAAGTCATGGTGTGTACCTCGCTGAGCGTGGTTTTGCAAGGGAAGGTGAAATCAGCTATGTCGAGCACATTTGGTCCCTCGACACAGCTAATAATTGGTTTCATTAAAAAAATGAGTGGCCTCAGGGCCCACCCGACAGAAGCGAAGCTTCTACGCAAAAAAATTAAAAAGAATGGAAATGAAAAAAAATACCTAACCAACTCGGGATTCGAACTCGTGTCTTGCTTGACACAGCGCGTGACATTTGTTCTGTGCAGAAGACGACTTCTAAACTATAAGGGCTACCTACTACTAAACGGCTGAACGAATTACGGCTTATCTATCTGACAGTGAAAACGGAGTGTGGGAAGACCGCCCGCCAGGTGGGACGACGACGTCATCAAGTACGTCTGCGGAAAGCAGTGGTTCCGTATCGCTGAAGGCCGAGAGGACTGGAGGAAAATTGGAGAGGCGTATGTCCAGCAGTGGACGCTTACACGCTGACTGACTGACTGACTATCTGGCAGTACCAGTTTTTTTCTCATTTTACTTACAAAATTACTACTATTCACATTAGTATATCTGCTTCAGTCCTGCCTTTTTCGATATTCGCGAAGTCGAAATTCCACTCGTCAGACTTGAGCCGGTCGGGACAAGCTGAGTGGAGCTTCGTCCGAAGCGCTAGAGATGAGCCCGTTAGCGTTCCCTGCGAGTAGTTTCGCTCGGAAATTATTTATTATACGGCGTATGTTTTTATAGTTCAACGTTAGCATCCTGCTCGACTAGAGAGGGGAAGGACCTCGTCCATTCATGCCGGGCTAACGGCGGTTTATTGACTGAATGGGAAACGTAAGGAAAGTTGCATCAAGTGTTTTGTTTTCTTTTTTGCTGGCTGTGCGGAGCGACACGAACTATGTTTTAGGATTATACGATTGATGATGTTTGTTCAACAGTACTACTGATTAATGTACATAATATGTAAGTCTATTATATACATATACTAGCTGTGCCCGCGGCTCCGCCCGCTCTCATATTTCACTTCACTGCTAACCTCATAAGCCATTTAGCGTGATAGTAAGTAGCCTTAGTTGATGGGAAGAATCAAACTATCCGTAGAATTTTATTTTATTAAAATCGGTTCAGTGGTTCTCGAGTTATAAGCGGACAGACAGACATACATACAGAAAGCAGACGTTGGATTTTATTAAAGCTAAGGAAGGATAACGAAGGAAAGGATAAGGATAAGGAAGGAAGGATAAGGATATGCGTTTAAAGTGTTTATGTAGTATTCGTTTGTAGTTTATCATAATGCTTTACAGGTTAATACATTGCCTGTTACTAAACTATTCTTAATCGCCTGCATATACTTCTCCCACATCCCAAAGGATAGTTAGAATAGAATGCCTCGCGGCATTAAGCTCACCTAGTGTGCCTAATTTGTATAAATTGGTGTTCAATAAAGAATATATACGGACATAAATACATGTTTGGGATCGTGGAACCTCTTGACTGCATGAAGATGCCTATAGTAGTCGATCGGATTTTGTTATTAATATGCCGTTCACCTAAGGAAGCAAAGTAGATAATGTGGCAATGTATACGTAGATAGTATACTACTTTGATACTACTCTGACATTTTACATTTAGTTACCAGAGACAAACAGAACCAGGGGCGCCGACTTTTAGAAATCCTCGTGGGTGCTCATGCAATTTTTTTTTATTGAGCAATCATCATCATCATCATCAACGTGTTGCCATCCACTGGTGGACATATGCTTCTCCAATTTTTCACTAATTCTCCCGGCACCCGGCAGCATAGATTCGCAAAACGTTCGCACAATATTTTGCATTTGCCGCATTTCGCACATTCGCACGATGTACCTACGCATGTAGTGTCCCATAATCTATTGCATGGTATAGAATAATATAGGAGTACTATAACGTTCGCTATTCGTCGCGCCACTAGTGCGAATGTGTAAGTGTGGCCGCTCAAAGGCTTGTAAGTAAATAAGGCACTTTTATCGTAGCACAAATCCTATTACTGATCAGTTTTTATATCTATCGTCGTGGGTGCTCCGCACCCACTACTCACCCCTCGTGGGTGCTGGAGCCCCCGAGCACCCACGTAGTCGGCGCCTATGAACAGAACAGACTTCGTAAATTTCGGTTCACAATCTTTAAGTAACGTGACTTTGATACAAGTATAGCTCAATTATGATTTCTCATTAAGTGTCTTGTCAAATGTTGCTCAACGTAAGTATAGTGACAATTTAGAAACAAGTCGGCATGTTCAGTTCTGTCGTGACTCGAACTCGAGCCGAGCGGGCTCTAGAACTTAATTAGTGACTACATTAACTTAACTACGTACGTTTAGGTTTGACAATAATGAAGTTAGGAGTCACGTCCGTGTTTTTTTTATATTTATGTCATAGGCAATTTTCTGTTTGATATTGTGTTATAATTTCAAATTGTAAGCCAGTTTAAAAAAAATATTCTTTACATTACATACGAACCTTTGGGATGTGGGAGAGTTGTATGGGGGCGGACAATGCAAGCATAGAAACGATAGTTTGATAGATAGATAGTAACTGTAATAATTTTTTATTTAGATTTTATATTAATTTTGTGTATTTTTATTACTTTTTGTAAAATGTATGTAAAATTAATATAATATATTTTAAAAACGTGAAATAAAGAATATCAATGCATACATATAAATACCTACATTTCATTAATTTTAATTCTATCTTTAGTATATGAATTATAAAATTCAAAATAAAAAAATAATACTAAGAATCATACTAAACTCGAGTGCTAAACTAGCTTCTCTAGCTTAATAAAATTAAAACGTAAGTAATTGGGCGTCTACACCTATCTAGATAAACTGGAAAAAAGACATTATCTAAAGACAAAATTTCATCCAAATCGTTAGAGCCGTTTCCGAGAAACCAATTATATACATACAAGTTTAACTCTCTTGAAGTAATAGGATAAGTACTACTTTTAATATAATTAATACAATTAACGAAATACTTTTTGTTTTTTTCTTACATTTACTTCGACTTAAGACCGAAGGGGGGCACTTCTCACCATTTCTGGTACACAAATGAAACTACATAAATATCATCTCTCCGGCCCACACGCCCCCCCTCTCGCGGTCTTCCCCTTCCCCCGAGCCCCCTCCACACCGCCGCGGCGGGCGGGAGATGCTGCGAGAGACGTGAGCGGCGATTGCGCAACGCATCCTCTGCAGCAGGCAGCGATGCAACTCTCCATCTTTGCATGCATCAGTCATTGCAGGTAACGGGCAGACACGAACCTACACTAATTTATTTTAGAAACGTGTGCTATACGAGCATCTTCATTAAAGCTAGAAATTACAAGTTAAATTACAAATTTAAAAAATCCCCCTCTATGGAGATGGGTTACTATTCTTATTGTACTACTAGGTTTTGTCCGCGGCTTCGCTCGGGTAAATTTCGTATTTAAAAAGAAGAAAGTAAGCCCGCTACCTCACCTTTATTTCGGCGCGCGGAACATTTCGGTTTGTATGAGAGCCACATCTTAGTGTAACCGGAACTGAATTTTATTTAGTCTATCCTGTGTCCCATATAGTAAATGTGCTTGTACAAAGTTTCATCGAATTGAGATGATCGGTTTAAGAGTTACTGCGAAACATACATACATACAGAAAATATTTCTAAAAATCGTAAATTTAGTTTTGGTATCATACATAGAGTCTACAGACGCAGTATCTCATAAAACAAACTTACTCCATGACCATCCCTTACAGATTAATTATTAGTATTGATTGATTGATGATTGATGTCAAAATGTTCTTACCGTGCACTTGTACATCTGCATGCTATACAGATGCTGAACTGAACCTTACCTGGCTACTCAGAACTGTACCCTTATCACGAGATTTAACCTACACCGCGTACCACGCTACGCCGTGTTCTCCGCATCATTTTGTATGGAAAAACGAAGTTCGCAAATCTATCACTAGAGGCGCTGCTCCGTTTCTCCATACAAAATGATGCGGAGAACACGGCGCGTAGCGTAGTACGCAGTATAGGTTAAATCTCGTGATTAGGGTACTGTATGGAAAACACGAACTACTTACGTTGACACTTCGACCGACTACAAGTTAAAGAAACGACCTACAGTTTCACGTGCAATTCGAACCACGGCCAGCCTGGAACTACCCAATCTAATGCAATCACCTAACTAAGTTCTGACCGCACCCGTATCCTTAACTTCACGATCGGACGTCGATGCACAGCACCACCGAGCTACTGAGGCTGACAAAATCTCGATCTAATAGCAGAGATTACTTAATTCTATAGGTTTACTTGTACACTTCATGTACATGCACTTGATCTTATGGTCACTCTCACTACAGAGCTTCGATGTTTAGGGCCGAACGTGTGGCCCCTCATCAGGATTATCGCGCGAACAGTTCGGTCCTAATGATTAGGCCATACGTTTCCGCTGAAACGATCTAAAAACTATTTTGTCACTACTTAATTATTGCAGGATAAATTAATATTACGCAGTATTCCAGCGTCGTATTCACAAGCTGGATAGCACTTCTATAGTCCCTAAATCTGCTGATATGCGTGTCTTACTGCGTGTTAGTTTCGCGAGGTTTTTTTATTAAGGAAGCTGACACGTTTGGCTACCTCACCTACCTACGACATCCGTGATGTCAGCCCATAACACCGGGTGAACTAGGTGCCATATCAGTGCTTCCCTTTATTTCTTGTCGGCTACACTGAACTGGACGGAAAACGAACTATTTACATAGCCGTTTTGACCGACGTTTCGCTGAATGCGGTGGTATCAACCCGGCCGGGATAAAATCTACCTCCTAGTAAGCTGAGGTGAATTTGGCTATTTCGGGTACTTCTGTTCCTTCGGCACAGTCACCCATACTGGTTTTCATAAAGAAAATTGTGCACACATTTGGGTGTAATTGGCCACTGGTTAAATTGTATCTTTTTCCTTATCGAACCACTGACCATGTGCTAGACTGATAGTAAGAAAGAATCATACCTAAGCTAGTACAAAATGTTGCGCATATCGATATAGTCAGGCGCAGTACAGTTGCGCACTATTATGTTTGTCCTAGTATGGTCACAATGTCCGGTTGCATGCGCTGACTTAATTGAATTGACATATGTCATAATAATGATATGTAATGCCATTAGTTATGGGAAAATGTCGAAACAGTCATCTTGGGAGCTGTATTGCAGTCTGACTGTAATTGCGGTATCTATGTTGTTAATGATTTCTATAACTTAAAAAGTTTTTTTATTGTTGATCATATTGATATTTTATGTAGTTGGGCAAGTCTCCAATTAATTAAAGATTAATGTCCAATACGCCTGACCAATATTCTGTTTTAAAAATATGTTGGAACAAACCAGAAAATATTAATTAAGAGAAACTTACATTGAGTTGTTTTTTTTTTCGACCGCCAAGAAATCTAATTTCAAATTGTAATATATAGATAGACCGTAGATAACTACCGTCTATGACAATATACTCAGCAATTTACACATTAAAGTAGAATGTAAAATAATTGATACAGCGGAAAATATAAAACATGTAATAAGGGTTTTCAAGAAGACAGAAATAGCAAGGTAGGTTACGTTTACAAATCACGTACACTTAGTGGATGTGGAATTACAAACTGCGGGCTATCCGCACAATGTGTGTCAAGATTCAAACACGATATAACGTCAATAGCACAGATTCAAGGCGCATGAAAACAATGGATGATACCTACCAACACTCACATAAGCAGACGAACAAACCGGTGGAAGCGTCGGCAACGTTTAATGACAGAAGTCAGTTTAGCCTTGGGAAACATTTGGTGCAGAACATTTTCTAAACTAAGAAAAAATATAGTATAATGTGTAATTGATTAGGACGAAAGCGTTTATTAGTTGTGTTGTAAGCAGTAAGTATTCCAAAGAGAAGACAATTTGCTAAAGACTGACGGTTCTGTAGGTGTAACGACCTTTGATGTTAAAGTTACTGAGGCCATTATAACTTTATAAAGACAACACAAGAATACAGAATTCAATAATAAAACGTAGCAGCACCCACGCCACGTGCAAGACCAATAATAAACAAAGAAGCCAAATGTTTATGTGACTCAAACGCGATTACAAAAAGCAAACCATTTAAGAAGTTGCGAGATCAAATTGAAACCGTTGGTTATATTTCAAATGAGTGGAATACCGTGTCTCAAAACCGTTTTCTCACCAATGCAACAACAATCGCGTATGATTTCACAAAATATGTTCTAAGGTTAAATTATTCCCAGTCGCGAGAGGCGCTTAGTTTAAAAGTCAAATGTCTCTTTTCAACTGCATAATGGATATCCACCTAATTACACATTTCTATTCTAGTCGAAATTCTTTTCAGGGCGACTGTGTTTCTCTTTGAAAGCGCGTCCTATTGGTCAATTGGACATGTTTCATTTTTCTCTCGGCGTGTTTTGTTACGGCCAACATATTTGGCCCCGGGCACGCTCTGTTGCAAGCGACGCATTCTCAAAATCTACAGAAACAGCGAGACATCAAAAGTAAAGAGACAAGTGAGTTTTGAGCCAGCGAAGATGTTTTTAAGATTTAAATATAAACTTAGCGACAAGAGAACTTTAGCTATTGGGTTCAGGGTCAAAGTAATAAATTCGTCAAATGTCAGAGATGCTTAATGAAGCAATAACGGTCAACTATGTTATTAACGATCTCACCTTGTTAAAAACAAAATGGTACTTTCGGGCAGCTCAATTTTGTGTGTCAAATGGATCATTATGAAGTTGTCAAATTAAATTTGTTTTCGAATTATTTATGTACATACCTACATGCTTTAAATATTTTAGGATTATATAATAAGCGTTATTAAATAGGGGAATTTAATACCAATATAATGAAAAGTCGTTGACATTCCTTTCGGGGGGACTTTCATTGGATTTAGGATGTTTGAAGTTTGGAAATAACTTTTAATTACCTTCAGAGTGACATCGCGAGAGTTCATCGGCTCGTGTTGTCGAGTTATAAGTATCCCCATCTGAGGAGCTTTTTAGACGGGCTCAATACGCTCGACTGGTCGTCGTAATACCGCCACCACATGAGTAAGCGTCGAAATGAGCTCGCCACCTGAAGGCGGTTGCCGACACCCACAGCCGCCTCGTGACATTCACCGGACCATTTATGGGGTTCTACTCTGCTGCTTGTTATTTTGCTTTGCCGCCAGTTACACAAGGTAATATTCCGCCTGTAATAACAGCCTTCGCCTCACTGCTGAACTATAGAAACTTTGCGACTTTGCCGGCAATGTTTTAAAATTTTTCGCTTTCTAGATTTCCATCGTTTTCACCGTTTGAAAATACATGATTCGAACGATGTCATGGATGAATGAAATTAATTGGTTTACCTAAATATGAATTAAATGTTATATGAAAATTGTCATTCTTCGTTCAGACATCAAATAATTTTACGAAATAAAAATTTGTAAAACTGTCACAATTGGATTTCGTTCTCAATGTTGTGTACAAAGAGTTTGTATTACGTCGCTGCGCTTCAGCGACGTAATACAAACTCTTTGGTTGTGTACAATTTCTCGGTTACATTAAAAAAAATCAAGATTATTTATTTAAAAGAAAGTCATCAACTTGTTGTTTGCGAAGTGTAACAGTGTCGACACCTCGGGCACCGAATATATATTCCTCGGGCGAGAGGAGCCCGGAGCCGCCCACGAGAACAATTCTATAGTGACAAGTGTTTTGCATAATCTATTCAGCGGCATACTAGTATATATAATTATTATTTGATTATTGTAACCTTTTAAATATTTATTAACGCTACAACTTCTTGATTCTGATTTGATTCGCATTTAATATTCTTCTTATTTATTTTTTTTCTTCTTTTCTTCTTTTTCTTAATATTTATTTTTATAAGTGTACAATTTATTTAAATCTGATACTCTTAATTTGACTCGAAGAGTGTTATTTGTGCAAAAGTTTGCGGTCGACCGCCGTTCGTGATGTTAAGCACACCTGGGCGAGGTCAGGACTTGGTTGGGTGACCGTTCGACCGTTAAGGCTGACCGTAGTTCGGATTCCACGCGCGGTCAGGACTTGGTTGGGTGACCGTTCGACCGTTAAGGCTGACCGTGGTTCGGATTTCACGTAAAACTCTATGTCCCTTTAGACCAGGGGTCGGCAACGTTTTACTATAGGAGGGCCATAATTGTTACCAGAGTATCAGTGCGGGCCGCATCTCATCTTCATAAGTACATACAATTTTAAAATAAAATAAAAACTATTTAAAAAAATATAATAACCGCCTTCAAAAATGTATGAAATAAAAAAAAATCGAACCCTAGAGTTGAAGGCGGTGCTAAAGAAGGCTACACAAATCACAAAGGATATCATCCACTCATGTTTTTTTTTCATGCATCATTTTTGCTTGCTTTAGCACCGCCTTCAACTCTAGGGTTCGATTTTTTTTTATTTAATAAATTTGTCAAGGCGGTTTTTATATTTTTTTAAATAGTTTTTTATTTCACAGTTTTTTTTAGTAATTTTAACTATTAATGTACTCGGCGGAATCGCTCGGCCTGCGGCCTCGCGATCCCGCCTCGCTTTCCAATCCGATTTTGGCCAAATTGAAATGGGACCACACGGGAAGCACCACCTTTCAAATAAAAAAAGAATCATCAAAATCGGTTCACCCAGTCGAAAGTTCTGAGGTAACAAACATAAAAAAAAAATTAAATAAAGTCGAATTGAGAACCTCCTCCATTTTTTTAAGTCGGTTAATAAAACGCATTGGTGCATTTTTAATCATATTTATTTGAGTTCAAATTATATATTTCAATGAAATATTACTATAAAAAACTGTCAAAATCTTAATACCTATGCGATTTTTGCGGCTGCATTTCACTTGCAAGTTTTGGAATATCTGCTTGCATCTTAAACGTAGAAACGCGCAGTATCGCATCTAAAATGCTTATTTTTTGTAAGCCAACGCGTTCGTGAATGTCACAGATTTCATTTTAGAGGCGAAATAAAAAATATTTTTTTTATGGAAACTGACACGGTTGGCTACTTCACCTACAACGTCCGTGATGTCAGCCCATAACATCGGGTGAACTAGGTGCCATGTCAGTGCTTCCCCCTTTGATCGTGCCGGCTACACTGAACTGGTCGGAAAACACAAACTATTTACATAGCCGTTTCGACCGACGTTTCATTCAGTGCGGTGGTATTAACCCGGGCGGGTTAAACCCTACCACCAAGTAAGATTAGGAGGGAAGGGACCTACAGTTTTACGAGGAATCCGAACCTCGGTCAGCCTCCAACGGTCAGCGGTCACCCATCCAAGTACTGACCGCACCCAGCGTTGTTTAACATTCAATAGCGACAGTTGACTGTCTGCACCACTGAGCTATCGAGGCTGACTGAATATTTTTAATCTTAATTTAAGTTTAGGGCTTTAGCCGTATTCGGATATGTTAATTCCGAGTTTTTCCCAGTGGTCAGACTGATGGTCAGACTGGTCTGGCCAACGGATTTTTTTTCCCCGTTGGTTAGATTCGCGGGCCGCAAGGAGGACGTTCGCGGGCCGCATGCGGCCCGCGGGCCGCGGGTTGCCGACCGCTGCTTTAGACGGTCCTTACCACCGGTCCTTACCTTCCCCACCATAGTAATTGGTAGGGTTTAACTCGCCCGGGTTGATACCACCGCACTTATGAAAGGTCAATCTAAGCGAACTATGTAAATAGTTCGTGTTTTCAGTCCAGTTCCGTGCAGCTGCCGACCAAAGGGAAGCACTGACATGGCATCCGTGTTAGCGTACTCTTCTATTTCCTTTTATTTTTTATATACTTACAGTTTTTCTTTCAATTGCGTGCAAGTAAGAAGTTTATATTCTATTCAATCTCAAATAATGCCATACATACATAGACATGTTCTACCTAACGCCATATTGTCGTAATATGCACAAAGTTGCAGACGTTTTATTCAAGGTTTCTACAAAGTGCCCACAAGTCTACTGGCCGGCTAGACGCTGATGCTATCTCAGCTGTATCTGAGCGACGTGCGTGTCTGACGTGCTTTACACATTCACCGTTCATCCTGCACGGACTGTGTCCTGCAAACTGTACTACTGAGCCGTTTATCTCTACTCGGCGACTTAAAATACGGCATAACGGTATTTGACGACAAAGAGATCGCGGAGTTACCGTCTCCTTATCGGGGATCGGGTCAGATTTCGTGAATTTTGCATGTCTCATCCACGTTGTAGAGAAATCACGTAGACACGTAGACTAAGGCATTCGCGTCACGCATGAGAACAATTATTTAGATTTTCGCATAAAAAAATAAAAAAATAGACTTTGCCGGCTAGTGCGTTCGTCGTCTGCATGCTAGAAGTTTGTGTGTTTGAATTTAGATATACATTTTGGGTCTGGTTCTCTTTTTAGGTTTCCGTATCCCGTACGGAAGCCTATTACTAAGCCTCCGCCGTCTGTCCGAGGGCTGTATCTCTTGAACCGTAATAGGTAGCCCGTTGAAATTTTCACAGAATATGTGTTACTATGGTGGATATAACAACAGACAATAAAAAAAAGAAAATGTTAAAAATTAAGGGGGCTCCCATACAACAAACGTGCGAAAAATCAATTAGTCACGCTACTGAATAATAGATGGCGCCACAGGCTTTTATACATTGCATTGTTGAAAGACAAAAGATAGGCGGATATTATTGATAGCCGATAGATACGGAAACCTCCGTGCGCGAGTAAAACTCGCACTTGTTTATTTCACATTTAAATGCCTGGTTTTATTTTTCTTAATAAACGCTGTTATTTATTTTACTTCGTTTTTATTACACGAAATGAATGCATTCAGCTTGTCGTTTGCATTGGTGACAACGATTACCGTTAATAACATTCCAAATTTAAATTCTAATTTGACTTCAAGTAGTCATTACAGCAATGTGTTCTTGCTCTCCTGCGAGCCGAGTAGGTACCTACGTTTGTGCCCACCTACGTCTCCGCATTGGGTGAGTCATCGTCATACTTTTTTCGCCCATTTCCCACCATTTTGGTCCTTTGAGCGGATATTTCCGTGTTCCTAACCAATTTCTATCGTTTTTTACTGAATCAATTTATAAAATCAACTTCTAGGGCAATTCTGACCCCATGTTGTTCATTTAATTTCACATACGGATGCAATGGAAGCTTCGCAGATGACATAAGATCGATCACCCTGATTGTTCGCAAAAAGGAGAAGAAAGAGTTTAACGTCAGCTTTCTCCTGTGAAATGGTAAAGTTGGCGACAAGTACGTATCATGCTTTCATCAGAAGCAGACCAGGGCTTGAATAATGTCAAATACTTCGTTGGTATGCATAATCCCCGCAGGCCACTTTGTCCATTTTTCTGCAACAACATTTCGTTCATGCAGATATGTTCGCAATCGCAATAAATCAAAGCGCGCATCTGACTTTCCCACCAAATCACCCAGTGAGAACACAATAACCACAGCCACGTAGGTAGCATTCGAATAACGAATGTTAATGACATAAACGACATTTTCTCATACCGAGCACCACAATAGGAACCTTTCGAATCGCGTATTTTGCGCGGCGCGCGGAAATTCATAAGACTTTCACCGGATTTAATTACAATATATTATAACGTGCGATTAGGTCGAGCGATTTGCGATTTGTCGGATCAATCGTCAGACTAGTTTAGCGATTAGGCGATTAGTCGGTAGAATGAGATGTGAGGCGTGTTCTGCGATACGTGCCAGTACTCACACAATGGTTGTAATTATCGCCCAGTTTGTTCAAGATGATCACAAGCGAGTGTGTAATTTGTTCTTGCGTAATGTGTTGATTTCTCTTGCATTGCTGCTGAATTATTTATATTCTTATTTTGATCCCCTCAAGCGTTTGAAGGTGTCTGCTGGACTATATAATCGATCAGGTTATTTGGCATCAGTGTTCGATTACTATTTATTAAAATCGTGTTTGCGTCGTCTGCGACCGATCGCAACGCAACTGTCGCAATGGAAAAGTGCGAATCGAGCGTGTTTGCGCCGACTGCGACCGATCGCAACCCGACTGTCGTAATGGGAAAGTGCGATTCAATAACGTATTTGGATGGAAATAAATCATTGTGTCTCTTATTCAGAGTTCGCATCGGATTTATATGGCGATGCGGAGTTTCTGCTGATCCCATTCAACTGACTGTACTGCAAATGGTCATGTAGAGCTAATTGAACGATAAAAAGTTACGAAACGATGCGCACGTAAGGTCTCTCAACACTTAACACCTCTCCTACGAAATGTCGTTTGAATGAGTCGAGGCCGGTCGTGTAAGGATTTCGGAATCGTGCGAAAGATTTTTCGTTTTGATAATCAGGAATATCGATGCGTAAGATCCACGTAAGGGCAGATAAGGCCATTCTACTTCTGTTAGTACCTACGTACGACTGTTTTCTTTCATACAAACTATTACAACGGTTCCGTAGAAGTTCCGTCTTCACCTTTTTGAGATACGGAACCCAAAAAAAAACCCCAAGACGAGAACGCACACTGTTCTCAGTTCGTCCTGAACTTTAATAAATTTTTTTTATTTTTTTTTAATGGAAACTGACACGTTTGGCTACATCACCTACAACATCCGTGATGTCAGCCCATAATACCGGTTGAACTAGGTGCCACGTCAGTGCTTCCCTTCATATTATGTCGGCTACACCACGAATTATTTACATAGCCGTTTCGACCGACGACGACGCGACGTTTCGTTCAGTGCGGTAACCCGGCCGGAATAAACCCTACTACCTAGTAAGGTAAGAAGGGAAGGGACCTCTTCACTAGGTGGTAGGGTTTATCTCGCCCGGGTTGGTACTACCGCACTGAATGATAGGCAGTTGAAACAGCTATGTAAATAGTTTGTGTTTTCCTTCCAGTTCAGTGTAGCCGACATGAAATGAAGGGAAGCATTGACATGGCACCTAGTTCACCCGTGCGCTATGGGCTGACATCACGGATGTTGTAGGTGATGTAGCCAACCGTGCCAGCTTCCATAAAAAAATCTACAGTTTTAGGTGGAATCCGAACCACCGTCAGCCTCCAACGGTCGAGCGGACCCATCCAAGTACTGACCGCGGCCAGGGTTGCTTAATAACAGTAGACCGACCGCACCACTGAGCTACCGAGGCTCACTCAATTCACCTCACTCACCTCATATGTCAAACACGTGTGTAACCTAGACGAGTGCCCCCTAATCGTTGCAAGGGCCATTTACATAAGTGTATGTACGCCAACAAGTGTGCCGTCGTGTGTCGTGTAACCTGGCGTGACGACACACGCCAACGGTAGCTGGCCAGTCATCGGCCACGTTTGGTGGTCGGCCCGACAGCACCGTTAGTTATTTGTTGTCGTGAGTTGAATACGATATTGTGGTCGCGGACCGATTCGATAACACAAGACGGCTTTAGGCGAGCGCTTGCGGAGCCAAAAATGTCGTTAACTAGACACTGCCCTTTCAACTTCTAGCATAACTAGCTTCTTGTAGAAGAAAACTCGCCTGGAACTTAATAAGAAGGCATAGAGCTTGATTTGAAGAATAGGCATTTTGATAGAGCACGTTTGGTCCATTATTAAACTGTAATGACAACAAATCCGAGATACATTGTTCTCACTTGTATTGTATAGTTACTATATATAGCAGTGCCACGCGCTGCGTCTAGACCTCAGAGTGTCTAGAGTCTAGACATTGTTCACCTGATATGCATTTAAATTGTATGGATGAATATTCAAACATGAGAAATAAACCTGGGTACCGTGTGGGGTTGATACTTAAAATTAAAAGCCACCCTGCATTTCTCCCCGTGCATGTCGTAAAAAACGACCAAGGGATAACGACAGGATGTCATGCATAAGGGCGATAGGCTAGCCACCTCTCACCTTGGCACGGTACTTCCACCGAGTCACGCAGCAGGTGGGTCTTCGTGCCTTGCTTGATAGATCTTCTGGCGAAATAAATAACTGAATCTGAATCTGAATTTGAATCTTGTCCTAATACTTTGCTCAAGGTGATGGACGGTGTTGTGCTGTAATTTACTAGAGTACTTGCAGCACAACACCGACTACTCTGCTTAACCCGGTTCTCGAAATATAGCGTGTGGTACTAAGCTAAGCTACGCTAATCGGTTTGTTTGTCTCTAACTAAAGTTTAGTAATCAACATCATACCATTTTTCTCAGTGATATACCTACGTATGAGAAATGAATACATTTGAATTTGAAAATGAATAGGTACCTTAAATGTATGTTCTCAATTCCCAAGTTATGTCTTTATTATTTGGGAACATGGTTTCATTCGAATGTAAATTTCCTATTCATAATACAATATGATTATCTAAGTGAAAGACATATGGGAATAGTACCAAAGTATTTCAGGGCACATTTAGGCACGATGTCAATGTGTGTGAGTCATACTGATTACGTACTAATTGGGCTGTGGGAACTTCGTTAAGTATTCCTTGTAAGTTTGTATTAATAGTTTAGTTAAAACGGGATTAAATACGTGTATGAATTCTAAATTACTTAGGTACAGTTAGCTCTTAAAATTACCCTAGTATTATTATTATTATTATCTTATTCCTTTATTAACACATATATTTACAATAATTTTACATATAATAAACTATACCTAAAATATACAAAAATTATATATAAAATTATTATAAAATAAATGGAGTTTCCACCACCGGCGGCGGGGCGAGCCCAAGCCACCGATGGTCGGGTCCCAAAGAGAGGAACCTCCGGACGATGCGTGCAGTGTCAAGCAGGGCTGCCTTCTGTATCTGGCCCTTGACCCAACCACTCAGCGAGAGCCTCTCAAGGTGGTCGTCGAGGCTCTTCGCTATCAGCCCATGCGCCGAAACGACTATGGGCACAACGATCCGACCAACAGACACGATCCGACCAACTGATCAAGAAAATGCTTCATTTTGGAAAAACATCTGGTCGGATCCTGTCTGTCACGTCGAGGGTGAATGGATGAGAGTTGTCCAGCGGGAGTGTCAGTCGATAGAACCAATGTCAGCCATAAATATCAGCGAAGAGGATGTAGGTTCTGCAATCCGCCAGGCACTGAACTGGAAATCTCCAGGGCCGGACGGATTGCAGAACTTCTGGCTGAAATGGTTCAGAAGCTGCCACTCACGCTTGGCTGTTCAATTCCAGGATGCCCTAGAACGTCGGGTTCTCCCGGAATTCATGACCACTGGTGTTACCCACCTACTCCATAAATCTGGTAGCACTGCGGAACCCAAAAATTACAGACCAATCACTTGCTTGCCTACCATCTACAAGCTCCTGACATCCATTCTGACACACAAAATATCAATTCAAATAAAGGACAATAACATCTTGTCCGTTGCTCAGAATGGATGTCGGGCTGGTTCCCGCGGTACTAAGGAGCTGCTCCTCATAGACATGACCGTTTGTCAGCAGGTCCGACGCAATCGAAAGAACCTGTCTGCTGCCTGGATAGACTACAAGAAGGCTTTTGACTCCGTGCCCCATACGTGGTTGCTAAGGATACTAGAACTATACAAAACTGACACGAATATCTGTCAATTCCTTGGCGCATGTATGGGACAATGGAGTACTATCCTTCGTGTGCCAAGTGGCCAACGGACTTCGGTTGCAGACGACCGGATTCCCATACGGCGGGGGATCTTCCAGGGAGACAGTCTGAGTCCGCTTTGGTTTTGTCTGGCTCTGAACCCTCTTAGCACTCTGCTTGAGGACTCAGAGCTGGGCTACTGTCTTCGAAGAGGAGGCTCTCGAATATCGCACTTATTTTATATGGATGACCTCAAACTGTTTGCCAAGTCAGACACCGAACTAATGTCGATGATGAAGATAACTGAAGGCTTCAGCAACGACATTGGAATGGAGTTCGGGTTGGAAAAATGTGGGACCATCCATGTGGAACGAGGTGTGATCATGAACTCCGGCGGCATACAGTCGTCGGAGTCCATGAATGTTCGAGCTCTCTCCGAAGACGAAACCTATAAATATCTGGGAATATCGGAGGCTCTCAACATACGGGATACGGACATGAAACAATCAGTTAAGGAAAAGTTTTTTCACCGTCTTACAAAAGTGCTAAATAGCCTTTTGTCAGGCGGCAATAAAATTCGTGCCTATAACGGTTGGGTCATGCCTGTGCTCGTATATACCTTCGGTATTCTCAGATGGACTCAGACCGAATTGGACTCGCTGGACAGAAAGGTCAGGACGCTGATGACAAAATCCCGTATGCACCACCCACGATCATCGGTCATGAGGTTGTATATCCCGCGGAAGTGTGGGGGTCGAGGTATGTTAAATGCCAAGAACCTGCACAACCGCGAGGTATGCAATCTCCGTCAGTACTTTTTGGAAAAGACTGATGTTTGTGAGATGCATCGCGATGTCGTCACCAGCGATAAAGGTCTTACCCCGCTGAGCATGGGAAAAGAGAACTGGCGGAAGCCGGTTGTACTGAGCACTGAGGACCGCATGGAAGTATGGAAAGGCAAGGAGCTGCACGGTAGGTACTTCCGGTCTCTCACGGGACCGGATGTAGACCAACTTGCTTCCGTGCACTGGCTACGCTTCGGGGACCTCTTCGGGGAAACCGAGGGTTTTGTCTTTGCAATACAAGATGAGGTTGTCAAGACGAACAACTATAGGAAACACATAATGAAGGACGGCACCATTGACATCTGCCGCGCCTGCCAGCAACCTGGCGAGTCCCTCAGACATGTGATTTCCGGTTGTTCGCAGCTTGCCAACACCGAGTATCTGCATAGACACAACCTAGTAGCCAGGATTATCCACCAGCAACTTGCCTTAAAGTTCAACCTTGTAGGTACCGAAGTGCCTTACTATAAGTACAATCCACCGCCAGTTCTCGAGAACGGTCATGTCACACTCTACTGGGACCGGTCCATTATCACAGACAGGACTATTCTCGCGAACAGGCCTGATATTGTGATAGTAGACCGGGAGGCAAGGCGCGCAACGCTCGTCGATATCGCCGTGCCGCACGATGGTAACCTCGTCAGTAAGGAAGCAGAGAAAATGTTAAAATATCTGGATCTGCAGCACGAGGTTACCAAAATGTGGCCCGTCGACTCGACGATCGTATGCTATTTAGCACTTTTGTAAGACGGTGAAAAAACTTTTCCTTAACTGATTGTTTCATGTCCGTATCCCGTATGTTGAGATCCTCCGATATTATTATATTATTATTTTATCCATTTATTTCCACATTTCTTTTTATACAAATTTTACATTTTTTTTTTTTAATTAAAACCTAAAATTAATATAAAAACAAACGGAGTTTCCACCACCGGCGGCGGGGCGAGCCCAGGCTACCGATGGTCGGGTCCCAAAGAGAGGAACCTCCGGGCGATGCGTGCAGTGTCGAGCAGGGCTGCCTTCTGGATCTGGCCCTTGACCCAACCACTCAGCGAGAGCCTCTTAAGGTGGTCATCGAGGCTCTTCGCTATCAGCCCATGCGCTGATACGACTATGGGCAGAACGATCGTCGAGTCGACGGGCCACATTTTGGTAACCTCGTGCTGCAGATCCAGATACTTCAGCATCTTCTCTGCTTCCTTACTGACGAGGTTACCATCGTGCGGCACGGCGATATCGACGAGCGTTGCACGCCTCGCCTCCCGGTCCACTATCACAATATCAGGTCTATTCGCAAGAATAGTCCTATCTGTAATAATGGACCGGTCCCAGTAGAGTGTGACATGACCGTTCTCGAGAACTGGCGGTGGATTGTACTTATAGTAAGGCACCTCGGTACCCACAAGGTTGAACTTTAAGGCAAGTTGCTGGTGGATAATCCTGGCTACTAGGTTGTGTCTATGCAGATACTCGGTGTTGGCAAGCTGCGAACAACCGGAAATCACATGTCTGAGGGACTCGCCAGGTTGGTGGCAGGCGCGGCAGATGTCAATGGTGCCGTCCTTCATTATGTGTTTCCTATAGTTGTTCGTCTTGACAACCTCATCTTGTATTGCAAAGACAAAACCCTCGGTTTCCCCGAAGAGGTCCCCGAAGCGTATCCAGTGCACGGAAGCAAGTTGGTCTACATCCGGTCCCGTGAGAGACCGGAAGTACCTACCGTGCAGCTCCTTGCCTTTCCATACTTCCATGCGGTCCTCAGTGCTCAGTACAACCGGCTTCCGCCAGTTCTCTTTTCCCATGCTCAGCGGGGTAAGACCTTTATCGCTGGTGACGACATCGCGATGCATCTCACAAACATCAGTCTTTTCCAAAAAGTACTGACGGAGATTGCATACCTCGCGGTTGTGCAGGTTCTTGGCATTTAACATACCTCGACCCCCACACTTCCGCGGGATATACAACCTCATGACCGATGATCGTGGGTGGTGCATACGGGATTTTGTCATCAGCGTCCTGACCTTTCTGTCCAGCGAGTCCAATTCGGTCTGAGTCCATCTGAGAATACCGAAGGTATATACGAGCACAGGCATGACCCAACCGTTATAGGCACGAATTTTATTGCCGCCTGACAAAGGGCTATTTAGCACTTTTGTAAGACGGTGAAAAAACTTTTCCTTAACTGATTGTTTCATGTCCGTATCCCGTATGTTGAGAGCCTCCGATATTCCCAGATATTTATAGGTTTCGTCTTCGGAGAGAGCTCGAACATTCATGGACTCCGACAACTGTATGCCGCCGGAGTTCACGATCACACCTCGTTCCACATGGATGGTCCCACATTTTTCCAAGCCGAACTCCATTCCAATGTCGTTGCTGAAGCCTTCAGTTATCTTCATCATCGACATTAGTTCGGTGTCTGACTTGGCAAACAGTTTGAGGTCATCCATATAAAATAAGTGCGATATTCGAGAGCCTCCTCTTCGAAGACAGTAGCCCAGCTCTGAGTCCTCAAGCAGAGTGCTAAGAGGGTTCAGAGCCAGACAAAACCAAAGCGGACTCAGACTGTCTCCCTGGAAGATCCCCCGCCGTATGGGAATCCGGTCGTCTGCAACCGAAGTCCGTTGGCCACCTGGCACACGAAGGATAGTACTCCATTGTCCCATACATGCGCCAAGGAATTGACAGATAGTCGTGTCTGTTTTGTATAGTTCTAGTATCCTTAGCAACCACGTATGGGGCACGGAGTCAAAAGCCTTCCTGTAGTCTATCCAGGCAGCAGACAGGTTCTTTCGATTGCGTCGGACCTGCTGACAAACGGTCATGTCTATGAGGAGCAGCAGGATTATTATTATTATTATTATTATTTTTATAGTACTAGCAGCTTGAAGCTGATGCGTGCATATCATAATTTTTTTCTTCAGAGTGCACTTGAAGAAATTAGCATGACGAGTCCGAATTTCTTATACACTATGGTTATGGTATTGTATCATGGGCGGACTGGCTGTAGAATGACAGGTTTTGTAGTAAACCTAAGGTTATTTTTCCATGTCTCCTATGTATGTTCAGAGTTAGTTAGTATTTAGCTAAATGGAAGGTATATTTAGTATGTCCTTACTTTAAAAAAAAAAAAAAATAAATCAAAAAGTTTATTATATATTTTGCATTACAATGTAAAAGCAATAGCTATCGCCCAAACTGGCCTTGCGGCTGCTTCATGAGCAACAGATATATAAGTACTAATTTATTCCTATATAGTTACATTGTTTAGACAAAGATTTATACATTATTACAATGAATGTTTGTTAAACTATCTACAAGCACAAAAAGTCGTCTATGCAACATTAATAAACCCAACACTAAACCGTCATTGATACATGAAATTTAACTTAAATATTTACTACAATGTATGTTTGCTAGTCTATCTACTAGCACAAAAAGTCGTCTATGCACATTAATAAACACAACACTAAACCGTCATTTATACATGAAATTAAACAACTCTCTGAGTACCCTCACTTTCATGAATATCTCCACATCACAAATATCGAATTGCTGTTGCTAGGTCCATTTGTCGGCGACCGTCAAAGAATGGCAGATCACCACAGATCAGGCACTAGGCACTTCTTCCCATTCCCTCTCTTTCTTAATATGTATATGTACACACGTGTGACATTACATGTATGTATCTGGTATGTGTAGTATGTAATATTCAACGTACGTAACTATTATTATTTAAGTATATTCGTATTTTGCTTTTTTGTTCAGGATCATTTCAGCAGTGTTCTATTTTTACCCGACGACGACGAAGCCAAAACTAGGGTTATGCTTTTGCCAGCAGAAGAGACCACGACGGAAAACGGAGTGTGCGAAGACCACCCGTCAGGTGGGACGACGACATCAAGAACGTCGGCGGAAAGCAGTCAGCCTCGATAGCTCAGTGGTGCAGACAGTCAACTGTCGCTATTGAATGTTAAGCAACGCTGGGTGCGGTCAGTACTTGGATGGGTGACCGCTGACCGTTGGAGGCTGACCGAGGTTCGGATTCCTCGTAAAACTGTAGGTCCCTTCCCTCCTAATCTTACTTGGTGGTAGGGTTTAACCCGCCCGGGTTGGTACCACCGCACTGAATGAAACGTCGGTTGAAACGGCTATGTAAATAGTTTGTGTTTTCCGACCAGTTCAGAGTAGCCGGCACGATCAAAGGGGGAAGCGCTGACATGGCACCTAGTTCACCCGGTGTTATGGGCTGACATCACGGACGTTGTAGGTGATGTAGCCAACCGTGTCAGTTTCCATAAAAAAAAAAATGCAAGCTGTTCCGCACCGCTGAAGGGACTGGTGCAAAATTGGAGAGGCGTATGTCCAGCAGAGGACGCATACACGCTGACTGACTGACTGATGTGATTGGAGTTAAATTTTTGAGAGAGAGGCATATATAATTTAGGTGAAGTAGCTCGGCCTTCGGCACTTCAATCAGTTTTGCTACTAAACCGACATTCACGCGAGCGGAGCCGTGAGCACGGCCAGTCTCAGATCTATGTTGCCACTCACCAAGCAATTATCATACCGTAATGGTGTATTGGAAGAAAATGCCTAAGATATTGTATGTTTGTAATCTTTTGGCCATTTATGCGAGTGGCGAATTGATTCGGTTGATGACTGGCGTACACTTTCGTGAGACTTTGATAAACTAACCCCACCTCTATGTATTTTTTCCTCGAAGCGTTGTACTCTCGACATTGTGGTCTCTACCGATGACTGCGTACGTATAGACATAGTCGCCGGTCTGTACTCCCGCGAACTTGTATCCTTCGGTTACATGAGGAATATTAATAGGGCATTAGGCCATATACCTACCCATCTGAGACGAACCGAACATATCGTGGGAAACAATGCGACTTACGCGCGACTCGCGACGCACGGTCGAATGGCTCTGTGGTCTAACTTTTGGCGCCTATTCGGGAAGAGATATATTTTTCATATATCACAAATTATATTTTGAACTTCCAAAAGCGGTTGTGAGAGATAGTACCTATTTAGTTTTGAATTGAACGGGATTTAGGGTCAGCTTAAGCCAGACATATCCTGGGTATGGAGGTGTCCAGGGACACCGCCTTGTCCAGGGATGTTGGATTTCGATCGTTTATAGAGTCCAAGGCGAAACTAGCGTCTCAAAAGTTAGGGATCCTTTATTGATGTCGGCGATTTTTCACGCCGGTTCAACTGCTTAACCTCTATAAAGCCTTCTTTGGGAGGGTTCCCCTGAGTACCTTCTTTCAGCCTTGGATTCTATTCAGCGATGAGCCATTCGTCTCATCGGTGACTGTATACTCACAAAGGAACTCCAACCTCTAAAGCACAGACGTATCGTTGGGCCATTGAGCCTGTTTTATCGGTATTACTACGGCCACTGCTCTGACCAACTTGCTTCCCTTATCCATCCTCCTCCTGTTCTGCCTTCGCCAAACCCGCCATACTCGCGCGGAACACCCCTTTGTAGTCGACGGAAGAGTGCTCCGAACTGCAGGATTCTTTAAATCGTTCTTGTGTCGCACTGCAAATGTGTGGAAATGGTTTCCGGGGAATATTATTCCCATCTCCTACAATATATGATCTAAAAATCGCGGGTTAATAGCATTTCCCCAGCGACATTAGTCCACCTCCAGGCCGGACTGGAACCTCCTTGGAACCTCCAGGCTGCGCCTGAGGCTTCATCCTCGGGCACAGCCAGCCAGTTCGGAAGCAATAAAATTATATCCTTTAGACTTTAGAAGTCGATTGAAGACAGTATCTTCTTGTAGTGAAAGGGAATTTGGTTTTTTAAATGTCTAATTAATTATTTTCAAATGATCTAATGTTGACTACATAGCAGCTTTTGATTTCTAGTTTATTTTATAATATTCCGACAGCCAAATAGCTGTAAACCCCATTTAACAATTTACTTATTTCTTCGTGATCAGGGTATCGCTTTGGAATCCAATTGAAAAAGAATAATAGCTCAATAGTGGTTAGCAATATGTGGTAAACTGTTCGCGCTTAAGGTATTCTTTGACGGCGACCACAAGTTACTCGCTTGTGGTGAACTTCTACGTTAATTTGAAGTACTTATTTGGGTGTACAAGTAAAGTATAAAGCTTGGTTCGCATCGAAAGAAACGCGACAGTACAAACTCGATGAATGTTGGAGGAGATTTGATCTCGCGTGCTGTCGTCGCTAAAAAAGGGCAAATTTATAACCACTTACTGTTGGATTAATTGTTCAAAATGAGCTTGCCCGGCGCCTTCCGGGCCGTTAAGGAGGCTTTATAGCGTTTTAACATTGACTTTTTGGAATAAAGAGAAGATGAGTCACGGAGACGTGTTCGATGTTCCGGAAAGATCAAGGAAGTATTGGGTTTCATAAAACAATTAGCGAGATATTAAATCCCCATCACGTTTAAATTAATTCACTACATGATCCCCCCCCGCGCCGAGACCCGCGCCGAGCCTCGCGTCGAGCTTCGCGCCGATCCTTGCTGCGCCGAGCCACGCGCCGAGCCTCGCGCCGTACATTCCGGTGCGGAGGCAAATCCTCGCGTCTCAAAACGACGAGCGGCGCCGAGCCTCACCGTGCGACATTCACGTGCGGATTCGCTTAGCAATTTGTTGTTCTTTTTTTTTTGGAGATCCTGCTGAAATAAAATTTTATTACAATATACTAAGCCACTCGGCAGCTACATATATACGCATACCGTCACGCCGTGTTCCGACAGTCGGGATAAGCAGAGTAATCGATGTTGCGCTGCAAGAGCTCTGGCGAATTACATCACAGCAGCGACCACCACACTTAGCAAACTATTACGGCAAGGCAATCAGCAAGCAGTAAGAAAGCACAAATACAGTTATACCTACATATACGTCTTGCATACTGTGGTAGGACCGACCGACCCCCAAGGTGAGAGCTGTCGCCCCTTGGCACAGCATATTGTCCTTAACCCTTAGTTGCCTGTTACCATCCTGTTCCGACATGCACGGGAAGATATGCAGTGGGGCTATTCTTTTCATGTAACAGGCCACACGGGACATAACAGTTATGTATAGTGCGTGCGTTAATAATTGGTAACCGTGTGGGGCCGGTACTTAAAAATAATAGCCCCCCTTCATCTCTCCCCGTACATGTGGTAAAAGGCGACTAATGGATAAGGACAAGGTGCCGTGCTTAAGGGGGGCAGGCTAGCCACCTCTCACCTTGGCGCGGTCCTTCCACCGAGTCATGCAGATCAGGTTGGTATTCGTGCCTTACTTGCTTCTTGTAGTTATCTTGTTCGAGCTTACCACCTAGTAAGGGGCAGAAGAATGAATAATCAACATAATATATCCATTCAACGGTGTACTTTCATCATAAATGTTCAGTTTAAATTAATGTATTACAGTCAGTATTTCATATTGTAGGTGCATTTGCTAAACCTGGTGGTCGGTGTTGTGCTGTAATTTACAAGAGTACTTGCAGCACAACATCGATTACCCTGCTTACCCCGATTGTCGGGATACAGCGTGTGGTATGTATTATTTGATGTAGTTTATTGGTATAGTTACGGGAAGCTTTTAAAGACCTCCCGTGAGGACAGTGCCATGACCTGAAGATGGATATAGCCGGCATAATTCCGAGCAGTATGGCGACTGTCTGGAGAGGTTTATGCCCAGGAGTGGGCTAAACAATGAACTGCATAAGAAGATGATGTAAGTAATGAACTTAAATAAATATGCAAGCGAGATATTTGCGTAATGTAAACAGCGTAGTAAATTCTAAATAGTGTAATGTAAACAGTATATGTGTGTGAGGGGGTATGCGTGTGTGCGAGCGTAGAGTTAAGGCTCACTTCTTTGATTTTATTTAAGGCGCCTAGTTTCGCCACATGTGGATTTTTGAAGAAGTAGCCCGTGATAACTAGACCAATCTAAAGGCTAAAAACTACTGCAAAATATAGAACAATTCTTTGTCTATCGATCACACGTTTTTTGTTGTAAAATTTTATCATTTTCTATAACTGCACGGTAACCAAATGTAGATTTTTTTCTTCCGCATGAACTTTGAAGACTTGATCTCAAAAATGTTGTATGTGGCTGAAATTTGTGAATAATAATTATTTGGTATATAGCTTTTCCCCGCGGCTTCGCTCACGTGAAATTCGTATTTAAGAAGAAGAGAGTAAGTAAGCCCGCTACCGTACCTTTATGTCGGCGCGCGGAAAAATTCGATTTGTATGAGAGCCACTTAATTTAATTAATTTAATTAATTTAATTATTATTTTTTTTTTTTTATTTATTTATTTAAACAACAATAATTAGAAAAACAAACAATTACATACATATGTAGGTTATGGAGACAGTAGAAACAGTAAACAATTAGGTATGTAACCAGCGACCACGAGAGCAGACACCTCACCTTATGCATACTGTACCACACCAAGCACGGGTAACATTATAGTTATCATACATAGACCTATTATGACCATGAAGCAGCCTATCGAGGCGGAACCCAAACCAAACAGAATTAGGACAGACCATGAAAAAAAAAAATTATAAAAAAAAAAAAAAACAAAAAATTAAAAAACACACGCAGAAAAACAAAAAGACAAAAATAGAACAAAAGTGTTAATCAGTCTTGTATCCAACTTCACCGCATAAGGATGGATCAACGGCACCCCCGGCCGCCCCGCCCGACCCTCGCCGACCGCGACTCCCTGATCATGGCATGGTCTGAACGAGCATAATCTTAGGCTGTGCTGCATACCCCTGGGTGTCGCATGCGAGGAAGATGATTTTAAGAATTTAAATTATTTAACACTGCTCTTTTGACATCTTAGCGTAACCGGAACTGAATTTTATTCAGCCTATGCTGTTTCACGTTTAGTTAAATGTGCTTGTAATAACTTTCATAGAATTCGGATGATCGGTTTAAGAGTTATGGAGGAACATACATACATACAGAAAAGATTTCTAAAAATCGTCAATTTAGTTTTAGTATCATACACAGAGTCTACGAACGCAATATTTCATAAAACAAAGTAACTTACTCCATGACCATCCCTTACAGATTTATTATTATCAGATCGTAATAAGATAAGATAAGATCGATTATAAGATCGTGTATTTAATAATTTTTTCTCGAATCTCTTCAAGCTTTTAAATTAAAATTAAAAATTAAAAATTTATTTATTACCAAAATATTTAACTTTGCTAAATTATATTATTATTATAACACAGATAAATCAATTTGCACTTTCAGTTAATTTCATTCTATTAACACATTCAATTGGTTTCACACGTGTTTCCTTAGATTTTACTCACGTTTACGAGATAATATAATTAAAGTGGTTCTATGTTCCAGGAGCGTGAGGCTCGTGATCAACGCAGCGCCATCTGTGAGCGTGACCGGGGACAACGTGAGCGCACCTCCTTACAGTTTTATCTTCCTATACTTTTATAGAAAGTGGAGCTTGCGGTAGAGATAAATATAAGGTGTTTCGTTAGTCATGTCAATAACTTCGGGAGGGTTACATACACAGTCAAATAAACAGGTTACGCAAAAAAATTATACGTTTTAGCATTACTTTTCGAGAAATTTAACAAAACATGTTGCTACCTAAACATTAACCTGTGTGTAACAGTAGGTAACATGCCTTGTACGGGGTCAATGACCATATTATGTTCAAACGCAGAACAGCTGTTTGTTGTAAGTGAGTCACAAGGTCACTATGATTGGTTTTTACAGCTACTTATTTGAGTTTATTTTTTTGTTAGGAGAAAAAATGCTCCTATAAACATATGTTTTTTTTTGCGTAAATTATTTGTTTGAGTGCGTATGTAACCCTCCCGAAGTTATTGACATGACTAACGAAACACCTTATATATATTACATCACATCACATACATAATGTTGTACTGCTCGCTCTGTATAAATAAAACTTTGGGTGGTTCATATTAAATACTAGCTTTTAACCGCGGCTTCGCTTGCGTGAAATTCGTATTTAAAAGAAGAAAGTAAGTAAGCCCGCTACAGTACCTTTATTTCGGCGCGCGGAACAATTCGGTTAGTATGGGAGCCACATCTTAGCGTAACCGGAACTGAATTTTGGCCTAGCCTGTGTCTCGTATAGGTAAATGTGCTTGTACGAAGTTTCATCGAATTCAGATGATCGGTTTAAGGCTTATGGAGGAACATACATACATACATACAGAAATAATTTCTAAAAATCATCCATTTCGTTTTAGTATCATACATAGAGTCTACAAACTCAGTATCTAATAAAACAAAGTAACTTGCTCCATGACCATACCTTACAGATTTATTATTATTATTGATTGTGTTAGGAAAATTTCCTCTAAAATAATTCTATATCATAAAGAATTAAGACACAAATTACAAAAGCTATCGTGTGGGAACGACATTGGCGACTAAGATGGCAATCCCAAAGTTCGTGTTAGATTCGTTGATTTGTGTGAAAATCTAACATCTTCGCAATAGGTGGCGCGAGTGAACGAGCTGTATTCTCATGCTTTGTCGTACTGTTGGGTCTAACAGTGGAAATATTCCTCTGGAACCATGTCACAATAATTAGCTTAATGACTTCACACTATTAGTTCAAACAAAAAAGTCAACCTGTACCTCATACCGTAATTGTCTATATTACAATGTCACAGTTGACATAAAATATTATAATTTTTTTTTATTTGCTTTATATTCAATAATGTTTTCTGTATATAAAATCCGAAAGAATATATTAGTAGTAGTGATGACTAAGACACGATTCAATCGATTTTGAAATGGTATTGGCATTACTATCCTCCTACAAGCCCCACTTACTTCTTCGACATTTACATACAAAATTACTGACTACCCACATTCGACGCGTACTGTTATTGGCCGCGCTTGGGTCACGCAATCTTGGTAGGAGTGTCGGAGATAAAGATATAATATTATTTACTTCAGCTTTAGGTGTTTAAAAATATTCACTTATGGTGATGTGAAACTGCGTCTGATTCGAATTTCAAGAAGTGTATCGCCAATATTACTTACCTGACAGATTCAGTTTTAATATATGTAAAACTTCATCTATCAGCGCAGATCGATAGCTTTTCTAAAACACGATTTGATTAAATTCACTCGATAGAAAAAATCATGAACATGCCTCTGAATTTAGTTATAAAAACTCATTTAAGGCAACGTGACCTAATCAAGGCTTTGGAAAAAATATATTTTATTTGTTGAATATAATAATATATCTAAATTCGTACCTAGCTTTCACTTTTTTATTTCGATCCGTAGTTTTAGAATCAAACAATAAAAACCTAATTTTTATTGATTGTATTGCATCCTACTCCAACCAGCGAAAACGGCGCCTTGAAAGAGGAGTACGGGTGAATACGAGTTGACAGGGCCTTAAAGAAACATACATGATTGGCTACACACCCATGATGTCAACGCGTTATAAAACATTCTTAGTCCAGACTCGGTGCCATGCCAGTGTTTCTGTTATGCTCATGAACACCAAGTGAAGTGAACCAACAACTTGAACTATTTTCATACCCATTTCAACCGACCTTCAATCGGTATGGGACAACCAAACCGGGTTATGTACTTACTCTACCACATATTAAGATTAGGTGAATGACATAATATAGTTTTACATGCATGAAATTTTTTCTACTTAGTTGATGGTATTAAATTGTAAACATATTTCCCCCTAGTACAGTCTCGAGTCCTTCAAGAGAGGCTTGAATAGGCACCTGTCAGGCCGGCATGGGATTCGCAACCCCCGCATGCGACCGAATGTCCATGGACGTCGTTAGAGACCTTATGACGTATGGTCGGCGCCACATGTCACGTTTACTATAAAAAGAATATAATAGCAAATTATCAAATAAACTTGTGACGCTAAGCAATCAAATAATCATTACGCACTCGCTGTAATCATTAAATGCTAGTGTTGTAACTTGCCGATTATGTATTTAGTTTTAAAATTAAATAACTGAAGAGGCAACGATGACGATTACGTGTAACATCACGTGCGTTACTAGGTAATTGCATTTATGTATGTAGATAGAATAGAAAATACGAATCCTTGAATAAATAATACATACATATGTACATACATTTAACACGCCGTATCCCAACAATCGGGGTAAGCAGAGTAATCGGTGTTGTGCTGCAAGTACTCTGGTCAATTACAGAACAACACCGACCACCACGTTTAGCAAAATATTCATAAAAGATTACTATCAGGCAGCAAGTAAAGCACTAAGCCCCACCTGCTGCATGACTCGGTGGAAAGACCGCGCCAAGGTGAGAATCTCTCCAATTCTTCTCTAGTCCTCCCAGGTAACAAGAAATTGAAAATATATTGAAATATTATTTTTAGAAATAGAAATATAAATATTGTCTTGAAATTCACTCTTTTGGGTTACGTCACTGTAGTTGTGCAAGTGCGAATATTTACAAATTGCGTGTGTCTTGAAATATTGACACAACCCACGCACTCCCAGGCATTTATTTGTACAGGAATAAACCACACTTTCTACATTTAGCCGCAGTGCTGCAATTAAGATTGCAATAATTACGTCTGTTGGCAGTCAGTGACTACGAAAGTGTAACAGCGTGGGCCTATCTGGGGAAAGCAGCTGTTTCAGTCACGACAAAGCATAGTCGCGTCAAAACTGTTCGGGCCAACTAAGAGCAAAATCGAGAATCGAGTGGAATTAGTTGTGTCGAGAGAACAAAAGAACGGGGGAGGGGGAGGGGAGGGGGGGAGGGGGAGGGGAGGGGGGGAGGGGGAGGGGAGGGGGGGAGGGGGGGGGGAGGTTGGGTTGCGTCAAGAACACGAGAGTAAATTTAAAGTAAAATACGTCAAGTCGAAACGGTTCTGTCAGCTGTATAAGTAAACGAAAATGTCATCCCACATATCGGCAGCCGTCTGCGCCGCCTATTCCTTAATTTAGCTAGTATACTTTATTCATTCATCTTGCAATGGAATGGGTATCGATCGAGTATACGAACGCGACCACAAAAACGCACTGCGCCCGTGTTAATTAAATATTACGGTTCAAACGATAAAGCCCTTGGACGGACGAACAGACAGACAGACAGTCAGACGGCGTAGGCTTAGTAATAGGCTCACGTATGGATACGGAACCCTAAAAAGTGATTGTTCTGAAGAAATTAGCGCTTTTTTCGACGCAGATGTCGTGACGACTTCGCAATGTTGGTCGAAATATCGTAATCGATTATCGATTTTGCTGTAGTGGGTTGGCCTTTTGAGTCTGTGTGTCAACTTGCGGTGATCCAGGGGAGATAAACGGAGGCAGTGTTGTCATAATAACTCTTATATCATAGGCGTGATGCAGGCCTGACATACAGCAGTAGACACTTTTGCCTTTCAATGCTTCAGCTACCATTATGCTAAATTTTAACTAACTTAATTTACAGTAAATAAAATGGTTTTAGAGAAGTATTTGCAAAGGTCTACTGTTTCCTGTATTTTATATTTTTATGAATTAATTACCTGACTACAGCTAAGTCAAAAGCAAGAGTTTATAACGTTTATTTCATTTCGTACTACTAGGGAAAAGGTAGAGTACGTTTGTGTTCAACGATTATATAGTTTTTGTCTAGATCCTGTTGGTTCGAAACTTTGGATATTTTTGTCAATTCGAGACACGTTGTTTTTTATTTTTCATATGAAGCGAGTTGAGAAATTTCACCTGCTTAGTATTCAGGCTGATCGCGGTGCGGCGCTGGCGTGTCGCCTCTAATGAACGCCTCGCACGTAGACCTGCGTCGGCGCATGTACAGATCTGTCCAGGTCAGAGGTGGCATGTCGGATTTGTAAGTATTTTCTCTGTTGCCGTCTGTTAGTCTGTTTGTCCAGACTACCTCTGTACCTTAAATGTGGCATGGAATTTTCAAGTCGGCACATGAGCTGTGCCGACTTGAAAATTCAAATGGTTTTATTTATTAGACAGACAGACAGACAAACATTGCACCCAGGCAGACAGAAAAACATTGCAGCCAGCCAGACACACATACATTGCCTTTTGTATGTAGCATTCGATTAATTTAGTGACGATTTTATTTTAGATATTTGATTATTATTGATTTTAATATTGATTCGTTTATTTAAACACTTTTTTCTACATTAATTCTATATACAATTATTTACATTAATAGCTATATACAAAATTAATATACAAAAGAAGCAGTTTTGCCACCGGCGAGCCCAAGCTACCGACGCGACGGTGGTCGGACCCGAGAGAGAGAAAACATATTTATACATATTGAATTATATTTTGTTGTCTAAAGTTTGTAAACCTTTAATTTTTTTTATTTTGTGTTTGTGACTTGTATAATTGTATATGTGATATACAAATACATATTCTATTCTAGATGTAGCAGCGATTTTTTTTATGTAAGCCAGCGTGGGTGGCTGTGCCGAGAGACCAATGGTGCAGTCAACAGAGCCAAAATCACCTCTCCTCGCGAAACCACGCTCAGTTAGGTGCCATGCCAGCAGATTTTCGGACTGTTGCTAGGCTGTCTAGCCCGTTAATACGACGCTTGAAGGCTCCCAAGGTTAAAGGATTCAGGAAATACACTCGCCGGAAGACAGTTCCACACTCTAGCGGTGCGACAAAGAAACGATTTAGAGAACCTTGAAATTAAACTTAAAATTGAACTTTTATATCACAATCACCTTCTAATTATTTGTAATCTCTTAACAAGTTGAGTGTCCTGTGTGGCGGCGAACTGTCCGGCGCAGTTTCGTTAGTCAATCGCATGCTGCAACTGTTTTGTAACAATAGGTCGACCGGCGCGTTTTCCGTCACCATCGCCAAGCACAGGTGCACACTTTGTACATCTGTGTACATTTTATGTATTATTATTATTATTAAATTATGGTTAACCGTCGCGTCAGTCCGTCGAGCAGTGAAGCCAAACGCTTCTTGAAGAGGCTTGGCCCTCTGCTGGTGGACGCAACTGGCGTCACGCAATCAAGGGCATACTTTATTCAAAGAGCAAGCGTTGCCCTTCAGCGGGATAATGCCGCAAGCGTTCTGAAAACCTTTTAAAACACCCCTTTTTTATTTTATTTTTTAAGGATAACTGGAAAAACCCCTTTTGATAGTTATTATGTTTAGTAGTTTTTAGTTATTTGTATTCCTTTATATATTTTTTATATTGCATATTTTCCAAATAAATTAAAAACTAATTCATTATGGTTTTTATAAATATATTTAATACTAGCTTTTGCCCGCGGCTTCGCTCGCGTGAAATTCGTATTTCAAAGAAAGCAAGTAAGTAACTAAGGCCGATCTGCGTTAAGTAAGGTAAACGATAAACCTTCTCAACTAAAGTAAGTAACTAACGGCGAGGCTTCAGGCTGAGCTGCATTCTGGAAGACAATAAACCTTCTCGAAGAAAGTATGTAACTAAGGGCGAGGCCGAAGGCCGAGCTGCGTTCAGAAAGACGATAAACCCACTCAAAGAAAGTAAGTAATTGAGGGCGAGGCCGAAGGCCGAGCGGCGTACAGCAAGACTATAAACCTTCTTGAAGAAAGTAAGTCACTGAGGGCGAGGCCGAAGGCCGAGCTGCGTTCAGGAAGACGATAACCTTTTCCAAGAAGTAAGTAACAGAGGGCGAGGCCGAAGGCCGAGCTGCGTTCAGGAATACCATAAACCTTCTCGAAGAAAGTAAGTAACTAAGGGCGAGGCCGAAGGCCGAGCTGCGTTCAGGAAGACTATAAACCTTCTCGAGGAAATTAAGTAATTGAGGGCGAGGCCGAAGGCCGAGCTGCGTTCAGGAAGACGATAAACCTACTCAAAGAAAGTAAGTAATTGAGGGCCAGGCCGAAGGCCGAGCTGCGTACAGCAAGACTATAAACCTTCTTGAAGAAAGTAAGTCACTGAGGGCGAGGCCAAAGGCCGAGCTGCGTTCAGGAAGACCATAAACCTTCTCGAATAAAGTAAGTAACTAAGGGCGAGGCCGAAGGCCGAGCTGCGTTCAGGAAGACTATAAACCTTCTCGAATAAATTAAGTAATCGTGGCCAAGGCCGAAGGCCGAGCTGCGTTCAGGAAGACTATAAACCTTCTCGATGAAAGTAAGTACCTAACTGAGGGCGAGGCAGAAGGCCGAGCTGCGTTCAGGAAGACAATAACCTTTTCGAAGGAAGTAAGTAACAGAGGGCGAGGCCGAAGGCCGAGCTGCGTTCAGGAAGACCATAAACCTTCTCGAAGAAAGTAAGTAACTAAGGGCGAGGCCGAAGGCCGAGCTGCGTTCAGGAAGACCATAAACCTTCTCGAAGAAATTAAGTAATTAAGGGCGAGGCCGAAGGCCGAGCTTCGTTCAGGAAGACTATAAACCGTCTTGAAGAAAGTAAGTAACTATCGCCCATAGTTACGTACTGTCATCGAGAAGGTTTAGTGTCTTCCAGAATACAGCTTGGCCTTCGGCCACGCCCTTAGTTACTTACTTTCTTCGAGAAGGATTATAGTCTTCCTGAACGCAACTCGACCTTAGGCCTCGCCCTCAGTTACTTACTTTCTTCGAGAACTTGTTCGAGAAGGTTGAAGGTCTTCCTGAACGCAGCTCGGCCTTCGGCCTCGCCCTGTGTTGCTTATTTTCTTCGAAAAGGTTTAACCTCTTCCTGAACGCAGCTCGGCCTTCGGCCTCGCCTTTAGTATGTTACTTACTTTCTTTGAGAATGTTTATTGTTTTTATCTGAATCCAGTTCGCCCTCCGGTCCCGGCCTAAGTTACTTAGTTTCTTCTTTTGAAATACGAATTTCCCGCGTGCGAATCCGCGAAGCTATCAACATTAAAATAAGAAAATTCAATTAAAATAAATCAAATACTTTAGATACCTACCTAACTAAGTAAAATACTCCACATATTAGCATAACCGGAACTGAATTTTATTTGGCCTATCCTGTGTCTCGGTATAGCTAAATGTGCGTGTAGTAATTTTAATCGAATTTAGATGATCGGCTTAAATTTTATGGAGGAAATTCATACAAACATATTCGCCTCGCCCCGCTGCCCCAAGACATTCTCATCGTCGTAACTTTTAAACTATTTGTCAAATTTACTTAGTGTAACCGCCAAAGTTTATCTACTTTAAATAACAGAAGCGATAAAAGTATGTATTTTGATAAGAATTAATTCAAAACTATTAAATGTGCATTGTAAATACAGTATCCAATTTAAATGTATTTTTGGTTCACTATTTTGGCTATAGTGGCTTCCACATAAAAGGTAGATATATGCTGTCGCGGACTTTTTTTTAGAACTATTTTAGAGAAACAACCTCACCATACACTATCTTCGTGTAACTCTAACGGTTTATGCAGCGCATGCCGAGATAGCTCTCAGAAGGCAGGATTTTTTCCGAATTAAGTACTTGACATTTATAGATATTTGGGCAAATTTACACAATGTCTTTATAAATTATAGCCTTTTTGATGTATAAGCTATAGTACTGTAAAGGCTCATCAAAATCTGTTCAGTAGTTTTTGCGTGAAAGAGGAATATTATATAGTGCGGCTGCTGCGCCTCCCCCGCGCCGCCCCCGCGCCGCCGCGCCGCCAACTGCCGCTCGCTCGGTAAATACCTAACCTATGTAATAGTACTAAGGCGCGCGGATTGAACATATCGGTTTGTATGGCAGCCACATCTTAGCGTAACCGGAACTGAATTTTATGTAGCCTATCCTGTGTCCCATATAGTTAAATGTGCTTGTACAAAGTTTCATCGAATTTGGATGATCGGTTTAAGAGTTATGGCGGAACATACATACATACAGAAAAGATTTCTAAAAATCGTCAATTTAGCTTTAGCATCATACATAGAGGCTACAAACTCAATATTTCCTAAAACAAAGTAACTTACTCCATGACCACCCCTTACAGATTTATTATTAGTATTGATGATAATGTGCATTATTTATGATTATTTTATTATTTATTTATGATATATTTATTTATTTATTTGTGATTTATGAACGGTGAAGCAGCGGGTATAGGATGTCAACCGGAAGAGCACCTCGGCTCTTGAGTCCAAATCAAGACCGCGCCGACCGCCCGTCGCGCCGCTTGCCCCAATGTTCAGTTCTCTTGGCGATCATGTAATGTTATAGCTCCTTCAACCTATGTTCAAATGTAGCTTCTATATTACTCTAAACTGCAAATATGCGTAAACCAATTATTATGTTAGATTAATTTCAATATAAAAAAAATTTAATTCTATAATTCGATGGTTAGGTACCTCTTTGGCTCAATGAAATGCTCTTTGAACTTACTGAGAACGGTAGATTTACGCCAGTCTGTAGCGATGTGGTGTATATAATATACCTACCTGGAACAAAACAAAGAAATTACATTATTTCATTATATGACATTCTCATCAATGAAGTCATCAAGGACTTCGCTGAATTGATAAAAATTACGTATTATAATTTGACAAAGGCTTTTTACACCTGATACCCGTAATTAATAAGTCTTTGTAGTCAGAACTCTAAGTAAAATGGTTAATTTTGCTCTCAAACTGTAATTTCCATAAACTGTAAGCGAATATTATCATGTGGATAGTTACTAAAATAATTTATGAAAAATAAAAATTATCCTGCGAAGTTTCTTGTCAGCTTTTTTTTCGTGGGTGTAATCGAACCGGATATAACAAATTGTGACAATTTCGAGTGCAGTAATACTGCCATCACAATGATCAATAAACAATAAACAACAAATTAAACAACAATACTACACAACATCCAAATTCAATAGAAATAGATCGTTTAAAAGTTATGTAGAATAATGTTTTAATGGCTGTCCCTGCGGCTCCGCTCGCCTTAAGAAAATCGCGATGATATACATCCTATAACGACCTGGATATGTTTTTTTCATTAAAAAAAACTACTTTGCCCATGGGCCCTCGATAATCAATTATTTTCTGAACTGCAAGAGGCCACGATCGAGAATTTTGCCTACAGCTAGTTGAAGGCCAACTTTCTCCTTGATTTTTAATGAAATATACAGGTTTGTAACATATAAAGCTATGTTATGTATGAGTGACTACGTGCAGCTAGTAACAAAACCTGTATTAAATAGATTTTGATTTACGACGCCGAAGAAACAAGAACGTCACTCAACTGCCGAACCCGTAACAAAATAATTTTTTGATGCGACTTGATCCCTTCAAAGACGACGAACGAATTTCAACCTGATTACTAAGACAATAGGTTCGATATTGTCAAGACAGGTTTGGTATAGTAAAAATACCCGGTAAACCATTTTGATGTATTATCGAATTAATCGATCAGTATTATTTATCTCTAGTACGGATTATATTAAATGCGTAGGTGCATGAGTAAATTGATGTGCATTTTTAAAGTAAAATTGTTGGGATTACTATGTCCTATATTACGATGCGAAAAGTAGGCATGACCTTTTTGGGGACACTCAAAAATGTAAAGTATTTTTTTTTTGTATACTTAATTCAACAACACAAACCAAGTACAATTAATTATTTGACTTATTTAGTCCGAGCTATATGAGAAGAATTGTGCATATGTATTTGTATTGTGAAATATGCGAAAAATCTGTAAGTTTCGCGCCGTCGCCGTGATTCTATGTTCGTCGTATAAGTCGAGAACTACTCAATAAATGTTCATTCGGTTTCACTTCCATACTCAAGGTTAAGCAAGGTTGTATAATGTATGTTTGATAATTTTATCTATTATAATGTAGAGTTTTTATATGAAACTACACTCTGGCAATCCAAAAAAATTGTCCCTTTCTTTCTTTCAAAAAGATTAATATAAAATGAAACGTGTGATGTTTCATAATGCTTTCAATTCAGTTTGCCCTCTTTATTTTCTTGCCTACACAATAGTAACAGTGTAGGCAGTAAAAAGTTCTATTTACAGTCAGTCGTGCTTGCTTCCGTGATCAAACAATTGCAGTGAACGGGGCGGACCTCAAGACATTGCATTGAAGTCAGCTACAAGGCGTAGCGTAGGCACCGAGTAACTATGCGTAGGTCTACGTCTAGATAGGCAGAATACAGTAACCTCATTATTTTTATTTAATCTGACACACATGGCTACCTCACCTGCTTTAACCGGGTTGACTGGAGGAAATTGCCAAAGGCGATAAGTCCGCCCTTGTCACACATAAAGCAGCATATTGTGTATTATTATTATGTTTATGTCAGTGCTTCCTTTTAGTTATGTATACTAAAACCGAGTATAGCCACAGATCTATGTAAGTCCGAGTGCAGTTTTTCATGCCTTAAGAAAACTCAATAAACAATAAATAAAAATAAATATTAAATAAAACATTTGCTTTAGTTGTGTCATAATTTGTATTTATATGTATAAAACATATTTGATTACAATGTAGTTGAAAAAATCTAAGAATTAAAATATAGACACACACACACATACTCTAACATCCTCTCACACACATACACGCACACACATATCTTGTCTTAGTTATACTTCCCCACCAGTTGTGTAGATGTATTTATATCAACCAGTTAGTACAAAGCGTCAAACAATAATTCTTACTGGACAACATTTTTATTTCAAAGTAAGAATATTATGTGTAACTCAATGTCAAATTGTGTATCAATAAAGACATTTCTATATACATAAATACATGTGTTTTCTTCATTATTTTAAATATAAATAATACACACTTAAGTGATCACCGGCACACCAATAGCTCTATACATATCGCTCTCAGTGCAACATACAACTAATCACCGTATACAGATAAGACAGACAGACAGACAGACAGACACGTGTGGTGAAACCAGTCACCTGCGTACAGTTCGAGCCTACACAATCTCGGTCACCTACTAACGAACATGTTTGTATCTAATATATATCTTTAGTTATAGTTAATAGGTGTGATTGGAGCTCGGAGCGCTATAAGATGTCCGTACTTGGCGTGGGAATAATAAATATTTTTAACATTGTTCTTTCTGTTTGTCAATATTTGCAGATCGATTTTGTGAAGACGTTAGAGTGAACATTCAGATCTAGATAATTTTTTATATAATATTATGTTTTATAAAAATGAAATAAAATTAATCAAAGATTAACAGACAATTCAATTGGATTTGTGTTTCCGCTGGAACCAGATGCAACACCAAATTATATCTCTTGTATCTATATCTTTTATTTTAGTAGGATGAAAATATAAAAAATACAAATAAATACTTGGGAGAGGCCTATGTCCAGCAGTGGACCGATACAGGCTGAGGATGATGAATACAAATAAATAAATAATTAAAACCTCCTAACAAACATTTAAATAACTAAAGGGGCGTTTTCAAAAGTTCCTAGATCACTTACGGCATTACCCCGCTGGATGGCAGGCTTACCATTTGAATAAAGTAGGCCCTTGATTGCGTGACGCCAGTTGCTTCCACCAGCAGAGGGCCGAGCCTCTTCAAGAAGCGTTTGGCTTCACTGCTCTACGGATCGAGGGTTTCAACGGCAAACACAACAAATTTGAAATCTTGAATAATATTTCTATATTTGTTGCGCCTGAGGCTCTCGGCCCCGACCGCGGCCGCGCCAGCCACTCTTGAAGAAGCCCGAATAAGTATTTTGTGCCCGAACGTAACTTGGTACCAATGTTTTGACACAAGTGGCGTCCCACATCAAAGATCTACCCTTAGACCATGGCACTAGGGTGATACACAGGGCCTCTTGTCGTCCATCTTTTGTATTAGTTTATTATTGTCCTGAAATGTGCGTGCTACGGGTTATGACGTACGGGTGTGAAACGTGGACTCTAACGGTCGCTGTTGTCCAAAGGTTGAAATTTGCCCAGCGAGCAATAGAGCGAGCCATTCTGCAAATATCGATATGTGATATTATGGTGCGTAACGAGGCAAACAGGGTGTGAGGAAAACGGAATGTGGGAAGACCACCCGTCAGATGGGTCGAGGACATCAAAAACAGAATGTGAGAAGATCACCGGCCAGGTGGGACGACATCAAGTGCGTCGGCGGAAAGCAGTGATTCCGTACCGTTGAAGGTCGGGAGGGCTGGAGAAAAATTTGAGAGGCATATGTCCAGCAGTGAACGCATACACGCTGACTGAATGACCATGTATGTAATATATGTATAACATTTAATAAATAGAGCATGACTGTTTTATAGCGTTTTCGATCCCCTCATTGTCTTGCATTGAATCTGCCTAAGTAATTCTATAATATTGTTTTATTAATTTGTTTTTTTGAATTTTAAACCCTCTCGTTAAATATACACTATAATTTAAATATTGGAATGCAAATAAATGTAAAATAGGCCATCTCAAATGAGGCCATAAACAACTTGATAGTCTGTACGAATGATTGTCGATGATTTAATATTCATCCAATTTTGTCATTAACCTTTAAGCCACGTGAACGTGATGTCATTTGAAACTAATAAACATTCAAATCCACAAATGGTTTGAATTTAATGAAAATTATCATAATTACTACATTTCAATTTACCATAGCAACGACTCTTAATGCTTATAACTGAAGGACTAATGGCACGGACACACTTGGACAAAATATTCGTCCAAATTTCGCTATTTGTGCCAGTGGTGCCCACAAAGTCTGGATGACGTTTTATAACTTTGTCAATGGTGCCCACCAAATCTTTACAGATATATAGTTGTGTTCGTAGTTTTCACAAGTATTGACATATTTTACCAGAATATTACCGAATACCGCCAGAATACCAGCGCCAACTGTGCCACCTCTTTGACCTCTCTCGGGAGCAAAAATTTTACTACTGTCACGCTTTGAAAGACTATTTTCACAGCAGTAAAGTAACTCGGCGCGGAGTATACCCTTAGCTGATCTCGAACAGTCGTGATCCAACTCATTGATTGACCCGTGACTCGCTCGCCTATCACTTTCCGAACCAATCACGCACGACCCAATCCATTATATCGATTTTACAAATGCAAGCACCAGCGCTCTCTGTGTACTCATTCTGGACCAAACTAGGCTTTACGGTTCTTAGATTGTTGTTATTCAATAAAAAAAGTTTTTTAATTGCCTTACCTACTTCTATCTAGCTTGGCGATCATGTTTTCTTGCTCACACAACGCCCGGCGGTGTCACTTTGACAGAGATCGGCATTATCGCGAGGAAAGCTATATGCTTCCTTGCAAAATTATGTTGTTTTATTATAAGTAATCATAAATTTATCCCGTGCAGCGCCGTCACTGGATACTGGCAGTAATAAACGAATTTCCTATTCGTTTGGTTTCCACTATTTAATAAAAAAAGAAGAAGAAGCTATATGCTTCCTTGCAAAATTATGTTGTTTTATTATAAGTAATCATGAATTTATCCCGTGCAGCGCCGTCACTGGATACTGGCAGTAATAAACGAATTTCCTATTCGTTTGGTTTCCACTATTTAAAAAAAGAAGAAGAAGCTATATGCTTATTCTGTCCTTGCGTCCTTTTGCATCCGTGGAATCAATTATATGTGACATATCACTGCAAGTTAAATGTAAGCCACATTGCATTCACACGAATCGGTAAACTTTTGAAAGCGCGAGCATAGCTTTTAAGGGTTCCGTATCAGGTACGGGACCCTATTAATAAGCCTACGCCATCTGTCTGTCTGTCTGTCTATATGTCCGTCCGTCCGTCTGTCCGAGGGCTGTATCTCTTGAACCGTAATAGGTAGCCCGTTGAATTTTTCACAAAAAATGTGTTATTATGGCCGATATAACAACAAGTAATAAAAATAAGAAAAAGTAAACAATTCACGGGGGTTCCCATAGAAGAAACCAAATTATGAAGCATGACATTAACTAATATGAAGCATTTCATAACACGTCATCTAGATGGGGTTGAGTAGCGCTAGCCGTGACATGGCGAATATGGCGATACGGGACCCTCGGTGGGCGAGTTCGACTCGCACTTGGCCGGTTTTTTTATTTTTATTATAAGGGGGCTGATTAAAATAGGTCCAAATCATGCTTAATGGTTAGTTAGTTAAGACGACCAGAATTCTACTTTATAATCATTGTAACTATGCGAAAGTAAAATAAGATTATTTAATTTTTTCAAAGTAAGCAATAAGCAAACGCAATTTGAAACGATCCGTATATCAACTTTCGACACATTCACAGCATACATGTTCGTTGATTAAGAATACGACCCTGAACTTTGCTAAGCAAATCATCAATTTGGTCATGGTAGGTGCGTCTGGGCCACGCGAGTTTGACCTTTTCGCATATTTTTGCTTGATTTTATTTTGTCATTCTTCCATAATTATTACATTATCTGCGTATCATACCGGTTTAGTGCTACCTACTCATAGTTTTTTTTCACGAGTACCTAGGTAGTATTTTATTGGCGATATTGAAAAGTCACGTTAAAAATGACCCCCAATAAGAGATTGGTTCACTTGTCGCAGTAAACTGCAATCCGCAAAGTTGAGAACTGAATTAGTAAAAAAATTATTAGACAAAAAAAGAACAGGAAATATTTTGAATTTGGAACGGGAACGGTGAACGGTTCTGCAATAATAGGTACGATTAAATTTTAATTCAAATTAACAAAGTATTATTGTTTAATAAAAATATTTCAGAAATTTCTGTTATCATCAGCCCGTATCGGTCCACTGCTAGACATAGGCCTCCCCCAAGGCACGCCATATTGTATTTCTATAACAAACTTTAATTTTACTTCCTAAAATAAATTACTTCAGCTACATTGTCAGAAAAAGCTTGTTCAAAATAATTATAAAGCCAAGAAAAAGTGGAACAAGATTTTTGATACAAATTCTAGCATTCTCCGTCAACCTTCTTTTGACATAAAAGATCAGTCGTGATTACCAACTTTATTCTTTCATTGAAGCTACTGCATAATAATCTCTTGTGATGAATGAAGCGACGACGAGAGTATTATAGAATTTCGGAAGAAAATACTGTTAGAGTATTGTTATTATTCTTACTTAACACAATCTGCTTGAATGTATATTTTATAAAGGACGTTCGTTTCTCAGTTCAATTTAACATTTACCGTTTACTAGTAAATCACGAAACTTCTTTCCTCACAATATGGATAGCCTGAAGTATTGTCAGAGTTATTTATATATTTATTTGGACTACATTAACCCATTTCTGGTATTAGAAATGCGTTAAAATAATTACAGGGAAATTGAAGTATATGAGCGGCACACATAAATAAATATTAAAACATAATTACTAGACTGAATATAAAAGAGTACTAGTTTCCGGATATGAAAACAAATACCGATTTTTTTATATAAATGTATACTTTATATTTATATTGTACGAAAATATGCGTGCTCTTTATTTAGAAATAGAACACACTCGGATGAAAGGAATTACATTATGAACTTTGTTTGCCTTATTCAGAGTAGGTGCTGAGTCAGAGGAACCAAAGTACATGCTCTGGCCAGCCAACATCATCTCGGAGAAGGTAGGTGTACTACCGGGGACTTCCCTTTGGATTGCTGGCTATACAGGACTAGAGGAGAACACAACCGAGACTGCAATGCGGCCATCTTACATCCAGTATGGTGGTACCAACCCAGTCGGCTACAATTCGAGCCTACCACCTAGCAAGGGGCAAGGGAAAGTTTTTACACCGGTTCCGAACGGTGAAGCAGCATGTGTAGGTATGCACTTAATTTTTTACGTCAGAAAAAACTCATTGGTACTCGCCGACCAGATTCGAACCTGGGATGTGATGTAACGAGGCTTTCGAATGATCAGGGACATCCCTGGATCTGAAATTACGCTTTTCGGATAGCACATGTGCCAACTTAGCCAAAAGTAGAACTTTTGACTGAAATTAACGCGAGCGGGGCCGCATGCTAGTAGTGAATAAATATGATAGCAATACTGGTTAAATGTGGAACACCAATAACAGTTAACATTCGCAAGTTAATGCTTGATTAACACATGTTTATTGCAAAAAACACTTTCAAACGCGTTGAAGTCTTTTGTACTACATAATACTTGAATTAAAATTATTAAATTTTAGTACATTTATCACTTGAGATATATGTACTAAATTGCTTATGATGCCAGATTAGATATACAGGGTGTCCCAGATTGATCGCATAATAATTAGTATTAGTATACATAATTAAATTAGTAGTTCAGAGGGGGAACACCGCTTCAGTCATGGGGACCATGATAATGACGATTATTTTTATTTATAGTTATATTAATTTTGATAGTTAATTTAGTTATATTTCGGTATAGATTTAATTATGTTTAAGTACCTATTTTATTCGAAATAAAGTATTTTAATACAGTACAAAATTCTTCATCGCCTTATTGAAGGGTTTCTTTGAAATATGTGTTTTTCAAGCATTATGCTTAGGATTTGTAACTTTTACTAGTGTTACTTTTACTTTTAGTAGTTACTTTTACTTTTTAATCATATTTTATATTTTAATTATGGTTAACTATGTGAATATACGGCTTCACTCGTGTGAATTTCAGTTAAAATAGCCGCATTTTGTCAAGTTAGTAATTTTTTTTATGTTTGGTAAAACACCTCATCCATGATCTCACCTCTGGATCACCTCTGGATCTGAAATTATGCAATTGGGATAGTAGACCTAAGGGAGGCACTGACGTGGCTCCAAGTTCAGCCGGTATTATGGGCTGACATCACGGATGTTGTCGGTGATGTAGCCAACCGTGTCAGTTTACATAAAAAAAAGATGTACTAACATGCCACACGCTGAATCCGGGCAATCGGAATAAGCATATTAATCAACGTTGTGCTATAAGGACTCTGGTAAATTACAGAACAACACCGATCACCACGTTTAGCATAGTATTAGGACATGATAACTATCAAGCAGCAAGTAAAACACGAAGACCACCTGTTGAATAAATCAGTGGAAGAACCGTGCCAAGGTGAGAGGTCCGTCGCCCTTTAGCGCTTCGCCCTTTAGCGCTGCATCTTGTTTTTATTCCTTAGTCGTCATTTACGACCTGCACCAGGAGAGATGCAGTGGGCCTATTCTTTTCAAGTACCGCCAAGTGGCCACGGTAACGGTACAATGCATGTTTTATAGTTAAAATGTGTAACATTTTACGCTCAGACGACGGTCTGAAGTGTTACGTAAAAACTTCGTCGTTTTATCATATTCTTTCGTGTAATGAAGTAATGATTAGTCAACGCACATTCACGGACTAACATTATTAAAATAATTCACAAAATTTATCATTCTTCGGCAAGTTATTAATATTTACAAGAATTTCAAACTTGGAACGCGTTATCCGACAATTTCATTTAGCACGCGACGGTTTACTCACTCCCTACTTTATCCTGTCACGCGACACGGTACAGTTTTGTCTATGAAAGTCTATGATGAAGCGTCAATGTACATTGGCTATGTATAAACGTGAAATCTCTCTCGATTTTCTCCTGATGTTACTTTCTATGCGTGCGGACGTGCATACGACGCGTGCGGTTGATGTGAATGTGAATTCATATGACATTTTATTACGCAAATTGATAAGTGTTGCTGATGCGGCAGTTGTAAGTGGCGAAGTCGCTATAACAGAATTGCCAGAGACCAGCCAGTATCAACTCCAAGAAGGTGCTTCACCGGAGACTTTCCTTTAGACTTAGCGATGTGGTATTTTGTCGTGGTTTATCATTAATTACTCGTAAAATCATCCACACTATTTGAAACTATTTTTATAGCCGTTTCGTTCAACAGACCTTCGTTTTTTTTTATGGAAACTGACACGGTTGGCTACATCACCTATAACATCCGTGATGTCAGCCCATAACACCGGCTGAACTAGGTGCCATGTCAGTGCATCCCTTCATTTTCATTACACAGTGCGGTTGTATAAATCCGAGTATAAATCCGGACAGGTTAAACTCTACCTCTTTCTGCATTATGCTCATCATAGTAAAGTAATGAGATGAACCTACAGTTTCAAGCAGATTTCGAACCACGCCCAACATCAACGGTCGGACGGCCACCCATCCAAGTCTGACCGCGCCCTCGTAGAAAATATAATTACATGAGAGCAAAGCCGCGGTGGTATTATTTTTTATTTTATTTCATAAACACACACAAATAAATATGAGAGAGAGAGAGAGAGAGAGAGAGAGAGAGAGAGAGAGAGAGAGAGAGAGAGAGAGAGAGAGAGAGACCGGCGGGCGCGGTCGAGGCAAGTGCGTATAAGAGATTAGTGAAATCACAAGTGTCCCCGTTCCATTGAGTAGCGGGCTCGGTGTCGAAACTCGTTCGCCGAAAATTGGACGCCTAATGGCTGTTTGTTGTCGCGGCGTTATCTGGCATTTTATTTTGTCATCTCGGTGGACAAAATAAACAGAAGCTCGTACAAAACAAACAATTCGCAAATTCTAACACACCGAATTGCAACAGTCCGCAAATGTGCCGACACGGCGTCTCTCTGAGCGTAGTCTCGCGTTGAGCGGTGTATTTGGCTCTGTCGACTGCAACATTGGTCCCGCGGCACGGCCACCCATGTTGGTTTTGCATAAAACATGCGATACAGTTACGAGGACAAAAGCCGAAGTTGTGCATTTGAGGTCCAGAATAACGCTTAAATATTTTTTTTTCTAGGTATAGTAACTGATTCAACCTGTGTTTGAACGATTATCGATTTCGATTTTCCCCGCTCAGACTATCTAGGCAAATAAAATAGAAATAGACTTTCTTCAGAAACCACAGCACGCAGTCATAGAAGAAAACTGACGGTTGCAAGATCAATAATGAGTAGGTATCTACTGAGAGCACCCACACTGATTCAATCACCCTAATCGAGCCGGTGCATTGCATACTTTCTACTCATTTCACAAGCTTGTTGATTCTAGGAAATTAGGTATCGGTAGGGTGATCGGTAATGGTGGTTTGGCAGTGCTTGAGAAAGTTAAGCTTTGTACATTTATACATACGGCGTTCATTTTGTATTTTATAAATTGTGTAATTTTAGGAATTACTTCATGAATTGGAGCTCGTAAGCGTTTATCTTTTCTTTATTATTTTATTATATTTTTATTGACCGTATTTCAATGATTAGGATTATTTAAAATTGTAATTATTAGGTATATAAAGATAAGTGTATAATGTAAATCTCACTTCTCACTAATATCATAAATGTGAAAGTATGTTTGTTTGTTTGTTTGTTTGTTTGTTTGTTTGTTTGTTTGTTTGTTTGTTCCTCTTTCACGCCTGAACGGCTGGACGGATTTGGACGAAACTTCGTATATGGGTAGTGTATATCCCGGAGTAACATAATTTTTAAAAAAAGTGGTCAAGTTCGAGCCGAGCTCGCGTACAGAGGGTTCCGTACCATCGCGTTTTCTGTGAGAACTAGAAAGATTGGGATTTTCGTTTACGTTTTCCTGTAAATTAAGTGTATATCCCATAGTAACAATTTTTTTTTAAAAGTTGTCAAATTCGAGTCGAACTCGCGTAAAGAGGGTTCCGTACCATCGCGTTTTCTGTGAGAACTAGGAGGATTGGGATTTTCGTTTACGTTTTCCTGTAAATTAAGTGTATATCCCATGGTATCAATTTTTTTTTAAAAGTGGTCAAGTTCGAGTCGATCTCGCGTAAAGAGGGTTCCGTACCATCGCGTTTTCTGTGAGAACTAGGAGGATTGGGATTTTCGTTTACGTTTTCCTGTAAATTAAGTGTATATCCCATGGTAACAATTTTTTTTTAAAAGTGGTCAAGTTCGAGTCGATCTCGCGTAAAGAGGCTTCCGTACCATCGCGTTTTCTGTGAGAACTAGAAGGATTGGGATTTTCGTTTACGTTTTCCTGTAAATTAAGTGTATATTACAGTAAAGGGGGCGGGGGAGGGGAGGGGGAGGGGGTAGGGGGATGGGAAGGGGGAGGGAGAGGGAGAGGGAGATGGAGAGGGGGCGGGGAAGGGGAGGGGGAGGGGGTAGGGGGATGGGAAGGGGGAGGGAGAGGGAGAGGGAGATGGAGAGGGAGAGGGAGAGGGAGAGGGAGAGGGAGAGGGAGAGGGAGAGGGAGAGGGACAGGGAGAGGGAGAGGGAGAGGGAGAGGGAGAGGGAGAGGGAGAGGGAGAGGGAGAGGGAGAGGGAGAGGGAGAGGGAGAGGGGGAGGGGGAGGGGGAGGGAGAGGGAGAGGGAGAGGGAGAGGGAGAGGGAGAGGGAGAGGGAGAGGGAGAGGGAGAGGGAGAGGGAGAGGGAGAGGGAGAGGGAGAGGGAGAGGGAGAGGGAGAGGGAGAGGGAGAGGGAGAGGGAGAGGGAGAGGGAGAGGGAGAGGGAGAGGGAGAGGGAGAGGGAGAGGGAGAGGGAGAGGGAGAGGGAGAGGGAGAGGGAGAGGGAGAGGGAGAGGGAGAGGGAGAGGGAGAGGGAGAGGGAGAGGGAGAAGAAATTCGTATTTCAAAAGAGGAAAGTAAGTAACTGAGGCGTGGCCAAAGGCCGAGCTGTATCCTGGAAGACGCTAAACCTTCTCGATGACAGTAGGTAACTATGGGCGATAGTTACTTACTTTCTTCAAGACGGTTTATAGTCTTCCTGAACGCAGCTCGGCCTTCGACCTCGCCCTCAATTACTTAATTTCTTCGAAAAGGTTTATAGTCTTCCTGAACGCAGCTCGGCCTTCGGCCTCGCCGTTAGTTACTTACTTTCATCGAGAAGGTTTATGGTCTTTCTGAACGCAGCTCGGCCTTCGGCCTCGCCCTCTGTTACTTACTTTCTCCGAAAAGGTCATCGTCTTCCTGAACGCAGCTCGGCCTTCGGCCTCGCCCTCAGTTACGTACTTTCATCAAGAAGGTTTATAGTCTTCCTGAACGCAGCACGGCCTTCGGCCTCGCCCTCAATTACTTAATTTCTTCGAAAAGGTTTATAGTCTTCCTGAACGCAGCTCGGCCTTCGGCCTCACCCTTAGTTACTTACTTTCATCGAGAAGGTTTATGGTCTTCCTGAACGCAGCTCGGCCTTCGGCCTCGCCCTCTGTTACTTACTTTCTTTGAGTAGGTTTATCGTCTTCCTGAACGCAGCTCGGCCTTCGGCCTCGCCCTTAGTTACTTACTTTAGTTGAGAAGGTTTATCGTTTACCTTAACGCAGATCGGCCTTAGTTACTTACTTTCTTCCTTTGAAATACGAATTTCACGCGAGCGAAGCCGCGGGCAAAAGCTAGTATATATATAATGCTAGCCCTAGAACAGGCTTTGCCTAGTTGGGCAGTAATGACGACCATCTGTTCACATGCATATGCTTATTACAATAAATAAATATAGAAAAAAATTTATGGTTTTTTTTTAAATTACTTTCAATTTAACTCGATGACATGAATGATATATTTTATTTTCAATAAGGTAATATTTTAAAATTTTCTTAAATTGTATTCTATATTTATATATATTTTTAATTTTTATTAAAGTTTTGGTTCTATAATTTTGCCAGTCAGTATTTAATCAAGAGTCTGATGAAGTTGATGTTTTTCACAAATCAATTTACAGTCCTCGGGAAATCTGACGCACCTAATTGATAACAGACACATACGATTTGTATAGTATGACAAATTGGTAATACTTTCGTGCGACCAATCTGATTTATCCTAACCACGCCTTCACGAATGTCCGGTTAAGTTCTTTTCCTCGAAGGATTTGAGTATATGCTGCTTCATAATATCACATGTCATGCACCACATGTCGTGTTTTCAATAAAAAATATTACATAATATGTTTCAATAATATATGTATACAATGAAGCATTTTATTTTTTTATGGAAACTAAAATGGTTGGCTACATCACCTACAACATCCGCGATGTCAGCACATAACACCGGGTGAACTAGGTGCCATGTCAGTGCTTCCCTTCATTTCATGTCGGCTACACTGAACTGGACGGAAAACACGGACTATTTACATAGCCGTTTCGACCGACGTGATTAAATTAAGATATATTACACTCTACATTTTTGTCAGTCAACCAACTTAACATATTTCAGTTGATAATTTTTTTAAGAACTCGATATTGGTGGCTCAGTCAGAGGGGCCAAAGCACATGCTCTGACGAGCCAATATCACCTAGGAGAGGTGCCATACCGAAGGCTACCCCTTGTATTGCTGGTTCTACTGGACTAGAGAAGATCACAGGCAGCCATCTTACATTCAGTACGGTGGTACCAACCCAGTTAGCTACAATTTGAGCCTACTATGTAATGGGCAAGGGAAGGAACCTACTGTGTTACACCGATTGCACCGCATGCATGTAATTTTTTCCAGTCCGTTTGTAAATTGTTAAAGTCGGCCTGTATCGAAACTCGGACCTTGAGATCAAAAGTCCAAGACAAGACCGCGCCAACCACCCGCCGCTTATGAAAAGTATATAGTAGTAGTAGATAGTATATAGTGGATACATTTTCTCAGTACTAAATTATAATGAAATTGTGTCGTACGTAGTACATAAGCAATCTTGTTTAAAATTCTGTCATTTTTATAAATATAAAATTTGAAAAACTCCACGCAGTCCATTTTATTAGTATATAATCATGACAATATCTATAAGCGAGAGAGAATACAAGATTGGTATTTCCCCTTCTCTTACATTCACAGTAATAGTTCGATATAAGTTCCAGTCATAACGAGCATATAATTTGAAAATTATCGTTGGAACAATTAGATCTTGATAAACTGGTTCCGAAGCCACTGACGGCTCCTAGAAACTTTTGAGTAATATTCTGTGGGCATCATTAATCAAAATACAAATCATTGCTCGATGACATTGTCTGTGGTTCCTTGACAAATATAAAATATTTAAGTTTATGATTTATGACACACGTGTTAATTATTTTTTTTATATTGGCTATAAACAAAAAAACATGTTTTTGCTGTTGCAGTATTGAATTTCAGTATGAAGCGTAATAATGAAATGAAACGGTTATATTATGTTTTCGTTTAAAAAAATATAAAATTCCCAAAATTAATTATTTTTCTTGTAAATAAAAAAAAACAATTAGTGAGTTTTTCGAAATTACCGGCACAAAAAAGTATAAGAAACCATATTTATTTTTTTCGATTTGTATAAAATTGCAAAGGCCAAAGTGGTTCATTTAAGGTCCTAAATTATCCCTTCATAGTGTAATTAAAAAATATACTTACCATTTTCTTGAAAAAATTCCAAGAACTTTAAAGTGGCTTTTACATATAAAATTCTATCTGAAAATTTTAAATTCAGCCGAAATATTGATGACGTCATCCCTCGCATGTTAGTTGGTAGATGTTACTGACAACTCAAGTCACTTACATAGATTCAAATACACTTTTATGCAAATCTATCGAGTGGCCGCCAATCGAAAGAGGGACAGAGGTCGCCCAGTCACTTTTGAGAAAAAAATAAAAACTCGTTTCGAAATGTCGCGAAGGCAGGCGAGACTATTAACACGATAATCGAATCTTGGACCGCATAATGCGAGAGTGAAGAGCGATCTATAAACTTTTTAAGTGATTGTTAAAAAATATTTTTATATGCTGATCGTTAAAGTTGTGTTTAACTACTGGCCTTCATTGAAGAAAGAATAAGATTGTTTTTTTTTTTAGAAAAAATAATAGATTTGTTGTGAAGTTATAATGCGTTAAATTTCAATAGGTACACATAAAGTTATTATATTCATCTTTTTATATAACATTAAGCTTAGAATTCTAAAAATTGTTCCAACAAAAAGTAATTAAAATCCCTCCGTAGTAACTAGAATATAAATATTGTTTTAGGGTCAGAAAGATTTAAAATGGTAATTATCTGTAACCACCTGAATTATAACTTAATATAAAAACAGTATTTATATTAATGCATTAAAAAAGTTGAAATTAAATGACAATTAAGACTAAAAAAGACAGTATTTGTATTATGTATTTATTTATTTATAAGCACAGACAAGATGAACAGACAGATCATCGACATTGGGGCCCAACTAGGCTACGCCTATTCTAGCATTATACATCATAAAATAGTATAAATGTATTCATTTTTTATCATTAAAAACATCAATTAATTGACTTTTTTTCTTAATTCTATCAATTAATTTACTTAGAAAAAAAACACAGTAGATGACAAACCTTTTCAAAACTGTTCAATATGTTATAAACGATCTTTCTATCTGCACATGTGAACGAGATAACTTTTTTTAAGAATACCAGCATTGATGGGACTAAATTCCATTTTTTTTATGTAATCCGGTATGGATGTCTGAGTCGGAGGGGCCAAAGCGCAGCCAATTTCACCTCCGAGAAGGTAGGTGCCATACCGGAGACTTCCCTGGATTGCTGGGTGTACTGGACTAGAGGAGAACACAACCGAGGTTGTTATGCGACCATCTTACATCCAGTACGGTAGTACCAACCCAGTCGGCTACAATTTGAGCCTACCACCTAGTGAGGGGCAAGGGAAGGGACCTACAGTTTCGAAACTCATTGGTACATGCCAACCGGATTCGAACCACTCGGCCACCCGCCGCTTAAATATGCCATACCAGCAGATATTTTGCGGACTATTGAGGCGCTATCTATCTTGTTAAAATTTCATTCATTAAAAAAAAAAAAGATGTTTGAAGAATTTCTAATCAGTCGTGTAATTTATCTCAAGCTTTATCTGAATCAAGAACCAGTTCGTTTAATTTCAGTATGACAGCTCGCTCAATTTGTTTCACTTTCTATAGCTTCTACGAAACCTGCTGCCAAGCAAACAGAACTGCGAAAACATTGTAGGCGCATGGACAGTCGTGTGGCAACCACTACGCCGATTAGACAATTATAATGAATCGTAGATTTTTTTATTGAACTCAACGCGCCTGTCTACATCACCCACTACGCCCGCGATGTCATCCCATAATACTGGTGAGCAAGGTGCCACGTCAGTGCTTCTATTTGGTTGTGCCGGTTATACACTGAACTGGACGGAAAACACCATCGAGCTATGACGCGCACGCCGAGCTAGGTTTTGTTCGTTCAGTGTGGTGGCATCAATCCGCTCGGGTATCACCAAGATAAGAAGGGAAAGGACCTGCAGTTTTAAATGGAATCCAAACCATTGCCAACCTCAACTGTCGATACACATCGAAGCTGTGACCGCGCCCTGGTTGTTTCTCGAACGCACGTCGCGTCGGTCCATCGACGACAAAGTGTAGGAAGTCTCTTAAAGTTATCACACCATGGCGACATCCTTGGCTATTCAAATATAAAAAATAAAAATGTAAAAAACAAAAGAAGCCAATTCACTGGCCTAATCAAACATTGAGCAATCCGAGTGTCTGTATTGTAAGAGTTTTAGCACCTGCCCAATGACAAAGGTATTTCAGTAACCACGAAAACAAACAGATGCAACACCTGCTACGAGCCTTCGTTAACATAACTCTTACGCATCAGTCACTGGACTGATTGAGCTAGCGTAGTCGTGTTAAGATGTAAAGTACAGTCAGCAATAAATATATTATGATGTAGATGTAGCACCTTGTCATATGCCCAATTACCAATTTCACGTAGAGTTCTGAGAAAACGTGGGCTAAAATATTGGGTGTGAGAATATTCTACTGTGTTAACTGGATGTTTTGGGCTGATTGTACGTAAGAAGAGAACGAATGATGCAAAATTAATTTACAAATGTACGTACATAAATGAACATTATTATTGTTTTTAGGGTCCCATCTGTAGTAAGGTGAGGGGCCTAAAGTTTCAAGTGGTATCCGAACCACAGCCAATTTCAACGGTCGGCCGGCCACCCATTCAAATTATGACCGCGCCATTGTAGAAAATATAACTACACGAGAGAAAAGCAGCGATGACGGGACCCTCGACACGTGAACATGTTCACATTTAACCGGTTTTTTTTATATATCAATCAGATGATTGATATATTAATTAGGTAGGGATTGCATCCCTACACGCTGGACTTACCGCGGATGCTTACCAACCGATTCTGCAGATCTTTCCTCTACAGAACCGGTAAACTCTGGAACGCTCTCCCTGCCCATATATTTCCCCCCAAGTACAGTCTCGGGTCCTTCAAGAGGGGCGTGAATGGGCACCTGTCAGGCCGGCATGGCATTCGCAACCCCCGCACACGAACGAATGTCCATGGGCGTCGTTAGACACCTTATGGGTGGCTCGGCGCCATATGTCGCGCTGTCAATAAAAAAAAAGATGACTTAATTTTCTGGACTTTTTTGTCCCAAAAGTAAATTGAATGTGACTTATTTACGTCAGAATAAACAATCTACCTACTTTCAGATCCTATCATACACATAAACATGAAGTGAGTATTTCAATAAATAGTTTATTTTATTTTAGATTAAATGTTTATTGAAGCGTCTTTCAAAGCGGCAGCGCTTTCATACAAATCAAGTAATCGACTCGCACCGCGCGTCAACTACACTTGCGCTTACGAAACAGTCTCGTCTGATGCTGTCACCTCTCTTACTACACTCCTCCAGCTTGTTTGAATCCGAGCCACAATTAAAAATATACGACGAGCTTCATGCGAGCAGTGGCTCGATTTCAAGTTCAGTACGACGAAACATTGCACCGCGTGAATTCGTCAGCAGTGCACGTTTCGCTTCAATGCTCATCTTCCACTTTTATTTAGTTGTTGATGAAACGAAACAACACAGGTGCAGAAGAAAACAGATCGGCAGATTCGGCCATCTTCGGGAAAGATAACTAGGCAATTTATATGTATTTAGCTTAGGGTTGCCATACTGACCGGGACACTATATAAAAAACCAAAGAAAACTTGGTTGTCTTTGAGCACCAGCACCTGTTCTATGAATATTAAATTATATTTTAGATGATACTTATATTTTACATTTAAACATTTTTATATACGTGCGAGTCAACAGATTAAGGATAGATTATGCATAAATTCTATTAGATAATTAGGTAGGCAATATTATGACGTACAGAGCACATTTGCTCTGTGCGTCTGAATCTGTCTCTGCATGTAGGAGCACCTCTTCGAACATCGTCTACCTACGGTGACAGTTCGAGCACAGTGACACATATCGAAATTCTTTGCTTTTTATAAATGTTTTTATTTTATCGTAATGTTTTCGGTTACGCGTTACATCAGAACGGCTTACGAGACGTCTTCCAGTCAGATGTCAACTGGCAACATGTTGACATCTAACTGAAAGACGGGTGTCGAGTGTCCTTCGGGTCGTGGCAGTTCTGCGAGTCACGATGATGTCTCGGGAGCGGGGGACGAAATGTCGGCAAATGTAAGTCGTTCTGATGTACCGCGTAACCGAAAACATTACGATAAAATAAAAACATTTATAAAAAAACAAAGAATTTTGATATGTGTCACTGTGCTCGAACTGTCACTGTGCGTAGACGTGCACGATAATTTGCAACAGCCGTAAAAGCCTAAACGAACATATTTTATTATTTATTGAAAAGGCGAAATGTGGCGCCGATCCACCCATAAGGTGTCTAACAACGCCCATGGACATTCGGCCGTATGCGGGCGATGCGAATGCCATGCCGGCCTGACATTTTTTTATGGACACGCGAGACCTTTTGCACCGTCAGCCTGGATTGTTGTGCCGACAAGCTGGTCTTTCCCGCACTCCTCAAAGGACACTTTTCGTGGCATGCAACTCGACAGGCTTTCACCGTCTATTGCTTTTGGAAATTAGTTCTTTGCCTAGTTATCCTAAAATATTCCTACCTTACTCGGTGGCAGGGTTCAAACCGCCCGGGTTGATACCACCGCACTGAATGAAACGTCGAATGAAATTCGAAAAGGCTATGTAAATAGTTTGTGTTTTCCGTTCAGTTCAGTGTAGCCGGCACGACCGAAGGGAAGCACTGACATGGCACCTAGTTCACCCGGTGTTATGGGTTGACATCACGGATGTTGTAGGTGATGTAGCCAACTGTGTCAGTTTACATGAAAAAAAAAAACAACTAGAACTAAACGCATTAAATTTCGTTTCAGTTGAATTTTGCTCATTCGAAGCAATGCCCGCGTCTCGTGCCGAACTTGGAATCGAGCCACTGCGCGAGAGTCGGCCTTGCGCTCGCAGTTTGCGAAACATCGACGACACTCGAGCCGCTGCACAGGTTTTTTGAGAAAACATCTCGTGTGAGAGATTTGTGGGTATCATATTATAGCGGGTATCAGTTGTGAGATGATCTTAATGACTCGCCTGCAATATTTGCTGTTTGAATCAATGTTTAGGTAAATCTCACACCTAGTTTCGAAATTGGCTATCGGGTTTCATTGTTCGCAAAAAATTATGAATAATCTTGCTTTTCTGAAATTAGACGAAATGAACATTGACAAACTAAGATGTTTTGTGTGATAAAGTGTTAATTTTCCATTTATTACCACACGAAGATTTGAAATTGAAACTAGAATTTACATGAGTAAGTTATAACAATCAAATGGTTTTGATCTGCAAGCTTTTCGTGGTTCCCTACGCACGTATGAGACCCTATTACTAAGCCTTCGTCGTCTTTCCGTCCGTCTGTCCGTCTGCCTATCCTACATTTATGTAAATGGCTGTATCTTTTAAACCTAAATCGGTAGCCGGTTGACATTTTCACAGAATATGTGTTATTATGGCGGATATAATAACAAATAAATAAATAAAATATAATCAAAGTCATCATCATCAGCCTGTATTGGTCCACTGCTGGACATAGGCCTCTCCCAAGGCACGCCACCATACGGGTTTTTTTTTATCGATTATATTTTTTTATCTTCCGCTCTTCTAAAATATAATAAAATAAAATAATAAAAAATTAAAGCAAGAAACCAGATATTTCAATGTTTTTAGGGTTCCGTATCCGGTACGGGGCCCTATTACTAAGCCTTCGCCGTCCGTCTGTCTGTCTGTCTGTCTGTCCGAGGGCTGTATCTCTTGAACCGAAATAGGTAACCCATTGAAATTTTCACAGAATATGTGTTATTTATGGCCGATACAACAAAAAATAATAAAAATAATAAAAAGTAAAAAAATCATGGGGTTCCCATAGAAGAAACCAAAAAAAGTATGCGCGCGCGCCATCTACCGAATAGAGTGTGAAGCATTTTAACTAATCATGACATTTAACTAATACGAAGCATTTTATGTGACGCTAACCATGACATGGCGATAAGTAACCCTCGGTGCGCGAGCTCGACTCGCACTTGGCCGGTTTTTTTGTTTTGCTCTATCATAAAAATTGTAATACATACAAGCGTCAAACTTTGTGTGATCATAGTGCACACTCTAAAGTAAAACAACATATCATAAAACGGGTCAATTACGTGATGTTACGGAACCCTCGGTGCGCGAGTTCGAGTCGCAATTGGCCGGTATTTTTTTTCAGATATCTAAATGGAACTCGAACCCACGAACTCAGTCTAAACATATCTGAATAACATATTATCATATATCAAAATGCATATTAAATATTAATGTAAACGCTAACATTGCACCATCAGAAAACCGCTAATGTTGCCTGTCTAAAAACATAAAGATCGCGGTTTATCTCCGCAGAAACACGTGTCGTCTGCATTTAGTAAGCGATTGGAGCGATGTGGCAACACTAGATTTGCATACATCAGGCGAGTGTTAGTTTAATGTAGGCAATCACACAACACTATCGGGCCGGTGATGTAAGGAGGCACAAAGGGTTAGCAAACTGCTGAGACGTGATCTCGTTTGGTCGGATGGGGACATTAATTGTAGCAAGTGTGCGCCGTCGATTTGAAGGCTTTTGAGACTATTGATTGAGGTTGCTTGAAGATTTTGGTTTTACATGAAGATTTTATTTATTTATTATTTATAAATTTTTAAAAACATGGTCTACGTGGCATTTGCTTCCTGCACTAGAATAAATCTGTTTTGCAGGAGCGCTTTCTTTATATAATTATATATTAGATAATAAAAATGTGCTCATTAATAGTATCATGCAATTTACATGAATGCACTACATTAATTATGCATTTTTTTTCTTTTATGTTTTCTGTTTCATTAGTTTGCAAATAAAAAATCTTGAATTTTAATTTTAATTTAATTTTATTAAATTAAATCACTTGTGCATATTTTAGGTAAAAAAATTGGGGAAACAACCAGCGTTCAAAATTCGGAAAAGTTTTTAAGGGAGAGAATAAGCTTCGCTGTGCAGAGAGGGAATGCTGCGTGCGTTATGGGCACATTCCCGACATGCCGAACTCTAGAGGAGCTTTTTTATGTTTATTAGGTAGTTCTTATTGTATTTTAATTTAACTTATTATTATTAAATAAATGATTCTTCATACTAAATAAACAAAACATTTTATTAAGAGAATATATTAAAAAAATAAGGGAACACAAAAAATTAATAAAATAAATGGTAAGGCTTATTCCTATCTGATGTAAATTTTAAAATGAGATGCATGCATGTGATTGGGCATGCAAAAAAATTTACTAAAATATAATGAGATTTTAATATAATGTACTTACAATGAAAAAAAAATATCTATAAAATTAATCAAGAAGGATGACAAATTTTCTCTTTGGTTTATTTTTAAATCAATTTACGACAAATGTGTATTATTCTTAATAACTCTATTTCTGTCAAATTGGTGTAAGTATTTACAAGAAAATTTAAGATAAAACAAATCATAATAATGGTATGAGTGGCCGAGTCAGAGGGGCCAGAGCACGTGCGCCGACCAGTCATATCACCTTCGAGAAGGTGCCATATCGGAGAGCTCTATATTTTGTATTGCTGGCTATTACTGTACTGGAGGAGAACTCAGCCGAGGCTGCTATGCGGCCATCTTACATCCAGTAAGGCGGTACCAACCCAGTCGGCTACAATTTGAGCCTACGACCTAGTAAGGGGCAAGATAATTAATAATGGACGTAAAATATATTCAACGGTGTACGGTCATCATAAATGTTCAGTTTAAATTAGTGTACTACAGTCAGTATTTTATATTGTAGGTACATTTGCTAAACGTGGTGGTCGGTGTTGTGCTGTATAACGCTAGCAAAACTTGTAGAAGACCAATGGCATTAGTGTTAGTGATAATGTGTACAAGTGTACGCGCTGAGTGCATCTATTAGTGTGCCGAGCACCGCAGTGGCGTTCACGCACACTAACTCACTAACTAACACTAATGCCATTGGTCTAAAAGTTTTGGTAGGGTAGTAATTTACAAGAGTACCTGCAGCACAACTCCGATTACTCTGCTTACCCCGATTGTCGGGATAAAGCGTGTGGTACGTTAGTTAGTTAGTACATTCCTTGACTCTATGTATGTATGTATGTAAATATTATGTAAAGCAGTCGACGGTACATGACATTTATGGAAGTACTTACACATAGTGCACAGTAAAACACTCAGTTTAAGGTAGGTGTCAAAATAACAAAGCTAAAAAGCGTAGTACGTCGGAAACTCGGTGTGGAAAGCGGCTATCAGGAAGCGATTATATTCTGATGAACCGACAACGGGCATCCTGCTATCGCGGAACTCCTTCCAATTTGACTCAAGTTTCTAGCGATTCGGAAAAAAAGATAATTTTATTAGTAAAAAGATACGTCGGTTTTAATTATCTCCTTCCGACGACCTCAGGTTTCTCGCGTCTATTGTGCGGTCGCTGAGACAATACTCGGCGTGAATTCGCTTTTTGTGGCAACAGTTAAAAACGTTCGGTGTTCGGTAACTGAGCATATTCGGTAAAACGACCGAGACGATAGCGACCATCTGATCTTTGTCTCTAGGGCAGATTCTGCAATATTTTCATTTTAGGAAAAATATACATTTTTTCGATTTTAGGCTTACATCTTACATACCACACGCTGTATCCCGAAAATCGGGGTAAGCAGAGTAATCGGTGTTGTGCGTCAAGAACTTTGGCACAGCACAGCATCGATCACCACGTTTAGCAAAGTATTTGGACTTACAGATTTTAGTATATTTTTTTTTTAAATTACTATTGATTTGAAGAAAATCACTTTTGCTGTATAATTTTTTACTTTTTGTTTAGATTTCTATAAATTTAAATAAAAAGTTGTAAATTTAGCTTAAGCTATATGAACCATGTCGAGATGGCGCATTTAGTTTTTGCATTATTTTAGTTATTCTTACAACAATTTTACTTAAAGGTTGACTGTAAGAAATCTCTGTAAGGGATAAGTCCGCCTTTACACCTTATGTAAATTTTCCAATGTATTTGTTACTGTTTAATGTTTACTGGAGCAATAAAGAATTTTGTATCTATCTATCTATCTACCAAAATGCCACTGAATAGCAAGAAAATTAAAATTATTGAAATTAAAACTACCTTTTTCTCAAAATTACTCAAATATATATAATCATATAATAAAATAATCATAATATATCAACGAATTAGTTTTGTTCAAATCGTCTGTGGAGATACTAAACCCCTCCATTTATTATTATTAGATATTACAAATTTTTGTTTTAGTATTAAACCATTTATAAATTCAAGATACTCCATTCCGCATGATAAATGTTTAAATTACGCACATAAATATATTACGATTGATCAATTCTTACAAATATTTTACCACCAGACAGTGAAGAATTACAGGTACAAGACGTTTTATTTCAAGCTCCGATCATGTAATAGCTTTTTTTCAAGCCGACCTACTTTGAACTTACTATTTAAGAGTTGATTATTTCACCCGCTAAGCCACCGCCTTCGCCTCCGGGGCACCTGTTACGCTTGATCACTCAATCGAAGAATGACCAAGTGACCAATGTTTACGTAATTGGACGCACTTACTTGTAAAATATGCTCTAGCTAGGCATTTCAACTCAAAGTAAGTCTGTACAGTAAGCGGCGGTAAATAATGCGCGTCGGGCTTTGGAGAGAGACAGTTCGGTTGTAGAGCGTCGTCCCTGTCGCACAGAGACCTGCGTGTTAGTGCGACAGAAACGACGCTGTACAACCGGACTGCCTCTGTCCAAAACCCGACGCGCATTGTCACCGATGCAAATTTTTTTATTTTATTATTCAGATATTTCAGTAATAATATATTCAAATGTTTATTATTAATATTAAAGTACATAATCTGTATGTATTAACGTTCCCCCCCGTGTAGAAGGCGGAGTATTTGCAAAATGGTTTCTTTCAATCAATGTTAACGTTAAAACACTTCACAATTTATTTGCGTAAAATTTCTTCACGGTGCTTGCGTTCACCAAAAAATATAGTTATATTAAATAATTACAAAGTAAAATAATAAACGTTTCATGCTTACCAAAGATACAATATCATACATAGTAATTATTATCTAATATTATGAAAACCTGTGCCGGTAAAGAGAATCAGCGAGCACAGAAGTGTTTCGACGAAACTTCCATAGAGTAGACATCAACGCTCGGATTTCCTTTTCTTAGTATTATAATATTGAAATTAATTTAGAATTTACAAAAATACTAAACGATGAGTAATAAATAACTTATTTTTAATTAATTAAAAATCATGGAGTGTTTAAAATTTAAAATTATATTTATGTAAATAAAAATACAATTTTAATAAGCAGGCTTCAGATGCAATTTATGTACATTATGGCATTAGTATTCCGATATCATTGAGCAGAGCACGATTTTCAAATTCGATTTAAATATCAAGAAAGGCCGTTGGTAGGCACTAAGAATGCTTGTAAATGATTATTATCATTTGTTTAAAAAAAATATATAAGTAATTTTTTATTGATTTTTAACACAATTCTCGTGTTAAACACTTGCTTGCAATAAGTACATTTCAAATAAGTGTTTCGAGTATTAGAAGCATTTTTAATTAATTATTCAGTATAATTATCACTATTTGCACGGACTTGCATACCCAACTACAACTTCATAAACTATGTAATGGCGTTGGATACCTACATGTGCATAGTGCGGTTGTGAAGTAATGCAGAAGGTATCTTTCTCATGCTGACCTCAACAGTGCAATATGTGTCATCGTAATGTAACTCTACCTTGGTGCTGAAAAGCGGATATCGAGCAGACATTTCGAAAGATCCGGGAAATTTACTTCTACCTCAGAAGCCTACAAGGTCATGGTCATATCTACATACGTACATACATACCACACGCTGTATCCTGACAACCGGGGTAAGCAGAGAAATCGGTGTTGTGCTGCAAGCACTTTGGTAAATTACAGCACGACACCGACCACGACGTTTAGCAAAGAATTTCTAGATATTTCTCAAGCAGCAAGTACGGCACGAAGACCCACCTACTGCCTGACTCGGTGGATGAACCGTGCCAAGGTGTGAGGTGGCTATCCTGTCGCCCTTTATCACGGCACCTCGTCCTAATCTCTTAGTCGCCTTTTACGATATGCATGGGGAGAGATGCATCGGTCATATATCTGTTATTATAAAGTACAATATCTGTCTGTCCGTCTGTAAACTTTAAAATACGTTTTCACGATGGCGTGGAAAAATATTGTTAATTCTATGTGCATTTTTATTATTTTAATTAGTATATATTTTTAGTAAAGGACATTACGAGAGTGGAAGAGGCGGCGGCGGCAGAGGTAGATGTACCGTGTGGGGCCGGTACTTTAAAATAATAGCCCCACTGCATCTCCCCCCGTGTATGTCGTAAAATGCGACTAAGGGATATGACTCCCTACTTATGTTACTAGATGGTAGGGTTTAAACCGCCCGGGTTGGTACCACCGCAATGAATGAAAGGTCGGTCAAAACGGCTATGTAAATAGTTTGTGTTTTCCGTCCAGCACAGTGTAGCCGGCACGACCGAAGCTGGGAAGCACTGACGTGGCACCAAGTTCACCCGGTGCTTATGGGCTGACATCACGGATGTTGTAGGTGATGTAGCCAGCCGTGTCAGTTTCCATAAAAATTACATGTTAAATCCGCAGGATATTATTCAAAATGATAACATATTTTAATTTTCAAAATACTCTATGTAAAATTAAACAATGAAAAACTTTATAAATTAACATTTATTAGTACCGTGTGGGCCCGGTACTTAAAAAGAATAGCCCCGCTGCATCTCTCCCCGTGCATGTCGTAAAAGGCGACTAAGGGATAAGGACAAGATGCTGTGCTAAAGGGCGACGGGCTCGCCACCTCTCACCTTGGCATGGTACTTCCACCGAGTCATGCAGCAGGTGGGTCTTCGTGCCTTACTTGCTGCTTGATCGATTGAATCTTGTCCGAATACTTTGCGAAACGTGGTGGTCGGTGTTGTGCTGTAATTTACCAGAGTTCTTGCAGCACAACACCGATTACTCTGCTTACCCCGATTGTCGGGATTCAGCGTGTGTGATATGTAGTACGAATATTTTTTTTTTTGTTATATTGATATGTAAATCTTTTTTTGAATTTTTATTTTTAAGATTACATAAAAAAAAAGTTTTACGATTTCTTTTCAATAAATTAATTTATACATATACAAATTTATTTGCAGTTATTTTACAGTAACCGAATCCGGAATAATATATAATTGTTGGTGAAAGAGTATTTTATTTTGTATTTATTTATTTTGTACTTTTTCTTTGCAAAAGAAAAAAATTACCCCGGGATGGATATCATCAGTGTTTCCCCAATAGACTGAGCAGTCTACACGAATTTTGATGCCTGCGCATAGGATCATAGTGCACCGATGCAGTAATATGGATGGCATGTAACGCTCGCAGGTACCACGGCATGACTCCATGACTCCGGCGCCTGCGCATTAGCGGAGCGTCTCGCGGTAATTGTTGGGTGTAAATCGACTAATTAGTCAAAAGCCTAACATATTAGAGTGTAACACGTGAAGTTAACATTAGTGGTTTATTTTTTATTTTTTTTTGGTTAGACAATATGGGATTGAGTTCGAAGTGGGTGGGATAAATAATAAGTTCCTACTATTTCATAATCTCTGTATTTGTATTGTATATTTTTGACGATTTTTTTTATTGAACCAACCATTGGTTACATCACATACAACATCCGTGATGTGAGCCCATACTACCTTGGTGAACTAAGTGCCATGTCAGTGGTTCCTTTGGGTCGTGTCGGCTATACTTAACTGGGCAGAAAACACGAACTATAATACATAAAGCTATAGGTCCGTCGGGTTGATTGGAAGAAATTGTCTAAGGCAATAAATCCGCTCTTGCCACTTATTAAGTGGCATAGAGTTTAATATTTGTTTTATTATATTATAACGAATATACCATATAAATAATATAGGTATTTTTAACATAGCCGCTTCGACCGACTTTCATTTTAGTGCGGTGGTACCAATTCAAATAAAAAAATATTTTTTCAGTTTAATATTTTTTTAAGTTAGTTTAGTTTGTTAGTTTAATACTCGTATAATAGGTTTAGTTAGATTCAAAAAGTGTTGTGTGCTTTATACATACACAACTTAATTGTGTTTCTCTAGTCTATCAAGTATGATTTTTCGTTTTCACTTGGCTAATTACTCTATCTAAAGTAGGTCCTAAAACTACTAATTATATTTTTCCTTATACATCTACATCTGAGAGACATTATCGTAAATTATAAGATTTCAAAAATGTCTCTCTTTTACATTAGGTAGTAACCAAGTTGAACATTATAATGAATTTGGCAGTCGGACGGGTTTCTAATGAGATGTTCGTGCGAACTCGTTTGGATCTTTTAAATGGGCTAATATCGAAACCAACTACAATAAAACTACTTTCCAACAATCCTCTAGTCTAGCAACATGAACGAGTGGCCGCCTCGCCTGCTGCGGTTGTGTACAGTACAATTTTTGGACTACTTAATACCTAATAGTTACGAGACTAAAATAAAAACATAACTTCACGGATATCATATCGAAAAATAAAATAAAGCCGTCTCGCCGTCATAATAGTTAAAAATAAACTCACCGTTGAATAATACGGCAAAAAGAGCCGACGCGACTCGGCGGCACGGAGCTCGCGCGAATCGGGTGAAAGTTCCTCGCAACACTTGCACGATAATATAACAATCACACGGCGGCGGCGGGCGCGGGGCGGGCGGCGGGGCGGCGAGGTGCTAACCGCCACACCGGCAGATCCTCACGCTCTCCTACCAAAATATCCCCGAGACACTTTTCCCAACACAGTCACCGAACCATCAACACCGTCATAGTCACAGAAGGTCTACCTTCCCATAACATGGGGCACTCCGAAACAGCTGATTCCAAATTCGAATTTCCTCCGGCGGGAGCTAAACGGAAACGGAAGACGCGATGGCGATGTGTAGTAGCGCGGCGCGGCGCGGAGGTTGCGGGGGGGCAGGGGCCGGAGGCGCGGGCGCACCGGGCGGCTGACTGCTATAGACTGCTGGCTGAGGTCGCGCCGCTCGCCGCGCGCCGCCGCCGCGCCGCGGCTCCACCACTCCCGCGCAGCCGACGTCGTCGTCGCCAAGGTGAACCGAAAACGTTAATCACACGAGAGTGGCTGTGCTGTAACATTCTTTGTGACGCGGAGGGCTGGCCGAATACCCAATAGAGTGCGTAATTTAATGCAGGTAATAAAACATGCGGGTAATAGGTCAATTGCTCTCGGACCACCCAACGGCAAAGCTTCGTAAGCTTTAGTCAAATGTTTCCGCGGAATTATCTATTCTGAACAATATGTCGAATCAGACAAAGTAGGACATGCACGATTCTGTACAGCGATGACAAAAACCTGTCATAATGTTTACAGTTCCGCAACCAGCAATGCTGGCGGGGACATACAATCGGCCAGGTGTCTGTCCGTCCGACGGTCTGTCTGTATGTCACGCGCGCTGTCCGAGCTGATTACTTCGGAACGTAAAACTATATAAATCTAAAAAAAATAAATTCGTCTATTTAACCCCCACGACAAGAAAACTATTTTAAAGTTCTATCTTAAACGGTGGTCTGCGGCGCAGAGTCGTGCGACAGCGATGATCTCTGCGCGCGCTCTCTATGCGCGCAAGAAGACAATGGCTACGGAACCCCTCGGTATGGGATCATTCCATCGTTCGCACTTTACAGGCTTTTTGTGAACATAATCGTAATCGTACGTACGGAACATATTATGTAGTCGTTAAAACGTTATATACATATGTACTACAATTAATTATATTACCTTATTTTACGTTCCCGCACCTACTCTTTGGCTATTCTACTACCTACTTAAATTTCACTACATACGGCCTTCAAACGTACAGAGTTTGACTGGAAGAAATCTCTGTAAGTGATAAGTCCGCCTTTGCATCTCATGTAAATTGTACAGGCTTGATTCTGTAAAATATTCTTGGAGCAATAAAGTATTTCCATCTAATATATATATTTTTATTTTATTTATGGAAACTGACACGGTTGGCTACATCACCTACAACATCCGTGATGTCAGCCCATAACACCGAATGAACTTGGTGCCACGTCAGTGCTTCCCTTCGGTCGTGCCGGCTACACTGAACTGGACGGAAAACACAAACTATTTACATAGCCGTTTCGACCGACCTTTCATTCAGTGCGGTGGTACCAACCCGGGCGGTTAAACCCTACCACCTAGTAATATAAGAAGGGAGTCATATCCCTTAATCGCCTTTTACGACATACACGGGAAGAGATGCAGAATATAATATAATAAATAACATATTTTATAAATTTACACTTGTATAAAAAGTACTAGTGGGTTTTCCGCATTATTAAATGACCTAGTACCACAACAGCTAGTACCTATAAAGGCATTTCGAAATAGAGTAGGTACTAATATGTAACTCTGGTGCGCCAATTCCGCGGAGTTAGGAGGTGAAAGTTAGCTATCTACATTGCCTACAGTACCTATGCGGGAACAAAGCGTCGTAAAGAGTTGCGCAGATTCGGGTGAGATTGCGTGGTTAGTGGGCAATCCGGTGTTATTATATGGCGCATTCTACTTCTCCTAAAATTTATTGAGTTCAAACTAAAAAACTATGCCTTTTCTTCTTATAGATAGAGTAAATTACTTTGGTGGTCTTTTTGTCAATTCACTTGGCGGAGAAAATTGAAAGAAACATATAACTTTCATTATAACGATTTTTTTTTAAAAAGGTTGAATATAAAAAAAATTAAGAATAAATTTGTTTTTCCAGTTGACTGTACTTCAGATAATTTTTAAGGACCTCCTGGAAAAATTAAGGTGACTGTTTATTTTGATAAAAAAATCGCTAGATTTTAAACTTAACATCTGAATAATTTCCAATTTTATTTTATTTTATTTTATGTCAACTTACAAGGCACAGAGAGTTGCCAAACATCCATAGTCACAAAAAGATTTTGCCTATTTTACCATTGGATAATACATACAGTTAAAACTGCACACAGATAAAATGAAATAAAATATTTCCTTTAACTCAATCGGATTTCCCATGGTAGGTATCCAGAATAGCTGCATTACTACTCTGAATCACCAGTATCACAACAGATATACCTAATAAAAATATTTTATTACCAATCTATATGAAATTCCGTTATAAGCTATCAAAATGACACCAGATGAGTCATTTTTGTCAACTAAGACTTTTTCTCGAAGGTTGGAATCTTAATAGGAAAATAATTATTCCTTGACGATTTTTTTATGGAAACTAACGGTTGGCTAGGTTGGCTACATCACATACTACATCCGTGAGTCAGCCCATAACACCGGGTGAACTAGATGCCATGTCAATGCTTGCCTTCATTTCATGTCGGCTGCACTGAACTGGATGGAAAACACGAACTATATTTGCATAGCCATTTCAACCGACCTATCATTCAGTGCCGTGGTACCAACCCGGGCGGGATAAACCCTACCACCTAGTAAGGTCAGAAGGGAACGGGCCTACAGTGGTACGTGGAATCCGAACCACGGTCAGCCATCCAAGTACTAACCGCGCTCAGGGTTGCTTAACAACAGTCGACCGACCGCACCACTGAGCTACCGATGCTGACATAATATTAAAGTATGTGTCATATTCGATAGAATGATAAATATAAGACCGAGTTGCCGGAAATAAATTGCCTAAGTCTGCCCTTGCTACACATTAAGTGGTATAAAGTGTTATATAAATATTAATATTGTACTTGTAAGTGGAGATTGAAATATATTTTTATTGATACCAATAGTATGGTTATTATTTTATTATTTATACACAATATAGTACTTTTGTAAGTGGTAACATTGCCCACCATAGAAACTTGGTGTGACAAATGAGTGAGACCGAACTGAACTTTAAAATGTGAAATAGTTAATGTCTTTTTAACAGTCATGGGTTGAAATGTTTTGAAGAATGTAAATATGCAAATGGGAATTTTATTTTTATTTATTTATTAAGAATCAACATATTTACAGTTTCCAATAATTGAGTAGTGAGATTTGTGCAATATAAGTTATTTAATGGTATAAAAACCCCGACCCCTAAAAAGCCAGAAATTATTTCCGTTTACTTACTTAAGGAGTCGGGGACCGCTAAGTAAATAGAACAAAATAAAAACTCAAGAGCTGCGCGCTAAATTCCCGCGCAGCTCTTGAGTTTTTATTTTGTTCTATTTACTTAGCGGTCCCCTGACTCCTTTAAGTAAGGAAATTATTTTTGACTTTTTAGAGGTCGGGGGTTTTTAAATTTGTAATTTAACTTTTATTTCAATCCCGCCTTTAAAAACCGCATGCTTAAAAACCACTTTTTAAGATAATACATTTTTTGATTACTTAATTACTTGATTACTTGATTACAAACATAGCTAACAACCATCCCGATTAAACCAGCTTTCTAATAAAAAATTTTCGTTTCAAAATGCAAGCTTCTAAATCGACGGAATCAAAAGATACGGCCATTTATATCAAATTTTAATACTCACAAAATCACTAAAAAAAAATCCAAACGTATAGGGTACATCCCGCTGACCTAGAGTAATTAAATTTGGCAATAAGCAATGTATCACAGCACAAGTAAAGGAAAAATCTGAAAATTTTAAATTTGTAGTTATGTTATAAATTATAATATAAAGAATATATTTTTATATATTTCAACTACACGAATGCGAGAAAGTGAAACCATTGCTGTAATTTGTATTTAGACGTTTCGTGATTTTCCAAAACACAATTATTTTTGTACATACATAATACAAATATATTGTGTGATGATACGGAACCCTCGGTGCGCGAGTCCAACTCGCACTCGGCGGCTTTTTTTTCTTGACCGTACATACCAGAAGTAACTACACGCATACACAGAAATCCTTCAACAGAGTTCCGCTTTCGATTTGTGTGAATTCGCAAGAGAATGTGTCACTTTTGATTTCATCTCAAGTTGCAATTGTGTTTTTGGGTCAGGGTTAGTTAATCATTCGAAATTTAAAAACAGATCACCTTACAATTATGCAAGTTAAAAATCGAGGTTGGAATGTTCTTCATGACGTGTCATCAAAACTATCAAAACATTTGGTTTTTTCATGGAACCAGACACGATTGACTTTATCAATACAACACACGTGATGTCAGCCCATAACACATTGGTAAACTAGTGGCAGGTCAGGGCTTCCCTTAGTTCTTGCCAGCTAGACTTAACTAGACCACAGAGCAGAATAGACGGAACGGAAAACATGAACCGCTTAATTCGGACGGACTGAAAAGATTGTTACATTGTATTCAGCTAAAACTACTTTGCTTGTGTAAGTACTCGGCTAGTTTTGCATTAGGGAGATTCTTAAAATCAAACTTTCAAAATTTTGGCGTGCCAACCTTCCATTCTGTTCTCTGTCTTGAAAAAGCGGCCAAGTGCGTGTCGGGCCACGCGCAGTGTAGGGTTCCGTAGTTGCGGAACTCTATCAAAATAAATTATTTGATTATTTGTATTATTTTGTAGGGGAAATAAATGAATGTTAATTTGAAAAAGTTCTTCAACAGTGAAATGATGGCTGTCGTCCGTACATTTTATAAGTTGGTCGACTATTACTCGACAACCTGTACAGCCTTCTTAGCTGTGATAGTTTTCCTTTTAATTTCGATATATATACTACTGCTGTGATTTTTTTTTTCATATCTAATAACAACCGTTTAGCTGGCAGGGGGTGGGGACACTTGACTCTAACAAAAATTAGCACTTTAAAGCTTAATAATTCGCAAACGGATTCCTAAATCGAAAAATGCTTTTCCCAAACCCGAAATATTTTCCAAAGACCTATCCAACGACACCCCACACGATGGGGTAGACGTGAAAAAAAAAATCATCCCACTTTACGTGTAGTGGACGTGGAGGTACCCTAAATTTTTTTTTATTTTTTTTTTTATTTCCTCACTTTGTCGGCGTTATTAATATGTATACCCATACCAACTTACAACTTTCTAGTACTAAGGGTCTCTGAGCTAAGCCGCGGACAGACAGACGGATGGACGGACGTACATGGCGAAACTATAAGGGTTCCTTGTTGACTACGGAACCCTAAAAATGAGAGAATACAAAATTGAGGTCGCTACTACCAAACTTTTTCAGATAAATCTCTATTTCTTGGGATTTATTTTGGAGCTTTCAATATTTTCATCGATATCCTGGTTCATTGAAGGTAAGGAGGAATATTTTATGTTCCGATAATAAAACAAGCGGTCAAGTGCGAGTCGAACTCGCGCGGAGAGGGTTCCGTACCATTCCGTGTTCCGTGAGAATTGTAAGACTTTGGATGTTCGTTTAGGGTTTCCTATGAGAGGGGCCCTATATTCAAAATTTTTTTGAAATTTTAGATTCAGCGGTTTTAGGAATGCTCTGTTTTTGTATATGTTCTTTAATATAATTATTTTAAAATATTAAAGTTAAAAAAAATATATTTAACTATCTCATTTGTCCCTCAAAATTTACCACTAAAATCGAAATTCGTTCATTTGCGCAATGCGTCCGTAATTTTTTGGGCCTTCAAATTCTATATATGTCCCAATTTTAAATTGTTTTCGTTCGTCAATTAGATTCGGAGAAAATAAGCTGTGACAGATGGACAGACAGACAGTTACAAGAATGATCCTATAAGGGTTCCGTTTTTTCCCTCTTTTGAGGTACGGATCCCTAAAAAGTTACCCATTTTGATGCTTGAGTGTGTTTCACTACCTAGTAAAGGTGTCAAATAGTTTATTGTAATTAATAAATTAAAATTATTAAATAAGCTTAAACTTCCTATCAAATAAAATAAAAAACTATAACTAAAACTACTAAAAACTAAAAACTAACTAAAACATAAAATATAAACCTATAACCAATACAAAACTTAATAACCCTCCTCCAGGTGTGACGATGTGGGCACTGTACCGAGGACGCTAGCGGCGTTGCCTCGCTGGATGGCCACACTGATACGCTGCCTCAGGAACTCGAGCGAACGTTGTTCTCATGAAGCTGTATATATAAGCTGTATACCTAGTATATATTAATGGGGAATGCAGGCTAATGAAATTAAAAAGAATTGCTACCAAAATATGTTTATGAAAGGACGTTATTCACATCTTTTGTTGGAAATACATAAATAAGATTGTGAAATATTATTTCGGTAAAAGGAGACAGCGGTCAGATTTTTTTTTTTTTATGTAATCCGGTATGGGTGGCTGTGTCAGAGGGGCCAAAGCACATGCTCTGACTAGCCAATATCACCTTCGAGAAGGTAGGTGCCATACCGGAGACTTCCCTGGATTGTTGGCTATACTGGACTAGAGGAGAACACAACCGAGGTTGCTATGCGGCCATCTTACATCCAGTACGGTGGTACCAACCCAGTCGGCTACAATTTGAGCCTACCAACTAGTAAGGGGCAAGGGAAGGGACCTACAGTTTTACACCGGTTCCGAACGGTGAAGCAGCAGGTGTAGGTATGCACGTAAATTTTCTCGTCAGAAAAAACTCATTGGTACACGCCGACCGGATTCGAACCTCGGACCTCCCGCATGAGAAGCCGATGCTTAAACCATTCGGCCACCCGCCGCTAGATTGGTTCTGCTATTAATATCACATTACAGAAGAGCCATTAGTGAACCCTTCTGGCTAAATGAAGTTCATCTGACGCGAACTAGCCTATTATAGTACCTAGCATCCGTGAATTAAATCTTAGGGCATGACGAATAGGTTTTATTATTTTTTGCTATCGTGTTAATCTCGTAAGATATATATATAAGTATACTGACTGACTATATATACCTTATATATAGTCAGTCGACGTGTAAGCGTCCACTGCTGGACATGCGCCTCTCCAATTTTCCCCCAGCCCTCCCGGCCTTCAGCGGTACGGAACCACTGCTTTCCGCCGACGACGTACTTAATGTCGTCGTCCCACCTGGCGGGTGGTCTCCCCACTCTCAGTTTTCCTGGCCACGGCCGCCAATATACGACACGGTTTTTACACCTCTCTCGAATGACCCGATCACTTTTCAAAATAATTTCAAAACCATCTGTTCTACTTTAAAACATTGTAGCATTTGAACCGTACTACATAATATAATAAGTTAGCCGGTTGAAATTTACAGAATATGTTTTGTTATGGCGGTTGTCTTAACAAATATAAGAAAAAAAAAAACAAATGATAAACTATTAAGTTAATTTTTTTTTCCTTTTTTTTCTTTTTATGGTAACTGACACGTTTGGCTACATCACCTACAACATCCGTGATGTCAGCCCATAACACCGGGTGACCTAGGTGCCATGTCAGTGCTTCCCTTCATTTCATGTCGGCTACACTGAACTGGACGGAAAACACGAACTATATACATAGCCGTTTCGACCGACACGTTTCGCTCAGTACGGTGATACCAACCCGGCCGGGATAAACCCTACCACCTAGTAAGGTAAGAAGGGAAGGGACCTACAGTTTAACGTGGAATTCGAACCACAGTCAGCCTCCGACGGCCGAGCGGCCACCCATCCAAGTACTGGCCTTACAAGATTCATTCCATAGAAGACACGTGTTTTTTTTTTCAAAGTTTTGTTTGCTTGCTCTATCATAAAACGGTTATATTATGTACATAAAAGCGTCAAACTTGGTGTGATTATGGTGCAAACTCTAAAGTAAAACGACAAATAATAAAATACATTTTCCACTCGGTCCACTTTTTAAGATAATACTTTTTTTTATTACTTAATTACTTGATTACAAACATAGAGCTAAGAACCATCCCGATTAAACAAGCTTCCTAATAAAAAAAACCGCATCCAAATCGGTTCATCCGTTTGGGAGCTACGATGCCACAGACAGACACACACACAGCCTCACACACATACGCTCACACACACACACGTCAAACTTATAACACCCCTCCGTTTTTTTCGTCGGGGGTTAAAACAGTCCAGTTCCGTGGTGGTACGGAACCATACGGAACCCTCGTTGCGCGAGTCTGACTTGCACTCGGCCGGTCTTTTTTATGGAAACTGGCATGGTTGGCTATAACACCTAAAGACCCGCTATTTCAGCCCATAACATCTTGGTGAAATTGGTGCCATGTCAGTGCTTCCCTTTGATCTCAGCTCACAAGTTGGATGTCACCGAGGTAGGTATGTTCCGAGAGTTCGGCGAGTGTGGCGGATATGGCTGGGGGCAGGAGGGACGAGGGAAGCGGGTTCATCACAACACCCGGCCGTGGTAGTACGTATCATGACATCAAAGGAAATTTGAGGGGTAATGTATTTTTACACAATTCTCTACCTAACCTCGGGGGTCAAGTTGGCTGTGACTGAGATTTCATCTCACGCATCCAGCCATTTTCGATTTTTATTTTATTTATGGTAACTGACACGGTTGGCTACATAACCTACAACATCCGTGATGTCAGCCCATAACACCGGGTGAACTAGGTGCCATGTCAGTGCTTCCCTTCATTTCATGTCGGCTACACTGAACTGGACGGAAAACACGAACTATTTACATAGCCGTTTCGGCCGACCTTTCACTCATTGCGGTGGTACCAACCCGGGTGGGTTAAACCCTACCACCTATAGTAAGGTAAGAAGGGAAGGGACCTACAGTTTTACGTGGAATCCGAACCACGGTCAGCCTCCAACGGTCGACCGGTCACCCATCCAAGTACTGACCGCGCACAGGGTTGCTCAACAACAGTCGACGGACCGCACCACTGAGCTACCGAGGCAGACAGTTTAAGACTAAATAAAATTAAACTAATATAAACGTAATTTATATAACGTTAATATTAGAAAATATGACAAGTTTTATTATTACATATCTAAGACAAGCATTTAGTAGTTCCAGAATTAAAATCACGATATCCCTCGTATCCTACGATCACATATTCACAAGAAAAGTTGCATCCCAATAGACCGCCTGCATAATAGCTGCATTCATCCGTTTGTCTGTATGTCTCCACAGCTGCGTCGTCGGAGTGATCTCTCAATTGCCTGCATCTCGGGTCGCTTCTGTCCGCGAACCAAATAGCCAATCACCATGGCGCAACTGACGATTGACGCATAATGTCAAGGAATTCAACAGAATAGACGGGTCTCAACTAGTAGAGCAGGTGAAAAGTCACGAAAAATAAAATTATCAAATGAAAAAGAAGAAATGAGAAATGCTTCTAATATATCTCTGTCACACTTTTAGGACTCTCATATTATATACATGAAGTGTTTTTATGAATAATAATGTTGCGAACGAAGTAACATTTCAAGTATATAAAATAGACAATGTTGCTCAATAAGTGGTATTCGGCATACTTATATTATCCATCATACCGCACATGTAAATCGCGTATTTGAAGTAACGATCTCGGTCTCACATTTTAAGCAATCTATTTATACTGAGGACGAAGTAACATTTTAAGTAGACAGGGAATGCATCCCTTTACTGTAGAGCTGCCTAAAGTGCTGACGAAGCGCTCCAGTATTTCTTTTATCTTCCGGACTGCGAAATTCTGGAATGCACTTCCTCCCGATGTGTTTCCTTCATTGTATGACTTAGGATGTTTCAAGAGAAGCGTAAAAATACACTCTCACACCGGCACGGTATTCGCAGCCCCCGTTCTAAACCGAGTTTCGCCACAATGCTTTTGGGCGTCGGCCAAGTGTCGCGAGTATCCATAAAAAAAGTATGTAAAATAGACAATAGTGCTCAAGAAGACTCATATACCTCAATTCGGTATACGGCATAAGTATGTCTGTCTATCACACCGCACATCTAGATTGCGTATCTGAAGCAACGATCTCCGTCTCACGATAAGCAATTGTGTGCATTTATGTCGTAAATTGTTTTGTGAAATATGACAATGGCTGTTCCAAACTTATGAATCCTTTGCATGATGGTGTTAAAGCGTGGGATATCGGGATTGCGAGATGGGATATTTGGATATGTGGCGAGATGGGGCCATTGGGATGTCTTGGAGATACTTCAGTCAGACTGACATGCATTGAAAGGTATCAACGTGTTGAAAGATAGCAAGATTGAAGTGAATGGAGCAACGTATAGTGGATTTTGTATTTTGACTTGATAATATAATCTTCTCGCTATTTCTGTGAAGCGATCAAAATAACCGAATCAAATAGAAGACGTTCTTGATCGAACAAAAATTTAAATTGAAAAATTGATTAAATACATAACTTATATCCATAGAAGTTATGTATTTATAGTTCATACTATTGTCCTTTCTCTAGTACTGTATTGTCCGCCCCTACCCGTTTTTCACATACGATAGATTAGTTTGTAAATAATTCCGCAAGGCATTAAACTCGCCTTTTGTGACCCTTTTACATATTGGTGAACAACAAAGTATATTTTCATTTCATTTCAGTATTCAAGTGGTAGGATTGAAGGATAAGTTGTTAGTAAAAGGAATTCCTCCTGAAGGACATCCTAATAAAAAATGAATTCTTATTTCAATTGCAAACACTTCATATTATAGAACGTCCGAAAACCGTCGCGCCCCGCTAAATAATACAGATAAACTAATAAATGATAGAACAGATAGAACCAATTGTGACAAGTTCGAGCGCAGTCTTACCGCCATATGAATGATCAATAAGCAATAAATAATCACTACGATTTCAAAATAATGAAAGAGCTGTTATTTTTAAATTGGCTACATTTTAAATTTACTGTTACTTATTTTTAGTAATTTTTTGTTGAACACTCTTGCTTTTTGATGGTCATACAAAACTGTAGAAGCTCAACCTAATAAGAGTTGTTGTGAAATAAAACAATTGCTAGTATTTTTAATTTTTTTAATTTGTATGGAAACTGACACACTTGGCTACATCACCTACAATGTCCGTCATGTCAGCCCATCACACCTCGGTGAACTAGGTGCCATGTCAGTGCTTCACTTTGGTCGTGCCGGCTACACTGAACTGGACGGAAAACACAAACTACATACATAGGCGTTTCGACCGACCTTTCATTTAGTGCTGTATCAATTCGGGCGCGTTAAACCCTACCACCTAGTAAAATAGTACGTTTAAAATGTATCCAAAACTTGTGAAAATATGATTGATACAGTTTGAGAAACTAATCACAAATAATAAAATTGTGCATCAGTCTTCATAGTTGCTGCTTCGATCTAAATCAACAGGTTCAGGATGCGTTCATTCCAAAATGTTGCATAACATTGCTTATCGTTTAAAACCACAAAAAATCTATCTTGGTAAATCCTCGCGTAAATCGCAGAGACGACTTCTACGAGCAAGCGGACCGGACCAGTGGACTGGCTCCATAAAATCCTCTTTCTGGCCAATTTGAAGAGTCGTTCACCTTGCTGTGTTGTTATGGTTTTCGTTTTAACATTTTGTCTCCGTTATTGTATCAATTTGAACCCGCAGTCCCTTCGCACAGATTTTGTGAGCACTTCAACGCTGTGAATATTGTTTTATTTTGCATCAACCAAAGAATTCGAATATATAGAAATTCTCATAAGGTTACACACAATCTCCTTCGTCCCCAATATAATCTACAAATGCATACAACCTACTTCGTCCCCAATATTATCTAAAAATGCATACAACCTACTTTGTCTCCAACATGATCTACAAATGTATACAATCTACTTCGTCTCCATGATAATCTACAAAATACATACAACCTATTTCGTCCCCAATATTAGTCTACTAATGCATACAATCTACTTCGTCTCCATGATAATCTACAAAATGCATACAACCTACTTCGTGCCCAATATAATCTACAAATGCACACAACCTACTTCGTCCCCAATATGATCTATAAATGCATACAATCTACTTCGTCTCCATGATAATCTACAAAATGTATACAACCTACTTCGTCCCTAATATAATCTACAAATGCATACAACCTACTTCGTCCCCAATATATCTAAAAATGCATACAACCTACTTTGTCCCCAACATGATCTACAAATGCATACAATCTACGTCGTCTCCATGATAATCTACAAAATACATACAACCTATTTCGTCCCCAATATTAGTCTACTAATGCATACAATATACTTCGTCTCCATGATAATCTACAAAATGCATACAACCTACTTCGTGCCCAATATAATCTACAAATGCATACAACCTACTTCGTACCCAACATGATCTATAAATGCATACAATCTACTTCGTCTCCATGATAATCTTCAAAATTCATACAACCTACTTCGTCCCCAATATAATCTACAAATGCATACAACCTACTTCGCCCCAACATGATCTATAAATGCATACAATCTACTTCGTCCCCAATATAATCTACAAATGCATACAATCGACTTGGTCTCCATCATAATCTACAAAAACGCACAACCTACTGCGTCACCAACATAATATACAGATGTATACAATTTACTTCGTCTCCATCATAATCTACAAGGCACACAACCTACTTCGTCCCCAACATGATCTACAAATGCATACAATCTACTTCGTCTCCATGATAATCTACAAAATGCATACAACCTACTTCGTCCCCAATATAATCTGCAAATGCATACAACCTACTTCGTCACCAATATTAGGATCTACAAATGCATACAATCTACTTCATCTCCATGATAATCTACGAAATGCATAAAACTTACTTCGTCCCCAATATAATCTACAAAGCACACAACCTACTTCGTCCCCAACATGATCTACAAATGCATACAATCTACTTCGTCTCCCTGATAATCTACAAAATGCATACAACTTACTTCGTCCCCAATATAATCTACAAATGCATACAACCTACTTCGTCCCCAATATAATCTACAAATGCATACAACCTACTTCGTCCCCAATATGATCTACAAATGCATACAATCTACTTCGTCTCCATGATAATCTACAAATGCATACAACCTACTTCGTCCCCAATATAATCTACAAAATACATAAATCTATCTACTTTGTCCCCAACTTAATCTACCAAATGTACATAATCATATCAGACGGCTCGTAACACGCGTGTTGATGATACGTGAGTCTATAAGTGTAATAGAGATAGAGAAGTATTTGTAATTTCGGCTTTGCGCATACTTTTCACATTTTCGACGAGTCGGTGCTGCTTCTATCCTTTTGGCGACGGCCATTTAGACTGACTTGAAAGTCCACTTCAAACACTTTTTCTTTTGATATCTGAAGACGATCGCATGTTATTGTGATATTTCAAAGTGTTAATTGAATAAAGTCATCGACCGAGAAAGTGAATTTTATGCATCACGATAAAATTCACAAGCTGTTTTGACATAACTTTAATGCGACTGCGCTGAATTATTTTTCGAGGGAAGTATTTTTATATAAAATCTGCTCAATTGTTTTTTATAATAAACGTAACTTAGAAGATACCAGCTCAGTTGTAGATTTTTGCTGTTCGTTTTTACTTGTATCTAAGTATTTTAGAATTGAGGGCGCGTTCATGAAGAAACAAGGTCCTGTGTCGTATGGCGAATATATATATATTATATTTAAGTATTATTATGCCAAAGGGCGAAAGGGTAGCCACCTCTCAACTTGGTGCGGTCCTTCCACCGAGTCATCATCACGTGGGTCTTCGTGCCTTAATTGTTGTTTGATAGTTATCTTGTCCGAATGCTCTGCTAGACGTGGTGGTCGGTATCGGGCTGTCTTTACCAGAGTCCTTGCAGCACAACACCGATTGTTCTGCTTATCTACTCCGATGGTCGGAACATGACGTGTGTTATGTATGTATTGTTATGGTATTGGTGGATCTTCCAAAGGCGTGTCAATGAAATCGACAAAAATCTATTTGTCCACCTTGTTGCTGGCATGGCATCTACCAGGTTTCGCTAGGAGCGGTGTTATTGGATGCGTCCGATTTTCCGGTGGCCTCCTGGGCAGAGCCACTGTGTCATCATTCCCTATAAATATGAATGTAAAACCAATTTCACCCCCCTGGAAGTGCCACTCCGGCTTGAAGGTGCACAAAAGGTCCGTGGATTGTAGGAGTGAGGAAAGATATTCTCCGGAAGCCCATTCCACACCTTTGCAGTGCGGCACAAGAACGATATACAATCTTCGATCAATCGATATAAATTTTCATATTGAATTGCTGGCGGGACAAAATAAAAATACGAACGGCGCAGAATATGAAATGTTATCAATGTAAGATTGATAGTATTGGGTGTTTTCTTCATAAAGGTAAACAACCTGAAGAGGTTCCTCAATTGAAATGAATACCCAACAAGTACAGTCTCGGGTCATTCAAGAGGAGCCTGAATAGGCACCAGTCAGGCCGGCATGGCATTGGCAACCTCCGCATACGACCGAATGTCCATGGGCGTCTTTAGACAACTTATGGGTGGCACGGCCCCAAATGTCGTGCTTTCAATAAAAAAAATACCCACCCACATGTTTGAACGAATACCCAACCAACGAAGATAACAATCAATAAATTGAATTCCGAATAAACCGTTCGACTGCCTAGCGAGAAGTTCATTAATCAAAAATCAATTAGAACTTTCCTCAGAAAAAAAGAAAACTCAACGACTCGTTACGTCAAGGTTCCGCCTCTCTGCGTCGAAATTTCTGACATAACTGAAACTTGGCGATCAATGCAATGATTTAATTTATAGACGACGCGGTTAAAACAAAAAAAGAAATTGAATCGGTTAATAGTTATGCTTTGTTCTTATTAAAATGTATGTAAAAAAGTTTCGATTTTTAATTACGCATTTATTAAAAGATGTATTTTAAAGATGATATCGGCCGGATCGGAAATCGCAATTTACAATTTGCCTTAATTATTTGTGAAAAAAAAATAATTATTTCGGTTACCTACCTATATTAATTTTTTCCTGAAATAATTTAACACTTCGCTTACAACATACATAGGTAAGCACTTCGTTCACCATTTCGGCAAAACAACATAAGATTTCTTCAGTTAGAATTAATGTAATATTATGCAAAAGATTAAAAGTACCTCGTGGGGCAGGTACTTAAAAGAATATCCCACTGCATCTCTCCCCGTGCATGTTGTAAAATGCGACTAAGGGATAAGGGCACGATGCCGTGCTACAGTCTAACCACCTCTCATCGTGGCACGGTCCTTCACCGAGTCATACAGCAGTTGGGTCTTCATGCCATACTTAGTGCTCGATGTAGTTATCTTGTCCGAATACTTTGCTAAACGTGGTGGTCGGTGTTGCGCTGTAATTTACAAGAGCACTTGCAGCACAACATCGATTACTCTGCTTACCCCGATTTCCGATTGCGTGTGATATGTATATATTATTTTGTACCGCGTGGGGCCGGTAAAAGAATAGCCCCACTGGTTCTCTCCCCGTGTATGTCGTAAAAGGCGACTAAGGGATATGACTCCCTTCTTATATTACTAGGTGGTAGGGTTTAACCCGCCCGGGTTGGTACCACCGCACTGAATGAAAGGTCGGTCGAAACGGCTATGTAAATAGTTTGTGTTTTCCGTCCAGTTCAGTGTAGCCGGCACGACCGAAGGGAAGCACTGACGTATGGCACCAAGTTCACCCGGTGTTATGGGCTGACATCACGAACGTTGTAGGTAATGTAGCCAACCGTGTTAGTTTACATTAAAAAAAATGGAGATTAAAATTTCACTGCACACTGTAAAACAGTCACTACAAACCGCATCAGAGAGCCCGTCCAAGTGGGCGGCTCGCGAAATATTTTGAGTAATGTATCGACACGTGTTGATGTATTACCTAAGCCGGTGCCCTCCCCCTGCCCCTCCCCCACTGTATCTTTGTGTACAAGTGCCCATTTAAATTGCCATTACTCCGAACACAGCACGGGATGAAGATTTATTTCGCTTTTCATATTATGAGATACTAATATGACTTGCATGGTGGGGGGTTGCCGGAACAGTTGCGCTTAAATTTAAATTTTAAGCGTTGAATTTTTGGTCATCTTCTGTTATGCTTGGTGTGTTCGGAATTCACGATAACAATACAGAATTATAAGGGTTTTTTTTTACGTCTAGTTCAATGTAGCCGACACGACCAAACATAAGTACTGACATAGACCTAGCTCGCCAACGTGTAATTGGCTGTCACCACGGTTGTAGTTAAGTCAGGTTCCACAAAATGTCAAAGCAAACCTTTTAAAAATATTAACTTCTTCAAAGCAGCTTCTATTCCAAGCGGCTGTTCACCTGTGTGACTCGTTAACGAAAAATTTTCTTAACGATATTTGAATCGACATCAATCATTCAGTAAAATTAAACAGCAGAAAAATATAAACTTACGAATCTACCTAATACATACTCAAATATAACCTATAAATAATATTTTTTATATTTAAACAAGGAAAAATATGTCGTCTAGTTCGACCGAAGCACCAGCAGCGGTGCCAAGCACGCTGGCTGCGTTGCCCCTCCGAATCTCGAGGTTAAGGCGCAAATAAGACTCAAAAGGTCAAATTTAAACGGTAATTGTTGAGCTATTGGTAAAGATAAAAAATTGGTTGTCTGTAAAGTCGGTTTACGGACGATATAATTTTACGTGATAACGTCATACAACCCTTGTTTCATGAATATTCTAAATTTGAAATATTTTCCGACCGGCCAGATATTATGGTACGAGTAACCTCGTTTTAATTTCTGCGGCCCTGGTACTTTTACAAGCCGACGCTTGGGCCGATTGTGCCTCTCTATCGCTTGTTACGCGCTCTCGCTTGCACACACAGGCTCAGATGGAACGTGACGTGATATTCGTGCGTGCAGCCGGTGTTCATCAATTTATAAGACGTTATCACGTCAAAAATCTGTAAAAAATTATGTTATGTATTGACCTTTAATTAACAAACATAGCGAAAAAAAAATTTATTTTACTACTTTGGAAAGGTATTAAATAAATATCCAAAGAATAACGAAAAGTACGAAAATTGTACTTTCAAGTTAAGTTCTCTTGAGCAGCATAAATTTTTTTAATACAAGATAGAAATATAGATAATAATCGTAGCGAGAAAAATATTTTTTTCCATCTTTCCAACACTTGAAATTTAATATATAGTGTGATTTTCGCGCAATCGTTCATCGTCGGCGCGACGTATCAGCCACCGCACGAGTAGAATGAATCTCGCACCTACATAGGCTGTTCCGAAAATTGTTAGTGAAATGAAAAATAGTTAGAATATGAAAAAAAATTATTTACAGCTTTTCAAAATATTTCCCTCCAATCCCTATGCACTTATGCATTCGGGTCAGGTTTCAAAACATTTAAAAAACGTATCTTGCGGGAGGTCGAAAAATAACAGCCGAAATTCTTCGACGGCCTCGTCTGCAGTGTTGAATTTTCGCCCGCGAAGCATTTTTTTTACCGTGGGAAATAAAAAAAAATCGCATGGAGCTAAATCTGGGCTGTACGGAGGATGGGATAACCTTTGTACCCCCGAAGTTGTCATAAATAGTCCATGTTTTTACCGGTGTGTGAGCGGGCGCGTTATCTTGGTGAAAAAGAATGCCACGGACGCCGCTCCTTGGGCGCTCGCTATTCAACTCCCCGAAAGCTTGAGGCAGACAAACTTCGCAATACCAATCTTCAGTTCAGCCTGAATCTCCCGATGTGTAATGTGTCTATTCTCCCGCAATAGCCACTCTACCCTGATGACGTTTTAATGAGTGACTGCAGTTGATGGTCGGCCGGGTCTGGGGTCATCGTTTAGGTTCTCTCGACCACGTTTAAATTCACGAACCCAATAAGTAACTGTTGCTAACGCAAGAGCAGACTCCCCAAAAGCAGCTTGCAAATTTTCGTGAGATTCCTTGAAGGTTAACCCTAGTTTATAAGCATAGAAAATCATAACACGAAAAGCTTCTCGCGAGACGTCCATTGTTGCAAATAAAATATGAGTGACGGATAACCGTTAAAAATATTTAAAAAAAGAACTACACGTAGGTGGCTAATAATTTTCATCAAGGAGATTTGTATTTAAATTAGCCATCAAATCAAAATAGTTTCAGGAAAAAAAAATTGTATTTATTCTGTGGCTAACAATTTTCGGAACAGCCCACGTATTTACATCTGCATACGGTTCGTGTTTCAATCATCAGTGCTCGGGTAGCACGGTTTGAGTGTTATTTCCGCCTTAATTCGCCGTACGAGATAGATGACATATTAGATTATTTATTACTCTTCTCTAAAATCTCCCTCTTTTTATAAAAATAATAACATTTAATATAAATTGTATTGTAAAAAAATAATAAATAAAAATCGAATAAACAGGTATCTTATGTTAATAATAAAACAAAAACATAATTATATATATAATAGAAATACTTTCTCTGCACTCATTTAACAGAAATTTGCACAGTACAATAGTTTACATCAGGTTTTGTACCGTGTGGGGCCGGTACTTTAAAAGAATAATCCCACTGCATCTCTCCCCGTGTATGTCGTAAAAGGCGACTAAGGGATATGACTCCCTTCTTATATCACTAGGTGGTAGGGCTTAGCCCGCCCGGGTTAGTACCACCGCACTGAATGAAAGGTCGGTCGAAACGGGTATGTAAATAGTTTGTGTTTTCCGTCCAGTTCAGTGTAGCCGACACGAACGAAGGGAAGCACTGACGTGGCACCAAGTTCACCCGGTGTTATGGGCTTACATCAAGGATGTTGTAGGTGATGTAGCCAACCGAGTCAGTTTCCATAAAAAAAATATTTAAAAAGGCGGACTTATCCCTTACATACGTAGCTACTGTTCATAGTGGAACACAATTTTAGCCATTCTATAAAATCTTTATACCGCCCATGATCTTTGAAAGCGTAACCTCTGCCAAGAAACCATTTATCATATCACCCATTACCCCCGTGGGTACACTAAAACATGCACGCTCTGTAAATCACTTTACACGTTCTCAAAGCGCCGCCCGCGCCGGCTCCGCTCGGCTTAACTTCGGTAAAGATGGAGCTGTCATTAATTTTGTTTCCGCGCTTCAGCGCCACCTGGCGATACGGGCCTCGCTTATGTAAAACTGTCGCCAAATGACGAAATAAGCTAAATATTTTAGATTCACAACTACGCTGCGCTGTATCACTGAAATTGTGTGTTGTGTTACGAGTATGTATGACCGAAGGGAAGCGCTGAGTTGGTTCCTTTTTCTCCTTTAGGTTTCTTTCTGTTATAGTTTCTCTTGTTCTCGTTTTATATGTGTAAAACGAAAAGAAGAGGACTATAGGAGAAATAAATATTTTCATTTCATTTCATATGCCACCTAGTTCACCAAGGTGTTATGGGCTAACATCACGGATGTAGTATGATGTAGCCAACCGTGTCAGTTTCCATAAAAAACAATGTTTTTTTATCTTTCACTTTCGATGAAAAAAATAAATAGATGCCAGTTCTCATCTACACTATATTGACTGCAGGCGAGTTTTATAGATAGAGATAGATATAAATAACTCCAAAATACTTTACCATAACAAAGGATAAGTAATTGACGTATGGGGCAAAGGCGGACTTACAGGGATTTCTCCCAGTCATCCTTTGGATGTTTGAGAGTCGTATGTTGTGAGATATAAGTAGGTGGTAGCAAAAAACTTGAGTGTGGGAATGTAAAATATAATATAAGGAATATAACTAAGATAAACTTTAATATAGAACATATAAGTATGTACTAATTCATTAAAAATATACATGAATACATATGAATTGCAGTTTATATAAGTAATATATTATAATACCTAAATATATACATACATACTTGTCCATTCGGGAGTTTTCTCGCCCGTTATTTCTCGGCGAGCTAAGAAAACGGGCGAATGAAAATTCAACTTGGGGCGTTCAAGTGTAATGAAATTGAATCAATAAATGAACTGAACTGAATTGATATTCGTAATTTAAAATTACTATTTACCTGCCGACCAGTTTATGCTACTTCTATCGATTTGAATTCTTTGGTATTTATGTATGTATACTGTGGGTGGCTTCTAAGAAGGAAGAAAAAGCGCGCGCACTGAGCGAGCTTCGACAAATAAAGAAATGTCGATTTTTAATTGTAATTAGCGTTACATGAATGCGCAATCGATCTTCCACTTGTCCATATATTCGAAGAAATGTACAACACGCTTACTTCCTGGTCGTATTTAAAATTTGTTCTTTTTTATTATTGGTAATTAATGATACGTTAACATGAGTTAGTTGGTGAAATAAATGTCTTAATACATCTTAATTGATACTGTATGAAATGTGTTTCCATGCCTCATTTTAAGATTAATTCCTTTTCATTTGTATTGTTTATTAAAAATACAAAATAATATGGATTATTTTGAAGGGATGGCGGATGACGGGAGAACATTAATTTTGTCAAATAGAAAAATAGTCTTACGGACGGTGAGACGCTATATTCCTCAGTTTAAACCAAAATCACATAAAATCTGCATCGAACATTTGTAATTTTCACAAGTAAAATCTATAAGCAAAAACATCATTATAATACACTAACACAAAACATCTTATTTCTATAAAAATAAACTATTTCTGCTCTAATGACAAAATTAGATAGTACAGCCTACTAAGCTGACCGTAAAACTCTACCCCGAGGCGCTTCGATTTCAAGCACGTGCCAGTCATTGGAACCCGGAATTAAATGAACATTTTTGTCGCCACTGATCATTCCCGTGAGGCGTGAGGTAATGATGCGGCGCACACGTTTAAAATTCCAGTAGAAGCAATCGACAGTCGAGACCAACGACCGACGGTGAAGACGCGCGCCCGCCACCGGCACCGTGTCCACTTTTGGGGCTAAAAACTTGCGCGCGCGCATACTTTTAAGATCCATTCCAACAATATGGAGTTGATCATTTCTTATACACACTCGTTTGTCTTTTGTGTGTGACGCCGAATCAAGCTGGGCGTGAATAGGAACATGACAGGCCGGTATGGCATTCGTAACCCCCGCATGCGGCCGAATGTCTGTGGGCGTTGTCAGACACCTTATGGTAGGCTGGGCGCAACATGTCGCGCTTTTAATTAAAAGAAAAACCTATGAAAGAGGTTACCGGTAAATCTGAATGAGTATCGAAGAATAACGTGATAAAAAAAAAATCGTGCACATCCATTTTAGTCAAATAAATTTTGCATCAAATCTTGATGCATATACCCACGCCCACGACATAGTGAACTTGCATAATGGCGCGTACAGACATGTGCGAGGTTACATGCAATTTCAGCCTCGGTAGCTCAGTGGTGCGGTCGGTCGACTGTTGTTAAGCACAGCTGGGCGCGGTCACTCCTTGGATGGGTGACCTTTCGACCGTTGGAGGCTGACCGTGGTTCGAATTCCATGTAAAACTGTAGGTTCCTTCCTACCTTACTAGGTTCATCCCGCCCCCGGATTGTCGTCGGTCGAAACGGCTATATAAAAAGTTCGTGTTTTCCGTCCAGTTCAGTTTTGCCCACATGAAATGAAGGGAAGCACTGGGAGTGTAATGGGCTGACATCACGGATATTGCAGGTGATGTTGCCAAACATGTCAGTTTCCATATAAAAAAAACATGCAATGCAAGAATGAACTCTGTTACAACGTGCGTTACGTTGCATAGGTCTGTGCGCTCCATAAGCCGGCGGCGGTGGAATGAACCGAGCCGTGCTCACGCGGAACCCTTACGCGACGACTTGTAAATTGGCACCATCACGTATTGACAAAATACAATGAGATAAATTTGCGCGCCTTGTCTCGCCTGCGTGAGATCACTACAAAGAGCTTTATGCGTTGCTTACGCAACAGGATATTCACTCGCAGGATAACGGTCGTGTGAATTTTCGACTTCGCCGTAATGAACGGAACAAACAATACTCTTCCTGAAGTGTTCCGTTATTTTTGGGAATCTTTCTCACACCTTCGCCAAAGGTATTTTGCTTTATTTCTGGTTCGGTTGTTGGTTTTAACCTGTTTATGTTTTTTATGGATAGCGCGACATGTCGCATCGTTTCATCTACAAGTAGGTGTCTAACGATGCCCATGGACATTCTGTGATGCACGGGGATTGCGAATGTCATGGCTGCCTGACAGGTGCCTTTTCACGCCCCTTTTGAAAAACCCCAGGTTGTACTTGGGAGCAAATAGATGGGCAGGGAGTGCGTTCCACATTTTCCCGGTTCTGTGAATAAAAGACCTACAGAACCGGTTGGTAGGTCGATTGAATATGGGTGCATCCCCTGCCCATTACGCGTAGTAATATAATCATAATTGTAAATATTTACTTAATATTTTTTTGCGTAAAGTTTACCTGACAATTTGCTTCTAGAGATTGGAAAGAATTGGTTCTTTGTGCTGATAGATTCTCATCTACATCTGCCTTTTCATCATCTGATGATATGACGGCTTGAAACTTTCCAACATTGTCAAAACGTTTAACTACATACTGCTTAACTAGGACCATGAGTAACATGACATAAGTATTTTAATATCAGCCTTATTCCTCACAACTTTTTCACCTGCATGCATGTCATCGATCTAACTGCACTTTCTCTCACATTATCGTCTCGACATCATACAACCTCAATGACCTCAATCCCTTCGAATGCTATGTGGGTCACAGTTTCATACCACACTCGCATCCTAAGATTAATGTATTTTTGCATCTGCTTACAATAAATACCGAAATTCCCGGTATGTAACTGTTCACGACGAGATATGATCGAGCTGGACGACCTCGACTCGATTCGGTTTTTTTTTTTGGCAAACTTGCATATATCTTTCTTAAGCCTCTCTATTTGGGACAATGGCTTCTGTGCTGAGTTCGATAGAACTAGAACATGCAGCGTCCAACGAACATTTTTTTTTCTTTTATCAGGATTTGATTGATTCTGGAATTAATGGTTCGATAAAAGTTGAAATATGACGAGAAATTCGCAGTTATTCGGTGACTGACATATCGACTTAATCAGGGAATAACGGTATTTTGTATAGACGCCATTTGGAAAATAAAATAAAATCATTCATTAATTTTCGCCTTTGTCCCGGTGCCGAGCGGCTTTCAAGGTCTGGACACCCCGCTAGCATTCAGCCTGGCTTCCAAACTTCCAAATGTACAGCTGTAAAAGGTTGGAAATTCAGAAACTACGCATTCAAAACTGCGTTCACTGTGCATGTAACACAAAGTGCATAGCCCGTTGAAACCACAGCCGAAAATGCAACTACACGAAATTAATAACGTGCGTAATTCATCTTCGACGTCCCGTATAAGACTGGTTCTACACTCCATTCGAAATTGCACTTTAAAATCGATGCAACAGATATTGAAATTGTTTTCATAAGTATAAATAGTTAGTTGCAAGTGAAGAGTAATGAAGTGAACTGGACCATAAATAATTGTCAAGTCGACCAGTCGACTCCTGCCTGTTCCTCGTCTCGCTACAGGATCCGTTGCATCATTTCTGTCTGATCTTCCTTTACTCTCCTTCTTGCCTCATTGTCGGTAACGGCTTCTCTTTCTCAGGGTTCAGGTTCGAAACTCGGTTTTTCGGTAATGCTGTTAATTGCGCTGGCTTCATTTCGGATGATTTAAGTATGTGGGTGATGTATTTTATCCGAGGGAATTATTTGTGTAGGATTCCCTTTCTGGCACAGGTAACGGTGCAGTGCATCCTGCGAGCTTTTCGTGTTTAGTTTATGATATTTGCTCTGGTGAATGGAGTTACGTCATGCGGTTATTTGATTATTGACACGTACTCGCACCGCGGTACCGCTACTCGGGTCGAGGGAGCCAAATGAAGCGTTTGTGGCTTTTGGCCGCTACGTGATTTGGGGCGTTTGGATCTGTTTGAGGAATTGTATTGGTTACTTCCTGGTTTTACTGTCATTAATCATGGTATAATAATATAGGTTCCTTGTTAGATTCGCTCATAAGTGCTACGATTCACCGTAGAAATTATATAATCTACCATAGGATTTGCGCTTCCCTTATTTTTGTCATGTATGTTTGTGAAAATTCCTTAACACATATAGATTCATTACAGTCCTTTTTGTAGACTTTCAATTTAATAAATTAATACATAAAATAATTTATAATAATTAAAAATCCATCATTTAAGTGCAAGATATGAAAATTCTTATGCTTCCTATTAATTAATATTTAAAATACTTGTATCTACCTACATACTATATTTCATACCGGTAAATATTTGACGGCCATTCGTACGCCGCGACGGTCACCGGCCTAGCATCGTCGACATCGTCGGCCGCTCTCTCCGCGCGGTGCATCGGAGAAATCCGGCATCGTCGTTCAATCAGCATATGCATGCATAACGTTGCAAAAACTACTTTCTGTTCTGTTGCTGCGTAGCTATCACTAGGTGACGTCACTGAATATTTCTTGTAAGGAGGATTACGTGAGAAGAAGAGTTTGTGAGAGAAACTACATTTCAGATAAAATGCAACACGCTTCTACATCAATCAAAAGTCTTCACTGGTATCCTGCGACTTTATGGATTCGCGAAGACGCGTATAGTGCAAATTGCATAATATTATACGTATATAATTTAAAGCTAATCACATTAAAAACCTAAAACTGAATATCTATGGGCGTCGTTAGATATCTTATGGGTGGCCCAGCGGCACATATCGCGCTTTCAATAAAAAACACGCACACATTAAAATGGCGTTTCCTTCCGCCTACCTTATGAAGCGATTAACTTTACAATAACGTTTTTTTAACATAATTAAAATTATTTGAAAAACAGTATGATTGTGGAGAGGCATCAAAGGCGTGCTGTCAGGCAGGACCGAGTCCCTCACACGTGTGGAGGGGTCACAGACAGGACCATGGCACGTGTCGATCCGTTGTCACAGCTAATCCCTTTGGGGCAGAGGCGTTGTGTAAGTATGTACCAGTATCTATATTTATAGACAGTAATTTGACGAGCTTTCCAATATACGCAAACAGAAAACAGTAATATTAACATATGAATATTGGTACATTGGAGTATGCATGTGTCGTCTCTGTCTACTAAAGGCGTGAATAATAATAATTTAAGAAAAATATCTCCGTACTTGATAAATATCTCTGTGTTGAATATTCGTATAAATAAAGAAGGGTTTTGCAAGAAGATTACGCGACGCGACTCGTGTGTTGAAAGTCGACTTGTGCGAGCGGGTCTGGTTACATGCCGCCTCCGTCTGCCGGACACGCGTGCGGGTTGGCACCGCCGCACGTGGAGTGGACACATTATCCGCAGATGTCGTGTTCTGAAGAATGATTGTATTGAAATGTTAAGGTTATTCGTTTATTTCGTTTAGCTAGGTTGTACATGGCTAGGTTGAACATGGCTAGGTTGCACATGGCTAGGTTGCACACGGCTAGGTTGCAAACGGCTAGGTTGTACATGACTAGGTGGCACATGACTACGTTGCACATGAATAGGTTGCACATGGCTAGCTTGCACATGGCTAGCTTGCACATGGATAGCTTGCACATGGCTAGGTTACACATGGCTAGGTTGCTCATGGCTATGTTGCACATGGCTAGGTTGCACATGATTACGTTGCACGTGGATAGGTTGCACATGGCTAGCTTGCACATGGCTAGCATGCACATGGATAGCTTGCGCATGGCTAGGTTGCACATGGCTAGGTTGCACATGACTACGTTGCACATGGATAGGTTGCACATGGCTTGCTTGCACATGGCTAGCGTGCACATGGATAGCTTGCACATGGCTAGGTTGCATATGGCTAGTTGCACATGGCTAGGTTGCCCATAGCCAGGTTGCACATAACCAGGTTGCACATAGCTAAGTTGCAGATAGGAGGGAGCTTTATGACTTTGTTACACCTGTGTTTTATTTGTTTCAGAGTTATGCACTTGAAGTATCTAGCTTAGCTAATCACTTTTAGAGTTAGGATCGATAGACGAGATTAATGTCGCAAACGCATTCGAATGGAAAAGAAGCCCGACTGCATAATTTTCTAGTGCTGTTCAAGATCAAAGTTCCTTTAATTTAATTAGTTTTTCATAATAGGTATGTAATTTAATTTAAATTATACATCATACCTGTTGAAAATTTTATGTAGATTTTTTTATGTAAAGAATCACAGATGGGCAAAGAAAGAAACGGTTACCAAATACTTAAACATGGAATTCAATATTAAATGCGTTATGTTTACTTAATTCACAGCAAAATATTGAAGGTTTGCAATTGAATTGTATTGTCACAGTACCTTTTGTATTGTACTAAACATTATTATGAGCTATTCGCTAGATCGTTCGAGCATTTTCGCTAAATGCCAGATAAATAGCGGGTTGCGTCATATGTCCTGGCATTTGTCAAATGCTAGAGATTCCGAGAGCGGTGTCCTTATGACGTCACCGGCCATTGGGACATTCGCACTTCGACAGTCGGAACCACAGACTAGGGAGTCGGAACCAACAATTTCAATCCGATTACTATCAGCATGTCCGATAAAAAGTAAAAAATTCACGAAGGTTCCCATAGAAGAAACTAAAAAGTGTATGCGCGCGCGCCATCTACTGAAAAGAGTATGAAGCATTTTAACAAGTTTTTTTTTTACACTCTTGGCTACATTACCTACAACATCCGTGATGTCAGCCCATAACACCGGGTGAACTTGGTGCCACATCAGCGCTTCCCATCGGTCGTGCCGGCTACACTGAACTGGACGGAAAACACAAATTATTTACATAGCCGTTTCAACCGACCTTTCATTCAGTGCGGTGGTATCAACCCGGGCGGGTTAAACCCTACCACCTAGTAATATAAGAAGGGAGTCATATCCATTAGTCGCCTTTTACGACATACACGGGGAGAGATGCAGTGGGACTATTCTTTTAAAGTACCGGCCCCACAAGTTTTTTTTTTTATCTAGTCCGGTATTGGTGGCTGAGTTGGAGGGGCCGAGGCGCATGCTCCGACCAGCCAATATCACCTCCGAGAAGGTAGGTGCCGGATACCGGAGACTTCCCTCGATTGCTGGATATACTGGACTAGAGGAGAACACAACCAATAATGTATATATTATAAAAAGGTATATGTAACTTTTTCGTATCAGTAAAAATTTGTAAGAATATTCTGTGTTTGGCATTGGCAAGTGGTATGCATAAAATTCGCCATCATGTAGGTGTGAAGGCAGAATATTTTCCACCACAGAGTCTGCTCGGCGGCACGGGTGGAGTGAGCGGATGGGTACACATTGTCATTCCTCACGAAATCACAAGTGCACCATCTCGCTCACTTGACTTATGGGGCTCGTGTCCTTTCCGATATCTATACAGGATGTCACTCCATAAACTCCATATTGCCGCAAAAATAGGGCTGTTTTTGAACATCGATATTTCTAAGTGGATCCCAAGATGTCCATCTTTGAATCTAAATCTATTGACGTATAATATAGTATATCATTTAGACTAGAATGTATAAATAATACTATATTTATTTACGATGAAACAATGAGCCGGTCCGTTTAGTTCCGACCGAGAAATTTAGTGATATTTTATATAGTCTATATACTACCTATGTATGTATTATTTAAATAGGTAAGGTAAATAGAAAATTTTTTATTGCTCCAGTAAACATTAAACAGTAACAAGACATTAGAAAATTTACATAAGGTGTAAAGGCGGACTTATCCAGTATACTTATATGTACTGATTTTAAATTTTTACAGATTAACAGTATAGGCAGTGAAGACTTACATAAGACGACGTTTCGCCCGCTACGTCATGGGGTTCTTGTTTGGCATTGTTTGACGTCTTGGACGCCAAACAAAGTTTGATATTTGGTACAACGGGCAACAGACCTCGGCTCCAAGGACTCCCGCAGTCCCTGAAGAAGCCCGTGACGTAGCGGGCGAAACGTCGACTTTTGTAAATCTTCCGTACCTACTGTTAATCCGTAAAAAATTTATATGATACATATACACATTTAATAACAGAGTAAACTTAAAAATATTAGTACTTATATGAAAATAATAATAAAAAAAAAATTTCAGTGGTGGTACCATTGCAGGTGGGTTTTAATCTATCTAGGAGTAGGTAAGAAAATTGAATAAATATACATAAAGTTTTACAAGTTATCCGGCCCATGGAAAACCATGTGATTATGACGAAAATTCACTCATATCATAACTCTCAAAGAGAATAGATATCACAATGGTCCCAACCAAAGGGTTCGCTGCAGCTCCCACAGGAGGTCTATGAAGGATTTAAGAATGTTCAAAAATGTCTAGACTAATTTCATAACGTGTTCCTCGTTCTGATAGATCGTCCTATGCACGCGACAATGGCGGAATGCAGATCCCCTCCACCGATACCTTTTATAACATAATAAATAACGTGATATGTGCACTTAACACTTACTTACTCCGAGTTATGCATGCGGGTACAACACTCCGAGACGACTAACAAACTCGAGACGCGCTTCACGGCGGCGGCGTGTGGTGGACGCCTGGAGCTAGGAAATCTGCACTAGTTTTATTCTAAAACTAGCTTTTGCCCGCGGCTTCGCTCGCGTGAAATTCGTATTTCAAAGAAAGCAAGTAAGTAACTAAGGCCGATCTGCGTTAAGTAAGGTAAACGATAAACCTTCTCAACTAAAGTAAGTAACTAACGGCGAGGCTTCAGGCTGAGCTGCATTCTGGAAGACAATAAACCTTCTCGAAGAAAGTATGTAACTAAGGGCGAGGCCGAAGGCCGAGCTGCGTTCAGAAAGACGATAAACCCACTCAAAGAAAGTAAGTAATTGAGGGCGAGGCCGAAGGCCGAGCGGCGTACAGCAAGACTATAAACCTTCTTGAAGAAAGTAAGTCACTGAGGGCGAGGCCGAAGGCCGAGCTGCGTTCAGGAAGACGATAACCTTTTCCAAGAAGTAAGTAACAGAGGGCGAGGCCGAAGGCCGAGCTGCGTTCAGGAATACCATAAACCTTCTCGAAGAAAGTAAGTAACTAAGGGCGAGGCCGAAGGCCGAGCTGCGTTCAGGAAGACTATAAACCTTCTCGAGGAAATTAAGTAATTGAGGGCGAGGCCGAAGGCCGAGCTGCGTTCAGGAAGACGATAAACCTACTCAAAGAAAGTAAGTAATTGAGGGCCAGGCCGAAGGCCGAGCTGCGTACAGCAAGACTATAAACCTTCTTGAAGAAAGTAAGTCACTGAGGGCGAGGCCAAAGGCCGAGCTGCGTTCAGGAAGACCATAAACCTTCTCGAATAAATTAAGTAATCGTGGCCAAGGCCGAAGGCCGAGCTGCGTTCAGGAAGACTATAAACCTTCTCGATGAAAGTAAGTACCTAACTGAGGGCGAGGCCGAAGGCCGAGCTGCGTTCAGGAAGACAATAACCTTTTCGAAGGAAGTAAGTAACAGAGGGCCAGGCCGAAGGCCGAGCTGCGTTCAGGAAGACCATAAACCTTCTCGAAGAAAGTAAGTAACTAAGGGCGAGGCCGAAGGCCGAGCTGCGTTCAGGAAGACCATAAACCTTCTCGAAGAAATTAAGTAATTAAGGGCGAGGCCGAAGGCCGAGCTTCGTTCAGGAAGACTATAAACCTTCTTGAAGAAAGTAAGTCAAGCAAAAACATGCAAAAAGTGCGACAAAGAAGGTCCAAAACTGACCAATTGACACACATTCAGAAAATTAAAAAAATACCAACCTATATTTTGGTTCCTTACCAACAAAGTGCATTGCTGGTTTTTTTAATAATGAGTAAAAGTAAGTAATAAACATAAAATTAAAAATATATAAAAAAAGCATGAGTTTTTGAAAATCTGAGTATGTGTGTATTATTACAATTTTACAATACCACCGATTCAAAGGTCACAAAGCTCTGAGAAAACTCTATTCAATTTGTTTTATTATTTTATCCACGAAAGGAGATAAAAATAAAAAACAAAAAACGCCTACATGAAATTATTGACGTAATTCTTCAGTCGGAAGGGTAAAATTTTTGCCTTCGTCAATTTAGCAGGCACTTCAATACTAGATACAATTTTAGTTCCGGGCTCGCTTGCTCGCTCCTGCCCTGCTGCGCCCGCGTGTCGGTCGTCATTTCTGTCTTCTGTGTTTGGATCGAATGGAAAAAAGATAGGTAGGTTAGGTATATTTGTACCGTGTGGGATGGTAATTTAAAATAATAGCCCCACTGCATCTCTCCCCGTGCATGTCGTAAAAGGCGACTGAGGGATTTTTTTATGTAAACTGGCTATATCACCTATAACATCCGTGATGTCAGCCCATAACACCGGGTGAACTTAGGTGCCATGTCAGTGCTTCCCTTTGGTCGTGCTGGCTACACTAAACTGGACGGAAAATACAAACTATTTCGGGATATGACTCCCTTCTTTTTTTCCGTCCAGTTCAGTGAAGCCGGTACGACCGAAGAAAAGCACTGACATAGCACCTACTTCACCAGTTGTTACGAGCTGACATCTCGGATGTTGTATTGTAGGTGATGTTGCCACCGTGTCATTTTCCGTACCAGTATACAGTACGACCGTATCAGTAATATCTCTCTTCTGTGGTATCTATCAGTATACGCTCCGGTACGTAACTTGACGGGGCGTTATACGCATGGCTTTCGTTGGTATAACCACAGAATAACTAATAGGTACTGTGGTATAACGCTGTCTGCGCCTCCCGCGCCTCCACCGCGCCGCCTCCGCCGCCGCCGCCTCCGCCGCCGCCGCCGCCGTGCCGCCTCCGCACCGCACGCTGCTACTGAGTTACCGCACCGCACCGCACCGCACCGCACCCCACCGCACCGTGCCATGCTGCCGCCGCGCGCGCCGCGCGCGCCGGCCGGTACCTATGTTGCTATGATATTTGCCATACATACCTAAATGCCTATCTACCTATTACCTACCTACCTATTTTTATTTTAGTTTTCATCGATAGTCTATTTAGAGGTTTATAAAAAGTGGTAAGTACATGAACTAAAATAATTTGGAAGAAATTACAATAAAATGTTATTTAGGTAAAATAATAAAAAATAAAAAATTAGAATCACGCATCAGTTACATAAGCCACAATCATTTTAATAATTAAAATAATAAAAAAGCAAAAAAAAAAAACATACGAAAGTGGGATTCGAACCCCGAACCATCAACTCTTTAGGCTGATAGCGACAAACTACGCTAAATGTGACTTGAACGTGCGAAGCGAAATTAGCAGTCGCATGGTACATTATGTAGAATTCCCGAATGCTCAAGGTCGTTGGCGTTTGTCACGGCCTTAAGTACTTGACATTTATAGATATTTGGGCAAATTTACACAATGTCTTTATAAATTATAGCCTTTTTGATGTATAAGCTATAGTACTGTAAAGGCTCATCAAAATCTGTTCAGTAGTTTTTGCGTGAAAGAGGAATATTATATAGTGCGGCTGCTGCGCCTCCCCCGCGCCGCCCCCGCGCCGCCGCGCCGCCAACTGCCGCTCGCTCGGTAAATACCTAACCTATGTAATAGTACTAAGGCGCGCGGATTGAACATATCGGTTTGTATGGGAGCCACATCTTAGCGTAACCGGAACTGAATTTTATGTAGCCTATCCTGTGTCCCATATAGTTAAATGTGCTTGTACAAAGTTTCATCGAATTCGGATGATCGGTTTAAGAGTTATGGCGGAACATACATACATACATACATACAGAAAAGATTTCTAAAAATCGTCAATTTAGCTTTAGTATCATACATAGAGGCTACAAACTCAATATTTCCTAAAACAAAGTAACTTACTCCATGACCACCCCTTACAGATTTATTATTAGTATATATAATATATATATATATATAAAATAATATAATAATATATTGATTTGCTGCGTTTGAGGCTCTCCGCCCCAGCCTCGGCCGCGCCAGCCGCTCTTGATGATGTCCTAACGTGACTTGGAGCCAATGTGAGAACAAAAGTGGCGTCCCACATCAAAGAACTACCCTTAGTCCATGGCACTAAGGTGATAGCATCGGGCCTCTTTCCATCCAGCCGGGAATAACCGCGAGGTTCTAGGATGCACGGTATATTTGCCGTTAGAAGCGTGGACTTTATAATAAAATTTAAATTAAATTAACTCAATCTTAATATTAATTAACTTTATTCGAGATAGTTTAGCTTCTTCCTGAACGCAGCTCGGCCTTCGGCCTCGCCCTTAGTTACTTGCTTTCTTCGAGATGGTTTATCATTTGTCAGAACGTAGCTCGGCCTTCGGCCTCGCCTTAGTTGCTTACTTTCTTCAAGATGGTTTAGCTTCTTCCTGAACGCAGCTCGGCCTTCGGCCTCGCCCTTAGTTAAATGCTTTCTTCGAGATGGTTTTTCAATTATCCGAACGTAGCTCGGCCTTCGGCCTCGCCTTAGTTACTTACTTTCTTCAAGATGGTTTAGCTTCTTCCTGAACGCAGCTCGGCCTGCGGCCTCGCCCATAGTTACTTACTTTCTTCGAGAAGGTTTATGGTCTTCCAGAATAGAGCTCGGCCTTCGGCCTCGCCCTTAGTTACTTACTTTCTTCAAAAATGTTTTTCTTCTTCCTGAACTCAGCTCCGCCTTCCGCCTCGCCCTTAGTTACTTTCATCGAGAAAGAATATCGTTTACGTGAGCGCAGATCAGCCTTCGGGCCCGCCTTTAGTTACTTACTTTATTTTTTTTAAATACGAATTTCACGCGAGCGAAGCCGCGGGCAACAGATATATAAATTTTATTGCACCAATGACAGCGACATAACTTCGACTTTCAATTATTATTTTTATTTATCAAACAATTTGTCACCGGCCAGCTCACGTCGAGATGACAGTTCTCCGTTGTCAACATGACATTTAAAATAGTTTTTTACCTTTACTTTGGATTACGTGATTTTTATTATATTTTTTAATTATTATGTTCATCCGGGATATACACTGTCACTATAAAAAGTTTCGTCAAATTCCGTTCAGTGGTTTTTGCGAGATGCGCGTACAAATTTTATGATATGTATAGAAAGAATAGATATGTATAGACTATTGTGTTCAAGTTATAAAAAAGAAGAACTGTCATTTTCGTTGTATCTACTTATTTTCTAATTTCGAATGAATATTTTATTCAAATTGTATTTGCTGACAGTTCTCAAGATATAATTATGCACTTTGAACTACGTGATTTTAAACGCGCATTAATGTTTATAATTGTTAATTTTTTTTATTTTTTTTATTTTTTTTTACGTATTATGTTAACCCGGCATATAAACTGCCACTATACAAAGTTTCGTCTAATTCCGTTCAGTGGTTTTTGCGTGATGCGCGTACAGACAAACAAACAAACAAACAAACAAAAATTTTAAAAACTGTTCTAACATGTTCAGTATCTCATTTTAAGCCACCCTGGTTAGTTTTTTTCCGAATACATTCAATGTACAGACTTTCTTACCTCTACGATTTTATTATATGTATAGATGTGCCAACTGGTTTATGAACCTTACTACATACAAAATATCATCCGCAAGTTGTTCAGTTCAAATGCCCTGACACATTCCTGAAACATTCTGCAAAACATTGTTGAACACCAGTAAGACCATCGAGTAAAACATTCGCCTATAAGACAACATTTATTTTGGTATTTGTGGTCATGACGTTACCAAACCAATAAATGGTTCCTCGTTTATTGGTTCGCTTTTCCATGTTATAGTTCATGTCCACAGACAATATGCCTTTGAATTAAATGTGTACTTCTCTGGTGACCATAAATCGGAAGTTAGTAGGTCGCTTGCCAGAATGGCTGACAACCTGAAACTGTCTTTGTTTCAACTGGTCCGAAATAAAGGACACTGACGTCGTCATAGGGAAACGTATGCCTAGCAGTTGATAACAGCAGTTCTTTATATAAGGCATGGATTAGTATGAATACAACATAATACCGACTAGTTTTCAATGGAAGACCTACGATTCAGAATAACAAGTGAAGACCTCCGGAAAATACTTTGTTCCTTGTTCGTAAACAACGTCGCCTGATTGTGGTATGCATATGTTTGTGCAGCGAGGTGTGGCGTGGCGGTAAGACAATCGTCCTTTCGGACCTGCAATAGATTTTACACTTCCTTTCTTCCTTCCTGGTGCACGGAGTGTCAAGGTCTATCTTTAATGTAGCCGTAGCCGGAGTTCAGATCATTGAATTTTTGAAAATCTCTCCCGACAGTTTTGGAGCATCATTTCCAAATCCACGTGGATTTCGACAGACCAAAGAAACTTGTGAACAAACAAAAATCTGTTTTATGAATTAATTTAAATTAAATTAATAAAATTATTTCTTCCGTAGCGACTTCTGTGATCTGAGGTGAGGTAGCGACCAACTTTTCTTTTGAAACATCTTTGCTTTTGAAACATGTCTCCTCAAACTTTAGAAATGTAGTAATTGTTTTAGAATTGCGCATAATGGACGAAGAAGACCGGCGGTTGGTCTCGGTGTCACGGAACCTGGAATGAAGGCAGGTCCCATTGTTCAAGAGAGCAATCTCTCCGAAGACGTCGAATTAGAAGAGGAGGCGATTTACATACGTCTCCGTCATTACACAAAGTGGTTTGCAAATGTGGCCGCAATGTAAAACGAGCGCTTCTGCGCAGACTCCTAGAGTCCTTACCGGGAGCGCCGGGATCCTTTCTCCGACATTTGACACTATTAGCTTCAATAACGTGGCCCGCGAACTATCCTAGCCGCGGAGAATATGAATACAATGTGCGTAGCCGCCCGGGTCCAGCATAGACATGTCATTTAACTTCGGACACCAAAGTGCGCCGCATTTTGCATATTCATAGTGTTGGGGACCTACGCAGGACCGCCGCCGCCGCCGCCGCCTGCGCTGCGTCCTGATGGATGCAGTGGAATGGTAATGTCTGGAGAGCCGAGCTATTCTGACACAACGCGCCTGCGTTCGCGACTTCCAACCGCCATTACGTCTTCTTACCGCGCGAGGCTCGTGCCGCGCGCACGGCGGTGAACGCGCCGCTCGATCTTCGCCATGCCCATTCGTCGCCCATGAAATTGTATACCTGATATGTTTATTTCTTGCAATCCGTCGTTTAAAAAAGAACACAGAACTATAGTGAGTGCGCAATAAATAAGGTAGATTTATACGCGTGCGTTGCAGTTAATTTATTATGAATTTGAATCGTAGGTTTGTAGAACGATATATTGTTTTCTTTCTGCCGTAAATATTTGCTCGTCGTGCCGCCACGGCGGTAAATACATTAGGGTGCCTACTTTCTTCACAATCTGAGTGGTTCTCACTTTTGACCAGTTGTATTGTTCGCTTATCATTCAAATAAATAATGTAATGTTTAAATCCGGCTTTAGCAACAAAGTACAATATTGCATAATAGTAGAATAAGAATTAGAATGTGATTGATTAAAGTTATCATGCTTTTAGCGATAATGAAAAATATATAAATCGTTGTCTAATTCCAGTCTATGTAATGTCAAACATAAAATCGTAATCGACAGAGTGAGCCTCATCAATAACTCACGATATACCTACATGTAATGTTGTCGTTAAAAGCTCACAGAAACTAAATCGATTGCAGTATTTGCGCTACGATTACAACACAAGATTCGATTCCGGTGCGTGTTGGCGAAATAAAAATAATAACTGCAAATAATAATGAAATGAGATGACAGGAAATGAAATGAATTATACTTTATGTCATTATAATAAAAGTCACAAACTGCGGACTTAAAGCCTAAAGGCATTATCTACCAGTCGTGTCCAAGATTGTGGATAAGGTTGATGGGTAGATGCACCAATATGTTTATGTAAAAATTATTATAGGCTATATATCTGTTTAACTTTTTCGTTTAATAAATTTAGCGTCATTTTGAACATTTTTGAGTTGATTATACTTAGATGATACGCAATGCAATACGACTTCATTACTTCTTGTTAAAACTTAGTATTAGTATTTTTCCTATACTTACAACCAGTACATTTCGATAACTTTATAGAGCAAATACTCGATCCAAAATATTCAGTCATGACCGCAACCAACTACACACACTATAGAAAATACATACACACACGTATCGTCACGGACGGGTCTCCAAGGCGCAGAACAAGTCAGTGCGGCGGGTGGCCGAGTGGTTTGGGCATCGGTTTCTCATGCAAGAGGTCCGCGGTTCGAATCCGGTCGGCGTGTACCAATGAGTTTTTTCTGACGAAAAACTTACGTGCATACCTACACCTGCTGCTTCACCGTTCGGAATCGGTGTAAAACTGTAGGTCCCTTCCCTTGCCCCTTACTAGGTGGTAGGCTCAAATTGTAGCCGACCACCATACTGGATGTAAGATGGCCGCATAGCAGCCTCGGTTGTGTTCTCCTCTAGTCCAGTATAGTCAGCAATCCAGGGAAGTCTCCGGTGTGACACCTATTTTCTTGGAGGTGATATTGGCTGGTCGGAGCATGCGCTTTGGCCCCTCCGACTCAGCCACGCATACCGGATTCCATAAAAAAAAATGCACTTGCAGAACGAATAATGGGTAAGATGGGTGATGGTTGTAGGTGATACAGACGTCGCGGCCGTATTTTCAGCGTTGTAGAGCGGTGACGAGGATAGTACGCACGAGTTAGTATTCTTCCCTGAGCCGTAGTGCCATCGCATCGGACCCCATTGCCAGTGGTATGGTTTGCCTGCACTGACCCGCTAAACCTAGGCTTTTATCATTGCATAATGATCAAAAGATCAGCGACCGGACAATATGTTCCTTTACTTTCTCTGCTGATTGATGACTGATGATGATCATTCCACGTAATCTGCCTGTGTCCAATGCCAATTTTATGCGGAGGCCAATTTTATTTTGGTTTTTTAATTCGAAATTAAGTTTTTTGTTAGCATTAGTGTCCTAATAATGTTTCATTATCTTGTAAAATTGGGTGATAATTTAGGCCTAGTATTTAGAACACGTTCGACTAAGTTAATTTAATTATAGGAACTCTTATAGTTTAGAGCTACGAAACGAAATAAAATGGAAATTATATTTTATTGCACAACTTATAAACATATTGACAAGACTTGACAAGAAAGTGGACTTAATGCCTGTAGCATTGTCTATTAGTCATAGCTGGCATTGTGGGTAAAGTGGTTGGGTGAATCAAGAAAAATAAGTTACATTGTATTTTGAAAACGAGGACTGATTTAGCTTATGAAAAATTTAAATATAGATTTTACATTGAAATTATTTTCGTAATGAATGAGGCAATATTTTGTTCATGGATATATTATATATTAATACATATAAGATATACTCAGTTAACTTACTCTGTCTCTCTTTTTGCCTAACTTAAATAAACTGTAGTGACTGCATAAAAAGTATATAATATGTCGGTTATTATTAGTTTGTGGTTAGTTCTGGTACAAAAGCGATCAAGTTTCCTTCCTAATCCCGTCGTGGTTCGTTGGGGAAAGTTTGCATGTCTTGCGCCATACCTGAAATTGATACGAGATCTACAAACTTATCATTTTTTAACGTTGTCGGGATATTTTATTTTTATTTATTTTCTTAATAATTTAAGTTTTTTTTAAACTGCTACGGTCGGCTACATCACCTACAACATCCGCGATGTCAGCCCATAATACCTTGGTGAACTAAGTGCCATGTCAGTTCGGTCGTGCAGGCTACATTGAACTGGACGGAAAACACGAACTATTTATCACTCAGTGCGGTGGTATCAACCCGGGCGTTTTAAAACCTACCACCTAGTAAGGTAAGAAGGGAAGGGGCCTACAGTTTTACGTGGAATCCGAACCACGGTCAGCTTCCAACGGTCGAGCGGTCACCCATCCAAGTACTGACCGCGCGATTATTACAAGCTCAAATTTACGTCTCTTCAAAAGCTTAAAATCAAAGTTAAATTACACATTTAAGAAACCCCCGAAAAACCAACAACACTTAAATAGTAAAAAATTATGTCTAAACTGGGTTACCCGACACCTTTAATTAAATGAGTGGAAATAACTTTTTGCTTTTGAACGGTTGTTGATGTCACGGGTTTTTTTAAATTTGTAATTAAACTTTCCTCAACAACCGTTAAATAAATAACATTCAAAATTTTCTTTTTTATATGTTAGTACTAAGCATGCACCTGCTTTATATTTCTTCATTAGATAGATGCAAAGCCGGAAATGAAGATAAAAATAAGCTCCGACCAGGATTCGAACCTGGACCTCTGGCGAGAGCCCAATGCAATGCAAAATGCACAATGGCAAGTCAGCCAATTTACATAAAACACATAATAATAAAGCTTGAAATTAGAACTTTTTTCGTATTAATAGTAGTACCTGTTTGGGGCAGGCTTAAATTCAGCGCCGCACACTCCCAGCTAGGAGACGAGTGGGTGTGTAGCGGCAAAGGCCGTGTGCGGTCGGTACTTAAAAAGAATAGCCCCACTGCATCTCTCCCCGTCGCATGTCGTAAAAGTCGACTAAGGGATAAGAAAATTCGTCAGCCTCGGTAGCTCAGTGGCGCGGTTGGTTAGTCAACTGTTATTAAGCAACGCTGAGCGCGGTCAGTGTTTGGATGGGTGACCGCTCGACCGTTGGAGGCTGACCGTGGTTCGGATTCCACGTTAAACTGTAGGTCCCTTCCCTTCTTACCTTACTAGGTGGTAGGGTTTATCCCGGTCGGGTTGGTACCACCGCACTGAACAAAACGTCGGTCGAAACGGCTATGTAAATAGTTCGTGTTTTCAGTCCAGTTTAGTGTAGCCGACATGAAATGAAGGGAAGCACTGACATGGCACCTAGTTCACCCTGTGTTATGGGCTGACATCACGGATGTTGTAGGTGATGTAGCCAACCGTGTCAGGTCCCATAAAAAAAAAAAAAGGCTGCGCCTGTCCATTTTTCTCTTTTAGGTTTTTGTTATACCGTTTGTTATTATTTTTAGGGATTAAGAGAAAATAAAAACAATTTCTTTCTTTCTCACCTACCTAGTCAGATACGTTGAACTTGGCTGCACATCAGATTTCACAACTTTGCATGTTCAAGCGCTGCGTTGAGCTCTTTTTATTCACAGAATATTTTTGATGGGATGATACTTACTCATCAGACCAAGACAAATACTTAACATTTGCTCAACATTACTCACTAGCACTTGACAGTAAAAAAGGTCGGTGAACGGAACCTCTTTCTCTGTAGATAATCGTATACAAACATTAACTATGATACATACATTTACTTCCGAAAAAGAACCAACGACTTCATCGCTCGATTCTTGAGTTCACGGCGATAATGGTTTTTAAATGATTGCGGTTTTCTTAGCATTCTTCAATGCTGTCTGGCGTCTGTCATCATCTTCGATTACATTTTGTATGAAACCTAACATGGTTGGCTTGTTTGAAATGAGTGCCATGCATGTACATAAGTTCTCCGCTTTCCAGGGGGCGGGCCGCACTCCTGACACAGCAAATGACACCGCCCCCACGGGCCCGCTCGCACTCGAGGGGATTGCACTAAAAATACTAAATTTTTTAATATTACTCTATCCGTTTCTAGAAATGTACTCTATCTTCGCCCTCTTAGTCCAGCGAAAAGTCATAAAAGTAATAAATAACTCATTGTTACTGGTAAAATTAGCCATGTGATATTTTATTCTTATGTCTACTGTGGTGTCTGTGGTAAAGTTCAGTTTAGCTAGTCAGTTTAGCTTAGTTTAGAGTTATATGTGTTACACATATAACTCAATGAGTTTAGCATAATAAAAAAAATACAAATGTAAAAAAAAAAAAAAACAATGCCATAGACAAAGAATACAGTTAATCATGTTTAAATTATTTACGCGTTTAAAGCTTTCCACTGCGTTTAGATGGCGAAGGCTATACCTACCCTAACCTTCATCGAGGTATTGTACACTAGAGAATACATTCGAGAGGACAGCGCGCCATGTTCCACCGAGTTGAAGCCATCCAGCCGCAACTGAGTTAGTGGATCGCGAGCTGTCGCGGTCGCTACACGCGCAGTCTGAGCCCAACACCCACCTCAAACTCCGTTTCCCCTCTTCCGCTCCCTGCGCGAGCACACTCTCCACCGCTCGGCTCTCCGCCCCGCACCGCTCCGCTTCCTTCCCTCAGTTGATGCGACTTGATTTCTTTGAAATTTCCTTCGTGGCGCATCCTTCTTTCTAGTATCGATACTTATCTTATAAACTGAAAAAAATATTTGCCTACCTACATATTTTAGTACTTACTATCATACTAAAAACACGCTTTAAACTGAGATAATCGAAAATATTACATAGGTACTGGTATGACCACCATAACTCTATTACTTTGCATGTAACATAGTAAAGTTTAATCGATCGTCGATAATTTCGAAGCGCGGCGCTACGTTCCGATGTCGTTTGACATGACATTTGACGAGATTAACGCTGAACTACGTAGAACATCTACAATTGTATGTCTTGTGCAGTAGGTACTTGTAATAATTTACGGTGAAGTAATGGACGTGTTACATAGTTCGATTGAAGTTTGATGGAAAGTTAGTTACAAAGTCAGATTTAAACTGAGCATGTTTAAGCAGAGAGTGTCCAACTACGAATTGGTACCACCGCACTGAATGAAGGTCGGTCGAAACGGCTATGAAAAATAATTAGTATTTTTCGGAAAGTTTAGTCTAGCGGACTATGATAGTCCGCTAGTCTAAACTTAATAATTACCGTAATTGCCGTAATAATTACTAAAGAGTGATATGGAATGGACAGGAAGAATGTGCAATGGGCAGACATATTGGGTGTAACAAGCAATTTGGCCAATCATGTCAGGTTTCTTAGAAAAGTTGTTTATTTTAGTATAAAGGATAAACAATATTTAAAATTGTTTCTTTGGGACAAATACTCATTTTCCGTGCATCTTCTAACGAGGCTTGCCTACCATTAGGACGATCTCCACATTCGAGACTGCAGTCCAGAGAAGAGAAACATCTTCCCCTGGATAATGCCTACAGCAGGTATATATCAGTAGCAGATGATATATCAGTAGTTTTGAAAAACAAAAACGTTACTGAATTACGTGAGTCCTTTATAGATGCAATACAATCATTAAAGATGTGGTTTGACTCTAATAACCTTTTGCTCAATGTAAATAAAACAAATGTTATGCACTTTGCACTTGGAACTCACAGACGTATTGTTAACCAAGAAATTGCCAAAACTGCAGAAGAACTCACATTGAACATATCCAAAGAAATAACCTTTTTAGGTGTAATATTTGACCGCACCTTAACTTGGAAACCTCACATAGATGCGCTTGCTGGTAAGCTAAGTGCAGCTTGTTATGCCATTAAAAAAATTAAAGAACTATGAGGTATGCAAGCTGCTAAAACTGTCTATTATTCTTACTTCGATAGTCTTATGTCTTACGGACTATTATTTTGGGGAAATGCAGCGGAATCTAGCAGAATATTTGTTCTTCAAAAAAGAGCATTGCGTTGTGTACTCAGTATGAAAGCCAGGGACTCTTGTAGAAATGTATTTCATAAAGTAGGAATCATGACATTACCCAGTGTTTATATTTATCAAAATATCTGCTATGCTAGGAAGTATATGCAGAACGCTACTCTTCATTCCGATATTCACCAGCATGACACTAGGAGTATAAATAATATTCAAATTACGAAGCACAGATCATCTAAAATGTCTAAAAGTTTTGTTTGTAATAGTATTAGATTATATAATAAAATACCCGAAGAGGTAAAAAATCTTAATGATCCTTTGTTTAAGAAACACTTAAAATCTACCCTTGCAAAGAAAGCCTACTACAGTGTAAAGGAGGCCTTAGCTGATAAAATCATATCTTGAGTTTCTGACTGCATAATTAGTTAATACTTGACTAGGTACCATTTGTACCTCAATAATTATATTAACCCATATTGACAACTTGATACTTCAAGTATGATAATATTTTATTATATATAAACATATATATATTAATATTTTTTGGTTTTTGACAATTGTATTTTTTACAATCAATATTAACTCTTGACTAGGTACCATTAGTACCTCAACTTTATTAACCCATTGACAACTTGATACTGCAAGTATCTTAAATATTCATATATTTTTATTTTTTATTTTTGACAATACAATTATACTACATTGTAGTTTAATATACTAACATAGTTATGTTGATACAAATTACGTATCAAAGTTTGACAAAGGCTCTTTACACCTGATTCACTTAATTAATAAGTCTTTGTAGTCAGAACTCTCAGCAAAATTGTTAATCTTGCTCTCAAGCTGTGTTTTAGATAGACTATGGGCGGTGTTATTATGTGGCTAGTCATTAAATTCTTGTAAAAATACGTTTAAAAAATACCCTGCGAAGTTTCTTGTCGGTTCTTCTTCGTGGGTGTAATCGAACCGGATAGAACAAATTGTGACAAGTTCGAGAGCAGTCTAACTGCCATATGAATGATCAATAAACAATACAACAATACAATACAATACAATGCAGGCAATATTTGTCGCTCCTCATTATGCTAGCAAAATACTCAAATTCCATAAGTAGGAGTGTAAAAATGTGTTTCACGTACGTTTAAGTATCTATCGAAATATTAATGAAATTCGAAGTACAAAATCGAATTCCAACTTCGAATTTAAATAGGGAAAAAACGTGCATTTACGAACATACGGAGAATTGAGTAAACTCAAAACTCCGATCACACGCACTGAACTTGTGACTACATAATTTCTCCGAACTGACTCACTGTTCCACCAGCTGAATTTTATAACTCTCAGAGATTTCAAATGAAAAGACAAATGATCGGACAAAGACGGTATGAGTGTACACAAAGACGTTATTACAAATAGATGGCTGCCTCTGTCGCACTCAATGACTCACTTATCCCTGTAATTACGAATGTATGCAACGAGTCGTCTGATGCAAATTGTGGCCATACGAGTATACTCAGAAAAAGCAAACGAACACCTTCGGATATTATCTTGTCAGAAGAATTTGCGCCGATGGTACAACCGCAGCACATGGTCTCGAAGGTGGAAATCATCCTAATGATATAGAACCTTCGGTGGAAGCTGGCACTGAATATAATTTACTCATACATCTATACAAAAATGCACCTTACAAGCCTTCTGATGCAAAATATTATGTTGGGTCTCGTGTTGGGTACAAAGCCCATAGCATGCCATAACAACCTTTCGTTGTTGACATAGGTCTTTTGAGTACCCATCGTTTCTGAAAATCGTTACTCTGTCGCAACGATAGGTTGTTTTTTTTATGGTAACTGACACGGTTGGTTGGCTACATCACCTACAACATCCGCGATGTCAGCCCATAACACCGGGTGAACTTGGTGCTACGTCAGTGCTTCCCTTCGGTCGTGCCGGCTACACTGAACTGGACGGAAAACACAAACTATTTACATAGCCATTTCGACCGTCCTTTCATTCAGTGCGGTGGTACCAATCCGTGCGGGTTAAACCCTACCACCTAGTAGTGGAATTGTTCAATTGTCTACTGACGAGTGTGCTGTGTTTATCGATACTTTCAACCTGGGAGTTTTCAAACGTCTTATTAACAAACTGGGTAGAGCTTCTTACGCCCTTAGGTCCTTTCTCTTGCCTACTAGGTGATAGGCTGTAATTTGTAGTCGACTGGGTTGAAACCACCATACTGGATGTAAAATGGCCGCATAGTGGCCTCGTGTTTTCCTCTAATCCAGTATAGCCTGCAACTGGGAACAACAAAAGATAAGTCTCCGGTCTCGGCGGTGACATTGGCTATTCGGAGCATGTGCTTTCACCCCTCTGGCTACTATACCGGATTACATATACAGGATGTTTCAGGATAGGCTTGAGAATTTTCGGGAATAGAAAGTACTCATTATTAGAAGACGAAAATCCTTTTCACTCAAATCGAAATTCTGTTTTTTTATACAAAAAATAAAAACTCGACGGACAGTGAGTTTGGGGAGATTTGGCAAAAGTGCTGTTTAGGTCTATGGAGTGCAATTACCTAGTCCAGTCCCCTTTTTCTTTTGATGTCATTCAAATTCCAAACACTTAATGTTTGGAATTTACCTACATGCAGTTCAATTCTACTAATTAAGTATGTCAGTTAGTCATTTTATTTCATAAAGGTGGACGTTAACCGTCCACCAAATCTCGATTAAACTATTTTCACCAAAAAGTGCTATAGAATGACCGAATCTGGGAAAACGTTTCAGAGCTTTTCGTCTTCAAATATGGACCCCTTTCGAACCCTGAAGTTACGAAACCCTACCCTGAAACAGCCTGTATAAACAATAATAAATAATAGTCCGCAGATCTTCTGGCAAGGTGTCTCGTTGAGCGTGGTTTCATGAGGTGAGATGTATTTGACGGTTTCGGATACCTATGGTTCTTCGGTACTTATAGGCAATTTTTAAAATTTAATACCGGTTTTCATAAAAACATTACCACGGAGGAGACAGTTTTAGCTATAATTTCTACTAAGACGTGTCGCCATGGACGCGACTAATGCAACGCTGAGCTTCATTGAAGCAAAACCCCAGTTCGTGGCGCAGCACCCAGTTTGCGGTAGGGTAACTCCTCTCAACTCTCAACTCTTTCCTCCGTGGTCCACACGCGACTGTTGGCAAGCCCAAGTGTGAAAGATTTAACATGTGTATTGGAGTTTGTTAAACGTTCTCTATCCCTTAAAGACTCTGAGCCCTGAAGAATCGAGAGGAAAGGTACCTTGGGGCTGATATTGACGAATTGTTTTGTTAAAAGCCCTGAACATTAATTAAATAAAAAAAACTATGTATAAAACTACAAAAATTACATATGTAAATAAATGTATAGGACGATATCAATTCTATTCGTTCGAGTTCCTTGCTCTCAAAGGACAAACAGTAGCCAACGGCAACGTTGTATTTTTGGCAAGACAATGCAGGCGCTAAGGACTAAGACAGACGAATGATTAATTCAGACAGTGTAGCGACACAAGAAGGCGTAAAATCGAAATCGGCGACATCTTACAGGAGAAGTGAGATATTTTCGTGGGTATTGTTTGTTATTTTCGACATTGGAATGTATCGCTTGTCAAGAATATAAGAATACGAGGTGTGAGGAATGCAGGATAGCGGTATCTTGAATATTTATCCACAGTTGAAGATGTACCGTGTGTGGCCGGTACTTAAAAAGAATAGCCCCACTGCATCTCTCTCCGTGCATGTCGTAAAAGGTGACTAAGGGATGAGGACAAGATGCCGTGCTAAAGGGGCGACAGGCTAGCTACCTCTCACCTTGGCACGGTCCTTCCACCGAGTATTGTAGCAAGTGGGTCTTCGTGCCTTACTTTCTGCACGATAGTTATCTTGTCCTAATACTAAATGTGGTGGCCGGTGTTGTGCTGTAATTTACATGTTTGTTACGGTTGGAGCTGTATCCCGATTGTCGGGATACAAACTAAGTTACGTTTGACGTTTGGTACAACGGGCACCAGACATCGGCTCCAGGAACTCCCGCATTCCCTGAAGAAGCCCGTGACGTAGCGGGCGAAACGTCGACTTATGTAAGTCTTCAGTACCTACGGTTAATCCGTAAAAATTTTAAATGAGTAAAATAATATTTGTCCACGTCCCTTTCAAGTTTACATGCTTCATCCGTGTCCATATCTCACCAAATTTTATTGTTCATATGCGCAATAAAAACCATAATATCGCCGCTTGCCGAATTCCTCCACGACGCTGCCTGTCGACCATCGACCCGGGTGGGAACGCCTTGCGCATAAAGTCCACAAGTGATGAGGATGCCTGCTCGCACCCCGCGGACTGCATGTTTACTAACAATGCAAAAAATTTTTTTTTAAAAAAGCTACACCACACCGTCACCACCAACCTTGTGATCTAAGTTCATTTTACCAAGTTACTGTCGGAAGTAGGGCCCATGCCAGTGCTTTCCTTTATTCGTGTCGGCTACACTGAACTGGATTCGTATCGCGTCTCCGATGATAATGACTGTCTGATTTTTCTTACGTCTTCTTCAGACTAAATTTTCATGTTTATTAGTATATTCTTATGTACGCTGATGATACCCAAGCCAACCAACTTCTGAGAACGCATAGCTTTTCGAATGTGTAAAAATCCTGTGCCAGCTGTTTATAAAAAAATATATTATTAAAATATAGATGCATAACTAAACTAAGCTGTGCTGTAGAAAGAGGCGGGTAGCGGGGAAGTGGGGGAGGGAGAGGAAGGGTGGGGAGGAGGGGGGTTCGTTTGGGGGTATACCCGCCGCGGAAGGGAAAGGGGTAAGTGGAGGAGGCAAAAACGTAATATGACTCAGTGAGGAGAGACGGGATTTAGGAAGGGGTGCTATGCTAAGGGGAGGGGGGGGGGGGGAATAAGTATCTTCTGAATAATCCCCCCCTCCCCCTTCATTGAAGATAATTATGCACTTTTCGGTACCGTGTGGGGCCGATACTTTAAAAGAATAACCCCACTGCATCTCTCCCCGTGCATGTCGTAAAAGGCGACTAAGGGATATGACTCTCTTCTTATATTACTAGGTGGTAGGGTTTAACCCGTCCGGGTTGGTACCACCGCACTTAATGAAAGGTCGGTCGAAACGGCTATGTAAATAGTTTGTGTTTTCTGTCCAGTTCAGTGTAGCCGGCACGACCGAAGGGAAGCGCTGACGTGGCACCAAGTTCACCCGGTGTTATGGGCTGACATCACGGATGTTGTAGGTGATGTAGCCAACCGTGTCAGTTTCAATAAAAACAATAAAAAAAAAAAAAAAAAACCAGGAATTACTATAAAAAAATTTTTTTTTATAATAATTCCTTAGACCCTCACCTACCATTCCCAGCTACCAGCAATCTTCTACTAAACCCGCCTCTTTCTACAGCGCACCCCTAAACTAGTTATGTACTATTGTTCTATCTGTATGTTTACTTATGTATTGTTATTTGGTGTGCAATAAAGAATTTATATTCTGTTCTATGTTTTTATAAATTTCATACGTTTTCGTGTGGGAAATAAACGGCAGGTTGTTCGAAGTAAGAATTGTAAGTAAATCGGCAACGCATTGTCAACGCGCGTCGCGTCCCCATATGAATTATATAAACACAGGAATTTAATACACCTAAACAGTACGCGGAAAGAGACAAAAAGTTGAATACCTACGTATTTTACACTTTATATTCAATTGTGGCCTCTCTAAAACGGCATTTGTAAAACGAGTATTGCACTAAACTTATCCGCTCACGTGGGATAATACATGGTGACAATCGCGGAATATATTATATCTGTATAAAAAAAAAAGACAAAATTTGAAAAATTTATTAAAAATATACAACACCGGTTAGGGAAAGATGGCCGCCGATATCATTTTATCGATTTCAGTTTATAACTAAGAGACCGATGGCGACTGTAGTAGACTCACTAGAACCACTGTGGTGCTCAAACGGAGGCAACGTACAAGCAAAAAAACACTGACCTTTAAAAAGTCAAAAATTATTTCCGTTTACTCACTGAAAAGAGTCGGGGCACCGCTAAACAAAATCCTGCGCAGCTCTGAGTTTTTATAATTTATTTACTTAGTGGTCCCCCGACTCCTTTAATAAGCAAACGGAAATTATTTTTGACTTTTTAAAGGTCGGGGGTTTTTTAAATTTGTAATTTAACTTTTATTTCAAGGTTTTTTTTAAAACCGCATGCAAATCGGTCCACTTTTTAAGATAATAAATTTTTTGATTACTTGATTAAAAACATAGGTAGAAACCATCTCCATTAAACAAGCTTCCTAATAAAAAAAAACCATCCAAATCGGTCCATCCATTTGGGAGCTACGATGCCACAGACAGACATACATACACACATACACACGTCACAACACCCCTCCTTTTATAGACGGGAGTGGATGGATGAGAAGAGCGGAATAGAGGAAGCTCGTATGTGGTCGCGTGCCTTGGGAGAGGCATATGTCCAGCAGTGGACCGAAACGGACGGATGATAATGTCAGCCTCGGTAGCTCAGTGGTGCCGTCGGTCGACTGTTATTAAGCAACCCTGAGCGCGGTCATTACTTGGATGGAGACCGCTCGACCGTTGGAGGCTGACCGTGGTTCGGATTCCACGTTAAACTGTAGGTCCCTTCCCTTCTTACCTTACTAGGTGGTAGGGTTTATCCCGGGCGGGTTGATACCACCGCACTGAATGAAACATCGGTCGAAACGGCTATGTAAATAGTCGTGTTTTCTGTCCAGTTCAGTGTAGCCGACATGAAATGTAGGGAAGCACTGCCATGGCACCTAATTCACCCGGTGTTATGGGCTGACATCACGTATGTTGTAGGTGATGTAGCCAACCGTGTCAGTTACCATAAAAAAAAGACATCTAAGAGAGAACAAGTACTTAGCTGCAAATGTTCCACAATTAAAATGACGCATTTAATGTCTCCAAAGCCTTTATATCTCCAAGGCTGTACTATCCTTATAAGTCGTTGAATTTTGGCAAATGTGTTGAAATATCCAAATGTGGCCCAGTAGCCACTAGTTAAGTACGCAATATACCAAAACCAGAGCTTTATCAAACACCACGGATCTTTGCGGTCTGTCTTGAGGACAATCAACCCTGGAAATGTTTATGGTTTTCGTTGTTTTAGGGTTCTGTGCACACCGCAGTTCGTTCGTTGTGTGCACATCATTTCAAACTTTTGCTTCTAATTTATTTGCCAATCGCCAAAATGGTTATTAACCTTTAAATTGATTGCTACTACTGTTAGACAGTACTGTAGAGTACGTATGTAACTAAAATGTTTTAACCCTAAATGTTCTCTCAATATTTCTTTCAGGTCTAATCAAACACACACAGTGTTGTGCGAAAAAACGTTTTGTTTTTACGAAACATTGCATACACATGCCCAAATATACAGGCTGTCCCAAAACTCAACGTTAAGCGGGAACCAGGGAGTAGGCCAGTTTATGACTACCCAGGGAAAAATAAGAAAAACAATCGGAGTCATTTGTTTTTTTTTATATAAGCATTTTTTTAAATATTGCTTAATATTTTTTTGTGATAAAACTATGGGCATTTTGGTTTTATTTGGGATACTGATCAATAGCAGAGATATTTAGGCGCTACCAATAAAAAAATTTAACAATTATATTTGCAAATTTTTAGTAGTAGTACCTAAAAATGTTGTACGAAACGTTTTTCAAAAAATGCTCATTAAAAAAACAAATAACTCCGATTTTTTTTTTCTTATTTTTCCCTGGGTAGTCCTAAACTGGCCTACTCCCTGGTTCTCGCTTGACGTTGAGTTTTGTTGGGACACGTTGTATAATGATTTCATAGATGTTTCTTTCAAATATCTATTAAATAAATACCAATTAAGCTGACAATAATTTTTTTAATACGTAGAATTGGCTGAAATATGTTTCGTAAATTTTCAGTAAAAATAGGCAAAACCAATTTGATATTCTATTAAACACGAGTAGGAATTACATTTTAAATATAATTGAAACACATAAATGCCTGTGCATTACGGAACCCTAAATTACTGGGAAACACTGAACAGTTCACGGACATTTACGATTACATAAAGACGCCATGGCATGACCAAAGAATCAAGTTTATGCCAAGTGAAATGATAAGCAAAATAACAGGACAAGCACTAACCTATGTCATACATAATGCATACCTACAAGGAAAAAAACCGTCCAAGTGCGAGTCGAACTCGCGCACCGAGGGTTCCGTATCGCCATGTCATGGTCAGCGCCACTCACGCCATCTGTTTTTATGAAATGCTAAAATTCATTATTAGTTAAAATGCTTCCTACTTTTTTTGGTAGATGGCGCGCAACCCTTTTTAGCTTCTTATATGGGGACCCCGTGAATTTTTTACTTTTTCTTATTTTTATTTATTATTTTTTGTTGTGTTGTTGTTGTTGCCATAATAAGAATAACACATATTCTGTGAAAATTTCAACGGGCCATCTATTACGGTTCAAGAGATACAGCCCTCGGACAGACGGACAGACAGACAGACAGACGGCATAGGCTTAGTAATAGGGTCCCGTACGACGGATACGGAACCCTAAAAAAACCGATAATTTTCTTTTGGGTTCCGTACCTCAAATCGGAAAAAAACGGAACGCTTGTAGAATCACTCTTGTGTCTGTCTGTCTGTCCGTCTGCCACAGCTTATTTTCTCCGAATCTACTGGACAAAAAGAGTTGAAATTTCGTAGGTACTACATATATTGAGTTTGATGAATTAAGGACGTATAGCGTGAATGAACGAATTTCGATTTTGGCAGTTCATTAATACTAAAAAACTTAACTAAAAGTTACAGAACATTAAATTTTTTTTTGTTTTCAAAATTCCATCCTTTGACCTATCAATGAAAAGGGTTAGTTATATATAAGGAATACAAATATGTTTTTTTATGTTTTATATGTGTATCTATATCATTGAGTTATATATAACATATTATAATGACCTATATTGTAGATTTTTTCAGAATTTTCAAACAACCTTTAATCAGAAAAAAGTTCGCTACCAAAACTAAAGCTTTTTGACAACTTTTAAACAAAATATTTGTAAGCAAAATTAATAATTATAACATGATACTTGGTTTATTAAACACACTGGTGTCTTTTTTTTTATGGAAACTGACACGGTTGGCTACATCACCTACAGCATCCGTGATGTCAGCCCATAACACCGTGTGAACTTGGTGCCACGTCAGTGCTTCCCTTCGGTCGTGCCGGCTACACTCATATAAGTAACCTAAAAATATAGCCCATGCGGTACCTAAACAAAAGGCACTGCGACTACAGGCATGCCACCGAAACTCCATACAAATTTGCGAATATTATTGAAGGTCCCAATTCGCCTAACAACAAAACGGATCGAGTATCCACAAACAACTAAATAATTAATTCACAAATTACTTTTCGAGCTAGGTCTAAATGATTATTCATCGTTAATTAAACAACGCAGTTTAAATTTACGACTCACCTTTCTGTTGAGAAAACAACGACATTTTAATTAACAGTTATTGAATAGGGCGCGCTTACACTGACTTCGTTAGAAGAACACGACCAGAGCGCATGCGCCTCGCGAGCTCGCGACGTGCTTTACTTGTAGGTCGGTAGGTTGGTAGAAACAATAAAAAGACTTGTTGCAATAAAATGGACGTTTTCACCACGTCAGGCGTTCAATAGTTATTTGTCGGTTATTGGCATTTATCGTTTGATAGGAGAAGAAGGTGGTGACAAATTGATTATATAGGTAATTATAATGTTGAAATTACACGTCTAGCAACACATAAAAAATCGTAATTTCAAATGTTATTATACAAATTTGTGACCATGTATTTATTATTTACGAAAATTCAATAACCGAGCACCATTATAAGTAATAATCAGTAAGTAATTATTAAATGAAACACAAAATTTTTTTTAACTTAAATAATGTTACAAGTCATTTATCAAAAAAAAGTAATTTAGTATTACTTTAAGAATTAAACCTACCTAACAAATATTTAACTTTTAAATTATATAACTTCACAATAACTTTTGGAACCACAATATGAGCTGAAGAATAATATTATACCTACCTATAATAATTTACCATAAAACATATTTATTCACAATTTCTGAAAAATATCTTACACACTTTGCAAAAATGATAAAAGAAAACAACAATCTCAAAATACACCAAACGAAATTTCCTTGTATAGGAAAGGTATTTATAAAGGCGGTCGCCCACTAGCGTTAGTCTGCGCCCACGCCCCGCATCCGCCGCTGCCCTGGTCGGCGCCGCTGTCGCGTGTCCTGCTCGCGCTGGCGTTGTTCATATTCGCGGAACAATTGGAAACACTCCCTTAATGCTGCATTTATCTGTTTGGAAATGTATAGACTTTTGGACGCGAGAACAGGCGCTGTCTTATATGACAGAGCGGCATATTTGATATCCGGCAAATACTCATCATACATTTATTTTCGATGTATTCAGATATTGCATATATCACCTCTTGAATAACAATATGTACAGTTTAACGGGAACTTAACTGAATTCTCCTGTCAGTATACCTTGAAGTCTGATCCTCAGACGAAGACTAGACGGTGTCTGATCCCTAACTAGTATGTGGTTGAAGTGAAGATTGCCGTTCAATAAAACGAAGGCACTTTCCCTTGTTATTTTTTTTGTTGTAAGTGTTCATAACATAATATAAATATTGTTTTTTTTTATGGAAACGGCGCTTCCTTTCAGTCGTGACGGCTACACTAAACTGGACGAAAAACACGAACAATTTACATAGCCGTTTCAACCGACCCTTAATTCAGTCCGGTGGTATCAACCCGGGCGGGTTAAACCCTACCACCTAGTAAGGTAAGAAGGGAAGTTTTACGTGGAATCCGATTCAGGGTGAGCTTCAACCACGACCGACAGTCGACCGACCGCACCACTGAGCTACCGGGGCTGACAAAAGTTGCATCAGTGAAGAATCCGTTACAAACATTTAAAAAATAGTAGAGACATTTTGTTTAAACACAAAATCAAATACGAAAACCGAATAATTACTGTACCTAATTAATTGATAGTAAATTCTTTATTAGGTATTTAGTTTATCCCTTTCGAGATATTTAGTACCCCACCCAACGCTACGCCCAACGCTTAGAGCTTATCCCAAGTCCCAGCGAGAGCGTTCACGTTCACGGACAACCCTCTCGTCCTTCTCACATCCCTCTGAGCACTACCTCAAGACCTGTCTCTGTCTATCAATTTGAAAAAGACAAAGATGGATCTTCGAAAGAGGGCGTTTCAGCCGCTACGGCAAGTGGTTGCAAGCAAAGCCATTCTAAAACGCTATTTCTCAAAACAGATAGCAGTGGTCTCCAGCGCTACAGTGGAAATGTTTAAGTTGTCCTGCGATATTAAATTGAATGGCTCAACCAACAGGTCCTGAGAGTGTTCTGGTAACGACTGTTGCAGTCCTTGCTGAGGAAACTATTTGAATGTCCTTACATTCGAATAAAGTTAAAACGAATACGCAATGCTATATTGAAATTTTACTATTCAATAAATGTAAAAAAGCGTAGAGAATAAAAATTAAAAAAAATTTATTAAGATGAAAATTATAACAAAAGCACAGTACCACCTGTAGAAGCATTTAATATTCTATGGAGAACTAACAGAAGCTCGAAAAATAACAAAATAGTTACAAATAAAATTGGTCCACATAGTCACCAGATGTAACACAAGATAAATGTGTAAACAAGGTCATAAATAATTTTAAAACTACATTATCATTAATTGTGTTATTTATTATGTAGGATAACTAATACATTTCCCAAGTTATTGAACTTTCTGTTGTACACAACGAAAGGAATACTACATGTATGCCTATCTACATGTTTAGTACACATATGCACCTATCAAGTATTTGTATGTACTGTACTCGTATGAAGTATATCACATACATATAACGTAATATACCTAACAAGTGTATCTGTTATGCTTTCTTATTGCCAAATTCTTCGTTACATAGAAGTTGGAAATGAATGTCTGAAAAGTGAAAACATATACTGTAAAATTGAAAATATTTTCTTTTGGTTTCAACGCAGTCGGGTAATAAATTACGAAATAACGAAAGTAATAAATTACGATTTACCTAACATATTAATAATATAATAATAATAACGTTTATTTTCAGGTACAAGTCCCACACATTATATAAGGTGTTTCGTTAGTCATGTCAACGGGAGGGTTACATACACACTCAAATAAACAGGATACGCAAAAAAAAAATTATATGTTTTTAGCATTACTTTTCGAGAAATTTAACAAAACATGTTTGCTACCTAAACATTAACCTGTGTGTAACAGTAGGTAACTTGCATTGTACGGGGTCAATGACCGTACTATGTTCAAACGCAAAACAGATGTTTGTTGTAAGTGAGTCACAAGGTCATTAGTGATTGGTTTTTAGAGCTACTTATTTGATTTGATTTTTTTGTTAGGAGAAAAATGCTCCTATAAACATATGTTTTTTTTGCGTAAAGTGTTTGTTTGAGTGCGTATGTAACCCTCCTGAAGTTATTGACATGACTAACGAAACACCTTATCTATACAATATGTACATCGTTGTATAGTCAAATAATATAACCTTAAAACTAGCATTCATTAATGAACATTCTGAAACTGAACATAAACTTTCCAGTGTATAAAGTGTCAGTGTATCAAGTATGTACGTCGAAGCGGAAACATCGATTTCGAACCGCTGAAGACTGGGAGAACTGGAGGAAAATTGGAGAGGTGTATCTCCAGCAGTGGACGCATACACACACACACACGCTGACTGACTGTATAAAATGTATTTACATAAGTTACGTATTTACTAGGTCCATCAACCAGTCAGTCTACGTGTACTCGTCTACTGCTGGATATACGCCTCTCAAATTATCCGGCATGGCATTCGTAATCCCCGTGCATCACGGAATGTCCATGGGCATTGTTAGACACCTACTCGTAGGTGAAACAATGCCACAGTTCGTGCTATGCATAAAAAACAGTATACTATCCATTTATAAAACTATCTACTAAAATGTTTAAAAATTTAAAATATTTGCTATCCATTCCCGTTTCTCATCGGACCGCAATGATGCCAAATAAATCTGCATACAAATACGCGATGCGCATTGAAACGACTGTCAAAATGTACTCGTAACAATACATTCAGAGAGTCATCTTCACTTAACACTTAACAGCGAGCGACTACAACGAACGTATCACACTCGGTGCATGGATATTTACACCTAGAAGAGTTAATACTATTTTTAGGGTTCCGTATCCGGTACGGGACCCTATTACTACGCCGACTGTCTGTCCGTCCGTCCGTCTGTCCGAGGGCTGTATCTCTTGAACCGTAATAGGCAGCCCGTTGCAATTTTCCCAGAATATGTGTTATTATGGCCGATATAACAAATAATAAAAATAAGAAAAAAAAAAAATATCAGTGGTTTCCCATAGAAGAAACCAAAAAGTGTATAGCGCCGCCGCATTGTTCCGCCCGCCGAAATAAAGGTACGGTAGCGGGCTTACTTACTTTTTATTTTTAAATACGAATTTCACGCGAGCGAAGCCGCGGGCAAAAGCTAGTACGTAATATACGAGAATGCCGCTTCTGGGATTTGACTGCCATGCTCTGGTTCAGTGTGTGCAATTTATTTTGTACATTTCATGCGAAAACGATTCTTAGAAATACCACTTGTGCGTGATTTTTTTTTTTTGGTTTTCTGGTACTTAAGTAAGGAAGACTATGGCCATTGACCGCCAAGTAAGTGTGTTTGTTGGTGTTTGAACAATGGCGACATGGTCGAAGAAAACTGAAACTGATATGAAAACACGTAGAGCATATTTTTGTTTTAACTAAAGAACGTAAACTTTAGAAAAATCTATCATCGATGTCAGCCTCGGTAGCTCGGTTGGTCGAGCACTGAGCACACCTGAGCGCGGTCAGGTGGTCTACCGGCGTTAACTCACTCGCTGACTCACACAAATACTCGCATATTTCAACCAATAGCCGGGCCGGATGCTTCTCCGAACGCCTTCTGATTGGTTGAGTGAGATCGTTTCTCATACTCACATCGGTGAGCGAGTAATACCGGTACAGGGGCAGTACTTGGATGGGTGACAGCTCGACCGTTGGAGGCGGACCGTGGTACGGATTCCACATAAAACTGTAGGTCCCTTCCCTTAGCTTCTTACCTTACTAGGTGGTAGGGTTTATCCCGCCCCTGTTGGTACCACCGCACTGAATGGAACGTTATGAAACGGTTATGTAAATAGTTCGTGTTTGTCGTCCAGTTCAGTGTAGCCGACATGAAATGAAGGGAAGCACTGACATGGCACTTAGTTCACCCGGTGTTATGGGTTGACATCATAGATGTTGTAGGTGATGTAGACAACAGTGTCAGTTTACAAAAAAAAAATCGAACATAACGTCTGATTTTAAATTAATTTTGATCTGATGGTTCCTCATTTTTTTTCAAACTGTGTTAATTAAAATAATTAATATTTATATTTAGTACATAAGTAAAATATTTTTTTAAGGAAAGTGACACGGTTGGCTACTTCACCTACCTACATCCGTGATGTGAGCCCATAACGCCTTGGTGAAGTAGGTGCCATGTCAGTGCTTCCGTTCGGTCGTGCCGGCTACACTGAACTGGATGGAAAACACGAACTATTTACATAGCGGCTTCAACCGACCTTTCAACCTTCCCTTTTTATTTATAACATTAATAATTACAGAAATTTTTCAGTTTTCTTTGCAACGAAATGCACAACGAAAATTTATTATAAAATAGTTAAGTGATTTGTTTTACAAAGAACTCTCTATCTATTAATTACGCATGTATCCACGTAATCCTTCAGCTCAGAGTCAGTAAATGATCAATGGTTGACGTAATACTAAGCGGCTCATCTTAAATTAAAAAATAATTAAGTATAGGCGCGTGTGTCCGGTCATGAGTCCTAATAAAAACCGGCCAAGTGCGAATCGGACTCGCGCACCGAGTTTTCCGCACCACAAAAAAAACACGTTTCTTGTATGGGAACCCCCCTTAATTTTCTACTTTTTCTATTTTGTATTATTTGTTGTTATATCCGCCATAATAACACATATTCTGTGAAAATTTCAACGGGCTACCTATTACGGTTCAAGAGATACAGCCCTCGGACAGACAGATAGACGGACGAACGGACGGACGGACAGACAGACAGACAGACGGCGTAGGCTTAGTAATAGGGATACGGAAACCTAATAATCGTCGCTTACGAGATGGCCCGACTGCGCTGGACAATCATTCGTCATCGTCAGAGAGGTGAGACTTCCGAACTTAATTACATTCTGGTATTAAGTCATATTTACTAATTATTGTATTGTATGATTATATATATAGGTATTATGTATACATATATATTAGTGTATGCGCGCCATCTACCGAAAAGAGTATGAAGCATTTTAACTAATCATGAATTTTAACTAATATGAAACATTTCATAAACACGCCATAGATGGCGTGAGTGGCGCTGACAATGACATGGCGATACGGAACTCTCGGTGAGCGAGTTCGATTCGCACTTGGCCGGTTTTTTAAGGATTATCTATATCTCTCTATATTTATAGAGCATTATCAGACGACCACAGTACGTTGAACTCGATTCAAAGTTAAACACAGGTCAATGAATTCATCTGCCACCCTATGCAGCGTCGGTACCACAGAGCATCAAATACCGACCGCCGGCGCCCCTCCTAGAGGCGCCCTGAGCGCGATTTCTCTACAACGCCGTTGAAGCCTGTGGGCGTGGCCTATGACTTACATATGTGTGTTGTGCGTGTTCATTTGTTTTGTGCGTGTGCCTAACTTGCTCCTCTTTGTGTGTAGTGTCGATACTAGCACACACACACACATACGAAGCGCTAGCAGCACTGCGTGTAGTTTTTGGGTTTCAAATATTATCGCTTAGGGCGTCTCTAGTAGGGGGCGCGCGCGGTAGGTATTTGATGCTCTGTGGTCCGTACCAAACCGTGTTATACGAAAATCCATCAACAGATCGACATTCTTACAGAAGCCCATGATTAATTCGACATTAAATAAACAATGCAATGTCATGTCGAGACGCCTCGGTGAAAAGATAAATTAGATGAAGATCGTCATCTCGATTGTACAAACCTAATTACATTTGGTGCGCCGCCGCAGCAAAAAGCGACTGTCTACAAATTGATGTGTGTATATATAATTTCCTTGTTAACAGACACGAATCTATCTTGTATCTCGGTCATACACCTCTCGGACTCATAACTCAAAAAGGAAGGAGATTCATAAAACAGGTTTTACAACAATTCGCCCAATGGGTGTCGCTTATTTAAGTTAAAGTTGAAAGAAAAAACATTGGTGTAAACAAGCCTTTATATTTAGAAGAAGAAAAAACTGATATGACACGACTCTGTCGCACCCGTATGTTTGTGATCGATGATTTAGTTGCACGAATTTAGTATTTATCTATTGAAAATTTTAAAATATTCGCCATTGGTAAACTTATTTTTAGTTTTGTTCGGTGCATTGCCATAATAATTTTTTCAGACTCGGTAGCTCAGTGGTGCGATCGGTCGACTGTTTTTAACCAACGCTGAGCGCGGTCAGTCCTTGGATGGGTGACCGCTCGACCGTTTTGGAGGCTGACCGTGGTTCGGATTCCACGTAAAACTGTAGGTCCCTTCTCTTCTTACCTTACTTTGTGGTAGGGTTTATCCCGCCCGGGTTGATACCAACGCACTGAATGAAACGTCGGTCGAAACGGCTATGTAAATAGTTCGTGGAGTATCTGACGTGAAATGAAGGGAAGCACTGACATGGCACCTAGTTCACCCGGTGTTATGGGCTGACATCACGGATGTATTAGGTGATGTAGCCAACCGTGTCTCCATAAAAAAAAATAAAAAAAAATAGCAATAATATTAGCAGTCAGCTGTTAAAAAAGGTAAGTACCTACGTACTTTGTTATAATGAAGAAAGTTGAAATTACACCTTTTGGTTAGTTGGACTGTTGGACGGATAGAGGTTGACTGTAAGGAGTATCTATAGGGATACTTCCGTATTTTTACTTCATTTAAACTATTAGTCCCTGGGCGACCGAGCTTCAGTCGGTGTCTAAAGAGATGGCTTTGGAGAAAAATATGTTTTTGTTAAGTCGGATTTTCTCAGGGATGATATCTATTAGACATATGCTTGGAAAATAAAATATTACCTAAATACAAAGTTTAATCCAAATCGTTAGAGCCGTTTTCGAGAAACAAAATATATATGACGTATAAATAAAAGAATTAATCACGTAAAGTAATGGGAAATATTGGTCTTTAAAATGTTTTGGAGCAACAAACATTAATGCTTATGTGAAGCTAGTGACAGTTCGAATTGACTCCACATCATACGCGAGCGAAGCCTCAGATAAAGCTAGTTCTTAGGCAAACACAACCAAAACTCACAGAGGCAGGTGTTAGTAGGAATGCAGAATTAAAGAACATTGGAAGAAAGCGTTTATTTTGCTTTCACGAATTTGCGCAAACACTTCACATGTCTGACCGAAAGTGTTTTTGGTCGGCTGCGCCTAGTTTAGAGTAATGGGCTGGGCACATTGAAATAACTTTGGATGAATTTGTAGATGTTTTCATATTTATAGATTTTTTGCGAAAAATCAAACAAATTTTTAATTTTTATTTTTGTTTTATCGTAACTGACATGGATGTCTAGGTCGCCTACAGCAACCGCGATGTCAGCCCGAAACAATTTGGTGAACTAGGTACCATGCCATGTCAATGCTTCCCTTTGGTCCTATAATACGAACTATGTATGTACTTAGCAGTTTCGATCGACTTTTCATTCAGTGCGGTGGTAGCAACCGGGCGGGTTAAACCCTACCACTTTAAGGTGAAAAGGGGTCTTTACGTAAGGTTTTATATGGATTCTGAACCACGGTCAGCCTCTAAAGGTCGAGTGGTCACCCATCCAAGTACTGGCCCAGGTGTGCCTATGATCACCACCGACAGTCGACCGACCGCACAACGAGCTACGGAGGCTGACAAGGAAGGGCGGCAGACAACCCGAGTGGTTTATACCTTATCACGTAGTAGGTAATTCTAAAAAATGTCTAAAAAAAATTGTATGCTTGCATTTATTCATTTGTATTCTTATGTCCACGTCTTCGTTTGAAAGAAATTTGTAAACCTATGCGTTCTTGTTTGAGGCTATTCGGAAATTCGAAAAGTCGGAACGTGGAACCGTTAAAGTTTTCAGGATGTTATTACCCACGTCCTATAGGATATTTTTAATGCCGGCACTTATCTTGGCTGTATGCACACAAATATTTGGCAAAATTTTCCGTTTCGTCTCCCTTTAATTACTTGTTTAGAGCGAGATAAAACTAAAATGTTTGCAACAATCGCGAATACGCTAAGCCAAGTGAAGTGCCGGCATAAGAGTATGGGTATGGGGGGCTTGGCGAATACAAAAAAGAGGAGCACTGTTAGCGCCATCTATGAACGGCGACACACACCACACCTCGTATGTGACGCGAACGCGACGAGCGGTGAATGGTGAAAAACATTAGTTTCCATAGTTCACCGCAACGCGGCGCTGCATGTCATATTACCGTTGTTGCATTTTCGCGCGCTTTTTCATTGTCGACCATACGACGTTACGACGTAAGCAGTAAAGTAGAGACGGTAGAGTCCATAGACGTATAAAGGATATTATTTCTCTATGGTAGAGTCAATTTCACAAAACGGAAACCCACAATAAGTGAAGTATTTCGTTTGTCGGTCTCGGAGCATAACTGAAATAATACTGAAAACGATACAACTGATATTTTAAGTAGATATACCACCTACCTAGTTAGTTTATATGGAAGTGTGATTTGGAATCTGCAAAGGAATAAGGTATTAGTCGGAAGACTTTCATATCGCAACCGGTCTTTTTTGCGCGGTAAACCGCGCGAGGCCTGCCGCCACTTTGTCCGCCCTATATAAAATAGCGCCTGGCCGGCTGGCCGGCGACGAAGAGCGGTCACGTTGTCCGCCCTAGGTTAGTGCGGTCGCAGTGACCGACTGCTGGTTAGGTGCGAGCGGCATCGAAGCCGCTATGGCTGCTGGCGCCTTCCGCAGTCTCTCGACTGCTGCAGCTGCCTGTGCTATGAAGAAATCAGCGAATGAGTCGCAAATGTCGGTCGGGAATGACGAGGGAAGTGTGCTTTGCACTCGGAAGAACTGTAATTACGACGACATTTTTCAGAAAATTTTAGCGAAGTGTTAGTGTAGTTATTACTTGTCTGTTTCTGGTATGCCGTTACCTCCGGCCGCGCTTCCGCACATCGCGCCTCAAGCTACACCCGCTGACGCCCAGCTCAATAGCGTTAGCGTCGCTGTCGCGTAGCCAAAGAATATAATACCGCGTAGCCACGTCCGTATTGTATGTGTAATTGAGCTACCTACCCCTCGCGCGTGTACGAATTTACGGGATGTGTACGGGAGCATTCGTCTATCCGACTTTTTTGTCGACGGTACCGATAGCTGTTACGTCATAACCGTCAGAGGTGGGATTCTGGAAACAGACGAGTAGTACATTATTTCATTGACATATAACGTTTTATTTTACAGTTACTATTTTGTTAGACATACGATTGAAGCGCTCGGTAGAGGTTCGGTTCGGAAATATACCCGACGTTCCTGATCAAAAATTTTCTCTGTTACAAAGTTGTATGAGTAAAATTCAAGGTTACCAGATTTTCTTTAACCAGTTGTGTAAAAATACACATTCATAAATATGTAATCCACCTACATACTTGCGTCGATGCCTAAGCTTAAATGGATTATGCAAATGGGGCCAAATCTTATTAAAACCGGACACATTTGCAAAAAAAAAAATGTGACAACACTTTCGGCGGGAAACCCGAAGATACGACAAAAGGCTCAACTCATTTGCATAAGGAGGCTCCGCTCGAGTGTAATAACAATCAATTTTAAAAGGTCACCGTGCCCAAATTTCGACCGGCGACCACCGTTGGTAGTAGGATTTGAAAAGTAAATTTGTAAATTTATGGATCAAGATTATTTTGAAGCAAAAAGGACAACGTGATCGCTCGTATTTCGATTTCAACTAAAATTATAACCCTTTTCGGCTGTAACTATATAGCTACCTCATTTAGATTTCCTTCAAACCTGTTCTGTGAGCTTTTTTGTCAGTGATTTAGTATCAATTTCATTTTATTTCGATTTTTTTAATAAACATCTGACACGGCTCTGGCATCTGGTATCTTCCCAAAACATCAAAAGAAGATCAGACACAACCACAGAGCATCAAATACCTACCGCGCGCCCCCCCTACTATAGAGGCGCCCTAAGCGATAATATTTGAAACCCAAAAACTACACACAGTGCTGCTAGCGCTTCGTATGTGTGTGTGCTAGTATCGACACTACACACAAAGAGGAGCAAGTTAGGCACACGCACAAAACAAATGCACACGCACAACACACATATGTAAGTCATAGGCCACGCCCACAGGCTTCAACGGTGTTGTAGGGAAATCGCGCTCAGGGCGCCTCTAGGAGGGGCGGGCGCGCGCATTTGATGCTCTGTGGATACAACCAATAAAACCACTCCTCGCGAAACAGATATATGTATATTGGTTGCAATATCGAGAGACACCTACTCGAAAATGGTGTACACTAAAAAAGGTTGATTCTAAACTTTAAATGTAAAAAAAATTGTGATCCAATTTTGTTAAATGCTGGAAAACATTTTAACTCCTTTTAATTCATAATCTCAAACATAAAGAAAGTAATTTTTTTAATTAAATGTTTTTATAATTTACACAATAGAATTGAACAGAATTTCTTTCTTTGTGTGCAACTACCATTTTTGCGACACAATATTTAAGTCTGGCATTCACTAGGTGGAAAATACACTCGCAAGGACTCGAGTCTACGTGTAGCGTTCAAAGTTGCGCGAATGTTGCATATACAACATCGGGACATGTTGCGGAGGATATCTTGTGTACAAGGAACATGTCGCGCGGCATGTTCCAAGATTCACGTAACCTTAATCGTACAAGTAGAGGGACATGTCTCGAGACATTTGTCCCCTAGTAATACATACAGGTAATTATACAAGGTTTTCATAGAACTATAGTAAGTACACACCACCACACGCTCAATCCCGACAATCGGGGTAAGCAGAGTAATCGGTGTTGTGCTGCAAGTACTCTGGTAAATTACAGCACAACACCGACCACCACGCTTAGCAATTTATTCGGACAAGATAACTATCAAGCAGCAAGTAAGGCACGAATGCCCAACTGCTACATGACTCGATGGAAAGACCGTGCCAAGGCGAGAGGTGGCTAACCTGTCGGCCTTTAGCACGGCACCTTGTCCTTATCCCTTAGTCGCCTTTTACGACATGCACGGGGAGAAATGCAGTGGAGCTATTATTTTTAAGTACCGGCCCCACACGGTATAGTAAGTATGTATCTCTTACCTTCTATCTCTCTTCCGCCGCGACGTGCCCGTCCCCTTGATGGTTCTGTACAATGTCATCATCTTGACTACACTCGGCTCGCACACTTCACACACACTTTCCAACACTTTCACTAGATGGCGCGGAAACCCGCTCGCACTGACCGAACCGCACTATCGGGACCACGTCTGCATGGCGGTCCACTGAACCGCTGATCACTGATCGACCTGGAAGAAAAGAAATGTTTGACTGTGACTAATGAAGAAAATAAATATAGACATGTTGAAGTTTAAGTTAAGTCACTAGTGATAACTTCGCTATTGTAACGACGCGAAAGGACGGGTGTTATAAATTTCTGTGTCCGTCTGTGTATCTTAAAAATTAAAAAATAATTTCCGCTTAGTTAATAAAAGGTTTCGGGGACCGCTAAAAAAACATTCCACTCTTTCCCCCGACGCCTTTAATTAACTAAGCTGAGATAATTTCTTACTTTTTAAGGGTTGTTAATGTGTCGGGAGTTGTTTTGTGTATTGGTTATTGGTTGCAATACATTTATCTTATTAATTCACACCACACGCTGTATCCCGACAATCGGGGTAAGCAGAACAATCGGTGTTGCGCTGCACTGCAAGTACTCTTGTAAAGTACAGCACAACGCCGACCACCACGATTACCTACGTATTAGGACAAGACAACCATCAAGCAGCAAGTAAGGCACGAACAACCATCTTCTGCATGACTCGGTGGAAGGACCGTGCCGAGGTGACTGTGCTGTCACCCTTTAGCACGGCTCCTTGTCCTTATCCCTTAGTCGTCTTTTATGACATGCACGGGGAGAGATGCAGTGGGGCTGTCCTTTTTAAGTAACGGCCCCGCACGGTACGGTATAGTACGGTTAATATTATGACGTAATTTATACGAGTTTGCATTCCTACTTTAATCTACCAGATGAGATCTCTCTACTTATAGACACGTGCTCATAACGACCGCTTTCTTCCAGTAAGCCGTAATCGGCGGAAAGTAAAACCGCCTATTGACCACTTCTTCACCACGCGCGGTGGATTAATTATTAATTTATGGTAATAAAATCAGGTAACGAGTCTGCGGGTCCAATGCAGTATCTACCCAGGGTTGCCAGATGTCCGGTTTTGGACCGGACAGTCCGGTTTTTGAGGTTTGTGTCCGGTCTCCAAAATAACGAAAAAGCGGACACCAAAACGTCCGGTGTTTTCTTCATATAACGCAAATATTAACTTTTCCAGAACATTTTAATACTAATATTACTGTGTTCTTCGATTTTTTCAGTAAGTTCGATCAATTCAACCCTTTTATTTATTACTCTATCTCCCATCTATTTTTGAAAGTAAAGGTCCATGAAACATTTGGTGCATAAAATCAACTTTAATTTTTTGCCTGAAAAATCAAAGCCCTTTGATGAAAAATATCCGGTTTTTTCAACTGAACCATCTGGCATCCCTGTATCTACCACGGTTGGAATCGCGGAGCTATGGTTTTTCTTGGAGATATTTTGGTTCTGTTAGAAACATAACGGCGGGTGGCCGAGTGGTCTCGGCGTCGGCTTCTCTTGCGAGAGGTTCGAGGTTCGAATCCCGGCGGCGTGTACCAATGAGTTTTTTTCTGGTGGAAAAATTTACGTGCATACCTACACACCTGCTGCTTCACCTTTCGGAACCGGTGTGAAAGTGTAGCTCCCTTCCCTTGCCCCTTGCTAGGTGGTAGGCTGAAATTGTAGCCGACTGGACTGGTACCACCGTACTGGATGTAAGATGGCCGCATAGCGGCCTCGGCTGTGTTCTTCTCTAGTCCAGTATAGCCAGCAATCCGAATAGGGAAGTCTCCAGTATGGCAACTACCTTCTCGTAGGTAATATTGGGTGGTCGGAGCATGTGCTCTGGGACCTCTGATTCAGCCACCCATATCAGATTACATAAAAAAAATCATTTAAAGAAGAGATCTTCGAAATCCAGCCAAAGGTCAAACTTCGATGGTACTACATAATATGTACTTGTAAAGAAATAAAGTGTTTACCATAAAGCAGCTACTTGTGAAGTAATTACGTAGGTACCTATAGTTAAATTTTAATAACGCTCAACTCAATGTAATTTTGTGATGTTAGTAGATAGGTAATTAAAACCACCTTTACTTACGCATAGGTATAATCTAAAGCAGTGGTGGCCAAACCGCGGCCTGAGGGTCGCGCTCCTGGCATCTAATTACTTAAAAATATAAAATAGGTTGTGTTCTCCTCTAGTCCAGTATAGCCAGCAATCCAGGGAAGTCTCCGGTATGGCACCTACCTTCTCAGAGGTGATATTGGCTGGTCGGAGCATGCGCTTTGGCCCCTCCGACACAGCCACACATACGAGATTACATAAAAAAAAAAATTTTTTTTTTTGTACAGGAAACCACTAAAAAAACAGTCCAATGTATATCAGTAGGCGCGGTTTAGTTAACTTTAAGGCATTTATTAGAATTGCTTCTTACTAGTGAGAAACTGATTGCAATGTTGAGCCGATTTAAAAAAACGCGCGCACAGAACGCACAAGAGTAGGCAAGAGGAAGTCAGAAGTATCACAGAAATTATTTATAACTGTGTAGTGTACAGTTAATAATGAACCTCGAGCTTTAGAAAGAGACAATCCGTTTGTCGTCCCAGCTGTCGCACGAACTCGCACGTCTCTGTGCGACAGAGACGGCGCTCTACAACCGGATTGATTCTTTCTAAAGATCGATTTTCATTATTTAATGTCGGGTACTGTATTACCATGATTAAGATTTATAGAATTTGATTATCTTTGTTGGTTGAGGCGCATTTCAGACTAGATTTTTTTTTTGTTTCAATAATTTTTGCGAGGTGCCTTCGGCGCCATGAACATGCTAAGTGGTGTTTGTAATTTGGGTATTTATTTATTACACTACTACTACAAACTACTTATTAAATATTATTATTAATTCAGAGTTCATTAAACAGTTCACAGAAAGCGACATAAAATAAATGAATCAGTTTTATTTTCTTAAAAAATAAAAACATATTTGTAAAATTTTGCCCGCCTGCTGAAAAGCTTGGCCACCCGTGATCTAAAGAATGCATACATATTTTGTTTTATATCGGTAAGGAAATATTCTTTACACACACCTGAGCGCTTTCGGACTTTGGATGGGAACCGCGAACCGTCCGTCCGTTGAGGCTGCCCGTAGTTGATGACGACGACGATGCCGAACTTACCTTAAATACCTTACGGTCAGCTTCCAACGGTCGAGCGGTCACCCATCCAATTATTGACCGCGCCCAGTGTTGTTTAACAACAGTCGACCGACCGTACCACTGAGCTACCGAGGTTTTGCACCTCCATGCAGAAAGCATTTTACTTCGAACGTCAATATTTATTTTACTGTCCAAAGCCAGTTCGTACCATACACACATTTTCAATCCAAGTCCAGCGGCATAGTTCACAACTAGTGTTAAGTCGGCCAACAAGTTTGGATACCTGTTCGGTGAGTCCAAATTGGCTTTTTAGCTAAATCTCTTCAAGTTATTTACCATAGCTCTCGACCGCATTACTCGGCCATGCGTAAGCTATCGTGTGAAGGAGCAACATTCAATACCATAGATGAAGATAAGTATAGGGTTTATAAAGACGCACCGTATGGATTTCATCGGCCGAACAGTGTAGGTAGATTTCAATTTTGTACAGTGTGGGGCCGGTACTTTAAAAGAATAGCCCCACTGCATCTCTCCCCGTGTATGTCGTAAAAGGCAACTAAGGGATATGACTCCCTTCTTATATTACTAGGTGGTATGGTTTAACCCGCCCGGGTTAAGCGGGTTACCACCACACTGAATGAAAGGTCGGTCGAACCGGCTATGTAAATAGTTTGTGATTTCCGTCCAGTTCAGTGAAGCCGGCACGACCGAAGGGAAGCACTGACGTGGCACCAACTTCACCCGGTGTTATGGGCTGACATCACGGATGGTGTAGGTGATGTAGCTAACCGTGTCATTTTCCATAAAAAAAAAATTTAAAAAAATTATTTAGTCTATTTGGAGACTAAAATGTTACTGAACATTTTTTCACACCTAATATCAGCTCACTCAAGTTCGTACTACGGACTCCTTCACAGTGCAAACAGCACGCCTCTGGAATAATCTGCCTGTGCATTTACAGTACTCTACGTATGTGAGTGTTAAGAAGAATTGAACGAATCTTTTCATATCCCTACCTATGCATTAAATATTTTTATTCACACTAATGTTTGGTTTTAGATTTTTATATATATTATGTACACAATAAATTAAAATCACACTTAAAATAATCATAATTTTTATATTTCGACTTGATAATTAAATTCGAAATATAAGATGTAGGTTTTTGTTTTATGGAAACTGACACGGTTGGCTACTTCACCTACAACGTCCGTGATGTCAGCCCATAACACCGGGTGAACTAGGTGCCATGTCAGTGCTTCCCCCTTTGATCGTGCCGGCTACACTGAACTGGTCGGAAAACACAAACTATTTACATAGCCGTTCAGACCGACGTTTCATTCAGTGCGGTGGTGTATGTGTATTTTTTTTTTAAATTTATTATGAACAAAATACCTATCCTTACTTAAGTTAGGTACTAGTGGATGACCCCGAAGTACCCCGCGATCTAGAACTCCTGCAAATCCGCAGGGATGGCCGCACCATAACTGTGTTCTATCGCTTAGTCCATGGGGAATATTCTGAGAAGCTGTTTAACGCGATCGCGCCGTCCCATTTCCACCACCGCACCACCGCGCACCGGGCAGGGACTGCATCCGTATACGCCGGACTCACCGCGGATGCGTGAGACCAAGCGATCTTTCCTCTACAGAAGATGATATAGCTATAAAGGGGGTACGGATTGAACGAAACCGTCAAAATGCTCTAAAATCCGAAGTCCATCTTAGCGATGTGTGGGAGGGAGTTGATGCATGTGTCGCAGCGCGCACTAGCGTCTGCTCGTCGTATGGCAACGAACAGGTTGCCTCAATCACCAATGATATCTCTCAAGTCTATCTTATTTTTAACCCCTGGCGAAAAAAGAGGGGTGTTATAAGTTTAACGTGTGTGTGTGTGTGTGTGCAGGGGTGTCTTTGGCATAGTAGCTCCCAAACGGATGGAACGATTTGGATCCGGTTTTGTTTATTAGAAAGCTGTTTTAATCGGGATGGTTGTTAGCTATGTTTGTAATCAAGTAATCAAGTAATTAAGTAATCAAAAAATTCATTATCTTAAAAAGTGGACCAATTGCTTTTTAAAAATATTGATAACAGTTAAATTACAAATTAAAAAACCCCCGACCCATAAAAAGTCAAAAATAATTTACGTTTACTTACATAAAGCAGTCGGGGGACCGCCAAGTTAATAAAATATAAAAATTCAGAGCAGCGCGGGAATTTACTTGGCGGTCCCCCGACTCCTTTAAATAAGTAAACGGAAATTATATTTGACTTTTTAAGGGTCGGGGTTTTTTTTTTAATGTGTAATTTAACTTTTTATATGTCTATGATTTGTAGGCTAGCGACAATCAACCCTTTCCGTATTCCATACCTCACTGCAAGTGTAGCGGCGGCGCAGGCGCGGTGGCAGGTGCGCAGAAGTTGCGCAAAGGACTAGCGAGTAGCAGTAAGTAATAAAATGTTCCGTTAAGGCAACATTACGTCCTGTCAGTAATAGGAATTTGTATCTAATACCTGAATGCGGTGTAGAGTATCCTGACACCGAACAGCATTCTTGTACGTATTGACGTAAAAGTTGGCCGATTGGTGACATTTTGTAAGTTTTGATGGACGTTACTGCCGAGTGGGAAACATTCTTTCGTATGTAGATTTTTTCTCTATAAGCGTCTGTTTGTTCGTTTTTGGTCAGTTATAAGCTCATGTAGTGTACCGTGTGGGGTCGGTACTTAAAAAGAATAGCCCCACTGCGTCTCTCCCCGTCGCATGTCGTAAAAGTCGACTAAGGGATCGTCAGCCTCGGCAGCTCAGTGGTGCGGTCAGTTATTGGATGGGTGACCGCCCGACCGTTGGAGGCTGACCGTGGTTCGGATTCCACGTTAAACTGTAGGTCCCTTCCCTTCTTACCTTACTGGGTGGTAGGGTTTATCCCGGCCGGGTTGGTACCACCGCACTGAGCGAAACGTCGGTCGAAACGGCTATGCAAATAGTTCGTGTTTTCCGTCCAGTTCAGTGTAGCCCGCGCGAAATGAAGGGAAGCACTGACATAGCACCTAGTACACCCGGTGTTATGGGCTGACATCACGGATGTTGTAGGTGATGTAGCCAACCGTGTCAGTTTCCATAAAAAAAAAAAGTTTTATTTTCTCATACTTACAGGATGATTTAGTAATGAATACCTACTTTTTAAGGGGTGATTCTGGAAGCCAAATGGACAACTTTGGCTTTAATATTTTTTTTCGAAATAAGATAAATTTTATTTTCCCCATACATTTTTGTGGAGGTAAATTCGAAAAATAAATGGGGATTGGGGGTCATTAAATTTGTTTCGAAATTTGGAAAATAGAAAATACAAAGGCCAAAGTTTTTTTTTATGGAAACTGACACGGTTGGCTACATCACCTACAACATCCGTGATGTCAGCCCATAACACCAGTTGTTTTCTTGAACACCCCTTATAATGTTGGCATCTGCTGAATTAGCCTCTATGAGAATTATCTAAGAAATCATACTTGTGCATAATCACATTGCACTTTCAGGAGGCCAAATGTTGCCAGTTGTTACGGAACAACATTTAACACCGTATTTCCCAAAACACAGGCAACACTTTTTATTATGGCTACATATCTATTTCCTCAATCGAAAATTCCAACAACGAATTGTTATTACAATTAATTACACAGAATTACAATCAAATGTGACGAAACATTTATACAATGTTAGCAACATTTTTAGCAATAGCAAATTAATTACTTACTATCGACACGTATAGATCCTAGTCAGATAGTGGTCGCTAACTCGAACAGTGTAGGTAATTTGATCATATCGATAATTCTAGCATAGTTGTATGCAAGCTTGCTGGGTAATTAATTTTGTAAATTCTTTCATACACATGTTAGTGGGTGCGGTGCGCCCACGCAACTCCGCTTACTTAGCGCGTGCGCGAAGTGCAATATCTTGTATGCTCCGGTTGGCGTGCGTGGTATGTATGTACGTACGCATACATTCATCTGTGGTGAAAAAAAAAAACTGAGATCCGAGATTTGAGAAAATATTATGCAATAATTTTTGTTTAAATATAAAGGTGTTCAAAATACTTTAAATGGCTACCTGTCGGAGAGTCCATTGTATAGTGTGTGTGTGTGTGAGAGAGAGAGTTTTTGAGCGTGTGGGTGTGTATTTTATTCAATTTTGAAAATTGTATCAAGTGTGGAAACAATATTGTGTTAATTGTTGAGTGGTTACTATGAAACTATGTTGTTTAGGGTTCCATACCCCAAAAGAGGAAAAAGCTGAATAGGATCACTTTTATGTCTGTCTGTCTGTTTGTCCGTCTGTCGCAGCTTATTTTCTCCGAATCTACTGGACGAAACAAGTTGAAAATTGTTACGTATATAGAGTTTGATGACTCAATCACGACCGTTTAGCGTAAATGAACAAATTTCGAATTTGGGGACAAATTGGAAAGTAAAAAAAAATGATGTGCATAATGTGGCATATCGATGGATAGTGGTCACAAATATATTTTTTAATAATGCGTAGTTCATACCCCATTTTAGGCTCAGTAGTTTTGGAGTTATGGGGGGGGGGGGGGGGGGGAGGGCAACTCCAAAACTTCTGAGGATAAAATTTCGACAAAAAAAAATAGGGATATCGGTTACAGGAAAACCTAAGTCTAACGAAAATCCTTAAAGTTAAGTTTAAGTGTTAAAGTTCTCACGGGAAACGGAATGGTACGGAACCCTCTTCACGCGAGTTTGACTCGCACTTGACCGCTTTTTTTTGTTTCAACACAATATAAAATTGTCTGTATGAAAATAAACAAATATAACTACAAATATAACCATATAACAAGAGCAAAAAAATATTACAATATTCTAAACAAAAACATCTGAAATGTATCTGTTGAGGGAGGGATGGGCGAAAGATAACACACTGCGCACCAATAAATTATGATTTTTCAAGATATGCCAGTATTGCCACCACAGTTATTGCACAATCAATCACAACTTTGCACATCCCCGTAAACATCTTCCTCCGTACAATGCAATCATTGACGTAATTTTATTATCCACTCTGACCGAGAGTCAGTATGAATTCAGTCAGTATTTCGCAACACTGCAAGTGACTAATCTATTTCTCAAGTGCAGTAGGTATTTCGCTCCGCACGTGCAACCGGTTGCGAGTAAGTCGGTAGGAAAGTTCGGGCGACTCATACCAATTACTTTGGCACAAATCTGATGCCTTGAAATTATGCCGCGTACGTACAGATGACCCAGTAGTGGATAAGGTGTTTTTTGTCGATTGACCCGCTTAATTTGCGCGCTCAAACTTGGGACAAGGTGATTCACATTCACGTGAAAACCCAAATGAATGAAAGTTGTGAATAACTTGCACGGAGTTTCTTAAATAATCATAGTAAGACCTAAAAAGGGGGATTATGACATTATCCCCTGATTGTCGCTGAGACAGAAAAACGTTTTTTCTAAATTTTTCGACGTTAATTTATAATTTTAAAAATGCTCTACTTTCTATATTATTTGAAATAATGTAATATTCGTTAAAATTTAACGAATTCATCTACAATTAGAACATTTTCCCGCGCCCCTGTGACTTAGCCTCCCATATCGGATTACATTAAAAAATCGTAATGTGATAAAAATTACAATCATTTTAATGCAATATCATTACTTATGCATCAATAAATTTTGTGACTAAGCTAAAATCTTTATTGACATGTCTGCAAAGAAGCCAAAACTTACGTAAACGCTAAAGTCCTATTTTATGAACGTCCATGTTGCAATCACGTCGCAAACGTCCCATGAGCTTTTATGTCAATAAGTAGTTATTATACTTTATTGTCTATCTAAACGAGAATTGACGCCCACAACTCTTCCGATTTTCTCTGTACATTGTCGCATCTTGTAAACTATTGACTTAAAATGACAGCGATACAACGCAACACATCCCGTAGGAGAAACTTTAACATTTTGCATAGTTTACATATGAATCTTGTAGATTTTCAACGTCTGGCTAACAGCTATGTGCTCTCTTAGAAAATAATTTGGTAAAATCGCTTTAGGATAAAAGATAAATAGAAATGATTTATAAAAAATGGATAACTATATATAAATAAAAATTCAATGCGGTTCGTTGGTACACGCCATCACTTTAGAACATCTGGACCGATGTGGCAATTTTTTTTTATGTTCGTAATAATCCGAATAAGGTTTTCGGCAATTTGAGCTGTGAGCAAAAAGTGATGTTAAAGCGAAACCACGGCCAAAAGCTAGTATTTAAATAAAAAATGAGTATGTAAATTCAAGTAAAAAAAAATACAACTGTTCACTATTGTACGTACACAATAAAACATAGAACACGAAATACGAGTGTAACTTCCACACTTTAAATAATGCGGTGCGAAGCATTCCTTAAAAACGAACATTTGGGCTCCTTTAGGATGTGGAGAAGAGCAAGGGGCGGACAATGCAGCCAGAAGTAAAATTCAGTTTTATGTATATAGAAAATGATAGAGATACATAAAAACATAAAATAAATGGACGTAAACATATGCATAAAACAAATAGTCCTTGCGAGTTATTTCTTCCTACTCAATTTAAGGGTGCACATTTATTTTTACAACATTACAAATTATGGAAATAGTAAAGAAAGATAGAAGGATCAAAATAAAACACGCGAAGGAGAGATGGAAAACTTGACCCGCCCTTTTGGAAGAATGAGACACATAGGTAATGCTAACTATCCCGTATGTGAGCGGGAATATGTGAAAAACGTTGCTGGGTCTTTACATAGTCAATGTTATTTTGTATTACCTTGTTGTTCTAGGCGTAAAGTCCTGTTTGTTTTTCCAAATTGGAAAAATAAAAAATAAAATAAAAAAGTGAATCTTCATTGACTGAGTGAATATGAGACGATCGGTCCCATTTTATGTGGACCAGTATTTATCTCGCTATACCAAAATCTAGTTTTGTTATTGATCGATGCATTGTGACTAATTCCATAATCGAATTCGGGTTTCATGTCAATATTACAATGGCCCATAAACCACTCCTCATCAATAAAATTTATAACGCCGAAAGGACACTCCGAACACGATGCTCTATAGGGGTCAAGCCTGTAGCGATAGTCGCACCTTTATACGCTCTGCAGATGGACTAAATGCCAAGGCTAAGAACACAATAGTGACCTAACCTACAGAGGACATCGAGAGTCCGGTAGCTTCTCATATTTCTGACATACGCTTTGTTAGTTATTTGTCTCATTATTCATAAATTGATTAAATCTGAATATGAATCTAAATTAATTAAACACATTGCAGGCAGCGCCATAAGATTTTACGATATACATGCCTATTTGTTGAAATTGGAGGTATTTGTTTGTGACTAATATTTAATTTGAAACAACGATTTTCGGTTACGTCATCTGTATGAGTACGTAACCATAAGATGAAAAGATTACGATGCAAACTTGAATTTTAACAATTGCATTTTCATCGGTGAAACTTTATTGATATTCAATAAGTCTACGAAGAGTGTGGCCGTGTGTTTCAACAGTCGGAACTAATCGTATAGATACAAATGAAATCAAATTTATTTAAACTCTTAAGAATTTATACAGATAGCAGCAAAAACTACTTTAGAAACCTGTCATACTAAAAAGTGAGTCTAAAAGATTCTACAAGTATCAGAGATACAACACAGCTTCTTTCGAATATGGAAACCAAGCACGCAAAAATCGAGGGGTGTATAATGAAGCCAGGAGAGAGGTGAAATAGCGATGGCCAATAGAATGCGGGCCCGGTTCTATTGGCGCGTGTCGGTTGCAGAGCCGCTCGTTCCAGAGCGATCCAATGCGTGGCGCGTTCCTCGATTTTGAACTTGTATGCGCTTCCAAGCGTGGGACACGAGGCTCGTTAATATGTGGTCCCGAGGCTCCATCCTCGGTGGAAGTGTTTATTTCTAAACTATCTGACCAACAAATGGTAGCACATTACATCGAAGTAATAAAGTAATTTTAAAAATGATTCACAACAAACGCCGAGTTATTTTGGAAATAAATAGCGAGCATGGATTGCAATATTCGTTGATAGACGGTTGTTTGCGAATAAGTAGCGAAGATTATGAAGCAACGATCGCTGCCGTTGCTGACGAATGGGACGTTGTTAAAATGTAACTAGCGATCGTCAGTGGTCATCACACTTCTGTCAGTGATGTAATACAGACAGAAGAAAACCATTCATACACTTCGCAGGTTTGTGTCAGTATACACAAAAAAAAAACATATTGCTCGGTTGAGATAAAATTTAGACAAAATAGCTTGCGATTATTATGTGAAAATATACGTATGTACTTGCATAATTTTGTGTAGTTTACTGGTGCACTGAAAAATTTGGTTAATTATATTTCAATTCAATTTTTTTTTCATGTGTAAGAATACATTGTATTGTAAATTATGGCTATAATCTAGTAATACTAATTAAATAAAATTAACCTAATAAATAAATAAAAACTAAATACTAACATGTAAGACTTACTGTACTTAAGTAAAAAATTTCGTCCAACTCCTCTGACAATTTTCAATTTTTATGATTACGTTGTAAGTCACTATTGACATGAATGTCTTGTCAAAAAAGGGTCTTGCTTGACAGACGGACAGACGACGGACAACAAGGTGATCCTATAAATAAGGTTTCCGTTTTTTTTCCTTTTTAGTTACGGAACCCTAGAAACTATATACTTACATGCAATATTATATCTCTCGGAATCCTGTTTTCGTTCATTTGGTATGTAATGTACCTTAAAGGCTAAATAGTATTATCATAGTTTAAAAGTCTTTAATGCATTGAATTCACAAACAAAACTGCAATACTAACCAACAGCGTCGCATAAATGGTTGAAAATAAAACAAAAGTCTCACAATGACCATGTCTGAACACGTGTCCGTCCATTCATATTTGGAAATTGAAATTTCACCGGTTTGAAATGCAAATGAGCTCTTCAATTGTTGCTTACAGCGGTCACAGTCACTCAGTTGTTACTATTGCTACCCCCGCGTTTGTATACTTACTGTTTTGCCGACGCTCCACAGTGGCGCGTGTCGCATGATTGGCCAATATCTTCGAACCGCTTTCGCATTTCTGAGTTGCATAATTCGCGCAACTGCATCTGGTGGGTAATGTTCTCATAATGTGCATCGGTGCATTGTTTATACATTACATCGCCATCTGGACTATCTTATAACAGTTTTATAATTTTTTATCGATTGAAACTGTTTGTATAAAATATATAATAAGATTATTCAGCAAATTCAGTATCTTTATTGAGACAAAACTGAATACTTTCTGTTCTATATTTTTTTATTTAAATTCACAGACGATCACTCCATCACAATTCACTCCATATTAACAAGTTTATATTTTTGTATATATGTATTTACATACATACATAGCGTCACGCCTGTTTCCCAGTGGGGTAGGCAGGATAACGGATCTCCACGTGACACGTGTTGTATATATTTATTTATGTGTCTAATATATTTTTTATTAGGTACCGAATAGAATATACACACATATTTTTTTGCACACGAATAATTAATATAAAAACTAACGCCAAAACTAAATAAAGTTGAACATAGTTCATACGAATTTGAGCAACGAAATTTAGCATTAAAAAAAACACAAAACCTACCTAACAATAGTCTAGCCATCGAATGACATGTAGAAAATATGAGGTGTGTACAGTGGGTCGGTTAGCGGTGCAGCATAATATTCCCGAGAGAGCGTAGAAAATGGAGAGTGAAGACCGCAAGAAATTCCGTCACGCCATGCCCCTGGAGATGCGACTTTATAATGCGGAATATTTGTTTTGACAAGGTATTCAATAAAGTAGTTAGTGTTAAATCTATCTAAAATAAAATGAAATGAAATGAAACTTTATTGTCGAGAGCATGCAAACAATAGCAACTTACTATTAATATACAGGTTGACTGGAAATTCGATCTATTCCTTGAAAGGGGTTATACTAGAGGTTATTTGAAACAATTTAAGTCCCATCAACTTGGGGTCGGAAATGAGCGGTTTCCGAGATATCGGGGTTTTAAGATTTTTTTAATTTTTGACTTGTAATCGAAAAAAAAGCTATAAAATTATACTTATTATTGGGCACTCCATTGATATTTTTCTGAAAGCTGGTAATAAAATAAAAATTCAAATAATTTCAAATAAAAATATCGGCCCAAAATTCTCAATATCTCGGAAATGAAAGGTCTTAAATGAAATTTATTTTTATTTTTATCAAAATTTTTATTAAAATTTTCATGTAAAAAAACGCAGTTGATGGGGGTTAAATTGTTCCAAATAATCTCTAGTATAATCCCTTTCAAGGAATAGATCGAATTTCCAGTCACCCTATATGATTTTACGCCTTTAAATTTTATAAACTTAATTTTAATTTTATTTATTTTAACTTACTTAAAATGTGATTTTAACATATTTGTGCATTGACCCATAACGTAAAAATCGGTCAAGCGCGAATTTTACTAACGCACGGAGGGCACCGCCGCAGATCAGCTATACCAAACCTGTCAAAAACCATATCCGTCTATCTATTGTCTGTCCGCAATGCAAACTACCTGTGGCGCCATCTATTATTTAATAGCATGAATATGTACTAATAGATTATTAGCACGTTTCTTGTATTAAGGGGACCCCTTAATTTTTGTTGATTTATTATTGGTTGACATATCCCGCCATAATAACACAAATTCTGTGGTAGTTTCAACCGGCTCAAAAGATACAGCCCTGGACGGACGGACGGACAGATAGACAGACAGACGGCGTAGAAATAGATTTGCCAACTGGGAGTTTAAAATAAAAATTAAAATAATATGGATATGCGTACATTTATAAAATATAAAAAAAAAAGACAAAACAACTAATTACTTTTACAATAGACCTACTTATATTAATAATTAAATTAATAATACAAAAATACAATTCTGAAGTAGTCTCTATAATCTAATCTAATAAAGTAATCTACATAACATACTGAAAGTGTATGCAAATGTGTGCAAATTCCAGTTTGAATTTTTTATTTTTTAGTCTTATGCCATTTGATGCAATTTGAAAACCCAAATTGCATCAAATGGCATAAGACTATTCTCTAATCACTTGTCTACTTTCGCCTGCGAGCAAATCGCCGCCAACTGTTGTCGTCGCGTGCGCATGCAGTCTAACCAACTCTCCAAATTGATAACCACAAAAATATGTGCGAACATTAACACACTTAGAGTTTTCGACAGAGCAATTAACGCAATAGAAACTAACAGTTTTCGGACTTATCTGATATCCGCCGACCGTGTCGACGTTTTATAAGCTGTGCCCGCGGTTTCGATCGCGTTAAACTTGGACTTTACATGGACTTATATGTCTGCCAGTTAACTGCTGTCAAATATATGTCACTTTAACCAACAAATAACCGTTAGTCAGTCAGCGTGTATGTATGCGTCCACTGTTGGGCATACGGCTCTCCAATTTTCCTCCACTCCTCCCGGCCATCGGCGGTACGGAACCACTGCTTTCCGCCGACGTACTTGATGTCGTCGTCACACATGAAGGGTGGCCTTCCCACACTCCGTTTTCTTGTCCAGAATAACTGTTAGACGAGACTTAATTGGAGGTGGTCAAATCGGCCATAATGTGATATATTCGACTTCAATTATTTCCGATTCCACTGCTCAGCCCCTATCTATGATGCGTGATGGAATCACCCGAAGATATGCAGGATTGCAATGGTATAGGCGCATGGAATCAGTTAGACCATTCTCAAGTTATAAGTGAACATACATACAGAGACGGCAAACGTTGCATATTATGTAGAGCTATGCTGAGAACTGTTCTTGGCTGAGAATTATGTTTAACAAATACACCGGCAATATCAGGTTATGTTTACAAAAATACGCAATTACGTAGACAGCTGTTGATACTTTCACAATTAAGATATTAGACGAAACGAGTGTGTCTGGTACACAGAGCATCAAATACCTACCGCCCGCGCCCCTCTACTAGAGGCGCCCTAAGCGATGATATTTGAAACCCAATAACCGTACGCTGAGCTGCTAGCGCTTCGTATGTGTGTGTGTGTGCTAGTATCGACACTACATACAAAGAGGAGCAAGTTAGGCACACGCACAAAACAAATGCACACGCACAACACACATATGTAAGTCATAGGCCACGCCCACAGGCTTCAACGGCGTTGTAGAGAAATCGCGCTCACGGCGCCTCTAGTAGGGGCGGGCGCGCGCATTTCATGCTCTGTGGTCTGGTAGAAAAGTTATGTAAACTCTGAATGAATTTTGTAGAGTTCCCAAGGAGCGATGAGACAATTCAAATTTAGAACAAATTATCTTCTGTGTAATTTAGTTAATAGTCATCGCGTTTCAATATTTTTTCATAATTACCTATTTCTTGAGAGTGTTGCGAACTACGATACTATTTATATTATTAGTAGCTTGTGGTTAGATTTTCAGGGAACATATTGAAATTAAATAGGGTTAGTACGATATGTAGAGTTTCTCTTGCTCCAGCGAGGTTTTAAAATATTTTGTTATGTAACGCAATGTTTTAATGAAATTGCCATTAAGGTTAAATATTTAGTGATGTGTACCTATTAACCTTTTTCAAGTGATTCGCAAAGTAATTATCTTTAATAAAAAAAAAGTTTTAAAAAACATAAAACCGACTTCCTAAAAAAAAAAGGAAAACTAAAAAACTATTCAAAATAAAAATATAAAAACCGCCTTCAAAAATATATGAAATAAAAACCTAAAAAAAAAAAAACGAACCCTAGAGTTGAAGGCGGTGCTAAAAAGGCTACACAAATCACAAAGGATATTATCATCCACTCATGTTTTCTTTCATGCATCATTTTTGCTTGCTTTACAAATCACAAAGGATATTATCATCCACTCATGTTTTCTTTCATGCATCATTTTTGCTTGCTTTAGCACCGCCTTCAACTCTAGGGTTCGTTTTTTTTTTTTTAGGTTTTTATTTCATATATTTTTGAAGGCGGTTTTTATATTTTTATTTTGAATAGTTTTTTAGTTTTCCTTTTTTTTTTAGGAAGTCGGTTTTATGTTTTTTAAAACTTTTTTTTTATTTCACAGTTTTTTTTAGTAATTTTTTGCTATTAATGTACTCGGCGGAATCGCTCGGCCTTCGGCCTCGCGATTCCGCCTCGCTTTCCAATCCGATCTTGACCCAATTAAAATAGGACCACGTCAGCTTCGATAGCTCAGTGGTGCAGACAGTCAACTGTCGCTATTGAATTTTAAGCAACGCTGGGTGCGGTCAGTACTTAGATGGGTGACCGCTGACCGTTGGAGGCTGACCAAGGTTCGGATTCCTCGTAAAACTGTAAGTCCCTTCCCTCGTAATTTTACTTGGTGGTAGGGTTTAACCTTCCCGGGTTGGTACCACCGCACTGAATTAAACGTCGGTCGAAACGGCTATGTAAATAGTTTGTGTTTTCCGACCAGTTCAGTGTAGTCAGCACGATCAAAGGGGGAAGCACTGACATGGCACTGGTGTTATGGGCTGACATCACAGACGTTGTAGGTGATGTTGCAGAACTTAGTAGAATGGACAGACATAAACGTGTTACGGAAGCCTACTTTTATTATAAAATAACCGTCGGAGGACCTTGGTTGAAAATTGTAAAATTTAGTAGAACGGATAGACATGCATATGTTACGGAACCCTACATTCATTTTGCAGAACTTAGTAGAATGGACAGACATAAACGTGTTACGGAACCCTACTTAACAGTTGCACTCCGGGAGTGCCGGCAGATCCCGTGCCACTCTAACTTAACCCTTAACGCAATGACTTAAGGTTTCATTTTAAAAATGACGCTGACGCGATGTCGCGAGTTATACATTTTTACCCACCTAAAAAAGTGCCAAGAGCCGCTAAAGAAGTTTTCACTTCAAAAACCTCAGGGTTATCCCCTTTCAAATAAAAAAAAAAAGAATTTTCAAAATCGGCCCACAATTGACGGAGTAATCGCGTAACAAACATCCAAAAAAAGAAAACATACCGTCGAATTGAGAATCTTTTAGGTCTAAAGTAAATTTCTCGTGAAGACAAATGCAACGAGCCCAAACACGATGGGTTTATCATGTGTAGTTTAGGAGTTCCTATGGCCACCTTCTGTCTCCATCATCAAACCAGCTCGATGGTACTCGGTACAGTAGGTACTGGCCAGGTACCATAATAAATTAAACGCCGGTCGGAAAAGATAAAAAAATTTCAAATTTAGAATATTCATGAAACAAGGGTCCGAATATGTATCACTAGTATATCGATTCATGTATTTCAACAGGACAGAGAAAATTTCAAAATATTAGGTATTTAATACTTTTTAGTTTTTTTTTTTTGTTTTTTGGAAATCGGTTTAATATTTTTTTTAAAACAGTTTTTATTTCATTCTTTTTAGTAATATTACATAAAAAAGAATAATCGAAATCGAATAATCGAAATCGATTGAAGTGGTACAGAATTATTCGCCATATGTGTCAGACTGCAAATTGCTGAATAAGTCCACATCACAAATGTTTTGCTGAAGGTAACCACACACCATACTAATTTATCAAACTGAAAATTGCCGAAAACGACCACATCACAAGTTTTGCTGAAGGTAACCACACACCATAGTATTATGCTGATTTTTCGAAAACCACTGAACCAATTTCGATAAAATTGAAATGGGACCACCTCGGAAGTATGACCTAACTAACAAAAAAAGAATTTTCTAAATCGGCCCTCAATTGACGGAGAAATCGTGTTACAAACATACAAAAAAATAAAAATAAAAAAAAAAATAAAAAGAAGTCGGTTAAAAAAAAACATACAGACGAATTGAGAACCTCCTCCTTTTTTGGAAGTCGGTTAAAAAGAACAAACACATGAAGTTCAGAATAAAAAAATTAAAAAATAATAATTTGCATAAAAAAATCTCTGAAATTATTTTCGAAAAATTGCTAACGAATCAACAAATCAAAGCCAACATTCCACAGTTCACAAACTAAAGTTCGGTTACTCAAATTTGAATAGTCTAAGCAAACATGTTCTACAGCGCAAGGTAGTCTGGAGCCGTACTCAATGCGCATTAAGCAATATTTAGATAACCTCCGTCTCAGTCGAGGCGCTGCCTGCCTTCTAAACTGCTTGACATTGCGGATTTCACCTCTCTACAAACATTTCAAGATGAATTTTGCTTATCTGCTGAGGCTGGGCTATTAAATTATAAATTTTATATGGAAAAAACTTTTTGTGTACTTAGTGCTTACGCATTGAAGTACTATGCATCCGATGAAAAAATATGCAATATGAGAATGCGCTGACATCGCGCTTCGAAAATAGAATTGAAACGATAAAAAATAACAAATCACCAGGTTTCCGTATCCCGTACGGAAGTCTATTACTACGCCTACGCCGTCTGTCTGTCTGTCCCTCTGTCCGAGCGCTGTATCTCTTGAACCGAAATAGGTAGCCCGTTGAAATTTTCACAGAATATGTATTATTATGGCGGATAAAACAACAAATAATAAAAAATAGAAAAAGTAAAAAATTAAGGGGGGTTCCCATACAAGAAACGTGTTTATTTTTTCAATGTTTTTTGTGGTGCGGTAATCTCGGTGCGCAAATCTGACTCGCACTTGGTCGGTTTTTAAATTCAATGTTGTGTCCAGATAGAGTAAGACGCGCCGCGCTACGTCGGCGTACGGCTGTTTAACGTCGTTCTGTGTTTTGCCAGAACCAAGGAGTACCTACTTATACAGATTTTCAACAGTTATGCAAAATTTTCTTAACAGGGTTTTTTTTTTTTTTTTTTTTATGGAAACTGACACGATTGGCTACATCACCTACAACGTCCGTGATGTCAGCCCATAACACCGGGTGAACTAGGTGCCATGTCAGTGCTTCCCCCTTTGATCGTGCCGGCTACACTGAACTGGTCGGAAAACACAAACTATTTACATAGCCGTAAGTAGGGTTCAAATCAAATCAAATCAAATCAAATCATTTATTGTGCACAAAAGAACAATCACGTTAAGATACATAAACAAAAACAAGTTTCACATAAATTTACATTTTTGAGATGCTTCGAGAGTATCTTAACCTATTTTAGCGACATTCGAGACAAAACACTAGACTTGCGTCTGTTTTGTTTTGTTCGGTTTGAGGTTTGGCATGAGTTTTCTGCGCCTGTTTATTACCTAATCGTTTTATGCGCTGTGTATATGTGTGTGTAGGATATACTTATGTATGTAATTTTTTTTATTTTTTATGAATGTTTGAATTTAAATTTAAATGGTTTGAACAAACTATAAAAATAAGAAATAAAAGTATTATAATTAGTATAAATTAGTATAAATATTTAAGGTGAGATAAAGTAATTTTTTTAATGTTGATCACACTGTTGGGTACTCTAAATAAATAAAATAAATAAAAATAAAGTAAAATACAAGTGTTGGTAGTAGTAAAGTTAAAGCAAATACACCTATTTGATTTGTTGACGTACTTGTGCTTGTATAAATAATGCGTGTGAATGACTTAATTATATGTGTAGGTATGTATATGTGTATTTTATTTCGGCAGAAAAGTGAGCATGTGCTCACATTCCATTTGTGATTTGGACAATAGCCACTGCTTGATTTTTGATTTAAACATACTGGTGGCTCTAATTAATTTAAGATCATTTGGTATTTTATTGTAAATATTAGGTCCCAAAAATGTAGACGTGCGTGTGTAAAAAGTTGTACTATGGTTTGTTCTTATGAGTAGTCGCTGAACGTTGGCACGCGTCTTAATTTTATGAGACGGTCCTACCTGAAGTTTCTTGTGAGAGTGATAATAGGTACAGAGTTTTAACATATATGTTTGACGGACATTGAGAAGTTTACACTCTAAGTATAAAGTGTCAGTCGGATACCGGAAAGGTTTGTGATGCATTACCTTGAGTACCGAACGCTGTGCTCTTTCGGCTGTTATCAAAGAGGACTTCGCTAAACCTCCCCAGGCCATTATGCCATAATTGATTAGAGAACCACAAAGACCATGATAAACATTCTTGAGAAGGTCAGAATCAGCAATGTGACGAATTTCACTAAAAAAATACACCAGTTTTTTTAGTCTTGCTGATAGATGTTCGATGTGTGTTTTCCAACTTAAGTATTTATCTATGACTAATCCCAAATACCTAATGCTGTTGACTCTTTCTAGGGATGGGCATGTACATACGATTGAATTCATGCACGAGGGCGAATGCGCTATTATACGAGTATCATCATGTGGTTGACCCTTAATTGTAATAGAAAAGGTCATGTATTTCGTTTTAGTGCAATTAACCGAGAGGACATTGTTCATAAGCCAATTGAGAGTAATATTTAAACCTGTTTGTGCCCTTTCAGCTACTTGCTCCCAAGTCGATCCTTTGAATAATATGACAGTATCGTCGGCAAAGGTGGTTATTGCACCATGTTCAAATTCGGTTTTGCATAGGCCGTCAATGTATATGAGAAAGAGGACGGGTCCAAGAACACTGCCTTGAGGCACGCCATAAGTAATTTGGAAATAGTCAGAGGTATCTGTGTTCTCCTTATTTCTGACTGCTTGTTGTCGATTTGAAAGATAGGATGTAAACCATTCTAATTGGTTACCTCTTATTCCAATGACTTCTAGTTTCTTAAGTAGGAGTGGGATAGCAACTGTGTCGAACGCCTTGGCCAAATCAAGAAAAATTCCAATGCACTTCTCTTGTTTGTCCAAGGCGGTCGACACAAAGTTAGTAACTTGTAAAATAGCATCTTCAGTGCTCATCCCTTCGCGAAATCCGTACTGGTTCTCTGACAATATATGATTTTTTTCTAAAAAGGATACTAAACGAGATTTAACTATTTTTTCTAGGATTTTAGATAGGACACTTAATAAAGAAATAGGTCTGAAGTTCGAAATTGTTTCAGGGGAACCTCCTTTGAATATGGGCACTATAATGGCATTTTTTAGTATGTCTGGGAAGGTTCCAGTAGATATGCTTAGATTGAAAAGATATGTCAGTGGCTCTAGAATACCATCAGAAGTATATTTTAATAATTTAGAAGAAATACCATCCTCTCCACTAGAGCTAGAGTGGTTTAATTGAGAAATAATTTTCTTTATTTCTAACATATTGGTACCACATAAGAAAAAAGATTGTGGGGGTGTGGCGGTTGAGCTGGTGATTTTATCTGTCAGAGATTTAACGTCTGTACCGGAATCATTTAAGAGGTTGTAAGCCAAATTACTACCTACATCAGTGAAGAATCTGTTAATGTCGTTCAGTGGATTTGAGGACTTTTCGGCTAGTTTATTAATGACTACCGCGAGATCATTTTGACCGGACTTTTTTACAGAATCAGTGAATTCTCTCAGAATGTTCCAGCACTTTCTCGGGTTTCTTAAATTTTCCGTAAGTTTATTCCTAAAGAATAAGACCTTGGCTTTTTTTACCGCTTTGGTACAGATATTTCTATATGTTTTATAATAGGTTTGTAAAGTAATATCGTCGGGTGTTAAGCGAAGCCTTCGATGTAACTTATCCCTTTTTTTTATACAATTTAGGAGATTAATTGTTATCCAAGGTTTTTTAATTTTGTGTTTTTTGTTGGATGCGCTAATGGTTGTTTTGTGTTTTGAGATAATAGGAGTCAATATGTCCATGAACATCTTGAAGGCACTGTTTGTGTTTGTTACCCCATATAAAGGTTTCCAGTCGTAACATTTTAGTTCAGCATCGATTGCTGCATAGTCTATTATAGTGCGCGTATGATCGAAAGAGCTGTTATTGTTGCATATTTTATTGATACATAGCACTATAGGGTGGTGATCTGTCAGGGCTGTCTGGCAAATCGCTGCTTTTAGCCTGCATTTAGTTTTGACCATGAACAAATCTAAACATGCCGAACCTCTCGTCGGTTTGTTAATAGCCGGTATAAAGCCGTTTCCTAGTAAGCAGGACAATAAATCATTAGCCGGTTTATTATTCGGGTCCAGAATATTTAAATTTAAATCCCCAGTAATGATTATGTCTTTATACGATCGTAAGGATCTTACATATTGATCTAGGCTAAGTATGAATGGGTCCGGATCTTGGTATGAGGGGGGGCGGTATATCGCAAGCACAAGCGTGTGATCGCCCATTGAGAGCGCTAGCGCACTGCAGTCGACCAGCGGCGGCTCCTCCGCCCTCACGTGCAGCCCTTCGAGTACATAAACGACACACCCGTCATTTTTGTTTTTGTGCTTACTTGTTGAGAATGAGGTATAATGTGGAATTTGTTTAATTAAAGAGGAATTTTGTAGAAAACATTCGGTTAGACAAATGAAGCTGAACTGCACGTTAGTTCTTTTAAGAAAGATAGAAAATTCGTCATAGTTTTTATTTAGACTGCGAATATTTGCTGTAATCACATTCAGTTTATTATTTTGATCAATAATATTTCGACAATCTTCGGGGCGTTCGCAAATTACCGTTACAGCTAATTCAAAGCTGTCAATTTCTTCTATAAACTCTTTATTCATAATATCTTATTATATAGGTCAGAGGTGTGTAATTCATCGTGTATATTTGTAGTGTGTGCGAGAGAAGCAGGCAGCAGAGCCAGCGTATTGTAGGTAGGTACTTTGATTTGCAGATGTGTGTGACTGTAGCAAAGAGTGTTCTCGTAATTTCTAAAATATATTTGAGGATATTGTGTGAGTGTATATATGTATGGTATATTGTTTGTGTTTGATAGTAAGTATGGTGTGAGTAGCGTGATATTTTTATATGACAAAAATGTATTTTTTGTTTAGGTATAGTATTAAATGATATTAGTTTTAAGAATGGAAATAAAAATAAAATATATACTTGTACATGTTTATGGCTGAATTTATGCATTATGTTTTTATTAACACTAATTATAAATAGTTCGTGATAAGTTTTATTCAAACATATTGTTTTAGCAATAGATTTAGTTCTTCGTGATTTTGTTGTGTAGTATTTTATATTAAACGAAACATGGCATGAATAATGAGTTTTTACAGATTGAAATACTAGCAGAACGAGTCATAGTTTATTAAGTTGCTCTTCATTAAATACTCTGATAGTCTTGTCGTCCTTAGCAGCACTCTTGCAGATGTAGATGCGTCCCGATTTTGTCCAGATGTATTTATAACCGGCTTGATTCGCCGCGTTGCGAGTAAGCGCTAGTAATCTCTTGGTCCGCGGTGTGAGGCTCTCCGATATGTATATAAGGCTCCCGCCGGCTGAAGCGAGCGGGCGGCTGGCGGAGATGGCTGGGCCAGCGGCGGCGGCGGGGGCGGGGGTAAGAGCGACGCGCTCCGCCGCATTGAGTGGTGGCAAGTCTAGCTCCTCGCAGTTCAGTCTCACGCGTTTTTGTTCAAAGCGAGTTTTGTTCAGCATCCTTGCGGCCTCCAGGAAGTTATCACGAGCGGCCACAGTGGCGAATTCCACAAGTATGGGACGTGGAGCTCCGATTTTTTTAGGTGTCGGCCCTCGGCGTATTTGAACGATGTCTGATACAGAGAAGTCGACACCGATGAGTGCTTTTAGTTTGAGCAAAATGGTTTGAAGGTTCTCGCTCGATCTGTACGGAATACCTCTTATTTCGCATTCCCGGCTTAATAATTTTTGCTCCAACTCTTCGTATCTTGATTCCATTACTTGGGTTTTTACAGTTAGTTGTGAGTTTTTTATTTCCAGGTCGTCGATACGTTTGTGCAGCTGCGTAGTATTCTTCAGCTCGTTATTTATTTGGTCGTAGGCGAGGGAATATTTTTGCACGGTATCAATAAGGTTGTCGTACTTTTCACATAGCTCGACGTGTTTGTCGAGGTATGTTTTCAGTTGATTTGCGGTGGTGCTTTGGTGCTCTGTCAGCCTTTTGTCGATGAACGTCTGCAGGCAGGCGAATAGCAAACGGTTTTTTTCGTCCAATTGTGAAGTGAGTTCAGCTATTTCGAAGTCTTTAGAGACAGTATAGGTGTTATTGAGAGTACCACTTTTCCCTTTGCGTTCAGTCGCATCTCTGGTGCTGCTGATGACCCGTTCTAGAGCACGGTTCTTTGGCTGTTGGAATGTTAATTCGTAGGCTACCGGATCGTTGCCAGGCAGCGGGGTCGTTGAATTTCCCGCTGAAGGTTGCGCGGGCGGCGGCGGCGGCAGGGCGGGTGCGGGCAGGGGCGAGTGCTGAGCGAGCGCGGTCGGTACAGCAGCAGCGTCACGTGTGACGTCATTAGTGGCGTCGATAGGAGTGACGTCAGTCAGGGCGGCTGCTTTACCGACTGAGTCAGTGTCTGAGTTTGTTGGCGTCGGTAGCGGTGAATTTGTTTGATTTGTTTTACAAGACAAGCACGCAAAGAGGTTTCTCGTTTTACGGGTCATTTTTCGAAATTTCAACTCGTCTGCTATCCCTGCGCATGTGAAGTGAAAGTCGTTGAGACATTTCCTGCATTGTATGCCATCCGTGTCCAGTATAACTTCATTGCAGCCTTGGCAGTTCATAGTGAAGCGAAAAATGAACGTATCGTAGTGAGATGAGAGTGAAGGAAAATTGTAAATCTCCGACCTGAATTTCGCAGCACACTGGATCACGTCAGCAAGTACTTTTGATGTTTTCCGACAGGTAAACTGTTTGATTGATTCGTCACGATAATATTAATATAATTTGCGTTGATTAAATAAGTTTTAAAACAATTTCTTTAGCAAGCGCGCGAAGGTTGATGTGTTGGCTCGGTGTTGCCAGAACCTACTAGGTTCTACTACCCTACTACCCTACCCTACCCTACTACTAGGGTTCTTGTAAGTGTTTTAATAATAATATTGCAACATTAAAAATCTTTCAAATTTACCATTTATCGAGAAATTCATATCAAAGTATAAACCGGGCTCTGAAATTTGTATGATTTGAGTGCAATAGGTTTAATATAGACACAATAATTGTGCGCTGTCACAAAAAATAATACAATAGCCATATTGTTTTTAAAATTAATGACATTAACGACATAAATCCCCATTCTACCATAGTTGCACGCGCAACAGCTTGGGAATGCATCCGCACACTGTCGATATTCCCCCACTTAGGACAAATCGATCCTGTAAATCCTTTATTTACATACAGGGTTGCCAACGTGTGGCATACACTCCCACCTTCATCCTTTCCTCTAATGTACAGTCTGGGATCCTTCAAACATAATGTGAAGGTGCACCTAGCCGGCCGGCATGGTATTCACAGCCCCCGTAAATATCCGAATACCCGTGGGCGCCGCCGGACTACACCTCTGCGTTAGTCTGGCGCGCGCCATATGTCGTGCTTCGCATAAAAAAATTATAAAAAAAAATGCAAATTTAGCAATATTTTTAAAATTTTCGCATGATCGAACTTAATGATAATCAGGAAGCGAAGTTGTTGACTTTGAATCGTTTCGCTTGGACCAAGTACGGCCTGTTGTCTCGTTTTAATAAATTTGTGCTACATCCTTGTGTGTTATTTGGCTATAAATGTATAATTTACTACTTGCAGATGTAACACAGAACACAACAAATAAGCATTTCATACTCTGTGTATTTTTTGTTAAAACTATGAAATATATGTTTTCTTATTCGTTAGGTACTAATTTAGTGAGAATGTTTTTAAGTAAGTCCCTTAAAAAAACATAAATTATAAAAAATATTGCGATTTCGAAACATCTAGGTTCCACAGACTCGACACTAATTAAAGATCTTAATTAATATGTACGTGATTAATATTTTTCATTAATATTTTTGTCATCTCCTTATTATAATAGGTTACACAATAATTATAGAAAAATTTATCGTCTCAACGCTTCGTCTCATTAGTAGCATAAACCGCCTGAAGCTGTCGACGCCGAGTGGGATCGAACCAGTTCTCAATGGATTAGTTGACACTTTCCATAATTAATTAGGCGGGTTCACCGGATGCTACACTTTTCAAGTTAATTAATATTCAGTAATGTTCACCTTGACCAATATAATCGAAGCGTGTCAATGATTTCATCTAGAAGAAATATGACACTTTTTTTTAAATAATTTAATGAAGGTTATCTTTCCAAAGGTGTTGGTTAGGGACATTCAACCAACCTCCACGCGCCCCCCCACACCCTCCTCACTCCTGACAATCCTGTAACTCATCGCCCCTTCAATGTTTTTCATGTTAGCATAGGGTGACAAACTTTTACTTTGTGTCGACTTTTATGCTCAATAACAGTTTCATCAAAATAAAAGAATAAATAAAAACAATTCAATAATACATGTTTCATATTAAGTTTTGTTTATATTTAGTTTAACTTAATATTAAAAGTTTTTAGAATATATTATATTTTATTTTTAAATAAGAATATTAGTAGCAGTAGTAAACTGTTTTGCATGTTAATGTAAAATGCATACATGGAAATAACCCACAGTATAATGCTCGTTAAAATAAAAAATATTTGTCATCATGTACATATTTTGATGCATTTTCCTTTATCAAATTGAATCAAATATCGCACGCAAAATAGAACCGACTAGTCACTTGAAAGTGTTCTTACTCATTCACGCATATTCGCTGAGCAATGGGGGAAAAGCAAACATGGGGATAACCCAGCTTAAGTGTAGAAGTATAGGAGGAAAGCATAAGAAGAAACAGTGGTGGTGTGGGGGTGGCAAGAAAGTTTTATTAGTTGTCAGCCTCGGTAGCTCAGCGGTGCGGTCGGTCGAGTATCGGTCGTGATCATAAACACACCTGGGCGCGGTCAGTACTTGGAGGGGTGACCGCCCGACCGTTGGAGGCATAACGTGGTTAGGATTCCACATAAAACTGTAGGTCCCTTCCCTTCTTACCTTAGTAGGTGGTAGGGTTTAACCAGCCTGGGTTAGTACCACCACACTGAATGAAAGGTCGGTTGAAATGGCTATGTAAATATTTTGTGGTTTTCGTCCAGCTCAGTGTAACCGGCACAACCGAAGGGAAGCACTGACATGGCACCTAGTTCACAACGGTGTTATGGACTGGATGTAGCCAACCGTGTCAGTTTCCATAAAAAAAGGTGCGAATTCAAAGCCACCTACAAAAACGCTCATGTAACTTTAATAATATAAATATAAATAATTTTGAATTAAAGGAAAATCGCGTTAAAATAGTAGTGGTTAGATTAAATAAGAAAGTTCAAAGTGAGGATTTCTTAGATCCGTCTTTATTTCCCCTTAGTGCCCATAACGCTTACCGCGTTACCCATCTTTTTTTTTGTAGATTCCAAAGTGATTCAGGTAACTTGAGCCTAAAACTAAAGCAAAATGGGAAAATTCTAATTTGAAATTATGAGGTACATAAGGTCAGGCCAAATTTCCGATGGGATAGGCAGAGACAAAATTGATCTCGACGTACGACGACCCTGACACCTCTGAACCCTCTTCCCTTGAATTCATTTCGTACTTGCTCGCGTTTATTTTCCATAAATATTTAACCCAATATCGATTTTACAAATTCAATCAAGGTGGAGCTACTGTCATCAACTAGCTCTACTAAAACTTCACCGCACCTGTATTTTAAGACAGAATCCCCTAAAAGGCAAGGATATCCAGTTTACTTTCAAATGCCTTCTTTAGCTCTGGCAACACTCGCTCACATGCTTAGTTAAGGTGAACAAATGAGCATAGCACTGCAGTGCGCGCAATATTTTTAAATTTTGTGAAACTAGCACACGCGGAGCCACAATGCTGCATATGATTGTTTAGTAAATTTCTGATCTAAAATAAGGTGTATATTTGTATTTGTTTAATATAGAAACTAGCTTTTGCCCGCAGCTTTGTTCAATTTGCGAGGGTTTGGACTTGAGATTTAGATTATATTGAAGTTTTTTATTTTTATATTTGTTATATCTTGACGATGATCTATTTTTGCTTCGATTTAAATAAAATAAGCCAAATTTTATATTTTCGAAGTATTGACCTGTCTCAATAAAGGGATTTAATTTAATTTAAATAACATGAACTTGTTTTATATATCTGTATCTAAATGCCACATTTCCCTCAAATATAATTTTCATAGACCTCTAAAAGATACGGCAGCGTACAGTTATTTTTTTAAATAAGAAACATCTGCTTTTAGAGAAGGACAGCCAATGCGTACGGCGGCGTTAGAATAGGTCCGTACTTCCTTAGGTACTCTTCTCACTTACGCATTCACGTATTCGCGTACTCTTCCCACTTACGGCAAGGTGGCATTGACAAATTGGCCGGAAGACATTTTTTCAAGGGATAAGCTCGTCTTTACGCCTCATGTTGCTGCATTAATTTACTGTGCTGTATTCATCTACAATTTGTGGAGCAATAAATAATTTATATTTATCAATCCGGAAAGTATATAATAATATAGTCAAATTCAACTACACAAGTCGCCTTAAAGCCGCGAACGTTTAATAGCATAAATGCACATAGGTGCTGTACGCGCGTGTTTAGGCCATACTTTCGTGTTGGGTGAACTTTCGGATAATTTTGTGTTATTTGCGAGTGTGGAAACCGCCGACTCGTTAGGCGCGTAACAATACATAAACCTACTTACAGCTACACTGGTTTCTGTTCGAGTGGCTTCTTGGCGATGTATGTGCCTAAGCCTTGGGCGGCGAGAGCTTAACCTATTCCTCCATTTAATTATAGTAAATATAATGTGAGTATTTTTCGAATAACTCGAATTCAATTGAGTTTTATAAAACGGCATAGAAAAATTTCAAGCAAACCAAGCCGCAAGCGAAAGCTAGTGTATAGCTAATGAGACGTTGTTGCGTATATTGAGTTCTGATGTAGGTACCCATAAAAATACATAATAAATAATAATACACCGTCATACCTTATTGTTGTCAGAACTGGGAACAGCGCTTTCTCGGTTGCGCCGACTAAATAAACTTCATGAAAACCCACAATTCACCATGACCTTTTCAGCCGACATTAATATTCACTGCGATGGTACCAATCGATAAATTTAAAAAAAATAAATTTTTTATCGATTTCATTTACGGCATCACAAGATTGCATGGAACGAAACGATAACGCCGCATCCTCCTTGCAACATGGCGCAAATAGTTTGGCGTGTGTTGGACAAATTAAAAATATATCGGCCAAGTGTGTAGTGCATCGCGTGTGGAGCTAGGAAGGCTTCTGTAAGAGCACCTTGCGACTTATGACCTAGTGAGTAACGAGGGCAGTTTTGTAAATTACATTTCATTTAAACGATCTTGTTAATAACTACCTACTTCTCAAGTGCAATGCATATTAGGTGCGGATTTAATTTTTTTATTAATTTGTATGGCCTTACACAATTAATTGTATTCTTTAGTATAGACAACAGTGCTTACTTTGCGATAGATAAGATATAATACGTATTATAACAATACGCTAATGAGAATAAAGAGTATACCTATTTAGATAAAAAAAAAATTATGTATTTCATTGACTCTACTATAATGTAATAGGTTCAATGTTATGTTATTAGAAACACTTATACACTAAAAACATTGTAAGGATGAAAAAGATAAAATATGTATGAACAAGAGAAATATTCAGCATACCTACTCCGCCGGATTTTCCCAGGCGTTCATATTGATGTGCATTGTTAAATTACACAAAACATAACATACATACATACATAACACACGCTGTATCCCGACAATCAGGGTAAGCAGAGTAATCGATGTTGTGCTATAAGAACTCTGGTAAATTACAGCACAACACCGACCACCACGTTTAGCACAGTATACGGACAAGACAAATATCAAGCAGCAAGTAAGGCACGAAGAACCCACCTGCTGCATGACTAGGTGGAAGGACTGCGCCAAAGTGAGAAGTGGCTAGCCTATCGCCCTTTAGCGCAGTATCTTGTCCTAATCCCTTAGTCGCCTTTTACGACATGCAAAACATAACTCACTGCAATAAAGATAAATATTTATATTTACCTTTTTAATAAGTCCACTTCGATAAATTCACTCCACACAGCACAGGATACACTTGTCAGATTTCACTCACAAAGATATAATTGAAATAACTTTTTCACACAACCTGTCCAAAACTGTCCGCTCTACGAAATCTTGTAGACTCGTAGCGCTCGCAAATTGCTATGGAAAAGATTTCAACGCACGTTACATTTAAACTCACATTAACTTTTGTGCAAATAATCGGTTTAAAATTTAAACAAAGAGCGCGGCACTGAATGTGAACACTTTTCGACAAACCGAACAAAATGTAAAGATCGAATGGTGATATTCACACACCGATCGAAGTAAACATACGAAGTAAATTACACTAATTTTGAATTTAGAACTGTGTAAAAAAAAAAGTTTACGATTTATTCAGGCTACGACAGGGTTCTCTCAAATTTAAACCGCCAAATTACGGACTGGGACTACCGTTCGAGTTCGAAACGGCGCGTTCGAAGCCGCTTCGTAAGCGCCGCGCACGCGTGCTCACGGGCTCGAATGTGAAAATATTTTGCTCGTCCACACTCGCACCTGCGGCCGCGGTGACGACGGTGAACGAAGATATTAGCGTCACAATCGTGTCTCGTTATGGATATTGGCCCGGCGTGTGGGCTAAACCGTTAGAAAACGTTTGATTAGTTAAAGTTTACTCATCGCATCTTTAAGTTTTGGGGAATGATTAGGTAGAAGTAAAATTACTTTTAGCAAAAAGTATGTATGGCAGTAAAGGCCAGGCCGAAGGCCGAGTTGTATGTAAGTAGTTTATCGAAGTAAGTGGATAATCATAATAATTTCTGTGAATTGTAAACTTTATTTTCACTCGCTTGCTCTATTGTTTTGAGAGACAAATATGAAAGATCTTACAGGTGTGCTTTCACTTAATTTGCATTGGCACGCTACCTAGTTCCGACAGAAATAAGAGCAGATGATGTACCCAACTATGCGATCTGTCAATTTTTTTTTACAATCTAACACGGTGACATCTTCGTACTTTATTCGTCATTACCCTAATCATATTTTTATATGTATTGTATTTTAATAGTAATTCCAAAACTAAATTTTAGAATACACTCAATCAAGTATATATAATATTATGCTTAAATACTTATTTTAAATTTATCATTTTAAATGCATTGGTTTTCACCGCCCACATTTAGCTATATCGTTTACAAGTCATTGTACACACGATGGAGATTACTATGACTAACAGATCTCGTCTACTCGACCAAATTTCGCGTGAGCGAACTCACAACAAAAATTAGAATCATACTCAAATAGGACTATGTCAAAGTCACTACCTTCCGGCTTGCTCCTCTTAGCGAGAGAATATAGAGAGCAAGCGTGAAAGTGAAATGGTTCTAGATACTATCTCGAAACTATTGAGTGTTAGTAGCGTATGTTTCATCTTAGCGACGGAGAAATCGCATTCTACAAATATATTAAGCTAACAGCCGTCTTGTTCTCGCTTGCTTTAGAGCCCGACGCGAAGAGATGACGCAGTTGGATTATTTTTTTTTAGAGATTGTAATGACCCCAGGTGAAGATTTTTGTTTTGTTTTGTTTTGTTTCTCTTTTATAGACAGCCGGTGCGGGTTTCTGTGCCCAATACTTCAACGGAAGATCAGACACAGCCAATAACACCATTCCTCGCGAAACCAATATTAATTTCATATATTTTTTTTATTATTATAGAAAACGCGACCTGTGGCCTCGAGCCATATGGACGACTCATAAGGAGTCTAACGACGCTCATGGACATTCGGTCGCATGCGATGGTTGCAATTGCTATGCCGGCCTGACAGGTCTCGCCTCTCTTGAAGAACCCAAAACTGTACTTGGGGGGAAATGGTTTTGTAGTTTTGATTTAGTAGTATGTAGTTAATAATTTGGTTGTCTGGATTGTTTGTTATAAATGAATAAGTATGAAAATACTGTGTGGGGCCGGTACTTAAAAATAATAGCCGTACTAAAGGGCGACAGGCTAACCACCTATCATCTTGGCGTCGTTCTTTCACCGAATCATGCAGCAGGTGCGTCTTCGTGCCTTACTAAACGTCGTGGTCGGTTTTGTGCTGTAATTATTGTATTTAATGTAATTTTTTATTAGGTACATATATATTTGCATAGCACAATACCGATTACTGTGCTTACCTCGATTGTCGGGATACAGCCTGTGGTATGTAAGTGTAAGTAAGTAAGTTTTAGAATTGGTTTTATCACCTTTTTTTCCATTATTATATTCATAACTTTTTATAGCAAATTAAATTCTCTTAATATACTTTTTCTTCCACCAACTTAAGACCGACCGGACAGGTTTTTCTACCGGTTTCTACCGAACATATTTTTCTTCGTGACAGCTCGGTACGTGACGATCACGTATGTATATTATCGCGATTGTATCGCTTTACGGTCGCGTTCTCTCCTCGCCATCGTCGTCGCTAGTGTGAACGTCACAAGTCGCAACTCTCTAGTCACCTCGCTCGAGTCTGTGATCTCGGACTAATACGCAACTTGCTCTTACGTTTGTCTGAATGAATATGAATAATTATGTAACTTTTATTATTACAAAATTCATTCATATGTATTTTCATGTAGAAATTAGTATGTTGTATAAATATTGCATTAGGATTACATTTGAATTTATATTTATGAAATAACTGGCCGTATACGAAAATAAATGCTCTTGTATTGACACGCACGCAGAACACTGCGGGAAATTTAATAATGCATCAAATATGAAAATAAATAACAATAAGAAACTAAATTAATACATTGTATAATTACGAATGTGTGGATTGAAAAGAAAATTAAATTAAATATAATGTATTAAACAATAAAACGTGTCAAAAGACGGACTTAAATCCTAATAAATACCTTCATGATAAGGATAAAGTTGTTTATCCATACATATACTGACATAATTTTCTTACAATTAATTGTCAAATTTATTAATTCACTACCTATAGTTTATAACTAAATCTACGAAAAAAATAAAAATAAAATAAAAACATAATATATCTAAAAGACTACTCAAGAAGACGAAATTAATGTTTTCATCACGTTTTAAACCTTTACAATTAGAAAAAGTTCAAACAGTACTTATTTTCTAGCGTAGCCGGCACGACTAAAGGTAAGCGTTAATTTGATATTGCATCTAGTACCTGCAATATTGGGCTAATATTACGAATGTAGTTGAAGATGTAACCAACCATGTCGGACTACTTAAAAAAGAAAAGCAAAATTTAATACAACTTGTGAAGTCATCAACTTCACAAATTGTTAATGAATACATAATTAACAAATTAATTCTTAAAATAACGGATTACACTTTGACCTCATTAAAATAGACATAATGTCCATAATATTTGAGTTAATTTAAGTATTGTCTATGTAGAAGCGCTGAAGTGTCTACATTAGAATCTAGTTCATGACACTTGTAGAACCTTCTTGTGACTTACTTATGTCTATCTCGGCTAAGCATTTGCAATATAAAAACAAGCAAAATAAAAAAAAAATTCAAAATAAATCAAATACTTATAATTCAACTCTGAATACAATGAAAATGTTATGATTGAAAGATTTCTCTAGTTAATGTCCATGTAGCCAAAGAAGTCTGAAAATCTAAAATAATGTTTGCCTACTTATCTGATATTTCACGTAACTATTGAAGGAAAGTAGAGGAATATACATATTGTGAATAATGCGTATTGAAAAAAATAATTATTATTATTATTTTGGAAATGTGAAATAAAGAACATAATAATTACAAAGTATAAAGGGATAAAGGAATTTTAGGTGTTTTGCATATTTTTTTAAACGGTTTTTTAGCTTGTTTTTTTATGTTGAATACGTACTTTGTAATTTAAAGTTTTACTTAATGTATCTCCTTTTTTATTTATAACTTTAATTTTAATAAATTTTGCTTAATTTTAATTTTAATTAAAACATTTAAATTAAAATAAAACCAATACGAATAAAAATAATTGCAAAATAAATAAATATAATAAAGCCTTCTTCAAGAGAGGATTCCCGCAGCTACTTCAGAACGAAAGTAATTTGTCTGTCATACATAATAGCTGAGTAGCAGGCGGCGGTGTAACGCATCAATAACGCGCTAATAACACACGTTACGTTACCGGCCGGTTACGAGAAAGTATGGAAAAGTAACATCGTTTTGCTAAGCTAATTTTTTAATTTTCACGCCTACATGGAGGAACTCATGTGGAACTTTTTGCTATGCGATAGTAACATTGATGTCGATTTCATAATGCGCGTCAGTTTTGAGGTTTCCTTTATTTATTTTTAGTTTAATAAACATTAAATAAAATTACAATAATATAACGTTAAAGTGTAATTGACAGCAGCAAACGCAGTAAATTTCAAAATTGTTTTAAAATCCAGAAGCTTATTGTCAAGAAATAAACGCAACATAAATAATTGTCGGTCTAAACATTGCAAGCAATTAAAAATAAACGAAACCTCTTATTCAATTTATAATTTTCTTAATGTTATCTATAAAAGAATCGCTAGAAAACGCATAAATAGCACTTGGAAAGCGACGACGACAACTTTTCCCAAATAATATCTTATGTATGAGAATAAGTTGTCGTCACATTAAATTATATTAGCATAAGTATTAGGGAAAGCGTATCTAATGTACTGTGATCATCAGCTGCCACTGCTGAACTACACGCGACAAGAACGCTTGTTGACCAACAATTCGTCAGACAACGTACGCGTAGTATCATCTCTTTGTGTTTCTGAGTCGCCACATGAATATTATATTGTTTATTGATCATCCATATGGCGCCTTGTCTCCACGGACGGATCCCGGGATCAGATTCTTTATAATTTTTTTATTGAATTGAAAACTGATCACGCCGATTTGTATCCACTGATACCGGGATCCGTTTCCATTGAAAAACGAATTAATGTTTTACCCACTGATCCCGGCTAGAACGATAAAAAAGGTATGGACGCCGGACTGTGAAATGCTTGTATAAGAACTAGCGTCGTCATCTAGGTACGGTCCTTCCACAGTCATGCACTAGGTAGTAGTAGTCTTCTTACCTTACTTGCTGCCTAATAATAATTTGTTTTTTCCTAATATTGTGCTAAACGTAGTCGTCGATGTTGTTATGCGAATGCGGCACAACACCGATTATTCTGCTTAACCCTAGTGTCGACATACAGCATGATTGTATGTACGTATATAATTTTATTCTTCCGGATTTTTTCGGAGTCGTCGGCGATTGTACTCGCCGGTCTGCCACCCGTCCTCGCTCGAGTGCCTCCCATTTGATATATATATATATATATATCATTCCTATAATAATTGGAACAACCGGAATTATTGCAAAAACTTTACCAGGTTATATAAAATTTTTAAACGCAGATATAAAAATACAAGTTTTACAACAACAAGCTGCAATACAAACCGCAAAAATTATGACAAAAGTAATGACTGAAGTGAATGAAAATATTTTTGTTTTGTTTCAAAAAAATGTTTTTCTTCACAGAAGTGGTTTAGTTTCACATATAGAATAACCCCCTTATGTCAGTTAAAAATATTACGGGGCAACTGCAACACCGTGTATATAACGGGTGTCCAGTGGCAGATTTCAAACTTCAAACATTTTTAATTTTCGAACGCGCCAATCTGTCAAAATAAAAATGGCGCCATTCGACGCAGCAAAGTTGCGGATTTTTTCGATGCTATTGAACAGTGCACTGGAGTGCATCGCGCTTTTGCCGTCGAAGCTTACTTATTAGGTGGGTTTTCGCTAACTTTCGGACTGATGCACGCATGGGGAACATTTTCTTTAGTGATGAAGCCCATTTTCACATTGGAGGTTATGTGAACAAACAAAATTTTCGTTACTGGGATGTACGCAACCCAAAAAAAAATGCATCAAGAGCCTTTGGTTATCGCACAAGCCTAAGGTTATCGCGTGGGGTGCAATGTCGGCATCCACCTTAATAGGGCCGTATTTCTTCGAAAACCAGCGCGGCCGAAATGTGACCGTGAATTCTGAGAGATATTCTGAGATGATTAATAATTTTTTTATGCCGGAACTGCAGAATCGTCTATATTTTAACCGAAACACTTGGTTCCAGCGGGATGGGGCTACCGCACATACGGCCAATGTGTCTATGAATGCAGTTCGACAGTTTTTTCTTGAAAAAAACATCTCTCGCAACGACAGCATACCGTGGCCACCTCGGTCACCGGATTTGAGCCCTTATGACTTTTTTTATGGGGATATCTAAAATCTGTCGTATACAAATCAAATCCAGGCACTGTGACAGAATTAAAAGAAAATATCCGATCTGAAATCGGCAACATTTCACAGACGCTCTGCAAATGCGTATTCAAAAACATGCGAGCTAGACTCGAAGAGTGTGTGCGGCTCAATGATCGAAATTTAGAAAATGTTGTTTTCAAAAATTAAATCCGCATTTATTATCTTGCATTTTCATTAAAAATATTTTTAATTAAGACTGTAGTTTTTTTTATATAAATTTTTAGGGTTCCGTAGTCAACAAGGAACCCTTATAGTTTCGCCATGTCCGTCCGTCTGTCCGTCCGTCTGTCTGTCCGCTGCTTAGCTCAGAGACCCTTAGTACTAGAAAGTTGTAAGTTGGTATGGGTATACATATTAATAACGCCGACAAAGTGGTAAAATAAAAATTTTGACTTACACGTCAAGTGGGGATGAATATTTTTTTACGTCTACCCCATCGTGTTGGCTGTCGTTGTATAGGTCTTTTGAAAATATTGCGCGTTGAAAAGCATTTTTCGATTTAGGGATCCGTTTGCGAATTATTAAGCTTTTAAGTGCTAATTTTTGTTAGAGTCAAGTGTCACCCCCCCCCCCCCCCCCCCCCCCTGCCAGCTAAACGGTTGTTATTAGATATGTGAAAAAATTCACAGCAGTGGTATATATCTCCAAATTAAAAGGAAAACTATCACAGCTAAGTAGGCTGTACAGGTTGACGAGTAATAGTCGACCAACTTATAAAATGTACGGACGACAGCCATCATTTCACTGTTGAAGAACTTTTTCAAATTAACATTCATTTACTTCCCCTACAAAATTATACAAATAACCAAATAATTTATTTTGATAGGGTTCCGCAACTACGGAACCCTACACTTTTTTGGAAAGTCGGAACATATTGAGTAGTCAGCCTTCTATCTGTCACAATATAACTAGGATTTTATTCACGGCTGTAGATGCATTATTCATACAGCTTGACCCTGTGCCCCTAACTCGTTTCACACTTTACTAAATCAATTCGATATGCAAAATGCACATCCGGTTTGCCAATTTTGCCGGTGTCTATTCCAAAACAGTGCATACATATATCACAAACTGGTGTGCAAATATATCACACAATGGTGTGCAAATTTCTATGACGGAAATTATGTGCAAAACATTTGGTGAAATGTTATAGCATTTGAGATGTGACAGTATTTCAATAAAAGCCATTTTTACTGTTAAGAACATTTCCACGCCTCGGTTAAAATATGAAACGGTCTTCCGGTGAGTGAGTTCCCATTACCTACAACCTGGCGATCTTTATTTTTTATATTTATGGAAACTGACACGGTTGGCTACGTCACCTACAACATCCGTGATGTCAGCCCATAACACCGGGTGAACTTGGTGCCACGTCAGTGCTTCCCTTCGGTCGTGCCGGCTACACTGAACTGGATGGAAAACACAAACTATTTACATAGCCGTTTCGACCGACCTTTCATTCAGTGCGGTGGTACCAACCCGGGCGGGTTAAACCCTACCACCTAGGTGTAATATAGGAAGGGAGTCATATCCCTTACTTCTTCAATTCTAAAATTTCCTTAAGCACAATATCAGATTTCTATTTCAAAATTTTCCACATTAAAACAGCTTGGACAATCACACACACATAAAAGCAAAGTGATCAGAAACCCACACTTAAAATGAATTCACCAGAGACAAAACGACCTTGCATATCCTGTCCCGCCCGACCCATACATAAATCTTCACTTCAGAATTTAGAATAAAATGCAGAATTAAGTGGAAATAGATTGTGCAGCTAAATTAACCGGCATTCAACCAAACATTCTACTAATGAACCTAACCTGGCCACCGAGAATGTAGAGCGACTCGGCTCGACTCGCTATATTGACTTGATCATAGGCGTGTTGCTATTGGCTAGTCGGTTTCACATTCGATATTATGCTAAGTAATTGATGCGATAGTATTGGTGCCGTGTGGGGCCGGTACTTTAAAAGAATAGCCCCACTGCATATCTCCCCGTGTATGTCGTAAAAGGCGACTAAGGGATATGACTCCCTTCTTATATTACTAGGTGGTAGGGTTTAACCCGCCCGGATTGGTACCACCGTACTGAATGAAGGGCCGGTCGAAACGGCTATGTAAATAGTTTGTGTTTTTCGTCCAATTCAGTGTAGCCGGCACGACCGAAGGGAAGCACTGACGTGGCACCAAGTTCACCCGGTGTTATGGGCTGACATCACGGATGTTTTAGGTGATGAAGCCAACCGTGTCAGTTTCCATAAAAAAAAGGTAAAATATAAGCGGAGCTATTATTCAAGATATTTTAGATCTGTCCTCCTTGCACGCACAAGCTTAATCACTACTTGAGGAGAAATTAATGAAATTACCTAAGTATATAGCTAAAATAAATAAATAATTAAAAAGATATAACCCTATGTTATATAACGTAACGCCTTTACTCACGTTCGTTCTCCGAGCTATTTTGTTACCCCCGCGTACGGCCGAATGTCCATGGGCGTCGTTAGACACCTTATGGGTGGGTAGGCGCCACATGTCGCGCTTTCTATAAAAATAAAAAATAAAACGTATGGCCCGTCCTCATGAACACTGCCGGTGCGACTGGCAGAGAACGAATGAATGAAAATACCTAACGGGCTACCGGATTTGGTTAGATTTTGTGTGGAAGTCTTAATTTATCTCAGTTCTGACTCAGTTTCAGACATAATTTTTTTAAGGAATGCCTTGTTAAGGGATGATTTTTCAATCTATGTCCCTTACTAACTATAGCCCTCTGAACAAGCCTTTAAAATGTTTGCACCTTTGATCTTATTTATATCCGAAAACCATCTTGAGAAGTGATAGAATGTAACAGTGAAAATCGTATGTATGTAAATCGATAAAGTGGTTCTCGAGTTATAAGGATATTCATATAACGACGTACGTAACACTGCCGGTAGCCCATAGAAACTTCGCTTTATTTATTCAACTTTGTTTTCAATGTTTTTATGCTGATTTTACAATCAAGTATATTTTTTTATTTTGATTTTGAACTCTCTATATTGCTATACAAAGTTATAAAAACGAGTTATCGAGGAGCTCAAATGTAAATTTTACTCCATTCACCAAGTGAATATGGGGAAAATGATTATTTTATGAGATAACTAATGTTGTACTGTACATACGAAATCGTGATATCTTCCTACCTTCACGTTGAAATCGTGAGGCGTTCGACCCGACTATTCTACTGATAAACCTGTATACTAACGACATATACTGTACATATGCCATTGTAGTAAGCGAACAACCGGTGCTTCTTCCGTTATGCATATCCTATGCTTCTGGTCACACGCGCCGTGGACGTGACCAGTCTTGTGACAAGCTTGTGGCCTCTTTCTTTCAGACGAAGTTGAAAGTGGCGGCAATTATCTGGTCTGTTGTTGAGTTTTTGAAGAAGAATTTGTGGTCAGTGCTAAAATCCGTAGTGTCGGTACATTCACATTTATGGAACACTAGCTTGTGCCCACGGCTTCGCTCGCGGTAAACTCGGTTTATTTTTATTTCATTTTCGGTAAAAAATTACATACGTACGTATGTATGTACGTAACACTGTATCCCTACAATCGGGGACAGCAGAGTAGTCGGTGTTGTGCTGCAAGTACTCTTGTAAATTATAGGACAACACCGAGCGCCACATTTAAGGCAAAGTATTAGCTATCCTATCGCCCTTATGGGCGATAGGATAGCTAATACTTTGCCTTAAATGTGATTCCATAAGGTGTCCATCCTTAAGTGTGAATTTTAATTTTGCCGCCATAAGGCGGCAAAAGTAAGAATTAAAATCTGTAATAAAAAATTTTGTGGGATACCCCATCTCGCCCATCCATGTTCCATCAGAACAAGGTGCCATGCCAATGCTTTCCTTTAGTCAATAAATCGAATTCTTACAAAACATTTTGTTTTAAATATACTCTTCTTGTTTACTTAGATTAGATAATTGTTGAGAAGATTCTCGCAAGGTAAATGGATTGTTCAGAGGCGTCTCTCTGACGTCATAATGAGGTAGAATGAGGTCGATGCCTCCGCGCTGTGATTACCAGAAACCTACGCAACCCGTATAAGGATTCTCCGCACCGACTACGGTAACGTGGGGAATAAATCTATAATACCCATATATACATCTATACATATATACATCTATACATCGGTGGCACATATCCAATAATCATTCTTCGATGTGACCGAAAGGCAAGTTAAATCCCCATGTGATTCGATTGAACAGTTCTCGACTTATAAGCGACCAGAGAAAATGACGGCCGGCCGGTCGGTACAGATTTTGAACGATAATAGTTACGTACGATATTGGATCGTCAATCGAACAACAGAGACAATGAGCGGCGGGTGGCCTTGTGGTTTGGGCATCGGCATCTCATGCGAGAGGTCCGAGGTTCGAATCCGGTCGGCGTGTACCAATGAGTTTTTTCTGATGTAAACATTTACGTGCATACCTACACCTGGTGCTTAACCGTTAGGAACCGGTGTAAAACTGTAGATCCCTTCCCTTGCCCCTCACTAGGTGGTAGGCTCAAATTGTAGCCGGCTGGGTTGGTACCACCGTACTGGATGTAAGATGGCCGCATAGTAGCCTCGGCTGTGTTCTCCTCTAGTCCAGTATAGCCAGCAATCCAGGGAGGTCTCCGGTATGGCACCTACCTTCTCGGAGGTGGTATTGGCTCGTCGGAGAATGCTCTTCGACCCTTCCGACTCAGCCACCCATACCGGATTACATAAAAAAAATCTACAGTTCTGGCGATTCTTTTATTTTAACTCTGGAAATGTTCGTTCCCCTTTTTTATTCTAAGATGTTCTCATATGTTTTTATATCTTAGATTTTGTTGTTATAAGGTGTGTGGCTTAAACCAGCGACTCCATGTAGCTCGTTAGCTATTTGGAGTCACATGCTGTGCCATTATCCTTTTCCTGCCAAGTGGGCCAGGGATACTATACCCATTTTTAAATTGGAAAGATGTATTATGTTATGTATCACGATGTATCACTGTACTCCTGACTGTGAAATAAACGATTTTTTACTTTCTTACTTACGTACTTACTTTAGCCGCCTATTCCAGCGTACCTATTAAACAATTTTCCAAAACATCTCTACCGTCTGAGGGCTAGAAATGGTTTGGACAAAGGTAATCAGAACTTAATTTTCATTTTTCCATCAGGGGTTCACCTAAATGCCCTGTGGATCGCAAAAATCCACAGTTCACAATTTAAATCTGTCTTGTCTTTAATTCTACGATCAAAGCTTTACTTTTTTTTTATTGAAACTGACACGGTTGGCTACATCACCTATAACATCCGTGATGTCAGACCATAACAGCGGGTGAACTTGGTGCCACGTCAGTGCTTCCCTTCGGTCGTGCCGGCTACACTGAACTGGACGAAAAACACAAACTATTTACATAGCCGTTTCGACCGACCTTTCATTCAGTGCGGTGGTACCAACCCGGGCGGGTTAAACCCTACCACCTAGTAATATAAGAAGGGAGTCATATCCCTTAGTCGCCTTTTACGACATGCACGGGGAGAGATGCAGTGGGGGTATTCTTTTAAAGTACCGGCCCCACACGGTACAAATTATTACTTTTATTACTTTTTATTAATTACTTAAATTATTATTCCGTTAACACTCCAATAAAACATCAATTTTAAAATATATGTATGTATCTATTTAATATGTAATGTTATGTTTACGCTTAGAGGACCAAGTTTAACACCTTCCCACCATGCACTGTCACGCACCGCCTCCAGATGGCGTGCGGGTGAGGATGTTGTCTCTGGGCGGACATGTCAGGGACGGTGCTTCCCCACGCCTCGTCATCACAACGGCGTCCCTGCGCGTGTGCTTAAGATGTGTGCACTTGAATTGACACCTATCCTCACTCGTCTCTTTAGGCGCTCTTTTTCCTCCGGTATCGTGCCTGCTTGCTGGAGAAAGGCTGCGGTCCAACCAGTGCCCAAAAAAGGCAACTCTGCTGACCCCAAAAACTATCGGCCTATTGCGATAACCTCTCTCCTCTGCAAGGTTATGGAGCGGGTTATTAACACCCAGCTTCTGACATATCTAGAAACTTGTAAACTCCTTGATGACAAGCAGTACGGTTTCCGTAAACAGCGATCATCAGGAGATATTCTAGCATATGTCACGCATGTGTGGGCTGAGAGATTAGACAACTTTGGAGAGTCGCTGGCAGTTGCCTTAGACATATCTAAGGCTTTTGATCGCGTTTGGCACCGTGGTCTCCTCAGCAAGCTTCCGGCCTACGGTATTCCCTCATCCCTCTGCAATTGGATCGCCAGCTTCTTGGGGGACCGATCCATATTTGTAACCATTGACGGTGCAAAATCGGTAGATTTCCCAATAAACGCTGGCGTTCCACAGGGCTCGGTGCTGTCGCCTACATTATTCCTGTTATTTATTAACGACCTACTGTGCCTAGGTAACATTCACAGTTATGCAGACGACAGCACCGCCGACGAGGGTTACGCTGAAGACTGGACTGCTAGAGAGGTGCGCATTGATGATGCTCGGCGTCAAACAGTTAACAGAGTCGACGATGTTCTCGTTAAGGTAGCCTCCTGGGGCCGCGAGAACCTTGTTGATTTCAACGTCAGCAAAACTCAAGCATGCGCCTTCTCTACCAAGGCCGACCGGTTTCCCTTACAAGCTACGTTCCAGGGTACGGCCATACCTAACAATGGCAAATTGGACCTCCTGGGCGTGGAATTGACCAAGGATGTGGGTTTTAGGGGTTTCATAGAGTCCAAAGCCACACTTGCCTCTAGGAAATTGAGCGTCCTCTACCGCAGCAGACGGTTCTTCTCACCGGCGCAGCTCCTTATGCTATATAAAGCGCAAGTTCGCCCGGTGATGGAGTACTGTAGCCATCTGTGGGGTGGATGCCCTCTTTACTTATTGGCGTCCTTGGACTCTATCCAGCGCCGTGCTATCCGTCTAATTGGTGATCCCAAGCTCACGGAGAGACTTGAATCATTGGGCCACAGGCGAACAATCGGTTCTCTTAGCCTGTTCTATAGGTACTGCCATGGACGTTGCTCTGATGAATTGGCTTCTCTCATCCCTCCAGCCCCCATCCGTCTCCGCCACACCCGCCGGACTCGCTCGGAACATCCATATGTTGTTGACACCCAACTACTAAGAACACATCGTTTTTCGAAATCTTTCCTGTGTCGAACGGCGAAAATATGGAACGGTCTTCCGGTGAGTGTGTTCCCCACCACCTATAACCTGGGAATCTTCAAAAGGCGTGTCAATAAATTAGACGACAACCTTTTTGTCCGCCTCATAGCCGGCATGGCGCCTCTCTGAGCGTGGTTTCGCGAGGAATGGTGTTATTGGCTGTGTCTGATCTTCCGTTGAAGTATTGGGCACAGACACCCGCGCCGGCAGCCTATAAAAAAAAAAAAAATAAAAAAAAAAAAAACTGACTCATCAGTTCATCACCGGGTGGCAACCATGGCTATAAATGTGCGTACAACAATGAACTGAAAATTTACATAGATACAATAGTAACTTCCACGTGTATTTTTGGCGAAGATGGTGTAACTGGCCTAATTTTAAAATTGGATAAATATGAACTTAGTGAGTTTTATAAAATTAAAATTATTCACAGCTCCGTTGAAATAAAACGAAGGAAAATCTCCTTGCAACCAGTCTATGCGACCATTCTAAGTTAATTATTATTTTAATCTATACAATATAGAAGAATAGCCCCACTGCATCTCTCCCCGTGCATATCGTAAAAGGTGACTAAGGAATAAGGATAAGATGCAGTGCATAAAGGGCGCCATTTCACCTTGGAACGGTCCTTCCACCGAGTGTTGCAGCGGTTGGGTCTTCTTGCCTTACTTGCTGCTTGATAGTTATCTTGTCCGAATACTTTGCTAAACGTGGTGGTCGGTGTTGTGCTGTAATTTACAAGAGCACTTGCAGCACAACTCAGATTACTCTGCTTACCCCGATTGTCGGGATACAGCGTGTGGTATGTATGTATGTATATATCTATATAGTATTCGATTACTATCGACTCACCGCCGCGCGCCGCGCCGGTGTCAAGTGTAAGTAGGCAAATTCCTATCTTAAAAAGAAGAAAAAGATTTTTTTATCATTAAAATACTTAGGCAACATTCTTAGACAACACGACGGTGAGCTGAACGGTTTGTGTTCGTGGAAACGATCAGTCGTTTTGTTCGTTAAAATATATCGAAGCAGGTGGAATTTTATTTTGTCACGCTTTGCTACTTTTAGAATTTCGTTTAGTTATGTTAGTTTCAAACAAGGCTTCAGTAAATAATTTTCGCAATGTGCAGTTGGCACAACATCAAAGAGAAGCACTGTCATGGTACCTAGTTCAAGCAGGAACGTAGTGTAATGGGACGAAGTGTAGTCAGCCTAGATAGCTCAGTGGTGCAGACAGTCAACTGTCGCTATTGAATGTTAAGCAACGCTGGGTGCGGTCAGTACTTGGAGGGGTGACCGCTGACCGTTGGAGGCTGACCGAGGTTCGGATTCCTCGTAAAACTGTAGGTCCCTTCCCTCCTAATCTTACTTGGTGGTAGGGTTTAACCCGTCCGGGTTGGTACCACCGAACTGAATGAAACGTCGGTCCAAACGGCTATGTAAATAGTTTGTTTTTCAGTGTAGCCGGCGATCAAAGGGGGAAGCACTGACATGGCACCTAGTTCACCCGGTGTTATGGGCTGACATCACGGACGTTGTAGGTGGTGTAGCCAACCGTGTCAGTTTCCATAAAAATAAAAAAAATAAAAACGAATGACATCATGGATTTAACCGGTATGGTCAGAATAGTTCTTCTATGAATCTTTGTTTTGTATTTTTTTTTTATGTAATCCGGTATGGGTGGCTGAGTCGGAGGGGCCAAAGCGCATGCTCCGACCAGCCAATATCACCTCCGAGAAGGTAGTTGTCATACCGGAGACTTCCCTGGATTGCTGGCTATACTGGACTAGAGGAGAACACAACCGAGGCTGCTATGCGGCAATCTTACATCCAGTACGGTGGTACCAACCCAGTCGGCTATAATTTGAGCCTACCACCTAGTAAGGGGCAAGGGTATGTTTACAAGAAAAAATAATGTTTCCTATTTCTTATGCCAAGTTTATTTGTTTTTTTCGGTAATAGAGGAGAAGGCGAGTATGTGTAGTGATATGTAGTATGTAAATAATATAAAAAAATACTGCAAACGAGTTATTGTCTTACCAGTTCTTTCACCGCCGATGGGCGAGCACAAAATTTTGACTTGAACATTATAGCAAAAAAGTTGCCCAGAGTCGGAGGGCCTAAGTTATATAGGACTAGCTTTTGCCCGCGGCTTCGCTCGCGGTAGACTCAGTTTAATAGCAAATACGATTTAAACCCAATATGATAATAAACGATCGCTCCTTTTATATTCTCTCTCTCTCTCGTCCATACTATACTTTATTTGATACTGCTGAGCCCTAAGGCTATTTATCGTGACGTTATATAGCCTATATGTTATTCTGATGTATAAGCTATAGTACTGTAAAGTCTCATCAAAATCCGTTCATAAGTTTTTGCGTGAAAGAGGAACAAAGATCCATACATCCATCAATACATCCATACATCCATCCATCCTCACAAACTTTCGCGTTTATAATATTAGTAGGAAGTAGGATGTTGCCCAGTTACCTGAGAGACGAGAGATCAATGAAAATAATTTCCGTACCGGCCTACCAGCCAGAAAAATATTTATTAAGTCGTCAGCGTAGGTACCAATGCTGTACATATTTTTCTGGTTATTACAATTTTGATTTTATTTAACAACTATTTCTGGTTATTTGCTTTTCGGACTCTTAAAGTCGGAGTCATATAGTCTGTGATCTACTTAAACGAAAAAAAAAATTGTTTTTATAGAACGCGCGACATATGACGCCGACTCATCCATAAGGCATAAGGCGACCAACGACGCTAATCCGGTGATTGAAAATTTATATATATAAAAGGCCTATTCATTCACAACTTTATTAGACCGCAGTTCTGTGAGCATTCATTATACACACTCGATGAGTTAGTTCAACGGTTATCCATTCTATTAATAAATTATAAATCAACTACGCACAGATCTATGAATGAACGAACTCCCACGTAGCACCGTTAGCAAATAGGTAATTGTTACTTGGAACATAATATCTGCGAATATTGTTCTGTGTCAAGGCCGAGTAGTCATCATCTTGTATTGTTCGGGAGGGCGCTTTGGGCGCTTGCTGCGTAGGTTTTGACTTTTTGGGACGGCAGGTTGAATGTTGCCTATTTATGATTAGGTATTTAATTTTGACCTTGCATGAAATTTTAAGTCGATTCTCTGAGTAGTAACGACAGTCGGAGGTATCTATTAGCACACCCGGGCGCGTTCAGAAATTGGGTGTGTGACCGTTCGATCGTTGCGGCTGACCGTGGATCGCATTCCACGTCAAACTATAGTCTTGCGTATAACATTTCACTTACCTTACTAAGTAGGTGATAGAGTTTCCCCGGCCAGATGCTCGATTATGATTTTTTTTTTACATTTCGTTGCGTACAAGTAAGTAAATATTTGTATGGAGAAAAGATGCAGCACCTCTAGCGGGCCAGTTGGTACTTAAATTTCCATACAAATATTTACTTGATTACTTTACTTGTACGCAACGATATGCCAAAATTATTTCATAATCGAGCGCCTGAGTGATGCCACGCCACCGAATGAACGTTTGCTCGAAACGGGTATATAAATTTATAGTTCGTGTTTTCCGCCCAGTTCAGTGTAACCGGCACGACAAATGGAAAGCACTGACATGGCACCTTACTCACTAAGGTATCATGTGCTGACATCGCGGGTGTAGCAGGCGATGTAGTCAACCATGCCAGTTTCCATAAAACAAAATACACGTCTTCCCTTCTTAAATTGTAGCCGACTGGGTTGATTGATACCACCGTACTTGATGTAAGATGGCCGCATAGCAGCCTAGGCTGGGTTCTCCTCTAGTCCAGTGGAGCCAGCAATCCAAAGAGGGAAGTCTCCGATATGGCACCTACACGGAAGTGATATTGGCTGGTCGGAACATGTGCTCTGGCCTCTCTGGCTCAGCCACCCTACCGTATTAAATACAAAAGGCAATTTAATAACCATAACGGATCTTATTAAAAAATAAATTAATTATTTGTGGACCTGGCACGTTTGGCTACCCAGTCCGTTAGATCTTGTTCCTGTAGAAGTAGGTGCCATGTAAATGGTTCCCTTTGTTTGTGGAAGATGACAGACAGACTTAGCTTCGGAACTCAACTAGGAACAGCTTTCCATAGTGTGTTAATCAATACATACTCAATCAATAAATCCATTCAAGTTTCCTTAATCAATCTAACAACTGCCGCTGAAATTCTTAAATCAATTAATAGCCCTGCCTCGAAGCATTAAATCTGCAACTAAACGTTTTCTCTCTATATTACGACTTGCCACTGAAGAACAGGATTCCATTACTATCCATTACCATTTGTACCGTGTGGGGCCGGTACTTTAAAAGAATAGCCCCACTGCATCTCTCCCCGTGTATGTCGTAAAAGGCGACTAAGGGATATGACTCCCTTCTTATATTACTAGGTGGTAGGGTTCAACCCGCCCGGGTTGGTACCACCGCACTGAATGAAAGGTCGGTCGAAACGGCTATGTAAATAGTTTGTGTTTTCCGTCCAGTTCAGTGTAGCCGGCACGACCGAAGGGAATCACTGACGTGGCACCAAGTTCATCCGGTGTTATGGGCTGACATCACGGATGTTGTAGGTGATGAAGCCAACCGTGTCAGCATCAATAATAAAAAAAAAAAAAAAAAAAAAAAAAAAACTATCATTCATCAATACTAATAATAAATCTGTAAGGGATGGTCATGGAGTAAGTTACTATATTAATGAGATACTGCGTTTGTAGGTAGACTCTATGTATAATACTAAAACTAAATTGATGATTTTTAGAAATCTTTTCTGTATCTTTTATTTATGTTACTCTTAAACCGATCATCCGAATTCGATGAAACGTAGTGCAAACCCATTTTACTGTACGGGACATAGGATAGGCTAAATAAAATTGCAGTTTCGGTTACGCTAAGATGTGCCTCTCATACAAACCGAATTGTTCCGAGCGCCAAAATAAAGGTACGGTAGCGGGCTTACTTACTTTCTTCTTTTTAAATACGAATTTAACGCGAGCGAAGCCGCGTTAAAAAAGCTAGTATTGCGTAATTCCCTTGCCCCTTACTAGGTAGTAGGCTCAAATTGTAGCCGACTGAGTTGGTACCACCGTACTGGATGAAAGATGGCCGCATAGCAGCTGGTGCTGAGTTCTCCTCTAGTTCAGTAGCCAGCGATCCAAAAAGGAAAGTCTCCGGTATGGCACCTTAGCTTCTCGGAGGTGATATTGGCTGGTCGGAGCATGCGCTCTGGCCCCTCTGATTCAGGCACCCATAAAAAATAAAAAATATATATGTATGGCGTTAGGTTATTTTTTTTTGCTATTCGTGGCCTACGTTACGTAAGTAATCGATCTCTGTTATACATTACTCATACATTTGTCGAAATCACATCTGGCTACAAATTATAGGTACAGGTTTTTTTTAAGGTGCGCTAGTAATGTAAGGTGTCCCTGATTGACCGAATAATATTACCCACCATGTGATTCCTCAGCTCATAATCTACGAAAACCGGCCAAGTGCGAGTCCGACTCACGCACCGAGGGTTCCGTACCACTATGTATTTGAGCGGTATGTATTACTTGTTGCTTGTTGTTTTACTATAGAGTTTGCACTATAATCACAAGAAGTTTGAAGCTTGCACGTATTACCGTTTTTACGATAGAGAAAAAACAAGAAAACGTTGAAAAATCACGTTGGTTTTTTCTTTATTACTATTTGCTAGTATATCCGCCATAATTTATTTATTTATTTCAGAAGGAAATTCAACAGCTGTGATGCTTATAGAATTTGGAAAAAAACATTACCCTCCTTTTTGCTTCACGCAGTCGGGTAATAACACAAACTCTAAGACTTTATAGCCGAAACAAGTAAAAATAATAATAACACATATTCTGTGAAAATTTAATTTCAACCGCCTACCTATTACGGTACCGTTACCGTACGATACGGAACCCAAAAATGGTTATTATATTTTTTTTTTCGGCTTATAATTTCCATGTTTTTCAGGATTTTATGCGGCAGGTGGGCTGACAAGATCGCTCCGTCGTACAATAATGATTTTTTTTATCAAAAACTATGGAACTGTTATTTAAGTAGGTACTTGGGCGACCGAGCTTCGCTCGGTGTCTACACCTATCTAGATAAACGTGAAAAAAATAACATTATATAAAGCCTGACCAGGAATATAAGAGGGGCCGCCATATTGCGGAATTTCGTTGGAACTAATTTCTTAAACTGGCCACAATTATGTTTGATGCTTGATAATCTGTTGTCAATGTCAAAATTGCTTCTGAATTGACATTTAGCTAAAACGTTATGTCATTGTAGTGAGATTGTCATGAATTGGCCGCCGTAATGTACAATTAGGTAATTATTTTTTGTTCTATCTAGGTGTATCTCAAGCATCTATTTACCGAATAGCAAACAAAAGAGGGACTTACGTCCTTACGACTTCCTTACGACTTACGGACTTAGTCAAAACGTGTTTTTTGTTCAGAACGAATAATATTTACATATTATTCGTTCTGAACAAAAAACAAGTTTTGACTTTACAGAAATACGAAACGTTCGAATAAAAATAGCTTAGGTTAAGTTTTTCTGAACTAGAATTTTTATTAAAAAGTTTAGTGTTTCAGCAAGGTCGATTAATAATTTTTTTAATAATTTGTACACTTTGCTTCAGGACATATATGCAGATACATGCAAAAAATGTTGTGAACATGTAAATGTCAAGGCTAGTTCTTTTTATATTGACATCAAAATATATATAAAAGATGCATTAAATTAAAATACATTTTGTATATCTTATTGTTATTTCAGTACAAAAGTACATTTTGAATAAAAACATCGGCCAATTCAATATGTGCGTACTATACTGAATGTTGCTATATAAATCTAAAAGTAACTCCATCCTGACAGCTCTCATATATTCCTGGTCAGGCTTTAAATACAAAATTTCATCCAAATCCTTAGAGCCGTTTCCGAGAAACAAATTGTATTATGTATATTTATATGTGTACTCGTACAAGTTTAGTTCACTTAAAGTAATAGGATTTACTTTAGTGACAAATGCGTGTTGAAACCAAAGAGGTTGAAACAAGTGTGTTCTGCATTCCGTATCTCATACGTTTACATCATTAAATAAATTGACTGCAGATATAATCGCACCATGATTGCCCGCTTGCGAGTAACCGAAATGCCAATCAACTCATGTCATGTCATTTCGCCTAAAGTCATAATCATCTTGCGGGCCGAACGAACACATGACCCACAATAATATGACATCAGCGTAGACCGTCTTTAAAAACCAACAGCTCCTGATGACGTCAACATAATCGGTGATGACGACATGTTGTCCACAAAGGTCACAAGTTGTCGAAACTATAATAATATTTTATTTGCACATTATTTAACCACAATTTTATTAAGATTCAAAGGTCACAGAGTTAACATTTTATTTATTTTTAAATAAAAAACGGGAATTGTCTTCATAATTTATCAGTTTTAAACAACATCCTGGTCGTATTTGATTTTATACTAGTATCACTTACTCGTCCTTTTCAAAAATAAAACAGGTAATTTTTAAGTTACGGCACATTAAGGAACGGCAAAATAAAAGAGTAGATAATAATTTAACTTTGATAATTTTATTTTAAGTGTACCATTTCTCAAGAAAATTTCAGATCAATATGAGAAAAATCTAAAATAAACAATTAGTAGAATAAAATAAATCACACGTTTCTGTAATTTCTACTGCCTTTTCCACGACAGCTGACGCCATCTAGCGTGATCTATAAGCGTTGTATCGACGCTCGATTTCATTAGAATTTGACAGCACTACTGCAAAGATGAGGCGAGGGATGGCGCTCATTGTACATAATTTTTATTCGATACCATCACTACCAACGACATATTCCTCAAACTATTTTCTTAGCGAGATTTTTAAATTTCATATTTTATTATTATGCTATAGCACCTATGCGTCTTAACCGCCTATGAGGCTTTAAACTTTTGTAGCATATTTTGCTGGCTTAGAATTTTTTTAACATCCGGTTCGATTACACCTACGAAGAAGAACCGACAAGAAACTTCGTAGGGTTTATGTTTCTAATATTATCATACATTTACTATCTTATAGAATCTCGCATTTTGCTTTAATTTGTTAAATATATATCACAGAAAAGCGTGCAGGTAACATTTCGAGTAAATAATTTAGAATATAGTGAACAATAATAAGTTTATATCTGCAACAGCAAAGCGACCCCGGCCAGGGTCCACTTGGCTGGCTTGTCCTTCGTTTTCAGGTTGAAGGTCCAAACGTACGTGGGTCCACGTGTACGGGTCTTGTAGACAGGACACTCGTACATGTTGCGAAGGTCCTGCTTGTCTTGAGTTATTGCCTGGAGAATGAATGAAATTAGTTTTATTACATTTTTGATTTTTTTTACTTTGGATGAGAAAATGAAAAATAATGTTAAAACACCATTCATTCAACGCAGGCAGCATTATAGGATTAAAGAAAGGTGATTGGCAATATTTTTATAATTTTTGCATTTATCTTGATCTAACGCTGACGAAAAACAACAAGAATGCACTAAACGTATGACATGAGCTTCTAGCTAGCTAGACTGCTAGAAGCATGGATTGATTATAGTCTATGGATTTACGCTAGATTGTTCACGACGATTGATAGTAGATCAAAACTTAGTGGTCATGGAGAAATTATTTCCGAAAGAAACATTCGGTTGGATCTTAGAGAATCTTAGACTTGAAGTGAGTTGCAAAACCAATGTGTGATACTGATAAATCTCTTAAAATATGTGAAATACCAGACCTTCATCAATTCCTAATTACGATTCAAAGGTAAGAAAAAGACCAAATTCCAACACTAACTCTGACATTGATGACCGGCATGAAGGGAAAGAGTTCCTTGAGTCGCGAGTCCATGATTATCCCAGCCTGCGTGTCCCAGCGCGCCCCCTCCATCAGCAAGCCGTGGACGTAGGCGCCTTCTTTCGGCGCAGAGCTGCAATTACATGTTATGCTCCGGAATATTTAATCAAGAGTTGATTGGTTTCAAGTTTCATTGACTGCTTGTATTGTTTTGGATGGAATATCGACGGATTTCCTGGAACCACCGACCACTAATCGGTGCCTGGAATATATACCTTGAATTCTGTAAACAGTAGATGTCATTTTGTCTTGTCAGGACGACTCTTAGCCCTTTGAAACTAGACTTTGTTCTGTCTTGTCAGGACGACTCTTTAGCCATTTGAAACTAGACTTTGTTTGGTCTTGTCAGGACGACTCTTTAGCCATTTGGCCACAAGATTCTGGACCTCTACGCGGTCCATTAACAAAAGGGTACAATACAATAGTCACTGAGAGAGTATTGTCTAAGACATCAAATAAAGAATATACATGTTCTTTTAGGTAGCGTATAGGAATTATGCCGGGAATTCACTGTTTTTAGTTACGTCTGTTTACGCACTGCAGTTTTAATGTTGTAACTTGAATTGCATTTTATGTTTTCTCAAGGCAGATCGCACCTTGTGGCCAAGACATATTTTGTAATGACAAAAAGATCGTCTCATTTAGATTTATTGAGTTTTTCGGTTGGAATCCGTTGGAATTCAATACTCACGTGAATTCTTCTTTATGCTTCTTAGTGACATCACACTGGAGACACATCTTGTCCAGCGGCAGCTCCTGGCGGCGCGCCGTGCTCTGCATGATGGCGGTCAACAGGCTTTGCGGGTTGAAGAATCCAGCCAGCCATACTGATGCTGGTAACTAGAGACGAGAAAGAACAGTTGACAATTTACTTTCTGTAAAGATTAACTGCAATAACTAATCTTATGTATTAAATAATCTTAAATGGTGATTTGGATGGCTTACTTCGGAGAAGAAGTATTTACATGTTTTATGTCTGCATGGTATTGTATGTATTTCGATGAGTGGCATAATTGTCTGTATCTGCTTGTCAGATCGACTCTTGGGCACAAGTAGGCACTATGACAGTTCGTTGATATGTAAAAAGCGTGTATACAACATTACTTATCATGTATAAAGATGATATATTACTTACAACGAAATCAGTTGCCCAGGTTTCTAGCTCTCTCAGCCGTAACAGGAGATCCACAAACCATGCCGAAAGACCCTGTAGGGATGGATACGCTCGTTGGGCCCATACACCTGGAACCTTAAAAGTTAGAACAGAACGATAGTTTTCAGGCACAACTTGGACCTTTAGCCTTATTTCTAATCAAGCTGATTTGTATTTATTAATATGGAAAAATTTAACCTTGCGTTATGTGCGCTCAATGCATGACGTTCCCAATTATTATCACGAAAGCAAAAATATAATTTATTTGACTTGGTTCAAAATCGTACCTGATCCAAGAATAAAGCGTTCTCCAATTCTTCCATATCTGATGTTATAGTTAATTCGCCCTGTAAAGTAAATTCGTTTAATAGCAAGTATCCATTTAAAAAAATTCACAATGCATTTGCATGAACCTGTAAGCACCAAGTAGTATACCTTCAAACCTAAATCCAGTTCCTTAAGCGATCTCTTGAGCTCTCCAGTCAGATAGTTCATCCTCTCGCACTCCTGAAAGGCAACGATGACGTACGGTGTTCTCTCCTCCACCTTTCCTGTGATCTCCGCCATGTTGAATTCTTCCGGCAGCTTCTCCATTATCTCATCCAACATTTGTTTAACCTATGATAAAGAACGTTAAGTGTTTTTTTTTCACAAAATTACTAACTCTCTGAGTTGAGTTAATGAATAAGATGGGAATCTTAGATCAAAGAATCAGCAATCCAGGTATATTTTGCTCATATTAATAACTAAGTACATTATCTCTCGAGAACGTTTAATATATTATACAAAAATAAAATAGAAATATACCTTATCTTCTCTAGTGACAGTTGCAGCCCCAGAAGACTGGGCATCTCTAGGCTGCATCTCGAAGACTGTCCGGAACAGGTTCTCGGAGGTTGTGGTAAGGAAGCCGATCTCTGCGTTGGGATGCAGTCCGTACAGGTATGGGGACTCCGGCGGCATGCCCTCCTCGATGTACTGATGGTAGCCGGCGTAGTCGGTGTTGGGCGGGGCGGGAAAACCTGGGGCTAGTTGCAGCTCACCGTCCACCTGGAGAAAATGTCGACAAACTTTAGAATAATTTTCTTAAAGAAATTGATAGTGCGAGATAAATCAAATAATATATATTCGTATTTTAGTACCGACATAGGTACTAGTAATTACGTTTAGTGAGTAAGCATATTTTGGAAAATATAAATTTTCAAGGTTTCTTGTTCGGTTCTTTCAAAATTAAGCATTGCTAAACGGAACAAAACCAAATCAAACGCACAAGAGTTTCAATTTCGTCGCAGTTATCACTATTGAATTCTGCAGAAATAAATTGCAAGAAGTTCAGATTGGTACGAGTATCTAAAACTATCATCATAAGAAGCTAGTCTAGTTAGAACGAAAATCAGGAAAACTCTTTACCAATAACATTAAGAAATAGTGTATTATAAGTCTATACCAGATCGGGATGCATGAGTTCTTCCAGGTAAGAGATGCACAGTCTACGATCCCAGTCGTCGGTGATATGTCCGCCGTACATAATTTCTCCAAAAAGATAACGAAGATCTTCCCAAGGAACCTTGGAGTTTGCCTCTAAGTAATTGTACAGCACCGAAACACTGATGTTGAGATCCCCTGAAAGGAACAGACAATAATTGTCGAAGATGATGATCCAAATATTTGGTTTAGGTAATTAGACATCGGAAAATAGTATGATTTAACAAAAAGGTTGCCAAAAATGCTTTCCATGAAACACTCACCAACATTAAAAGGGTAGATCTTGTTCCACCCTTGAGGCCCGAACTTCCTCCTCTCAGCCACGACAGCGTGGAAGTAGCACAGTGAGAAGAGGATCACTTTAAACTCTGCTTCCTTCCCGCACATCTCCAGCGTTTCTTGGTTGAAGTTGTCCAACGCCTTGTGCAAGTTTGCCTGAAACATTTTATTACAGTAACGCTGATATAGCTAGGTACGATATGATATATGTAGGTACGACAGTAATATTGACCATTTCTTAACACTTATTTCCAAACTTTCAATATAACAAATACTATTAATTAATTATTCGGCCATCCAGAATGTTTTAGAAAAGTTACTTTTATTTGATCAGGGAACAACAATAATATTCTTGAAGGTACCTACCTGCATTCCAGTAGGCGGTTCGTTGGTGATTTTAATGGAGGACTCGAGTATGCCTTGCGGTATAATATGCGCCGCTGCAGTTGCTGCTGGTTCCGCCGACATAAAGATCCGGTAGTCCTTGTGGGATCCCATCGCGAACATCTCCATCTTCTTTTCCAGTGAGGGCAGCCACTTCTTTACCAGATGAATGTTCTACGGCAAATTCCCTTAGTACTTAGTATTTTAAAAATAATGTCTATTGGTTCAAGGTGACTGATGAATTTCATGATTGAAATCCAGGTTACTTGAAAACCTCACCTGTAATATTACCCAATGGCCATTTTGTGCAGCGACATCCATAGCTTGTTCGGCCACAACCTCTTGACCTTGGCCAAGAGATACGTTGTGGAAGTTACCTATGTCTGCTGTGAAGCCGAGTACTTTGCCCAAAGATTCCACGTCCTTCAGTGGATTGACGCCAGGAGAAAGGATGAAGAATATCGGAGTGGACGGGCTGGTCTCTTCATAAGACTTGCTGAATTCGACTGTTCTGTTCTCAACATACTTGGCGCCCATTTTCTCTTCAATGAAAGCCCTGCAGACAGATGTAGGTTATTTGTAAGATGAAATAAATATAACTGAACGCTATTGTGGTGGTTTCGTATTCTCAACTAAGAACTTACGCCACAGCATACGTCATTCGGTCCGGACGAAGCGCTCTAAGCATACACAGTCTTTGTAGAGCCGTTTTATTTTTCCATTCCTGAAAGAGTGTTCATAATTTGTAAATAGGTGCTCTATTATCGAATAAATCATCAGTAAGTATTACATTTAACTATAAAATATCATGAAAAATAAATATTAACTAACCTGTGGAAACTTCTCTCTTTCAGGACAATCAAGCTCGACGATCTTCTTCCACCTCTTCTGTGAAGTCTCGATGTCCCGGTCGAGGTTTCTGAACTCATCCTTGCCTGCCAGCGAGCAAATCCCACCCCAGCTCTGGTTGGAGAGGAAGTCGACAGGGCTGGTCACGTGCGGTTTGATGGGAAACCGAAGTAGGAAATCCAACTCGGCTGGGGAGATCTCTTCGCTCATCAGCAGGATCTGTGGAAAAAAACCGGCCAAATGCGATTCGAACTAGCATGGAGAGGGTGAGAATTTTATGACTTAGGATTTTCGTTTAGGTTTTCCTGTAAACTATAAGAGACACCCAATATTCCCTATGTATGGTAGTTTCGGAGATAAGGGCGGGGTGGGGATGCTCAATTTTTTGTATATTTTCTTTAATAACTTTTACACTATTGTGACCGACAGCTTCGTCGAAAATTATGGAAGCATACATGGTAAGTATTTCTATCAATGAAAGTAAACCAGTTACAACACTAAAAGTGTAACATTTTTGACTACAATGACACGAAAACTTAGCAGAAACAAAGCACACGGAACCACTTCGAACATTTTTGTTAATCAAGTTGTTTACTTGAAAAGTCATCTGGGAAGCGAAGATGAGTTTGTCACACTCGAACAGGCCTCTCGTGGTGTACTGGAACACGGAGTACGTGATACTGTCGATGAGGTTCCTGATACGCTGGCTGACCTCCTCTGCCGGCTCCGCTCGTGATATAGCTTTTTGGAAAACTACGCTGAAAGCCTACAAATTAAGAATTATTAGTACAGCAGCAGCAAATGAGTGAGCAGTGGATATAAAGAACATAATTAATAAGAATTAATAAGGTTTATTTAACAGTAGAATCCACAAAAGGGTAAGATTGCTTATACACCATGTTATCAATGACATTATATACAATTTAATAAATGGATATATAAATATTCGTAAAAATGAAAGTGGTCCAATACCTTTAGAGAGAACTGATAAATAGGATTGATGGTATTGAGATCGTTGAGTATGAAGTAGAGCAGACTAGCTCTTGCAGCTGCCGGTCTGTAAAACTCTCTAGCTTGATCGATTTGATGAGAAGTCACTTTCGCTTCTGACACCTGTATGCAACCATTTTTTAAACGCGTATTCATGAACTTTTATTAATTTGTACTAGACATATGTAGTAGAATTTGTGCCTATTACAAAACGTTGGCAACGAAAGAACAGTTCAGTCACTCTTTCGCGTCTTTAAATTTATACCTTAGCTAGATAATATAGTATTTTCACATTTATTTAAATCCATGTTATCATAGCTCTTACGAGTACAGATGAAGGACGAGATGATTGTCAATAATCATCACTAGTTGATGATTATGATGTTCGTCAGATGTTGTTGTCAAATAATATTATGTAAGTTCAGTTTCAGTATTTTAAACTGTACTTGCTGCCATGTATCTGCGTATTAAATAATTGTATGCATATTTAGATAAAAATACTTTATTGCTCCAAAAACATTTCACAGAAACAAACTATATGTAATTACATGAGGGGGAAAGGCGGATTTATCCCTTACAGAGATTTATTCCAATCAACCATTTATTTTATACCTATTTAGAATCCTATTTAATTTATATTTAGAATCTATAATAGTCGCTGCTAGTAATCTTCTATTGTGTGTATAATTTGTGCTTTCTTGTGAGTGGGGGCTCGGATTTTTTTTTTATTTAGAGAAACTAGCGCGATAGCTGTAGTCAGGAGTCAGTCAGGCCATCAGACACAGCCAATAACAACACTCCTCGCGAACCACGCTCAGTGAGGTGTCATGACAGCGACAAGGCAGACAAAAAGGTTGAAGTCGATTTGATTGACAACCCTTTTGAAGACTATGAATTATTTTAATAGGTATTTATCTGCTTATTATACAAACGATCACACCTTTCTCTCAATATCGGCAGCAGTTTTCTTCGTGGTCTCCAGGTTTTCCACTAGAGCAGTATCGCCTAAAATGTTCTCCCCGGCTGAAGACAGTCTGGATAGCAAATCATCTTCTAACTCCTTTAGCTGAATCTTAAACTGATTCTGTTGCTTTGTCAACTCCGCCTATAACATAGTCAATTGTTTTACTTAATTTTTGTTTAATGACAACAAATGTGAACAATAAAGTGAATCTGCACAAAATGTTACCTTCAGTTCTTCCAGGTCAGGCCTTTCAGCTTTTACTACTTCAGCCAGTAGCTGATCTTCCAGTCCATCTCTAGTTACTGTGAAGTTGACCAGAGTAGTCTGAGCTTGCATCTCGGGTTTGTAGTGAGGGTTGGCTAATTTCGTGTGTAGGATGAGACGGAAGTTAGGGCTGTATTCCACTTCCTTATCACCAATCTTAATTGCTCTAAAAATAATAAGTTTCATTTTTAATATCGCCTTTAACTCGGGTATCAAACATTAAAAAGTTTACTCAATTATTAACCTTACCTTCCTTTCTTGATCAAATTTCTTCCTAGAAGTGGATCTAAAACAGGATCTACGGTTTCGCTGATATTCTCAAGAAGAACAGTTTCTCCCTTGATAATTGCTTTCTCAATAGTGTCCAAATAACCTTTTTGTCCTAGGCGTATAACACAAAGAGCATCACTATATTTTTGCTTGATCCACTTTACTCCTTGTAGCTAAATAAAAAAAAATAGTTTAATGCTTGGGATTTCATAATGTTGTTAAAGGTGCCTCTGCAATACGCTTTAGCATACCTGAGGATCAATCATAAGCGGCCAACGGTCTGAATTAGACAGTATGGTTGCGTTTTCAGTACTCATTCGATCTGATGGCAGTCCTTCATTCTGCCACATGGCTATAGTGGTATCATCCGTGAGTAATGTAAGCGGATCCAAGTTTTCCGTTATAGGAATAGGTGGCTGAAAGAAATATTGGAAATAAAATATGACTCCCTGTGCTTTGTCCCTGTGCAAATTGATTGAAGATCAAGCAATTTCAGATTAGTAATTTCAAAGTGTTTAGGTTTGATTACCTCCAAAGTTCTCAAAAAAACGAGCCAATTTTTATGCAACAAATCGAGACGATACTGTTTGGTGAAACATCCTACATAGGAAATGAAAGCGCAGACCAAAAGTACGTCTCCTGGTAATGTTGTGCTCTGCTGCATGAAACTGTGGGATAGAAATGTCATTCATTCATCGTTAGAATATAATCTGAAATGACGTTATCATTGATATATGAAAATTTGCTTAAAACTTTATTTACTTACTTGGAAACTGCTTCCGCCCAACGAACGTTCTCGCTAGCCAGTCCACCGACAAGTCTGTTCGCTAGTTGAATGGTTCGGTTAGTGGCGTCTGCCTCTTGCTGGCACTTCACCTTCTCAGCTGTTGCCTTTTCGAAGTCAGCAGTAAGTGTTGCCAGTTGCTCTTCAAGACTCTGCAGAAATAAAGGTATTTAATAAAAAATGCTTGCGCCTCGTTCTTAAAAATTAATTCAAGATCATTCTTACGTACCACAACTTTAGCTTTAATAATTTTAAGTTTTTCTGTAGCTGCAGCAAGTTCGGCGTTAGCAGCTGCAAGCGCTTTTCTTTTAGGTTCAACGTCGCAATAGACCTCATAAAACTTGATAATGTTGATTACCCAGGCACACAGACCAGCTGCTGCTGCTGATTTAGATCTGATGAATTCTGGAAAGATTTCAAATTTTAAATTGGTAAATTCATTTCACCTTCGAATATTATTATAAGAAAATATTTTATAACTGAAGTTAAATGAATTATTCTTAGATCTTAATATAATGGTTCCAACCTGGTTCAAACTCAACATCTTTTAAATAAGGCGCAATGGCTTTGATTATTTCAGGGTGAATGTTTTCTTTGTCATAATTGATCAAAGATTCCAAAAATGAATCCACTTTAGCCATCATTATCTGAAAGCATTAAATTTGTCAACGAACACGTAGTTAGACCGAATTAAAACGTAAAGATGGTATATTTCATTATCATATTCATTGTCAAAAGTTGTCTGGACGAAATCACTTGCATTGATTAGTCCGCCTTTGCGAATTCGTGTATTTCTTGTTTCTTGTCGCGTACTGTTCTTCTTTCATTTGTGTGCAATAAAGAGTTTATATTTTATTCTATTCCATTCCATTCCATTCCACATTATATTATATTATATTTATAAGTACTTTTTAAAATCATAGTTACCTTTGCAGATTTCCAGCTCCGATCCTTAGGAATCTTCCCGCCAGGTGACAACACGACCATCACTGCTGCCGTAACGTTAGTTACAGCTCCTGGCGGAGATCCAAACGATTTCAGTTCAGTCAAGTTTGCCTTATTCAGAGTATTTAGAGCTTCCTGTGCAGCCAACAATGCTGGTTCTGCTTTAATCAAATCTTCTTCGCAATCTTTCTGCTTCTTAGATACTTCTTCGGCAATGGTTCCCACTTTCTCTTCCTCCTCGTCGGCTAAAATTTTATTCAAAAAACACTGTTGGAATTTTTTTAAGATATTGATTTAATTAGAACATATTAATATATATCTCATTACCAATAGCCTTCTCCCTCTGCACCTTTTCCGTTTCTACTCCAACTATTTCAATAAGCTTGTCTGCTGCTTCATTCTTCTGTTGTAGCTCTATTTCTTGTACAGCTAGCTTTGCTTTGAGGTCGTCCACTTGACTGGCTGTACTTCTTAGTTTTTCTAAACCATTTTCTAACCTGTAAATTATTTCCACAAATGTGTTGTTGTATAATCATAAAAGTCATGTGACAATGTTGTATGCAATTTGAAGACTAAGTCAGAAAGAAACCATTATACTGTATTCAATAAATATTAAAAACATATGTATATTTCTACGAACCTCACGATCTGTGATTGCAATTGTTTAGTTTTCTGAAGCACAAGCTTTGAGTACAGGCTGATTTGTTCCAAGTAGCTTTTTGGTGTTGTGTAGTTGTACCGTCTCTCGTTGGCTAGATAAGCTTTCGATATTGTGTTCACTGATGTATGAACGTATGCCATGAAACGCCCTACTGAATCACGCAAATCCATCTGGAACACATTTGTGAAGTAAAACATATTTGTCATAGGTACCTAATGGGAAAAACATATTCCGATTAAATTGGACATACAGGCAAAGCTTCAAGCTCCTGCAAAAATTTGGTTGCCACTGACACCAGTGCCTCCTGTGGCCACTCATGGAACCAATTTATGGATGTGCTATTGATAATAGCAGGAAATTTCCGAGATCTGACCCGCAGAGTAGACCCAACAGGAGAGAAACACAAGACGACCTTGAGCTGTTTTCTCACTCTGTCTATGAAGAATTTCCAGCATGTTTCTCGTGTGTCCACTAAACCGGCACCTTTCACCTGTAATTAAATCTTTATTTAGTTGAATTTTTTTAGTTGAAACACAACATATGTCAATAAAATTTTATTCAAATGGACGAAGTTATAAATTTAAGCAGACCTCATTCCGAACTCCTCCGATTATATTTTCGACCTCATCATCAGGAAATAAATCTGAAACTTCGCCGGAAGCCAGAAGATCGTTGATGAGAACCAAAAACTGTTCGTTGGCCACTTGAGCGTCTGTCATCAAGAACATTATCCCCACATTCTTCAGTCCAGTCTTTATGTACAAACCTGATAGCTCATTCTGGAATATATAAAAAAAATTACAATTATAAGGAAACAATATTAATGTTATTGTAAACATTTCGTAGGGAATAACAATTTTGTCATCGACTATATATAATTTCAAATCAAGTTTTTTCAATCAAATCAGTTTGTTAATTCTTACCTTCAAGTCCGTAACGCCATAACCTTTCTTCAACTGTATTTGCAGGACTTCCAAGCTGGATATAAATGCAGCTAGTCGGGATAATGACTGCTTACCAGATCCTCCTACTCCTACTAGTAATGCACTTCCTCGAGGACTCTCCAAGATTCGATTAATCCTGATCAAAGAAACCAATCAGAAAACATATAAATCAAAAAACTTAAAAATATGGTACTCATATTATTAGGGTTACCTCACCTACAAATATGCATCATAGCATCCTCAAAGAGAACCAAATTCATTGCAGCTATGAGGTCATTATAACTCGCCAGAGCTTCAGTAAGAAGCTTATTGAGATGTGTCCATTCGGTGATGGGCATGTACTTAGGCTCTCCGATACCACCGGCAAAGTGGCAATAAATGTTGGGACGCTCGAAGACTACACCTTCATCCACCTCCTTGAAAATTTTCAGGAACATCACAGTGACAGAAATATTAATGTAACATTACTAAAACAAATTAAAAGTTTAATTAAAAGTTCTTACTTCGAAATTCTTCTTGCAGATATCAACTTGCATTTTGAGGAATGCATCAATATCTTTCTCTTCTGTCAGCTTATCTCCATACACTCTTTGAGTTTCGTGGAGCCAAATTCGGATTAAGTCACTTGGTGTGGCAATGCACTCGTTGTTACTGAAGAGCAAGCCCTGAAAATAGAGGAAGTCAGTGAGCACATTTTATTTTAAATTGTTTTCTTAGTTAGGAAAGTAATTACCTGAAAAACGTTCGACAAATCCCTCAGATTGAAGATGTAATGGAACTTTATAGCAGTGGGCAAGAACACTTGGCTGACTTTGTTGTGCAAAGCTATTGAAGCTGTCGTTATGTTTTCTGTAACCACACAGAACATTAACTTTTATGGAGGAATATGGACTCTGAATAAATGATCTAAATTGGTAAAATAAGGAGATTAAACATACGTGCTAACTTGGTGACCAGTGGTATAAATCTCAACTCCGGGTTCGCCAAATGCTGACTCAGAATGGAATGATAGATATTGGTCAACGCGTCAGTGCTCGGAAAGCTGACGGCAAATACGCAGAAATGTCTTTGAAGTCTCGGATTGATGGTGAAGCTACCAGACGTTGGATTCATGCAGGAAACATACTGACAGTTGTGGATTTCTTTAAGACTAAGCTTGGTTCGATCGTACCAATGCATATAGTCCAAATGCTGTCGTATCAAGGTATGTGGTTGTACTGTCCCATATGTATCCACTTCGGGCATGTTCATGTCGTCGATGAAGTAAATGAGTGTCTTGTTCCCGGGAGGTCCGTAGTTTCTGCCGGCTTTCTTTTCCAAAGGTTTCTCGAGAACCTTTTGCAGCATTTCGGATGTGGTATAGAAGTTAAAAGGAACGTTGGCAATGGCGTAGTTTTCTGTGAGACTGCAAAATAAGGGTTTACTATCGAATATTTACTTTTGAACCATTTTATCTATGCAAACTCACCGTCAATTAATAATAATTACCTTTGTAATTTCTCATTTACTAATACAGTTTTCCCGCACCCTGCGCCACCCACTAACATCACAGGGTGACGATTTTTCATTAACAAATCCAAAAAATATCGTATTCTTATAGTTTCTGCTGTAGGAACCAATACAGCCTGAAGGAAAAGTCATAATTTAGTATGAATATGAATGTACATACATATGTACGAAAGAATATATTTATGTATGTGTACATGAGTCTACAAACTTAAAAAATGAGTATTGCATTACTTGCAATGGAACGTCGGGATCCAGTTCAAATTTGGGTAACTTTTCTGTCCATGGGGTGAACTGTTTCGTCTCCGAATCAATATAGTAATCAAACACAGTTCCACCAGTTGGAAACTTAACGTTCTTGAATTCATTTACCCACCATTTCGTAAATTCTGAAAATATAATTCGTTTAGTATACCTATAGATAGTTACTTTAAAACATAAAGAAGGCAAATGCGAACTATTTTAAAAGTGTCATCACTCACCGACCCTATAGTCGATAGCTTGATCCTGAAACATAGCTGATCCGAAAGCCCAAACGCAGGCAAACACAAAATAAATGTCGTGCCACTCCTTAGGGCAATCAGCTGGCGTATGTTCAGGTACTAAAAGACAATTCAGGAGATGACACAACATCTGGACGTGTGCCATTTCGGCAATCGGTGTAATCTTCTTGAATCTAGTTCGTACTGTGTCTAGACAAGCTGGAATGTACTTATCAAATAAAATAACTAGGTTGGACTTTTCTGCTGGAATTTTTCTCGTTTCTACCCAGCTTGTGACGTACCTGGAAAGATAAACATAAATTTCCTTTTGAAACTGCAGGACCAAAAAGCATATTATGAAAGAAATACCTGTATGACAAACTTACGGATTCCATCCCAAATCTTGAGCATTGATGTACAAAATCCCAGCTCTTGAAACAGTAGCAGGTGTTGCGGTCCGTAAATTTGAAATTTCAAACATTAGACGCATAGTTGTTGTTAAAGCAATCCTCTCATTGCTGGCTAAAGTCAATATCTTGTTGTCATCCATCACCGTATTGAGAGATTCAATCCACATGGGATCAATATCACCATCCAAAACTATCCACTTGGGGAATTCGCCGACGATATTCGCCTGGTCTCTCATAATAACAGAAAATAAACCATCCTTCCATTCTCGAGTCGCTGGGTTGATAATGCCAAAAAGCTCGTCGTTTGTTACTGCCTTTGGGTTCAAATCATTAAACAATGGTTTCCTCTTCATGTTTTGATAAGTTCTGAAGAGAGTTTTCCACACTTGCGTCTTTCCTGTGCCGGCATTACCAACTATAAAAACTGAATGTCGGACTTCGAGAAGTTCTTCAAGTTGGACGACTTTGAGAATGAAGTTATCTTCAGGCTGCAGCAAAAGGTCCATTGCAGCTTGCTTCACGGTTCTTTCAAAATCTAGATCTCTCTTTCTTGGAACTTCAAGGGCCGGAAACAAATCGCCTATGAGACCCATGAATACCGGCATGTCGTCAGTTACTATTTTAGGAATGTTAAAATCTCGTAACGCTCTCATTAGTACTTCTTCTTCCGGCCTGCCAGGATCTCCGCGCTGCTCATAAAAATATTCACCAGCACTTACAAGACAATTCTATTAATTAAATTAGTGCAAAATCAAAGTCGTCCAAAATTTTACCTTTAGAGACCCTGCAACAACCAGGACAGATTTAATGGCACGCAATCCCCAATCGTAATGATCTTGTTTCGATAGTAACTCTTTACATAACGTATAAAGAGTGATGAACTTCCTCGCCAAAATCTTAGCATCCTGAAAGCCTTCAGCGACCAACATGATTTCACAAATCAGTTCAAAATCAGGCACCACCATAGCACATGGTCTGAAGAGAGCCTTCAAGTTTTCCGGTAGTTCAGTACGACCGGCGTAGCCCGGATTCATGGTAATGAAGATTCCAACAGATGGGACGAGTGCTATAATCTCACCCATGAAATTGAACGTAGATTTTTTGTCCCTGAAAAAAAAACATTGTTCAATACGTCTATTTGGTCAATAATACTTAATACAAAATTCTTCATATTTACCTAATGGCATCTTGAACAGACTTAACCTGTACCGCTACAACGGACAATACTTCAACCGAAATTCTATTGAATTCATCAAAACAGCCCCAAGCGCCAGTCTGTGCTAGACCTTTGTAAATATTTCCACATGACTGAAATAGTTGAACACATTATTACAATACTCGTACATTCTTCACTTCTTATACTTTTTCTCTTAATTGAAAGTTTCTTTTACCTGGTAATCCATCTGCTCAGAGCAATTAAACACATACACCATGATCCCGAGTGCTCTGCCGAGATCTTTAGTAGTTTCAGTCTTACCCGTTCCAGCGGGGCCTGCCGGTCCGCCTCCCATTATCAAATGCAAGGACTGTAACAATCCATCAGCAACAATTATTATCAATCTTAAATTTAATTAAAACATATTCTTCCTAGAACATTATGTGAAGTGATAAAATCGTACCTGAGTTAAAGTAATGTAGCAGCGGTCGGTAAGAGGTGTTATAACGAGTCGAGGTGTATTTCCCAGGTATTCGTAGCTATATAGGAATTGAGCATCACATATGTTCGCAAAGCAGTGAAATTCCTTTTCGTCCCATCTGGAAGGATTTATAATGTTAAGAAAAACAAATTCTAGAAAGCGCGACATGTGGCGCCTATAGCCCTGGGACATGGGACGCTCTCCTTATGCGTATAAGGAGAGCGTTCCAGAGTTTACCACTTCTGAGGAGGAAAGATCTGCAGGTACGCATCTGCGGTAAGTCCTGCGTGTAAGGATTCAATCCCTGCCAAGTGCGCGTTGTGCGGAGGTGGAAAGGGGACGGCGGGATCGCGTCAATCTACAGTACTTGTTAATTTTCACTAATTACAAGATATGTAATTGAAATTAATAAATGTGGTGTAAGAAAATAAGAAATACTTATAATAAAAGCATGTACAATGACGACTGTATAACATGTTAATCTAGATAAAAATGTGTCAACAATGTAGTGATGGTAATGTGGTGAGGGTTTCTAATGAAGTCACTAATGCAGTGCCGAGCTGCAATACTCTGTGAGAAATAATTGGATATATTGAATTATCTGCAGAAACCTGTGGCGCAGCTGAGATTGCCACTGAAAAGCCGACGCCGCCTCCACTTTAGCCTGTATCAGTTTACTTACAACATCTCTAGAATGTACATCAATGGTACATATCGTCATAATTTTCTGCCTATCCAGTTTGGACAACTCTCCGATCAGAAGAGTAATCAGTGTGCTCAGTTGGTAGACTTGTTTTTTGTAGTAATCTTTTAAGGCGTTATCGTATCCTTCCTCTAAGCGCGCGAACGCCATGTTCACTTCCGTCGTCCACCAGATCTGCGTGCCACAGAGGGACACTTGAGCCGGAAAATCGAATAGCCATTGCTCTCTTGGCTTTTCCTCATAAGTAACAATTCCATCACCGAAGTACTGACGAATTGATGATCGCATAATGTCTTGCAGTCTGTTTAGCCACACTTCGACCTGTTTGAAATGATTATATTAATAATTTACACTTTGTCACATAATGTGTAGCAAGGCGTGGGAAGGCCGTACTTATTGCCTTAGGACCTTCAAACAACCTCATATATTGCAATATGTTTAATTGTAAAATTACGATAAAATCTAAATACTTATAATTACCGGTCCTGTACAATCGCAAGTGCCATGGAAGAGAACGAACTCTCCGTCCTTGGCGATCATTCCGTTAGAGATCTTATCGTCTGGTTTTTCTGGTTCATTGAATTTTAATTTAGCCATGGAGTCAAACAGTTTGGTTAAGTGTCTGAAAAATAATAGAATATCATCTACCTTCGTATGAAAATCTTGTCAAAATAATTTTTCGAGCAGAAAATAGTACTTCGTGTTAAATAATACAAATTACCTGATTACTAGATCTGCCTGGTTTCCATTGGACAAAATATCGAGTAAGTCGGCCGATGAAACGAAATAGAACCGTGGGAAGGCCAGACGTTTTGTCTCCAGATATTCGGCAAGAGCTTTTTCACAAATCGTTAAATCTTTCTGAAGTAAATCCAGCTGCTCCACTAGACCATCTTTATTGGTTCCTTTCACTACATTCGGCGTTTTAGACATTTCGGTTGTGAGAACCTGAAATTTTTAATTTCGTCTTTATCTACGTATATGTAACGAATAAAAGTAAAATTAATTTAGTCAAAAGCATATATAAAAGCCTACATAAATTATTCAGGCAACAGTGCATTTTTTGTTGATGGAAATAATTGAAATTGTGACCATTTAAATTACCTTTATAGAAGTAAAACAAAAAGGAAACGAAAACTATGCACTAAGCACATTTACATCACTTTTTTTCTGTCTTCTATCAAAAATAATATTTCATGACATAAACGAGTATAGCCCTTACACATTGAACACTACAGACAATCACCTACATAGGCACTACAAGCAAGCACACGGACACACACATACATCTCATTTACCCTATCTAAAACCACATACCCAAACCTTCACATACACACCCTCACACCTTTCATAGACATCCGCACACACAACCATACACATGCTGCTTTGCGACAGGGCTTGTCCCTGACCTAGACACATGCTGAGCCGCGGCTATACCGTAGGTAGATAATAGTTCAGAAGACTTATTATGAAAAATAAACAGATTTATATTTTTTTATGTTTATTGAAAATAATAATTAATGTATTGGTCGTAGAAGTCTACCTTAAACTCAGCATCAATCCTGTCAAACCTCGCCGAATCCTCAGGCAGTTGCTTTCGTATATCCTCCGAACTCATGAAAATGCTCTCCAAGTGAGTCCAAGTCCGTTGAACTTCGAACCATATTGTTATGACTTGGTCTGCGATCGAAAGCTTCTGTTGCCATCCGGACACTTCTTCTAAGAAATGTGCTATGAATTTCGACGTTATCAGATTTTGGAGTTGCACCTGCAATCGAGTAGTTTAATTTTCTATATAGGTATTATTTTTAATTAAATTCAGTAATTAACGTTCCCTAGAATAAATTATTTGTAATACCACCAACAACCCTACCTTAAATTCGAAAATAATTTGGTGTTATTTTTTTATCCGGCTCGAAGGACCAATATAAGCGGTTGTGGCCTGCAGATGGGCTTTCTCATTTATAAAACACACTAATTTTCTCATCTTCATTTTAATTTAATGGTGAATTTTGGTTTGTTTGACGCGAATGACAATCATTCTTTTTTCATAAATATTTGACATGTATTACTTCGTCTTTTACATTTAAAAAAACCGACCTGATTTTCTTCTAAGGTCTCTATCAGCTCTTCGCTGGCTCTCAGAAGGATGCAATTTGTCCTCTGATGCGTCTCCTGTTCGAACTCCATAGCGCTCCAGGTAGTGTTCAGATCCCTCAGGACCTTCTCCATAGACATTTCCTTGACAGCCTTGTCCACTATGTTCTTTACTTCTTCTTCACATTCGTGAAGATTGAGAGCGAGTAGATCCGCTAGTGTTGTATTGGCATCCATCACGATCCTTACCTTAGTTCAAAATGTGCGGTTACTTTAATTATCATTTCGTTAGAGCTTTTTGTCTTAATAGAATCCTATGCTTCGACAATATTACATAAAATATCACCATGATGTAGACAATTAGTGCTCATGTATGTACAATGCACAGTATGCCATTTATATGATGTCTAGTTAAAGTACATAAGGTTTCCGTGCTAGACGTATGTACAATTACATTTTACATTAGTTCATGATTACGGATAGTTATAAGTGGCTGGGTGAAATTAAGTGTAATAGACCATATCATCACATAAGCTGAATTGTATAATGAATCATAAAATGATTATATACAAAAACTTCATGCCACGCAATGCAGCAGGCACAATATGTTCTCATCAAAGTAACACAGTGAAATTTGCACAAATACTTACTGTCAATTCAGGTGGCAATGCAGCTAAGCTCTGTGAAACACAAAATGTATACATATTTACAATAAAAACACACAATGTACATGGCACAAACTGACTTTCGAGTGAAGCACGCGCAAGTTCATTAATGGTGGCACAGTTCAATGAAACACTTTATCAAAAACACATCATCCAAAACGTGATAAAACTATTTACATTTGCGAACAAGGTGGATAATTGTTCATAAACCAATATTCATGCTAAACATACGATTATGCAAAAACATGCTTCATTCAAAACCAATAAAAATATTACCTCAACCTCAGGCATTTTTTTTTCGAAGCAAGTTTTTTTTTTTATAAAGTGAACATAAGATTTTTGCTTATTACAGTAGGTACATTAATTTGTGAGAATTATATACAATTTGCAGACAATCATAATAACGGCGACGGTGACACAGTAAAAATCACTCTGAAACCTTGTAATCATTCCTCTAGTAATGTTCATTAGCGAAATGGTTTTTTTTTCGTCTTCCTCACCCGGAATGGTTACCTTAGTGCTCTTCATGAGCTGGTCCCAGTGCCTCTCTCTGATGGCAGGGTTCTGTAGCTCTCCTACCGCCCGGAGGGAAGTCAGCATGTTCTTGACGGTCGCTTCCAAGTTCACATATGTGTCCCAACTAAAATCATATCAAGTTAATTTGGTACTTCATTACTAGCTTCATGAGTGTTGCCATGCGCTTAAATAGTTTTCTTTCTCATATATATATTTTTTATCGTAAGCGCGACATGTGGCGCCTAGCTACCCATAAGGTGTCTAGTGACGCCCATGAAAATTCGGTCGCATGGGGGGGGCTACGAATGTCTGGCCTGACAGGTGCCCAGTCACGCCTCTCTTGAAGAACCCGAGACTATACTTATGTGGGGGGAAATATGTGGGCAGGGAGAGCGTTCCAGAGTTTACCGGTTCTGTGGAGGAAGGATCTGCAGAACCGATTGGTACGCATCCGCGGCAAGTCCAGCGTATAGGGATGCAATCCTTACCCAGTGCGCGTTGTACGGAGGTGGAAAGGGGACGACGGAATCGCGTTAAACAGCTCTTCCGTCTTTACTCCGTCCGATTAAAATTCTCGACAAGGGACCATGGGAAGTATACTGGCATGGCAACTTGAATCAGGAAGTAATGGAATGACATCATTGAGACCCTCGATACCGTTTCACATAAATACAAAAAACTTGTTTTTAGGCGTGTACCGTGTGCACACAAAAATGGCATTGATAATGTTACGTTTACGTTTAATACAAATTTCCACAATAAATTAAACTTAGAGAAGTTAACCTTCGCATCTCCTTGTCCAGCAAGCGTATCTCCTTAGCAAACTTCTTGCACTCAATGTCCATGTTCTCAACGTCGATTTTACGCCACGGAGTAGTTTTCCAGTCCTCGATACTCGTTCTTACTATGTACGCATAGTCCCACAGTTGCTACAATTCGGCAAACATATTATGTGGATTATATTGGTTCACGCTTCGAGGGTTTACGACTAATTTAGTATAGTTATAACTTTAGTATTATGACAAAATAACCTATATAATAAATTCGGTCTGGCATTTGTTTTTCAAGTCAAACTGTTTGATACCTATGTCTGATACCCATCCTCTCATTCGAGAGATTTGATGTTCGAAAATGCTATTTTCGAACATGATGCATACGAATGTAAAGCTATTGTCGACATTTTAAAATATATTATATTCTGAATGACTGCTGCACCAGTGAAGTAAAGAGCACCACGAAACCTATGTACCTACTTACAACTCTTGTTAGTTCTTGTTCCAAAATATATTTTTTGCCGCGTATTTTTTACGGCTTATAACTCACAACACAACGATGACAGAGCCATATAACCAGAATTTTAATAAAGAACCTACGATGATAATGTTGTCCTAGACTTTGTTAATGAATTGAAAAACTCATTTCCTAATCTCGATCCGCAATATATACCCACCAACACCAACTTAATAATGATAAAATACCTTCAGCATTCTAAGTTCCTTCCTGCATTGCTTGAGCAGTTTGAACTCCGGAACATTCACTTCAAACAGAGATCCCGATTCCTGAATGCTCTTCATTTCATTCTCCAGATGAAATATCTCCACGTCTGTTCGATTCATCAAGAAGTATGGATCCTCACAATCGTACTTGAAGAACTGGCAAGAGAAACAGACTACATGACAAAATACAAAGACGCTCAGACAGAACAACATAAGGAAAATAACTCCTTCGTTGCTAGTTACCATATGTTTCGTTGCTGTGGTGGCTCCTTAATTAATAATTATTTACTTAATTATCGTAATGTTTTCGGTTACGCGGTATATATAAAGCAACTTACATTTGTTGACGCGCTCTGGGGGCATCCTCACGAGGGACGAAACGTCAAAAAATGTAAGTAGCTTTGTATTGTAGTATACTGCGTAACCGAAAACATTACGATAATGTGTAACAGGGGTAAAAGCCTAAACGAAAACATTTACATAATGACCAATTATTTCCATAATATGCAGGTATCTTCCAAATACCGTTACCAAAGTCAAGTCCATGGTTAGACGATCAAAAGCGAGTTCAAATGGGATTAAATCAACTTACCAAATACCTCTTGAAAACCTCACGATAGAATGTAACATGAGAGTCGAAGCTGGTGATCTTCTTCCTTATACAAGCCACCTCGGCGGCCTGAAGTGGAGCAACCTGTTGCTTCACGGTCAGTGCCAGCTTCTTCGTCGTCTGCCACTGCTCTGGCAACTCCTGAGATATCAAGAAATTTTGGTTATACAAAAGGTAGGTATGTTACTCCTAATTATTTCTCATTTTCCCTTTAAATCTTCCGTAGTAAACTGTCATTCATTTTGTCGGTATGAGCAAAAAAGGGCTAGAAATATAGAAAGTGTATACTTTAAATAAACACTATCTTACTTGTAAGAGAACGTTAACTTCCTCAGGTATATCCATGTCATAGAATTTAAGAAGCTCTATAGTTTCAGTGAGTGGTTGGAACATGTCATCTGTTGTAAGCGCTCGCTCCTTCACATTCATCAGATATCCCATTACCGTGACCAGTGCTTGATAGTCTCCTTCAGGCACCGGCTGAAGAAGTCCTGAAGATCATACCAAATAATCAATATAACAATACGTTCATGTAAGAAGATGAAAAGAAAAATAAAACAAATGGCCAAACAATTTAGAAAACTTCGAAGACAGTAAAAACCACTTCACCCACCTTCGTCAGCCTCCCTGATAAAGTTAGCCAAGTCACTAAGACTGCAGGTGACATTGTTGACAAGATGTTCTTTATACATGTTGCCCCACTTTCGCACCGTGTTCAGAAGAGTTTGTCTAAATGGTCTGATATCAACCTAAAAATATCCATAGTTAACATGAAAGGCCTTAAAGTTACATATTAGGAGTAATGATTTGTAAAAAAATTGTGTGTATTGTAAAACAATAATTATTTTCTTGACACCTTTCCTTCGATATTTGAACGAAACTAAAAAAATCAGATTTCTCTGTCAATTCTTATCTAACCATTTTTTTTCGGTAAGTATCTACTTACCTGAAACCAAGAATTGAACACTTTCAACGGTTCCATATCTTCAATTTCTGCAAAAAGATTCTCATAATTATCTATTTGTTCCCTGAAAGCGTCCATCTTAGGTGCACTCATAGGTATCTGTGCAGCTTCCTCCGTCCCCAGCTGGTCCAGTTCCTCTGGAGTCAGCAGTCTCCCGTAAGCCAGAAACATCTCCATCACACTTTCTCTCTCTTCTAACCAGAGGTAGGAGTAGTTCTCGAAACTTTTGCAGAATTCATTGGCATCTTCTATGACCTATTTAATTCAATTTGCGTCATTATGAACCTTATTCACGTGCATTAGAATATAATTTGCTTTATGTGTTCACAGTCTACAAATCTCAGTTATATTTTTTCATTTAGTAACTTACCTCTCGGATAATGTTAAAAATCTTACCTTTTCAACACCGTTGAGTATATCCTCTTTCATCTCAATAACGTCTTGATGGTGTATTATTTGCGTCTCATACGAGTCAGTTTGTCTTTTGTCAATTCTTTCAACTAGAGTGGACATCTTCAGAACATCATCGATCAGGCCATTTATGATGAAGCTGAACCCTTTTGCATGGCTCGGGTCTAATGACGGAACGTACACTAAGTCCGGTTCTAATAGTTCTAACTGTGCCTCAAAGAGAGGTGCTAGATTATTTTTCGGATCCATGTGCTCTGATATGTACCCCAAACTGAAGTATAAAAGAAATTTAAATGTATTCATAGTATCAAGTTTTGTGAAATCTATGGTGGATATATGTCTATTTGTTACCTGTCTGTAACTTTCACGGAGTAGACATAGTAACTCTAGCTATTTTTAATCAATACTTATGTAAAAACTTTAATAAATAAAATATCTGAATTAAAATATTAAAATGTTAAATGCTAGAACATAAATATTAATTTAAAATTGTAGTTACATGATTATGTAAAATACTCAAAAGGCAAATGAACAATTCATGCATCACCTGCAAGCAATAGCCTCAAAGAGAGAATCTCCGATCATTTGATCTATGAACGCGACGTAGTTCCGCCAGATTTCGCTTTCTTGTTCCTGCTTCATATTAAACAGTTCCATATTGTCGTTGAGGAGTTGTTTTATGTTCTCAGCCGCTGAAGTAATCTCGCTGTAGCGTTTATCTACTCGGTCTTGTCTTTCTTCTAGACACAGAATCGTATCCTAAGGAATTCAGTCAAAATCTATGTCACAACTGTTACACGTCTTTATTCAGTTTTATTGTGTTTTAACATAATAAAACATACATACATTAAATAAAATATACATATATTTACCTATTAATGTACATAATTTTAAAGCCAATTCGTTCAATCTCTAGATTATTTTATGTCACACATGTATATATTTGTCAAATTTTCGTTTAAAATCAAGTTCCATTACACCTATAAATATAACAGTTTTTACTTGAGTTACCTTTTTTCCTTCCTTCCTCTCAAACAGAGGCTGTTTTGTCCAGACTGTCATTACAGTTTTCATCTCCTTTAGATTGTCCTGTATCTTAGACATACGCTGGTGCAGATTTCCTACCAATTTATGGAGCTCTTCAAGGTAGTTCCAAAGATCTAAAAAACGTAAATTTAATAATTAAGTATACGTCCTGAAATCAATTTCTTCCTTCATTTAATTATAAACATAACTTATTTCATGTGTTAAATCGTTTAGTAAAATCTATCTACCGAAAGTCCTGATATTTAAATAATATAACAAAATACAAATTTCACCTTGAGAATTCCAATTCAGCTGATTCTGAGCCATTTCTATTCTACTATCGATGGCTTTTATTTCATCTTCAACCAGATCGAATTCCTCTTTCTGGCTGTTCTTTCTTATCTTGTTGTACCACTCTATTGTGATGCTCAAATTGATTCGATACTTTCGGAACGTCTCTTGTTTTTCAAATAATTGAAGACTTTCTTCTGGTAACAGCGGCCTGATGTTCTCATCTCTGCGGAGATAGTGAACCTCTCGAAGAACACCCAAGAGCTGTCAGGAAAATTATATATCAATATAACTATATACACCGTATTGGATGTAAGATGGCCGCAAAGCAGCCTCGGTTGTGTTCTCCTCTAGTCCACTATAGCCAGCAATTCAGGGATGTCAGGATGGCACCTACCTTCTCGGAGGTGATATTGGCTGGTCGGAGCATGTGCTTTGACCTCTCCGACTCAGCCACCCATACCGCGTATTACATAAAAGAAAAAACATGAATTGACTAACTTGAAGTTTCGTTTACAAGAATTAAGCATGCGGTCGAAAACAATATATGTATCAACGGGATTCTTAATTCAAATCTACGAATGTGCATTGTCTACCGGCGTGTGTGTTAGCTCACTTCTGGACTAAAATTGAGGATCAAGTCTGGTCCCTGTCTCGCCAATATTGAGTTATCTGATTTCTCCTTTATGACCGGTGGAACCTTCTTAGTCCATTCGCCGAAATACTTCTTCTTGAATTCATTTATCGCTAGCATGAGGCGCTCGTAGCTCTCGAAGATCTTTATTGCCTCGTCGCTTTCTTTTATTCTGAAATCATATCACTCAGTGTATACTCAGTATCAAAATAATTAAATTAATTCTCACTCTCATAAGAACAGATTTTTTTTTTTATGAAAAATGACACGGTTAGCTACATCACCTACAACATCCGTGATGTCAGCCCATAACACCGGATGAACTTGGTGCCACGTCAGTGCTTCCCTTCGGTCGTGCCGGCTACACTGAACTGGACGGAAAACACAAACTATTTATATAGCCGTTTCGACCGACCTTTCATTCAGTGCGGTGGTACGAACCCGGGCGGATTAAACCCTACCACCTGGTAATATAAGAAGGGAGTCATAGCCCTTAGTCGACTTTTACGACATACACGGGGAGAGATGCAGTGGGGCTATTCTTTTAAAGTACCGGCCCCACACGGTACTAGGTAATAGTTGATCAGTGATCAGATCACTCACGGATGCTGTAGGTTGCGGAAGCAGACAACAGGCTTGGTGATCCTCGCTGCCAACATATTCATGTAGAGCAACCCCCCGGCTACGGGGGGAATGAAGTCGTCCACCTCCATGTGTCCGTATTTCTTCAGCCGGTTGGTCTGTTCGTCAAATAGCTCCTGGCAAGTTTTACGTAAGAAATGTACCGTAGAATAAGGTAAATTATTAAGTAGTAAGTTAAGTATTAGGTAATTTAGAAGGTGTAGAAGAAGGAATATATACCACATAATAAATTTAAACTCATAACGCATTACTTTAACACTCATCTAGTTTTGCCACTAGTCTTGTAGCATTACACAGGATTGAATACACTTTTAAACATCATAACATTCTAAAAGGAAAGGTCAATCGAACAGAATAAGGGTTGACATAAATATCGACAAACGCTTACGTAAACGGGTAGAGATTTTAATCCGAAACCTAAGACAACATTGCGAAATTTAAGTCGGTATGAGCTTTAATGGCGAGCTTGAAGACAAAATATACATTAATTCGACATAATTGCAAATTAATAAGTTAAGACGAAAATAACTCACATACACAAGCATACAAAATACATTCGTAACATTACTGTGACGTCAACACGACAGACGTAAGAAATTAATCGTCTTTACTAGAACATTTAGAATACAAACAATCAGAAGTAACGGCGTAATTGACGATAAAAACAACACGGGAATGGTATTAATTACAAAATTAGCAGATACTTACTTCACAAGTAACAATTTCCTTTTCCAGCATGATTATGATTTCTGTGTACTTCGCTGTGAATTCTGTTTTTATATGCGGACGCTCCAGGACAGTGCCGATTATGTCAATTAGCTGTAACAAATATGGATTCTTGATAACTTTAGTACGCAGTTACTATGTATTTGTTCTCGTATACATTCAACATGTGATCAAATGCATTTCACCTACCTTGAATATAGCCTCCAAAGTAGTACAGTTATCAAACGCCTCGCACAAAACCGTAGACAGCTTTAAATCCAAATCGACTATACTGTCTTGGAATATTTTGAAGTCATCGTTAAATCTATCGTCGTCTGGATCGAGTACATCGTAGGATTTGGACGCAAATGCTATGAAGAATGACTCAAATTCCTGCGAAATATCTCGAATTCTTCCACTGAGAGCCCTTCCTTTCATTCCACCAATCTCGATTTTCTCTAATTTTGTGAATTCTAAAACTGTTCTGAAAAACCACTGGATAGTGTCCATTCTCTGGAGAAATCTGTTCATCCTTTCGAAGACAACGTTCGGATGGAAGGTCCAGGGAAGAACTGGACGTCCTTCGAAGTATTTGGGAAGATTTCCTTTGAAGTAGTCGAAGGTGCTTTTGAACTTCTTGATAATGCTGATGGTGACTTGGATACGTTGTGTCGCCTCGTCAATATCGCTATGGAATAGAGTGCTCGGATCCAGGCATTTTTTGGCCTAAAACCGAAGGATTCATTACTTATTGGATTCAAGCAATGTGAATACATGCATGCACATCCATGAACTATAAGGTGAAAGAACTAAAAGTTAAACTAGTAGAATTAATCGTGCCTAAAACTAGTAGCAATTTCATTTAACGGTTATAAATTTTGGAAGGCAACATTTTAGTGAACAATTTCAAGAAATATAATTTAAAGTTCACTTGTATTGCATTTTCTTATTTTGATTTGTAATTTACTATTGTATAAATACATTCATTTAATTTTTATTTATTTATTATTTGTACATTTTTTTAAACATAGAGTAGATGGCATTATGATCCTGCACTAGAGTAAATATGTCTTGCAGCAGTGCATTCTTTAACAAATTAAACATTTGATAAAAAAATTATAAATATGGGCTCATTAATATTATCATGCAATTAACATTAATTTTATTAAGTTATATTAAAAATAAATTAATATTAAAAAACAAATTGTATTTAAAATAAATTCAACAATACCGTACCTTAATCATAAAAAATAAGATACTTAAAATGTAAACAACAAAAATCAACATTCCGCGTCCTCATGCAGGCATTTTAATTGTAAAAAAGTTTTTTAACGTACTAAATTTCTTTTCTAAATCACCTGGTGTACGAGAAGATTGGAAATCTGCTTCAAAAGCACCATCAGCTTGGATGAGGTACAGTAGTACTTGGAGTCTCGCCAGATTAGGCAGATGACGTGAAAGAGTGGCCGGAAGAGCGGCTGGCACTCGGTGAAATCGGTGTCTTCCAGCGCTTGGAAGTGCCTTACCAACGTTCGCAGGTACAAATCTATCTCACGTGCTTCTGCCAGTGCTGGTTGTACAGAAATAACAAAGTTTTGAAAGAATTAGTGAGTATTTTGGAGACGGAAAATAACTAAATATTTATATTTATTTCCCGCGGCTTCGCTTCGCGGAAAAATATCTCATAACTATTCTTAAATGTGCCAGAAACTTATTATTACCAGGCACAATATTCTTGAAGGAAAAACTGAGGATTATGCTTTTATTACCAGCGACACTATTCTTGAAGAGAAAACTGAAGATAATGATAGTACCAGCGACAATATTCTTGAAGAGAGTGCTGAAACAGGGGAAGTACGCGGAGTCAGTCTTCTCGAGTATGACGGCCATGCAGCGCACGCGCTCGCAACGCAACTGCTCGTAGATGTAGGTCAGGTTGCTCAGGCGGCATTTCCAGAATGATATCTCTACAGAACAAACAACTAGATAAGTCCTTATAACCTTTAACACGCGAAAATAGAGATGAAAACATTGGAATCGATTCTCCTGAAAACCATTTCTGAACTGAGAAAACTTATTATTATCTATTAGCATTTCATCGCTTTTGGGGGGTAGCGTTGTTCGCGTCCGTGACACCTAAAGGTCCTTAAGTCACACGTGCCTTCTGGGTGGTGCCAAATGAACAATAAAATACTTGTGGTAGACAGGTCTTCCACCGTGTCGTCCGGGTGGGTACCACAAGGTGTTGGTGTAAACACTCCTGATGCAGCTTGCTGCACTTGGAGGTCAGCCGACACCTAGCCGGTCAGGTGGACTTGCGTAGAGGATCGACGGGTCGGATTCGTGGATGCTGTCCTCACTTACTTTTCTGAGCACACAGCTACTGTCCGGGAGTCGCGGAGGTCAGGGAGACCCAGAGAAACAGGGTACCGCAGCCTGCCCGCCGAGACTAGCTTAGCCCTAGTCGCGTCAGTAGGGGGCCCGAACCTCGCGACTAACCATCGCGAGGAGGCTGCCCCGGGCCAACCGGCGAATAGTCTGCTGATGGTCTCAGCGGTCCGTGTGGTACACGGGGGGGTTACCGCTGATAACCTGAGGCAGGGGTCTGGGGGCCCTTCCGTGCTCCGCGACTGTCGTACAGTCAAGCTCACGTGATTGTGCGACGGCATAACTGCACATCCGATCTGTTCTTTCCTCTACGCCACTTAATTACAACCCTCATAAAACATCATGGCACGAAAAACAAAAATAATACGTTCCACTGCGGGTTGTAACAATCCCCCAAAATTTTTCCGCGTTGACCTCGCCAACATTCGAGGTCTCCGCACAAACATGGTTGCCGTCTCCCATCACCTGGAGTCGGCAAAACCGCACTTACTGTTCTTGACGGAGACTCAAATCTGCCAGCCTGCGGACTCCGCCGACCTCAATATTCCTGGGTACACTCTATTCCAACGTTTTATACCCAAGAGCGGTGTCTGCTTGTATGGTCGATCTGACGTCTCCGTCAAGAGACTTTGCCATGTTGAAAACTCCCGCTTCCCCGTGATCTGGGTCCGTGTGAATCTACCTCATGTGGTTAGAATTTATGCGGGCCTATATCGCTCACCTAATCTGGGTGTCAACGAATCGACCTCATTCTTTGAGCACCTTAGCAGTGTGACGGACAAGTTGCTTGGTGAGCTTCCAACGGCCGAAATTGTGATGGTGGGCGACTTCAATGTCAAACACAAGGAATGGCTTGGGTCCCCCGTCACCGATCACTCCGGCCGGGAAGCTTACAACTTGGCCATAGCTCACGGATTGACACAGTTGGTTTCAGGTTATACGCGTATACCTGACAATCCTGCGCATAAGCCCAGCTTGTTGGACCTTGTGCTGACTTCTGAACCTGCAGGATACAGAGTTAGTGTTAGGGTCCTCTTGGGAGCTCTGATCACTGTCTCGTGTCCTGTAATGTGCCGACTGTGTACTACGCGCAATCACGCGAGCCTAGTAGACGCACAGTCTGGCACTACAAGTCGGCGCAATGGGAGGAATTCCGATCTTTCCTTGGAACTTTCCCTTGGAGGGAGGTATGCTTTGCCTCAGCGGACCCATCAAAGTGCGCCGTGTCTATTGCCGAGCTGATACAACAGGGTATGGAATATTTTGTTCCGTCTTCTGTTGTGCCGGTGGGCGGTAGACACAAGCCCTGGTTCAACCGCCAATGCCGCCTTGCGGTAGAGGCCAAGAATCAGGCCTTCAGGCAATGGCTGTGCGCCCATACTGCTGAGGCAAGACGCACACTTAATGCCTCCTCCAGGTCGTGCAAGCGAACGCTCAATGTGGCCAAGTACAAGCACGACCATAAAATTGGCGAGAGGTTAGTCCGCTGTCCAACCGGCAGCCGAGCATTCTGGTCTCTCGCCAACTCTATTGGTCGAAACTTTTGTCGCTCTGCTACACCACCGCTGGAACGTCCGGATGGATCACTCGCTATCCTCGCGAAGGAGAAGGCGAACATTTTTGCTCGCCTTTTCGCGTCCAACTCAAATCTGGATGACCAGGGTGCAACCCCTCCCTCGATACCACACTGTGGGATTTCGATGTTGGAGCCAAGGATGCACCCTAGACAGGTCTACAAGTGCTTGAAGACGTTGGACACTTCGAAGAGTAGTGGTCCTGATGGCATTCCAGCTTTGTGCCCCTGAGTTGACACCAATCATCTCCCGCCTTTTCCGTCTCTCCTTCGCCCGTGGGATTGTACCCTCTTGCTGGAAAAGAGCCTCGGTCCAGCCGGTTCCAAAGAAGGGAGACTCCGCGAACCCCTCCAACTATCGGCCCATTGCGATAACTTCACTATTATGTAAAGTTATGGAGCGCCTTATTAACACCCAGCTCCTAACGTACTTAGAAGCAAATAAACTCCTGGATGACAAGCAGTACGGATTCCGGAAAGCGCGGTCAACGGGAGATCTTCTAACGTACGTTACGCATATATGGGCCGAAAGATTGGACAATTTTGGGGAGTCCCTGGCAGTCGCCCTGGATATTTCCAAGGCTTTCGACCGCGTTTGGCACCGAGGCCTTCTAGGCAAGCTTCCGTCCTTCGGCATTCCACCCAAACTCTGCACCTGGATCGCCAGCTTTTTGGCGGGTCGTTCCATTTTCGTTACCATCGATGGCTCGAAATCGGACGACTTTCCAATTAACGCTGGTGTTCCGCAGGGCTCTGTTCTGTCGCCTACGCTTTTCTTAATCTTTATAAACGATCTACTGTCCTTGGGCATGATACACAGCTATGCAGACGACAGCACGGAGCACGAGGGCTATGTTAAGGACTGGAAGAGTAGAGATTCGCGGCACAGGGAGGCTCAACGTTCAGTTGTTGATAAGGTCGATAACGTTCTCGGAAAAGTAGCTATATGGGGCCAGGAGAACCTTGTCGCCTTCAACGTTAGCAAGACTCAGTGCTGCGCATTATCTGCTAAGGTCGATCCCTTTCCTTTCCAAGCAAGTTTCCAAGGCAGCGTCGTACCTGTCTCGGAACACCTGGACCTCCTGGGCACCACTATTTCCAAAGACGTGGGTTTCCGGCAACTAATCGAGTCTAAGGCCAAAACTGCATCAAGAAAATTGGGAATACTTTTCCGCAATCGGCGGTTCTTCTCACCGGCTCAACTATTCCTGTTGTACAAAACACAGATTAGGCCGGTGATGGAGTACTGCAGTCACATCTGGGAGGGTAGTCCCCATTATCTGCTAGCATCCTTGGACTCGATACAGCGCCGAGCCATCCGTCTTGTTGGTGACCCGAAACTTACAGATGGTCTGGAGTCCCTGAGTCACAGACGATTTGTGGGTTCGCTTAGTCTGTTTTACAGATACTATCACGGACGCTGCTCTGCGGAACTAGCATCCCTTATTCCCTGCCACCCGTCCTATCTCCGCATGACTCGTCGCAGAGAGACTCAGCACCCTTTTGTTGTTGACATTGGGCTTCTGAGAACCCATCGGTTCTCTAAATCGTTTCTCTGTCGCACCGCTAGAGTGTGGAACTGTCTTCCGGCGAGTGTATTTCCTGAATCCTTTAACCTGGGTGTCTTCAAGCGTCGTATTAACGGGCTAGACAGCCTAGCAACAGTCCGCAAATCTGCTGGCATGGCACCTAACTGAGCGTGGTTTCGCGAGGAGAGGTGATTTTGGCTCTGTCGACTGCACCATTGGTCCCTCGGCACAGCCACCCATGCTGGTTCACATAAAAAAAAAAAAAAAAGCATTTCATCGCTACTAGAAATTTTTATGATCTGTCGCACTCGCTACGTGCTTTTCAATGGGTATAGTGAAAGAGAACTGCGGCAACCGCAATTTTTGCAATAATCTCTAATAGAGAGGCAGGCCGTCGCAGAACTGGTACGATTTTGATGATACAACTGATGCGTCCCTATTGCGCATCTAAACCACCGCAGTGAATGAAGTCCATAGAGGCGTCTACGAAATGGTTCGTATTATCCACCCGGCTTATGATAATCATCATGAACGTAAGAGAAACACTGGCTTTTTAATTCCCACAGCAACATTGTACCTGATATCATTGATTGCAGGCGGTCAGAATTTGGATGAGTGGCCGGTCGACCCTTCAGGCATACCGTGGTTTGGATTCCACGTATAACTGTAGGTCCCTTCCCTTCTTATCTTACTAGGTGGTTGGGTTTTACCCGCCCGGGTTCTTAAGAACGCACTGAATGAAAGCAGCCGGCACGACCAAAGCGAAGCACTGAAATGGCACCTAGTTCACCGAGGTTTTATGGGCTGCCATCACGAGTATTGTAGTTGTAGGTGATGTAATCGACCGTGTAAGGTTAAGTAACAATAATATTGACAAAGAAAATGTGACTCTCGTCTCTTACCAACAGATGGAACCGGATTCTGTCCGTTGTTGAAAGAGTGCGAAGAGTCCTCCATCATGACGTCGTTGATCTGTGACGCCCACTTGATGATGACTCCTTCTATAGCACTCTTTAGGTACAGGTCCACCTCTTCCCCTCGCAGGAGACCCTTCTCCGCTTCGTGCACTAACTCCACACCGACCGGCATTGGCAGCACTGTCTGGCCGTTCACTTTGCCTTTCACCTGATGAAATATGGAATTGACAATAATTATTCTGGGAATCATCAAAAGGAGTGTTAACAAATTAGACGACGACCTTTTTGACAGGCCTTAAGCTGGGGTGCCTCCATGAGTGGTTTCACAAGGAGTGGGTTTATTGGTTGCGTCTCATTTCTTTTTTTCGAACTTTGGGCCCAACCATCCGTGTTGATTGTTTATAATAACAAATTCTTCATACCTATATATACTCACAGCCACCCATATCGGATTACATAAAAAAAACTCCATCTGTCACATGAACTATTGTTTTGGCCGCTAATTGTTTTCTTTTATTTGTACTATATTTCATTCAGTTCCGTATCCGGTACGGGACCCTATTACTAAGCCTACGCCGTCTGTCTGTCTGTCTGTCCGAGGGCTGTATCTCTTGAACCGTAATAGGTAGCCCATTGAAATTTTCACAGAATATGTGTTATTATGGCCGATATAACAACAAATGATAAAAATAAGAAAAAGTAAAAAAATCACGGGGTTCCCATAGAAGAAACTAGAAAGTGTATGCGCGCCATCTACCTAAAAGAGTATGAAGCATTTTAAATAATCATGAATTTTAACTAATATGAAGCATTTCATAAAGACGCCATAGATGGCGTGAGTGGCCCTGACCATGATATGGCGATACTGAACCGCAAGTGTGCTCGGTGCGCAAGTTCGACTCGCATTTTCCTTTATTCTATGCAGTGTAGTCGAATATCTGTAGCCATGCGCCGACCTATGCGCCGACCCATGCGCTTTCATCATTCTATGTTCGATTATAAGTCGAGAACTACTCGATCAATTCACATGGGATTTTCGCAGATATATTCTAGGACATCAATCTAGGAGAGTAATAGGCTATATTACGCCGAAGGAAGGCAAGCCGCGGTGGGAGCTAATAATATTTAAATATAAATGTTCAGGAGCTCGTGGCCGAGGGGTAAATGCCTTGCTTAGTGAGCGAAAGGTTCGATGCCCGATGGCGTGCGCCACTTTCTTTTTCCTCGGTTGATAAGTGCACTTATTTGCCGAACACGAGCAGCTACACGTTTCGGGACACCGGGTGGCTAAGCTCAAGTGGCAGTGGGCTGGACACGTCAGCCAAAGAGACGACGACCGTTGGAGTAACCGTGTCGTACACTGGCGGCCGTGGACAGGTAAACGGAGTGTGGGAAGACCACCCTCCAGGTGGGACGACAACATCAAGTGCGTCGGCGGAAAGCAGTGGTTCCGTACCGCTGAAGGCCGGGAGGACTGGAGGAAAATTGGAGAGGTGTATGTCCATCAGTGGACGCTTACACGCTGACTGACTGACTGAATGTTTCTTAAATAAATGCTTAAATGTTTTCAAAATAAATTTATTTAAAAACAGCAGATGATATCGTAAAGTCTAATTTACCCCACTGACCGATTTATTTCACTATTTTCGAAACTAATATGAATATTGTATTATTGCTTGTCCGCTATATCAATCAATGTGTTAATTTTCGAAGCTTAGTTCTTCATATTCAATTAGATACCTAATATCTTCATAACATTATTTTCCAGGTAGACGAATGAATAATTCATACAGAACATTCATCATGCAAATAACTAAGGAATTTAATGACATTTTCGTCCCAAACTTGGTCTTTCAAGCATAACCAGTTCTATATATTTATGACTTATGTGTACACGAACATACGCTTCAGTGTGTAATTTTTATTTTTTGTCATATTGGAAGTTTTTATTGTATTTTATTTCATAAAATCAGCTTTAACTAACAACTTCTATTTTATAGACAAGTTTAATTAGTGTTCGATTTCTGAGCCAAAATGTTTTCAAATAAATTTATTAAAAAACAGCAGAAGATCGCATTTCAAATTTACCCTACTGACCGATTTATTTCTATATTTTCGGAATACATTTAATATTAATATTTTTTCATTAACCAAATGGTTGCAAATGAAAACATTAATAGGTACAATTTAAGTTCCATATAAAAAAAAATTTAACGCTACATCTATCGCCCACTTTGTACGTACACCCCAATAGTCAACTATATGTAAATAGGTACAAGAAGCAAACGTGCATTAATATCCAGAAAGGTAGAAATTAACCTTGTGCCGTGGGGGCCGGTACTTTAAAAGAATAGCCCCACTGCATCTCTCCCCGTGTATGTCGTAAAAGACGACTAAGGGATATGGCTCCCTTCTTATATTACTAGGTGGTAGGGTTTAATCCGCGCGGGTTGGCACCACCGCACTGAATGAAAGGCCGGTCGAAACGGCTATGTAAATAGTTTGTGTTTTCCGTGATCAGTGTAGCCGCCGGCACGACCAAAGGGAAGCACTGACGTGGCACCAAGGTCACCCGGTGTTATGGGCTGACATCACGGATGTTGTAGGTGATACATCACCAACCGTGTCAGTTTCCATAAAAAAAAACACTTCCAAGATGTTTTATTTAATAATTAGAAATGAGTATTAATTTTGTTTGAGAAACTAGGTCTGAACGCAGCATGAGATGATTAGTAATTTTCGAAAACACTTCATGTTTCCCAGCCGAAAGTTACTTATGGAAGACTGCAAGTTCTCGAATTACCTATTTTATGTACACGCTATATCCCGCCAGTCGGGGTAAACAGAGTAATGGTGTTGTGCTGCAAGGACTCTTGTAAATTAAATCAGAAGGCAAAGTGATCAACCTACAAGTAAGGCACGAGGACTTTCTCACCTTTGACTTGTTGGAAAGTCCGTGTTAATGTGAGAGGTCACTACCCTGTCACCCTGGCACGGCTCTATACATACCCAAAGTCGCGCTTTATGCGGCATGCACAGAGGAGAGATGCAGTGGGACTCCATTAAAGTACCCATACGATATGGCAGTTCTGTAGTTCTTACCTCATAGACGGTGCTCTTTAGGCTGTGTACATGCTTGAGGATATCTTGGGAGACGACTTGTGGCCAGCGCACATGGTTAAGAGGATTGGAGAGAAGAGGAACGAACACTTCGTCCACCAACCCAGCCAGCTCGTCTATAAGCCGCGGAGCTAGGTCACCTGCGTAACATATCATGAATGAGTGACATTTGGTAAGTTAAAAGGTAATCGACGGTATATGGTATGACTTTTGTCGTCTCTACAATCATATCAACAGTCGGTCATTCGGTCAGTCAGCTCGTATGCGTCCATTGTTGTACATACGCCTCTCAAATTTTCCTCCATGTTTCTGAAAAGGAATAAAAGTGAAAGTTTGTATTTAAATATATGTAAACCGAAAGATGATAAACTTTCATTATGATTTTTTTGAGAGATCGTTTACCTATTTTCAGTAGGTATCTCTATAAGTTTTATATAAAGGTAAGTCTTTTTCTTGTCCAGTGTGGGTGACGAAGTCGGCGGACCATAACGCATGCTTCGATCAGAGAATTCTGGTAAATTACAGCAGAACACCGACCTCTACATTTCGGCAAAGTGATCAAGCAGCAAGTAAGGCATGAGGACTTGCTCACCTTTGACTTGCTGGAAAGTTCGTGCTAATGAGAGAAATGGCTACCCTGTCATCCTTTAGCACGACTACTATTCATACCCATAGTTGCCCTTTTTTTTATGAAACTAACACGGTTGGCTACATCACCTACAACATCCGTGATGTCAGCCCATAACACCGGTTGAACTAGGTGCCAAGTCAGTGCCTCCCTTCGACCGACGTTTCATTCAGTGTAGTGGTACCAACCCGGGCGGGTTGAACCACCTAAGTAGTAAGGTAAGAAGGGAAGGGACCTACAGTTTTATGTGGAATCCGAACCACGGTCGGCCTCCAACGGTCGAGCGGTCACCCATCCAAGTACTGACCGCGCCCAGCGTTGCTTAACAATCAATAGCAAGAGTCGACTGTCTGCAACACTGAGCTATCGAGGCTGACGCCCTTTATTTTATTTAGTTCGTAAAACCAATAAAACAACAAAAAAGACCGCCAAGCGGTCAAAATAACGCAACGCCTAAAATAACAGTTTTACATCGGTTTCGTATGGCGAAAGAGTAGAAGCTAGATAGGTAGTACAGAATTAGCAATACACACCATACACCACCATCTCGCCGCAGTCCTCCCTAGGCACCGCGCCTGGTTTCTTCTTCACAAAGAACACAGCTTTATTCTTCAAATAGCAGGGAAAAGACACGACCGGCACCAGCTGAGCTGAATGCGTCAACGTCACTATCAGAAGCAAGGGCAGCGGTTTGTCCACGTAGTCCTTCAGTATAGTCTTGTATTCTTCGACTGTTAGCACTCGCGACCATTTCTCAGGTTTCAACTTCAGCGACTTGACCACGTAGGATCCGATGAAGTCGAATCGCGGATCCTGGTTGGTTGTGGAGGGTCCGGCTTGATCCATTTTGAGAACCGGGTTGTTTTTTTTTTCAAGGTTAAGTTGTCATTTGAGTGGTTTTATGCTTGTTATTCATAAAATATAATTAATTAATTATTTATTTTAATTTATAGTGAAGTTGTAAGTGGGCATTGTTCTAATTGTATGTTCGATGTTATAGGAGTTATTTTATTTGGGCAATTTTAGTCTACTTTGATGATCATTTTCAATATTAGAATCTCGGCGGTTATCAATTTAATTGAGAATTAACTGTTTCTGTGTTGATGAAGATCATTTTCAACATAAGAAACTTAATGAATTATCAAAGTGACTGACTTCCAGTAAGTTCGCTATGCGTGTGGCCCGGTCTACCTGAAGAAAGTTTCAGTGTGTTGGTGATCAAAGGAATCCGTGTAACGATGGCCAGGCTACCGTGAGCGTTGGTGGTGGTAGAGCGCGAGGCGGAGACACGCGAGCCTTCGACGGAATGCCATTAAGGCTGTTGTCTCCTTTCTAACTGGGGGCACGACAACTTCGATATGAGCAAGGAATAAGGCTAGCAAAAAAAAGATGAAACAATTTTATATTCAATAAAAAAGAGGAAAACTGAGTATTTAGGTCGTAATCCGGAGCAATAAATATCGACTAATGCAGGATTGATTATCCGGAGGAAGATCCAGGAAGCGGTTGAGAGACGATTTCAACTGGGTTGAGCTGCCTTCGGAAAATAAAAAAGGTCTGACTTTCCTGACGGTCGCTGTTGACCAAAGGTTGAAAGTTGCCCAGCGAGCAATGGAGCGAGCCATGCTGGGAAGATCGCTACGTGATATGGTGCGTAACGAGGAAAGTAGGCTGGAGGAAAATTGGAGAGGTGTATGTCCAGCAGTGGACGCTCACACGCTGACTGACTGGTGTAATGAACATCTAAATTATACCTTGGTTATTGGATAAGACTGAGTCATGATGTTGAGAATAAAATACAGTGTAATCATATCAGCTGTCATTATACGAGCTTAACTCCTTTTCAATTTAAAAACTATTTTTACTAATTATGTTAAGTTTTTCATGTTAGCAATTTTAGCAATTGAAATATGAGGTAATAATAACGTATTTATTTACCTATCTAAGATTCAATACTATGAATACAATGACTTTCTTTTCAAAATTTTATTAAATCTTTATTTAACTGAAAAGTACATATTATATATCTACTTTTCAGTAATTCAATCTATCGAATTCAAGATAAGATCGTATGCTAAAATAGTAGGTACTTACATTAGTTTCCATACAATATTACGCTACGTTTTCGAAAATTGAAAGCACACCTAAAGTTACGTCTTCAGCATAGTGTCATTTCCACCAAAAATTATAGCACGTAGTCAGTTTGACCTTTCATTATTGTTTCCTAGTTTCGCTAAAATATGAAAAGCGAATATTTACTCAATATCCTTGTCTATTCTTCGGTTCTTACCCCAGTACGCGGCTTGAAATGTCCACAAAGGCGTGCGAGGCGCGGGGGTGGCGACGAGACGACGGTACCAGGCGGGCGGTGCTCCGCCCCTCGAGATGACACGCCGCCCCCGCCTCCAACCCGACGCCAGGGCTGGCCTGAAAGTGGCAAGTCATGATGGGAATTAACCTTTTCGGTGCCACGACACTTATGTACTGGCCACAAAACAAACTGCACCTTGAGGCCAGCAACTTTGGACACATTTTTGTTGGCCCATATACTCGCTATTATTTAACCCTTTAAGGGTTTAAAGACGCTCGACAAGCATCAATGCTGTGAACTTCCTTCAATGATGTAATGCGTTGCTTCCCGTTCGTTCTGAATGTACTATCGAACTAAGATCAACTTTGAAAACATAATAAAACCTATTGATTTGGAACGTTATTCAGTGTTCCCTTCAATTGTTACAGTACAACCCCGGCCCTTCAGAGAATAAGGTCACCTTTAGACATCTTGCGGCAAATGTCTGCAGGAGACCTATCGACCATATACAAGCCACAACCGCCTCACTATTTATAGAATCTGATCGGTAAGCCATAAAATGTGAACGCAGGGTGGCGCAGGTTCAGCACCATAGCTAATACTTGACAAAAAAGGCAATAGACGAAGGCATAGTAATGTGTAGGCCCGGTACTTCAAAATAAGAGGCCCACTGCATCTCTTTTTGTGCACTACCATGTCCTGCAACTCGGCCACCGACGACGCCAGTATCACTTGATCGTCGGTGTACAGGAGGCATTTCACAACTAACTCATCCATCCATTCTTAACCACAATCATATTCTTTCAGATTAGCCAAGAAGCTCTGCTGTCCGTGAATAGATTGAACAGCCTGTCTGACCCTTCTAGAGATGTCAAATCAGTCGGTGTATGTCCCGTTTGAAAAAACATAAAATGTGAATTTTATCGTACGCGAAAAAGGGTTTATTTTTATATGTAATCCGGTATGGGTACATGCCGACTAGCCAATATCACCTCCGAGAAGTTAGGTTCCACCGGAGACTTCCCTGGATTGCTGGCTATACTGGACTAGAGGAGAACACAACCGAGACTGCTATCTATCTATGCTATCTTACATCCAGTACGGTGGTACCAACCCAGTCTGCTACAATTTGAGCCTACCACCTAGTAAGGGGCAAGGGGAGGGATCTACAGTTTTACACCGGTTCCGAATGGTGAAGCAGCAGGTTCAAGTAAATTGTTTCGTCGGAAAAAACTCATTGGTACACGCCGACCGGATTCGAACCTCGGACCTCTCGCATGAGAAGCCGCCAAACCACTCGGCCACCCGCCGCGTATAGACGCACTTTTCCCCCTGCAAGAGATACATAAGTGTGTCTAGATGTTATAACCTCTACTATAGCATACAACCTAGACAACGTTCTACCACAACTATCATTTTTCAAATGGCTTTTCGTTCATCCAGGCCACTTGGATCAGTTCGCGGCGCGGGCCCACTAACAGAATAGGCAATTGAATTGTTCCTAAAGGTGTGACCGCACTACGGCGGGAATGCACTGTAGCGGAGCGGGGCGGTACAAATTGTTCATTATTAATTAGTGAGTAGTAGTGCGGTTTACCTCATACAATTGCATACAAAGAATATTTTGACGCGCTGCGCCACTGCACTGCTGCAGTGCAGTTCCACTGAGTGCGGTTAGACCTTAACTGAACGTTAAAGGAGGATTAAATTGTATGTATTCCAAGGTCTTAATTGTTATGGCTTACGGTCTGTTGATCTTCATAAATTGATACACATTCGCAAGTCAGTTTATTGCATTTAATTAGTCAGTAAAAAAACTTTACCTCAAAACTAGATTCCACTTTTTTGTGAGACAACCGAGAAACTTCTTCGTTAAAACCTGCCCGACCTGTTTGTCCTGGATACAAACGATATTGCAAGGATAAAAAATCCTTGCTAGATTATTTGACCAAGGCTCCGCTCGCGTTAAAATTGGACTTGCGCAATAATGGGATTACTTATTAGTAGTTGGATTTTGTAAAGAACCTCAAACTATTCTTGTTGTAGGTACATTCAGACATACTTTCTTGAAGAAAGTAAGTAATTAAGGGCGAGGCCACAGGCCGAGCTGCGTTATGTAAACTCTCTCGAAGAAAGTAAGAAGGAAACTAAGGGTGAGACCGGTTTCGTTTTAGGTATACTATACCTTTCTCGGAGAAAGTAAGTAGGTGAAGGCGAGGCCGAAAGAAAGCCCGAGTAAAGAGCGAATTAGGGCGAGGTTGATATTATGGAACCCTCGGCTGACGAATCTAAATCGCACTTGACGGTTGTTTTGTTGATGTAGGTACGTCTGAAGTTTATAGGTGAAACTGAGAACTGTTTGTTCAAAATCCTTTGAGATGAAAATTGTTCACTTCCTTCATACATTTTTACTACTAGCTTTATGATTGTGATACTATTAATTGGCAATTAAAACTAAAACTAAAAAATCAAGGTCGCCGGAAAACAATTTGATTTGACGCGGTGCGCGTGAGCAGAAGTCAGTTTCTTTCGGCTTGACATCTCTTTAATACGTTTAATCGCAGGAAATATCTGGCAGGCATCGCATTGGTATTACAATAATTATTATTCTCGGAGTATATATATAAGTGAATAGACGAGTTTCTAAGGTATTGTGTCGAGAGCATATTGGCGCGTGTGGTGGGCCGGCCGCTGCTGCCCTCTTGTATTTATTTGTTCGTGACTATTTGTATTGTTTGTGGACAAATTGTAATTGTCCATAAGGCAGTTTCGTACTGTATTTATTTAATTTGACACGATGCGTGCTGTGATTCTGTTGTGTGGGCTTATGTCAGCGGTTTTGGCGGTGGATCTGCGTAAGTACCCTTATTTGCCTACCCATTTGACGGTGCATTTGATTTGACGGTTGATTTTAATTTTCATTACAATCAACGCAGGGTTAATAAAAATTTCGCATTGTTTTAAAATGTTTAATTAATAAAATAGCCGCGAATGGAAATTAAATTTGAAAATAAATTACCTATCTACATAATTTCAATAAATTATAAAAATATTATCAGTAACAATTATGGAACCTAATACTTTTTTATGTAATCCGGTATGGGTGGCTGAGTCAGAGGGGCCAAAGCACATGCTTTGACCAGTCAATATCACCATTGGGATGTGGCTCATCATGAAGCAACATTTCTCGAAAGTTTTCCTTCTAAATTTCAAACCGTCGTCGTCGCGTCGCCGTCGTCGAAGAAATTGTATGTCAAAAGTACCTACAGGGTAATTTTACATTTGAGCTGAAACCAATTTTTTCTCACGAAATGTTTTATGTACATGCCAATAATGCGTCTTCTGCAAATTCCAAGCGATACCTACTTATAGGTAGGTACTAATTTAACAAAATCTAATATTAACAGTGGTGGAGCCAATACAAGACAGGAACACTTTTCAACATTGCAAGAATTTTACCCAATTGAACGAATTTTTATTTTTCGTCACAATATTTTTTGTCAGCCTCTGTAGCTCAGTGGTGGAGTCGGTCGACTGTCGGTCGGATCATAAACCCACCTGGGCGCGGTCAGTGGATGGATGGGTGACCGCTCGACCGTTGGAGGCTGACCGTGGTTCGGGTTACAATAACAATAATAATAGATAGATAAATATATATAAATCAATCAATCAATCCAGCGTCGCGCCGTGCGACTGGTGGGTGACGCTGCGGTGTCCCGCGACTTAGAACCACTGCAACTCCGTAGGGACGTCGCGTCGGCCCCCAAGTGTTCTATCGCCTATTTCATAGGGAGTGTTCGGAGGACCTATTTAACGCGATTCCGCCGTCCCCATTCCACCTCCGCACTACGCGTACCGGGCAGGGGATGCACCCCTATTCAATCGATCTATCACGGATGCGCACCAACCGGTTCTGTAGATCTTTTATTCACAGAACCGGGAAAATGTGGAACGAACAACGCCCATCTATTTCCTCCCAAGTACAACCTGGGGTTTTTCAAAAGAGTCGTGAAAAGGCTCCTGTCAGGCCGGCATGGCATTCGCAATCCCCGTGCATCACAGAATGTCCACGGGCATCGTTAGACACCTACTTGTAGGTGAAACGATGCCACATGTCGCATCAAAATAAAAGTAAAAATAAAAAAAAATACTCCAAAGACATTTTACAGTAACAAGCTCAATATAAATACCTAATTTACAAATGCGGTCTTACTTACAAAGAAGCCTTCACCGTTTGGAACCGGTTGTGTTGTAGATCCCTTTCCTTACTCTTTACTAGGTGCTAATTAATTATAGCCAATTGGGTTGCTACTGACGTACTAGACGTAAGATGGCCACAGAACATCCTCGGTTGTGTTCTCCTCTAGTCCAGCCAGTATAGCAAGCAATCCAAAGGAAATTCTCCGATATGGCACCTTCTCGAAAATGATATTGGCTGGTCGGGGCATGTTTTCTGGTCCCACTGAATCAGCCACCTTACCGGATTAGATATAGATATGTAGATAGCAAAAGCTTTATTGCTCAAATAAACATTCAACCAGTAATAAGTACATTACAAAATTTGCATAAGATGCAAAGGCGGACTTATCCCTTACAGATATTTCTTGCAGTCAACCTTTCAATAAAGAAATGAATTTTCTTCATATTTGTGGCTATACAGCCGGTATCGAGTTTTTCAAGGTGTCTCTAATGTTGTTTTATGGAAACTGAGTTACCTAATTCAAGGTGAGCGCCACTTTGACAACTTGATAGCATAAGCACCAATCCACATTATTCAAATGATCGTTTTATCTCCCAACATAATATCCTTATTGGCTGCTAATATTTTTGTATGGCAAAGGTAACACACTGGACGGATTCGACCGAGTTCGTTTACAAAACATGAATTTGTAAATATTTTTAGTGGCTCTGATCAGAGATTTTCCTTGAATGAATGCATGAACGTTTGTTTGTCGTCATTTTAGATTATAATTTACAATACATACAGTCAATATTGACGACAAATTGCTTAAGTATTACATAAAAAAAATCGGTCAAGTGTGAGTTTTACTCACACACAGAGGGTTCCGTAATCCGCTATAATCATACCTGTCAAAAAACCATATCCGTCATCTATTGTGCCTGAAATGCAAAGTGCCTTTGGGTGGAGCCATCTATTATTTAGAAGAGTGAATATGTTTTCATAGTTTCTGAGCACGTTTTTTTGTATGGGGATCCACTTTTTTACTGTTTGCTTTTTTATTATATGTTGGCACATCCGCCATAATAACACATATTCTGTGAAAATTTCAAGCGGCTACCTATTACGATTCAAAAGATACTTCGGACGAACAGACAGACGGACAGATGGCGTAGTCTTAGTAATAGGCTTCCGTATCCATATACGGAACCCTAAAAAAGACTGTTGCTATGGCAACAGTTAATGTTGACCTTTGAATATTTGCTGGGTAGTATACAGCTCGGGAGCTGGCGAGCAAAATTTCTATATGATTTAGGTACTCATGTGGCAAACGTTATTAACAGCGATACGATTATACAGAAATCTGTTACCGTGGTAGCGCTGCGTGACAGCGCTTCAATTGTTTTTAAAACATATAGTAGCTACCCTCTAGTAGTAGTACTAGGGAAGTCTCCGGTGGTATGGGACTTAACTTCTTGGAGGTGATATTGGCTGGTCGGAGCGTGTGCTTTGGCCCCTCCGACTCAGCCAATCATACCGGATTACATAAAAAAAAGCATTTTCTATCTATCTACTTTGATCTTCAGCGTCTGCGTGGAAGCGGTGCCCGGTATCGCCTGAGAGCGACAACAAACCAGACGATTGCCTCAAGGATGCAGTGCGCGATGCAATAATGAAGTTGGAGCAGGGTAACGAGCAGATCGGCGTCGGCACTCTGGACCCTCTGAAGGTGAAAGTTGTGAAAATCGAGCAGGGCGAATCCAGCCCGGTCGCCATTAAGCTCACCTTCAAAGACTGCGAATTGTATGGGATCAAGAATCTGAATATTGACACTCTTAGGTAAGTCAGGGAACTGTTTTAGGGGTAAAATGCTTCAAGGTGCCCGAACAAACGGACGGAAATAATCCTATTAAAAATGTTGCATATCACTGGAGACTGGAGAGTCGAGTTCATATTGATGTTTAGTTCAGTTATGTTAGTTATATAATGAACATGGCCAATTCTGTTTCAGATTCAGATTCAGTTATTTATTTTGCCATATAGAATCTCGTACCGTGTGGGGCCGGTACTTAAAAAGAATAGCCCCACTGCATCTCTCCCCGTCGCATGTCGTAAAAGTCGACTAAGGGATAAGGAAATTCGTCAGCCTCGGTAGCTCAGTAGTGCGGTCAGTCGACTGTTGTTAAGCAATGCTGAGCGCGGTCAGTACTTGGATGGGTGACCGCTCGACCGTTGTACGCTGACCGTGGTTCGGATTGCACGTTAAACTGTAGGTCCCTTCCCTTCTTACCTTACTAGGTTGTAGGGTTTATCCCGGCCGGGTTGGTACCACCGCACTGAGCGAAACGTCGATCGAAACGGCTATGTAAATAGTTCGTGTTTTCCGTCTAGTTAAGTGTAGCCGACATGAAATGAAGGGAAGCACTGATATGGCACCTAGTTCACCCGGTGTTATGGGTGGACTTGACGGATATTGTAGGTGATGTAGCCAACCGTGTCAGTTTCCATTTAAAAAAACTGATATCAAATCAAATCAAATCAATCAATCAAATATCTTTCTTGCACTTAGAAATTGTACAACAGGCAAATACTCTAAATATAGGGTTCTCTTACAGTACGCCTTATTATTTATAGAGTGGTTATGGAGTGGCAGGAAGAAAGAGACATGAAACTAGTGCTTAAATCTAATTTAAAAAAATCTTGCTTGAATAAGGTACAATATTGTTTGTTTCAGTGGCAAGATGTCGTCCCCGGAAGGTTTCCTGCTAAAAGCAACGGGTCACACGCCGCAGCTATCGCTGGTCGGGTTCTACAACATCGGTGGACGAGTTCTGGTGCTACCTATCCAGGGTCATGGACACAGCAATTTGACTTTAGGTATGTATCACGTCCATAGTCTTTGTATCTGTGCTTCGTCTATCTATTCTGTTCGTCATACCTCTTATACTGTTCGTGGTATTCGCCTTCACAAATGAGAAATTCACACTGAAATTTCACTGACCACTAATGAAATCCACATCTACTTTTCCGGGAAGCGCAACAGCACCAACTAATTATGGAAACTTATCCCTTGCCCCAAGACCTTGCCCCTTACTAGGTGGTAGGCTCAAATCGTAGCCGACTGGGTTGGTACCACCGTATTGGATGTAATATGGCCGCTTAACAGCCACGGTTGTGTTCTCCTCTAGTCCAGTATAGCCAGCAATCCAGGAAGTGTCCGGTATGGCACCTACCTTCTCGGAGGTGATATTGGCTGGTCGGAGCATGCGCTTTTGCTCCTCCGACTCAGCCACCCACACCGGATTACATTAAAAAAAAAGAAAAAAGAAATTTATAATGTTTAAGGAGTTCAAATTAACAATAATCTCCCAAATAATATAAACATTTAGAAACAAACAATAGTATGTTCAAAACGGCTATACCAGATTGATTGTAATTAGATTTCAACATAATTATAATGACAACCTAGACCGATATAGGTACGTGCACCTAGGATTATGCTAAATAATTATCAAGTGCGTAAGTTGTATCCGTCACCGACGAGCATGTAGGTAAAGGTGATGAGAGTGAAAGGGGCGGCAGATGTTTATAGTCAGGATCGCGGCACGTGGAGGTCAGTTGTCTCTACCTATCCTACCCCATTAGGGAACATACTTAATGTTAAGTAAAATTATAGATCATGTAATCAAACAAAAACGACGCTCTTGATATCCTCTTGGTTCCATGCAACGTCAATTGAGTAGGTAAACTATTGTTGAAATTGTGCTAATTAGTATCAATTGTTGTGCGCAGACGACGTGAAGGCAGATTTCACGTTGAAGGGCGAACAGCAGCTGAAGGACGGCGTGCGCTACCTCAAGGTCACGCATGTCAAACTCAACATCAAGAGCACCTCCAGGTATGCGCCATAACCCGGCCCTGTCACACTACACCTCCCACCATGTCACACTACACCTCCTACCTTGCCACACTGCACCTCCTACCCTGCCACACTACACCTCCTACCCTGCCACACTACACCTCCTACCCTGCCACACTAACAGGTGCTCCCACTATTTTAGGGGTACCTCATGGTCGCCGCCGGCAGAAAAATACCCAAGGGATGCCCAGCTTACATTTTTCATTGAAAATTAGTGCCACCACTGACCGTTGATTTACTAAATATTGTCTACATTATCGTTACCAATCAATATTAATCCCTGATTACAATAGGTACCTATCATAATGATCCCAGGATTCCCAACTGGAGCAAGTGCACCACCTGGACCCCCCCCCCCCCCCCCCCCTTCCCTGCGGGCGCCCATGAGGTCCTACCTATGTAAATAAAAATATTTGCCGAATTTCGTTGATAACCTCATACTGAATAGACTAAAAATTCGTACTTGCTATGAGAATTGATAACAAAACAGTGGCTCGTGGCCAGTGATCTTCCTTAATTTGTGATAAGTCAGCCTCGATTGCTCAGTGGTGCAGACAGTCAACTGTCGCTATTGAATGTTAAGCAACGCTGGGTGCAGTCAGTACTTGGATAGGTGACCGCTGACCGTTGGAGGCTGACTGAGGTTCGGATTCCTCGTAAAAACTGTAGGTCCCTTCCCTCCTAATCTTACTTGGTGGTAGGGTTAACCCGCCCGGGTTGGTACCACCGCACTGAATGAAATGTCGGTAGAAACGGCTATGTAAATAGTTTGTGTTTTCCGACCATTTCAGTGTACAGCCGGCACGATCAAAGGGGGAAGCACTGACATGGCACCTAGTTCACCCGGTGTTATGGGATGACATCACGGACGTTGTAGGTGATGTAGCCAACCGTGTCAGTTTCCATAAAAAAAAAAGACAATCAGGTTCGATCGACCAACTACGTCAGGTTCACCAAATAATAAAAAGGGGAGGCATTTATAAAATGTTTTTTTTTAGTAAAATAATTGTCCTATTGTCCACCCGGCAGACTGTGGATCTACCTGGAGAACCTCTTCAACGGGGACAAGGCGCTCGGAGACACCATGAATGTGTTCCTCAACAACAATTGGCAGGATATCTTCAAGGAGCTGCGCCAAGCCATCAACACCGCCTTCGGGTCCGTCCTCGAGCAGTACACCAAGCAGATCCTAGAGTCCGTTCCTTATGATAGCATATTCATCACCAGCTGAAGATCGCATCGGAAAAATAATTAATTAAATTTTTTTTACGCCCCAATCGAATTGTTTCATTCAAAGAATAATACGGCCGGATTAGATGCAACTTCAATCTACGGTGCAACCAAAGTAAGTAATAAATAAATAGAGTGTTTTCATTTTACGAAGGCACGAGGGGTATGAGGTAGGAAGTGGTGTGAGACCGCGCGGAGCTCAGTAGGGAACGACTCGGTTCGACGGAGCAACGCGGAGACGTGTAGAACGTGTGTACCAACCAACCTGGCATCTAGTAGTTCTCTTCTGAGCTCCGCGCGGTCGCCTCTCGCACCACTTCCTACCTCGTACCCCTCGTGCCTTCGTAAAATGAAAACACTCTACTCACAAATGACATTGCCACACTTGGCAAAAATCTTACCCTCATTCATACAGATTCTGCTAGTCTTCTCTTTGCACGTCTCGGTAAAGAGTCTTGCTCCAAAACACTTTACAGAACAAGCAAAATATATGATTTAGATAAGGAGCAAAGGCGGACTTATCCCATGCAGGCATTTCTTTCAGTCAATCTTTGAATCGCGAGAGTCGTATGTTGTCGTATACTGATATGATTATGAGGTATGCAGAGGTTGCTACCTGAGTACTTAAATGTAAGATTACTTACTTGTAATTTCCTCTTTAACTTCCGTCACCTCCTCGACAAGATAATGCGACTTCTTTGATATTGTCATATAGCATATTATTAAACTTTTAACAGAACACTTGCAGTACTATAAGAATTAATAATTGAATGATGGATGGATTACAAGATTAATTCATGATCACATTTGTATTTCTACTTCAGTGTTGTCTACACCAAGGTTAGACTTAGACCATTGAAACCGAAGGAAAATTACATTGTTACAGTATCTATCTACTGAGTAGCAAGTATCTCTAGAATATAACTATCATTGATGATGGTGTAGGTAGGTATTATAATAACATACAGCTTGACAGCTTCTTGACAATGTGGTCAAGTTCAATGTAATAACATACCAAACGGAGGCGCAACTACATATTCATACATTATTCATGAGAAGATGTGAACGCAATAAGATAATGATGGTGTAGTGTAGGTGAGCCCTATGATGGATGACGCAGCGCTGTCATCATTTTCTTCTCATCAAAAGATTATGACGTCAGTTTGCTGCCGTGTACTGCGTAATGTCAGAGACGACGACAATATAAATAAAAATAAATAAATAAATAATATAAACTTTATGCCACTTAATGCGTGGCAAGGGCGGGCTTATTGCCTTGGGCAATTTTCTCCGGTCAACCCGGTGGACCTACATTTTTACATGGAATCAGAAAAAACTCATTGGTACACGCCGCCGGCCGGTTAGATACGAACCTCGGACCTCTAGACCACTCGGCCACCCTCCGCCGCTTATAAAGATCCTTGGCTTAACTTCATGTATGAAACACAGATGATGTATTTGTACAGGGGTGTTCCTTGTTTATTTGGGAGGCTCGGTGTTGTTAACATGAATAAAAGACATTAAATATTTTTTATACATTTATTTTATTGATACTCAATGACAGCGATGGTTGACTTGAATTTGCTACTCGGCAAAAATATTTTCACTAAAAGTTGTTAATTTTATTTAAATATTTTAATCTCTTTAATGTAATTATTATGCCTACGTGTACGTACTCTGAATCGCCTAGGCTACGTAGTAGCTGCCTATCCTTATTAAATTATCACTTATGTAATTAAAATTGATTTAATTATTGTATACAAGCTATTTTACAAAAGTTATTCAGAAATAATGAATGCAACATAATAATAAATAGCTGGGAAGTCGGCTCATCCAAATATCGCAATAGTAAATAACACATACAGAAAGCTGCGAACGAAGCAACACAGGTAGCCCTACGTATGTATACTACACAAACAAAATAATGTTTTCTCTACAACTAACTATAATATAAAGCACAGCACTTTGTCGCTTACAAATTAATACAATCAACTATCATCTGAACGCAGTATGTACGGGAGTCGTCTAGTTCCAAAATGCAGGCCTCTCATAAACTCATTTGTAATACTTTTTTGGAAATAGACTCGACTCTTCACAAATTATACCTAAATGTTATTTCAATAAAGAGAATCAAGGCATAGAGTACTTACTTACTGATGTATAGACAGACATGAATTTACCCCGAGACGCATTAGAGAACTCGGCTGGTCGGAGTAAGGCCGTAGGACGCGCAAAAGGCCCGCAGTGGAGTGGGCTTAAGCGCGGAGAACGAGTCCGAACAACCCCGAGACGCACGGGCACAGACCACTGAGTATCGAGATGCAACATAACGTCTTTGCAATATTGAAACCGAGTGCGCCAAGAATCAACAATTTTTTTTATGTAATCCGGTATGGATGGCTGAATCACGTGCCACGTACCAGAGCACATGTTTCGACCAGCAAATACCACCTCCGAGAAGATGACATACCGCAGACAGACTTCCTTTTGGATTGCTGGCTATACCGGACTAGAGAACATAGCCGAAGCACCTATGCTAAGATGACCCCCAGTACAGTGGTACCCATTGATATTGACAGGGTCATGGTGGTACCAAACCAGTCGGCTACAATTTGAGTCTACCACCCAGTAAGGGGCAAGGGAAGGAACCTACAGCTTTAGATTAGAACTATTAGCATCATTGATAGGGCAGCCTCAAGGAGGTTCGTGCATAGCACAAAGTCCTTGGTAGAGAGACAGCGGGGAGGGGCTCTATCCTAAATGCCTGTGCCTAAATAAATAGCTATAATGGATTAGGTACATAATTCATTATACAGTGCAATATTTCAAATCAATGCTTTAGGTAAAAATTTACACTATAAAAAACAATTATAAAGACATTCTTATAGCAAATTGGCTGGTAGAAGTATGACAATATCCAGAAACAATGAATGGCAGCACGCTACACTGGTGTCTATATGTTACATCAGTAAGTAGAATACTTTTTATGAAAAGTGTCAAGGTCAGCCCCAAAGCAACCTATTTAAACTAATCATTACATTTTTTAAGAAATCATTTGTTTTGCGTAATCACTATACTTAATCGCAAAAATAAAACCGGAGCGGGGAGGCTGAGGTAGGGGAAGAGAAGGCGGATTTGTTGCGGGGGATGAGGTGGGGGGGGGGGGGGGGGGGCTTAGGAATTCGGAAAAACAGAATTGCAGTAAAGTTTGTACTTGCATTGCATTTGTACTTATTGAAAATATATATGAAATTATACTTCTATGAAAATTTAATGTTCAAAACATTTTGCAAACTATGTTACAAAGTTACCTCTTTCTTCATTTGAAGGTTTTATTCTTGAGATTAGTATAAATAATGAAAAAGTTACTATGGGGCTGGCATAGTCAAACATTGGCATAAGGGCCAAAAAAAGTTATCAATAAAATGCACAGATATGCAATACAAGCGGTACCCATATAAATGTTAATAAAACAATTGTCTCGCCAGTATCCAAGCACTGGGAAAATGTGACATAATATTCCGTCCTTATCGCAAATGCCATTTCGTAAACGAGGATTTTTATTTAATAATTGGCAAAATAAAATAATCTGTAAAAATCCATAGTTTAAATTCAAAACTCCTCATACATAGGCCTGATTTTAGAATTTTAATGTTAGATTTCTTTTACCATTGTGGTGTATTTATTCTATTCGGGGGTGACATTTACTAAATGGCGCCCACGATATACACGAAGAGGACGATTGTTAAAATTTATAAAATGTTTTTTTTTATGAAAACACTGCAGGCATACAAATGAGCAATTGGGCATTAGTTTAATGTGTCTTTTTGGTTGTGTTAATTTTTGGTTGTTTACTCTCTATGACACCGACATGATCAATGAGCTACCGAACGCAATAAACAATTAAATGTGACAACGCCGCTACACCGACACTAACCCAACAAAACTAACACAAAACTAACAAGCGCTCGGCTAACTGTGGAATGTATATCATGGTCTGTACCCTAGTAAGCGCTTACCCTAACTACCGAGGAAACGTGTTACAATTTGTTAAAATGTCAATGTGTATGTGAGTGTTGTGTACGAGTTCATCCGTGCGCGAGACACGATGGACACAATTACAAAATTACACCTAACGAGTACTAAAGAAGTCGTTGCAATTTATATTCTAGAATAAACGTAGACCGACGCGGCCGAGTTCGGAGAGAAGGTGACGCGCTCTAGTGATAGTCAATGAAAACGTCAGATAATAACGTACAACTATGCGCCGTACTCCATTACCGCACTTATAACGTAAGATTACACTACGAGGATGGAATATATATTAAGGAGCGTCGCTAAAGTCAATGTCGCTCTACGCTGCACGATAATTGAACGTTGAGCCCAAGATGACTACAGCGCCGCCCGCGCGCGGACAGAGGGGCGAGCGGCGCGCGAGCTCCGTCCGTACCTCTACGCTACTGTATCGTTACGTACACTTGACACAAGTGAAACTACGTCACAAAATCTATCTCACTCAAGTGCTTGAGCTTATATTACGTTCGGTACAATGCCCTACGATCGCTCCGGGTGTGTTGCGTATCGGTCGCCCCTATGCGATCTACTTCGCTCTACTGAACACGGCGTCGGACAAAGTACATATTGAGAATTCGCTACAATTTTATTGTTTCAGTTTGGATGGAAAAAAGATTGCGGAGCATCGCTTGCGACTCCGTTAACATTTAGTTAGACCCTACGAGACATCGATACGTCGCGGACCCCGCGAGCTGCCCTCGCACCGAGCCAGCGGCCCTTACCTCACCCAACCCACACTAAATGCAGTAAGTCTTTTGTAAGGACGAAGGTATGTAAAATGGACGATCCGATTTGTAGATCCTAACATATATATTGTAGAATACACGAGCTGATATATCACATATAATCCTAAGAGATGTCGCACTATATAAGATTACAGTAAGGTTTAATTTAACAAAAACATACTTCAAGTACAACAATGCCGCGACCCACACCTCTCATCGCCACAACTGTACAAATCTGCCAACAACACTTTTATATCCATTACATCTATAGATGTACTCGGCGACGAAAGGATTAAAATATGCCGTTGCAAATTAGATGTACTTATTTTTGGCATTCCTCACACTGGCAAGAAACGAAACTATCACAATGCAACACGACGTGACCCGCGCCACGCCACACACGTATACAACAAAATATTGGGTAGTGTGATGTTATCTTAAATTGGTTCAAGTGTATGTAGGTCAGAATATTTACATGACAAAATAAAACAATAACCAATACAAAATCATTGTATAACTGAACTACATTAAGTAGGAATGGTTTAACTAACATTAAGAATAAAAACTATTCAGCTGCAGTAAAACTTCATAAAATGCATAACACGATTGTGGTCACAGTAGAAATATTCCAGCTGGAGAATATAATACTGTCTATGTACACTGTACGAGTGCGTGCGCTACTAACATCCGAGGTGAACTTTTACTTAAATCATAATTGGATTAACATTGATATCTCACCCGAGTTTAACTAACACCAACCGAATAATGTAAAACACGAAATTGATTGACCAAACTTGTATAAAATAAAATTCATAATTTATAATATTTACATTTAAAAATAAATTGTGATATACGTAATCTTTCGCTATTTACAAAATAAGTCATAAAACTTCATAATTTAATCCATAAAAATATATTGTTGACCGTCATTACCCAAAATGGTAGATAAAATAAAATGGACAGTAGCGACAGCGGGTCCGCGGGACACTGGTCCGTCGCCGCCAGCTATCGTACACTTCAATAACTGCGAGAAGACTCCGCCCGGACCCTCCGTCGCCACTCACAACAACGATAAATGCATTTAAAACAATAAAACCTTGCAAATAATAACGTATACACTGAATCAAAACGACATCAAAGCACCATCGACGACTGCCTCCCGAGATACTCTACGTAAGTGTGAAAGAGGTGATTGTGTTAATATACATATTGGACGTTTCCTCAATTAATTCGGTCCGACACCGACCTCGCCTCGCACTGATTATGCTGGGATCCCGGAGGTGGAGGGGTGTGGGATTCTACTTGTTGCGAGACGCGGTGCGGCCCACCGCGTTTATACTCTCCCCGCGACTCCGCGACCGGTGCAGACTATGCAACCCCTCCCCTGCAACACGAAAGCATATGTAATGTAATGCACGTCAGAACTGGTGGAAAACATAATCAGGAAACATTGAAATGATGGATCATTAGAGTAGGTGACGTCAATAAGCGTATTTATGGTGATTCCATTAAAGCATAATGGCAGTTATCTATCACAATCTTTTCATATTTACGTCATACATTCAAGGGACTCATTATCAAATGGGTGTAATCTGTATGGTGGATACGCCCCTTTAATGAGATCCCCAAAGTAGTAAACATTGGAAATTCTCCAACTAGTTTTATATCCGGCCTACGTGCTCTTGCAAAAAGCTGTGCTAGATGCAGAAAGTAGCACCTAATTTAATAATTTATTATGGAATCGGCCAAATCTTGCCTTAAACAAATTACCCAATAAAACAATTTTCTCTCGCATGTATTCGGATTTGACTATGCAAGTTCTATGATGAATATTGCACAAGGACATAGACCCATTATAGAACTTCTAGTTAAAATTGTTGCATTGAGGCTAGCCGCAAGGTTAAGTTTCAGTTTAGTACTGACATAAAATATACTATTAATTTAAATATCAGGATCCAAGCGCTTCCCAATATCACATGGAGCTAGTGCTCTTCCTGAAAAAAATTCAACGCTGAGATGAGAGTGCATACTAACCGCGGCTAGAAGCGCGCTTGAGCTCCGTCTGTTGGTCGCGGTAGGCGCGCACGCTGCGCCCGCGCCGGTCCTGCGTCACCTTGTCCGTGCGCACGAAGATGCCGCGCCGCGCGCCGCATGTAAAGTAACGCTCACCGCCCACCGAGCCGTCGTTCTTGCCTGCACATACAACAAATTGTTTGTCACGTCAATTTTGAGATAATGTGTTTGAGATATAAGGATTATTGAATAAAACTGCATATTCTCTTTTTTTATATGTAATTTGGTAGAGTGGTTAGGAGCTATACAGGAGATGTCCTTTCTGGATTGCTGGCTATATTGGACTAGATGATAACACAGCCGAGGCTGCTATGAGTAGCCTAGTCGGCTACAATTTGAGCCTACCACCTAGTAAGGGGCAAGGGAAGGAACCTAGTTTTACCTGATTCCGAACGGTGAAGCAGCAGGTGTAGGTATGCACGTAAATTTTCACATCGTCATACTGCATGTCATTTTAATTTGTTGTGTCAGAGTTTGTGAATAATTTTGAATGAGACATATATCTAATCGAAACTAATATCTATTATTTTTCCCTCTAAGGCCCACTTGCACCAACACAAATTTAATATATAAACCAGTTTAACTCGTTAAGCTAGCACCCCTTGACTGTGGGAACCGCGTTTAAATCCATAACTCGCTACTTAACTTTAAACTCGTGTTGGTGCAAGTGGGCCTAAGGGTCAGATGGTTATATTGTCAGCAAGGTACCGGTGGGCGCGTAGAGGTCCACACCGTCCCATGTGCCCGGGGCGAAGTGCGTGGGGCCAATGTAGGAGACCACTCTGGTGTTGTTAGTGAGGCGGATGTGTACCGCGCTACACACAAGGCAGAACGTACCGGTTGGAGTGTCGAGCTCGACGCCGTCCCAGGTGCCCGGGGCGAAGTGCGTGGGGCCAATGTAGGAGACCACTCTGGTGTGGTTAGTGAGGCGGATGTGTACCGCGCTACACACAAGGCAGAACGTACAGGTTGGAGTGTCGAGCTCGACGCCGTCCCAGGTGCCCGGGGCGAAGTGCGTGGGGCCAATGTAGGAGACCACTCTGGTGTTGTTGGTGAGGCGGATGTGTACCGCGCTACACACAAGGCAGAACGTACCGGTTGGAGTGTCGAGCTCGACGCCGACCCAGGTGCCCGGTGCGAAGTGCGTGGGGCCAATGTAGGAGACCACTCTGGTTTTGTTGGTGAGGCGGATGTGTACCGCGCTACACACAAGGCAGAACGTACCGGTTGGAGTGTCGAGCTCGACACCGACCCAGGTGCCCGGTGCGAAGTGCGTGGGGCCAATGTAGGAGACCACTCTGGTGTTGTTGGTGAGGCGGATGTATACCACGTTACACACAAGGCAGAACGTACTGGTTGGAGTGTCGAGCTCGACGCCGACCCAGGTGCCCGGTGCGAAGTGCGTGGGGCCAATGTAGGAGACCACTCTGGTGTTGTTGGTGAGGCGGATGTGTACCACGCTACACACAAGGCAGAACGTACCGGTTGGAGTGTCGAGCTCGACGCCGACCCAGGTGCCGGGTGCGAAGTGCGTGGGGCCAATGTAGGAGACCACTCCGGTGCTGTTGGTGAGGTGGATGTATACCACGCTACACACAAGGCAGAACGTACCGGTTGGAGTGTCGAGCTCGACGCGAACCCAGGTGCCGGGTGCGAAGTGCTTGGGGCCAATGTAGGAGACCACTCTGGTGTTGTTGGTGAGGCGGATGTGTACCACGGTACACACAAGGCAGAACGTAGCGGTTGGAGTGTCGAGCTCGACGCCGACCCAGGTGCCGGGTGCGAAGTGCGTGGGGCCAATGTAGGAGACCACTCTGGTGTTGTTGGTGAGGTGGATGTGTACCACGGTACACACAAGGCAGAACGTACCGGTTGGAGTGTCGAGCTCGACGCCGACCCAGGTGCCGGGTGCGAAGTGCGTGGGGCCAATGTAGGAGACCACTCCGGTGCTGTTGGTGAGGTGGATGTGCCCCACGGTACACACAAGGCAGAACGTACCGGTTGGAGCTCGACGCCGACCCAGGTGCCGGGTGCGAAGTGTGTGGGGCCAATGTAGGAGACCACTCCGGTGCTGTTGGTGAGGCGGATGTGTACCACGCTACACACAAGGCAGAACGTACCGGTTGGAGTGTCGAGCTCGACGCTGACCCAGGTGCCGGGTGCGAAGTACGTGGGGCCAATGTAGGAGACCACTCCGGTGCTGTTGGTGAGGCGGATGTGTACCACGCTACACACAAGGCAGAACGTACCGGTTGGAGTGTCGAGCTCGACGCCGACCCAGGTGCCGGGTGCGAAGTGTGTGGGGCCAATGTAGGAGACCACTCCGGTGCTGTTGGTGAGGCGGATGTGTACCACGCTACACACAAGGCAGAACGTACCGGTTGGAGTGTCGAGCTCGACGCCGACCCAGGTGCCGGGTGCGAAGTGCGTGGGGCCAATGTAGGAGACCACTCCGGTGCTGTTGGTGAGGCGGATGTATACCACGCTACACACAAGGCAGAACGTACCGGTTGGAGTGTCGAGCTCGACGCCGACCCAGGTGCCGGGTGCGAAGTGTGTGGGGCCAATGTAGGAGACCACTCCGGTGCTGTTGGTGAGGCGGATGTGTACCACGCTACACACAAGGCAGAACGTACCGGTTGGAGTGTCGAGCTCGACGCCGACCCAGGTGCCGGGTGCGAAGTGCGTGGGGCCAATGTAGGAGACCACTCCGGTGCTGTTGGTGAGGTGGATGTGCCCCACGGTACACACAAGGCAGAACGTACCGGTTGGAGCTCGACGCCGACCCAGGTGCCGGGTGCGAAGTGTGTGGGGCCAATGTAGGAGACCACTCCGGTGCTGTTGGTGAGGCGGATGTGTACCACGCTACACACAAGGCAGAACGTACCGGTTGGAGTGTCGAGCTCGACGCCGACCCAGGTGCCCGGTGCGAAGTGTGTGGGGCCAATGTAGGAGACCACTCCGGTGCTGTTGGTGAGGCGGATGTGTACCACGCTACACACAAGGCAGAACGTACCGGTTGGAGTGTCGAGCTCGACGCTGACCCAGGTGCCGGGTGCGAAGTACGTGGGGCCAATGTAGGAGACCACTCCGGTGCTGTTGGTGAGGCGGATGTGTACCACGCTACACACAAGGCAGAACGTACCGGTTGGAGTGTCGAGCTCGACGCCGACCCAGGTGCCGGGTGCGAAGTGTGTGGGGCCAATGTAGGAGACCACTCCGGTGCTGTTGGTGAGGCGGATGTGTACCACGCTACACACAAGGCAGAACGTACCGGTTGGAGTGTCGAGCTCGACGCCGACCCAGGTGCCGGGTGCGAAGTGCGTGGGGCCAATGTAGGAGACCACTCCGGTGCTGTTGGTGAGGCGGATGTATACCACGCTACACACAAGGCAGAACGTACCGGTTGGAGTGTCGAGCTCGACGCCGACCCAGGTGCCGGGTGCGAAGTGTGTGGGGCCAATGTAGGAGACCACTCCGGTGCTGTTGGTGAGGCGGATGTGTACCACGCTACACACAAGGCAGAACGTACCGGTTGGAGTGTCGAGCTCGACGCCGACCCAGGTGCCGGGTGCGAAGTGCGTGGGGCCAATGTAGGAGACCACTCCGGTGCTGTTGGTGAGGCGGATGTGTACGCTCTCGCCGACCACCAACCAGTCAGGCACCACCGCCAACTCCCCGCGTGACCCTGATAGAGATGCCCGCGACCCGCCCAGCTCACTCCCGTCCTCTGTACAGAACAAGTACTCCCGTCTTCAGCGGAGAACTCTTATGCGACACATTCAAAACGCAATAAGGAATAATACATTTATTTGAAAAATAAATATTTAGGTTAGGTTAGGTTAAGTTGGTTTAAATTCTAAATTAAACATGTATTGTGGCATTAAGTTGTGACTGAAAGATAATGTACACGGATTATGGATATATATGGATTAACACTTGGTTTTTCCTTGCTGTCTTCAGTTTCAAATCGTTTCCATTATAACTATTCAAATGTGCTGGAAATGTAGTGTTCACAGGGTGAAAAATAGACTTCTAGAAGGCGCAATATCCACTAATACAGTTGAAGAAAATCTAAAGATATTTCAGAAGTTCCAGTGATAGAAAGGAATAAATTTATATGCACAAAAAATTCATTCATGAAAATTCATCCCTACATATTAGTAATGTGAACGTTTCAGCTTCAAAATGTTGTAACCTCAAATAAAATTAATTGAATGAATTAATAAATTCATTATTGGCAGTAGATAAATATTCAGGCATGATAATTTTTTTTTTAAATTAAGAAAAAAAAAAGTTTACTCATTTTAAGAGTTTTATCAATAAATCTGATAAAATTTCTGATCCTGATAGCAAATGCAATAATATAAAAAAACTATATGAATAAAGAATGAATTATCCTTAGCACAACCTGAGGGTCTACCTACCTACAGGGAACAACTCACACAAGACTCGCAGATTTCAACAAATAGCCTTTCTAATTGCTTGAAATCGAGCAAGAATTTTGGTGAGTTGAATTTGTTTCTGGTGAACACGCAGAAACTTATATTACAGTCAGAAGATAAGAGTGCGAAACGTCTAAAAGTAGCGTGAGAAGATAAAGACCGTCGGCGAACTTCTCGGAAGAGGAGCAGTCAGTGTCGGTGCTCTGTACGTGCAGACGTGCCGGCTGCATGGCTTGCTCGAGCCGGTGCGCGTGCTTCGACTCACTGGAGCGCGGGCGCGCCTGCGGGAACGACGCGCGGTTCGACGCGGCGGCCGCTGAGCGTGCGCTGTTCGTTGTCGCCTTTCGTCGCCGCACCACCTGTCGATATTTCTAAACTTACTTGCTGATTTCTATATATTTCTATATTGTTATCCGACTACGGCGAAACCAAAAGGAGGGTAATGTGTCCAGCCTGAATGTTTGAATGTATGTATGTTTTTTTTTTTATGGAAACTGTCACGGTTGGCTACATCACCTACAACATGCGTGATGTCAGCCCATAACACCGGGTGAACTTGGTACCACGTCAGTGCTTCCCTTCAGTCGTGCCGGCTACACTGAACTGGACGGAAAACACAAACTATTTACATAGCCGTGTCTACCGACCTTTCATTTAGTGCGGTGGTATCAACCCGGGCGGGTGGAACCCTACCACCTAGTAATATAAGAAGGGAGTCATATCCCTTAGTCGCCTTTTACGACATACGCTGGGAGAAATGCAGTGGCGAGTGTGTGTGTTAGGATGACTGTAACTCCTAAACAACTGGTCCAATTTCAATCATTCTGGGATCATTTGGTTTGTCTCAATTACGAGAGACTTATTACAGCATTTTAATACCGCTGTTTAAGATAAACTTGTCTTGTTTTCTTCGTTTTTCATAGGTGGGTTTTATAAACATTTCATTTTTATTTTTACCTGTTTATTGCTATATATTTGTTAATTTATTTATTTACACACTTACCTAATAAACCTGACAGCATATCCTAAATCGTTTACTAGCCTCTCAACTCACAAAGTTATTAAGATAACTCTAAAACTAACATCTCAAATTTAAGGCTATTATTGAAAGATCAAACTCCGGCCTCCATACGAGGTACGGAAACTTAATCATGTCTACAATAAAGCCATGTGAATTCGGTACATGAGTTACTGGATCCAAGTCCAGTAAATAAACTAGGTACTACTCCTAACAGAAACATTTATCCATGTGTTACCTTGCCGGCCGGCAGCTGCGTCTTCACAACGGAACTGCCCTCATAAGGCGAGTCGCAGTCTCCGCCGGCCGAGGAGAGCTCGTTGCTGCGGGGATCGGCCTCGTGGCTGGACACCTCCGAGGTCACCGACTCCACTTCCGCATCGGCCGAGACATCGTTCAACGACTCCGCGACACAGTTGTTGACCGCCTTGCTCGAATGACTAGATGTGCTAATAACGTGATTCTGAACCGGAATCGAACCGAGCGGATCGACCCATTCGGACACGGGCTCGTCCATCTTCTTATCTTCTTGTAATTCCACCTCGGAGTCTCGAAGGAACGGATTTATTCTATTCCTCGATCCGGGTGTTAAGATGGGAGTTTTAGCCACCGGTTTGCCTGAAAGGATATCAAATTAAATTATAATTTATTTTCCGGCACATGCTCCATATGTGTCATAAAATTTATAGGCAATGCATGTCATGAAATCCCGACTACGAAAAACTAGTAAAAAAAAACAAGGAAAGTTGATCGAAAATGCTGTAGTCGGGCTCTCTATCAATGTGAATTCTTCTGCACGCCCGTCTTCTGTATGCACGCATCGTAGTCGGGTTTAATTTAAAAAAATGAAAATCTAACAAAACCCTACCTATTAGCGGATCATTTAACTCGTTCTTGGATTCGACGATGTCGTTCTTAAGATCGCTTATGTCGTTCCTCAGCTCGGTGATCTCGTTCCTGAGACCGAGAACCGAGTGTTTGGTCCGGCTGAGGTGGTTCTCGTGGCCGTGGATGTTGCGGCCCTCGTAGTCCGGTGTCTCGTCCACGGACATGCTCCGTATCGACAGCGTGTCGTCGTTGGTGAGGTTTGTGGATGAAACCGCTTGCGAACCTAAAAATTTACACATGATTAAAGGTTTCAATTTCCTTATATAATAAGTTAAGGTGATCAAGGATGTAGGTGTAGGTGTAGGTGGTGTAGGCAACCATCTCTTTTTCCATAATAAATAATACTTAAGATTGTTTATGCTGCAGTGTTTAAGTAAACTGAAGAGCATTGCGCAACGTGTTTCTTTAAACAGAATCTATTTTAATAAGCAAAGTGGGACTGGCCTAACCAAATGTTGATTAAAACCTCTGTCATCTGTTGCCTCTGCCTACCCTATTGGGAGAGAGGAAGAAGGTGTGGATCTAAGCTTACGATGGCTTCACCGAACATATCCGGGCCCATCGGCAGTAGAGGAGGGTATTAATCGAGGCCGGGACTAGCGAGTGGCCACTCTAAATTTCCCGCGCATGCTTCACGTTTCGGCTCGCTTCAAGCCCTCGTCAGCTAGTCTGCGTTGACTAGGACGCGGGGAAACCACCAGTCCCGCTCTCGACCTCCCTCTCTCTACCTATCCATATTCTGTAGGATGCTTCCAGTGACGTTTTCGAAGCTCTCTCCATATATGAGCTTAGCGTCGATCTTGGGAGCCCTAGATTCTTGAAGAGACTGTAGAGTGACTTCGCTGGTAGTCCTCTTGCTCCGACTTCCACAGCGAAGAGATCAGTCTTGAATCCGTTTCTCACAATCCGGTCTACCAAGTTGCAGTACTTGTTAAGTTTGATGTTGTGGTCCTTCGGTATGTTACTTTCCCATGGAACTGTAAGTTCAACAAGTACTACATGCTTTGTCGCTTTTGAGAATATGAGTATATCCGGTCTTAATGCTGTGGTACAGATTTCCGAAGGCATTTGGTAATGCTTCTCATGTGTGTCCATCAACAATTCCCAATCCTTTGCTGCTCCCAAAATTGAAGAAGGTTTAGTCCTATCTTTGGGCAGCTTATTGGCTCCAGGTTTCACAAAGTTGACCTTCTGGAAGCCGCTACTGGTTTGCCCTTTCCTGGTCCGTGCAATTGACAGGTTGATGGCCTCTCTGATGATTTGGAGGACTTTATCATGACGGTAGGAATACTGGCCTCGCTCAAGTAGTATTTTGCATCCGCATAACAAATGTTTGGCCGTGCCTACAAACTCCTTACATGACGGGCATAGTTTATTTGTAGATTTATAACATAATGATTTATGATTTATAACATTATGTGTGCACTCACCGTATCCGCTAGAAGAGATGGAGGGTGAGTTCTTGCCGGGCGCTCGCTCGCACGCCAGCTCGTGCAAGGAATCTAACGTTTTGGATGTCGGTAGGAAGCCTCGACTCGTGGCGCGAATCCTGTTGGTACGCTGTAACAACAATTTCCGGCTTAAGTTACCTACATGTATGTGAGATACGTATATATATTTATTTATTGGTTGAATATAGCACCTTCGCATGAGATAGATAATATAAGTTTTAAGATATTATGTTAAATTATTTATTGCTGCACAAACATTTCACAAAGGTAGCATACATTCTAAGCAATAACATGCGATGTAAAGGCAGACTTGTTTGTAGAGGTTGGCTCTGAGCCTGCAAACTAGTCCCTCTTGGTCCTTCGTGCAAAAACCCCTCGATCTCCAGCCGGCCTGTTTTCTCCGTGAGAAAGTTATTCAGTTTCGCATACCGCAGCAAGATATGGTATGCTGAAAGGGTGTTTGCACCCTTTCAGTATACTATATCTTACTGCGGAAACCCTGTATAAATAGAAATAAAGATAGAAGAATATAGTGTTTATTAGTCACAAAATTTTAACACCGCTGACCTTTGGAGGCTGACCGAGGTTCGGATTCCTCGTAAAACTGTAGGTCCCTTCCCTCCTAATCTTACTTGGTGGTAGGGTTCAACCCGCCCGGGTTGGTACCACCGCACTGAATGAAACGTCGGTCGAAACGGCTATGTAAATAGTTTGTGTTTTCTGACCAATTCAGTGTAGCCGGCACGATCAAAGGGGGAAGCACTGACATGGCACCTAGTTCACCCGGTGTTATGGGCTGACATCACGGACGTTGTAGGTGATGTAGCCAACCGAGTCAATTTCCAAAAAAATATGCATATATGCAGTATGTGTACCTGGGAGCGCGGTACCGACGGCGTGGTTGTCTCCGGGTCGGAGTGCGAGTCGTCTGTGTCGCGCTCGGCGAGCGCTCGGCCGCGGCCCGGCTCCTCGTGCAGCGTCGTCATGCGCAGCCCGCCCAGCTTGCCGCTCGCGGGGGACGCTGCACCACACCACAACAACACAATCAACACAAACCGCACACAACGCCGCGTACATACAATATTATATGCACACATTCCTTCCTACTTCGAACTACAAAGGTGCAGAATGGGTTACATAAAATCAAACAATCATATCCGTGGGAAGACCACCCGCCAGGTGGGACGACGACATCAAATACGTCGGCGGAAAGCAGTGGTTCCGTACCGCTGAAGGCCGGGAGGACTGGAGGAAAATTGGAGAGGCGTATGTCCAGCAGTGGACGCTTACACGCTGACTGATTGATCCCTGACGAAGAAAGACGAAGTTTTTCTTTTAACTATTTAATTTGCAATACTGCAAAGGTTTCGGAACATCGACTTGCGAATGATCAGTACATAATGCCCCACGGTTTGCATGTAATATTGAAATTCACGAGTATCTGGAAATGCCCACCGCGAAGGGCAAAGTTAAAATTTACTGCACTAAATACATAAAAATAAGGCTGGCACACCACACAAATCAGCTGGCAAGGGATTTGCTGAATACAGATGGAGAAATAACATGCCTCAAGCGATAGCACGTCCTCCGATTGGACAACTGGAGATGAACAACGCGGCAAAAATAATCTTGTTTTGTATTAATGCTAACGATCGGATTAAGGGCAGAATGGCCGATCACAGATAGTAGAAGCAGAAAATAGATTATTTCTTTATTTTTAGGGCTTTAGAGAACAAGCGTTTCTATAGCTGCTGCATAGTACATTCAAAAAATCTACGAGTAGCAATCACTGGTTTCGTAGACTCAGCGACTGCTTGATGAAATTTAAAATAAATACAATTTGGTCCAAGTTGTATTTAGAGCCAACATAAAAATTTAAAAGGAATGGTAGCAAGAGTCCGTTGGTAGTCAAATGGTAGTTTTGTCCATCCAAAGATTCAGTCAGATAGAAGAATCATCTTTCTAAAAACATTTACTGATTTGTCAGTTCAATTTAATGTTTAAAATCTACTGAATGGGTATTCACTAACTAAACGGTAATACTGTAAAACCAGTAATGTGTGTGTATACAGGTATATAAGTTGGCTATGTGGCCAACTTTCTCAAAGCATGAACAATTCTTTTAAAACTGTACACCTACTAAGCAAATTATTTTAGATTTGTTATGTCAGTGAGTGAAAGCGACATCTTCAAACTGGTTGCTTAAAGGGCTTCAGAAATTTTCGTACAGACGCTAGCTGAAAAGTACGTAGCGGAGACTAATATACAAAACAAAATATGATTAAACAAAACTTAGCATTCTTTACAAACACACTGGAACAAAATACGAAAGAGTTCTAAAAACATTTTCTCGATGAAGCTCTAAACAGCTATAGTAAAACGAAACTCAAACTTAAAATAAAGCAAAAACAAATATTTACAACAAACTTAATAAAATAAATAACAAAATAACACATAAATCAACTGCAAACAAACTGAAATAAACCAAGGCTAGCAACAACGAGATACAACTCAAAATTTCGAAACAGAGTGATGAAGCGTATCTCTGGATGTTGGGACGTACACTTGTTCGGTTGTTGCAGCCGCAGCGAATTCAGGTTCAGATTCAAATTTAGGAAGGTCGGTCGCGCTGCAATGGAAAAGTCACAACATCGTCAAAATCATATCATTCGAGGTTTACAGTATTCAAGTACCTACCTTATAGGTCAATTTATGAGTGGAAATAATAGAGAGAGCATTGGTAGAGTGGACGTATATAGACTTTTGAAACATGTATATACACAGGCACACAATACCACAGCCATACCGTTATCAGCGCCTCTACCGGCGCTAACTCGCTCGCTAGCTCATACAAATACTTGCAGATTTCAACCAATGGCCGGATCGAGTACACACTGAACGCTCTCTTATTGGTTGAGATCAATCATTTCTCATAATCACTTCGGTGAGTTTATAACGCCGGTACAGAGGCTATACACATTCACCACTCCACTATTATATTCACTCTTGAATTGACCTATACCCGACGTAAACCGGATTCACAGCTATGTATGGCAACATTTTAGATTATACAGTCTTAATTAGGCGAAATGAAAATGTTTGCCTTACTCGGTCAGCATGTGAATCCAGCTTCACGCTTACTTACGTAGTGGACTCGATGCGCTCACAGACAGCAGGATAATTTTACCTAATGCTTGTGCATATTCCCATCTCGCTAAACAAACTCTCGAGAGCACTCCAGTAAGTGTTGTATAAGATGATAATAGCTTGTATCTGCTTTTGAAAATCATAACACTTTTTTCCCTTAAATTTGGTTTAGGACTGTAGCTGTATTACCACTATGAAAGCCCTATGGTGACTATATATACTCTTCAAAGATGCTTTAGTCTCTTAGAGACGGAGAAGCCTCTTTACAAATAGATCTTTCGGCCCTGGCAAAATCTGAGACAGAATCCATGTACAGAGTTTCCTCTCTCTTCGATACTTCGTTGTTGTAAATCGTGTCCAGGAGATGAACCACGTGTATTTATTACTATTTATCACCTATCTGATCATGCTCGATACATCAATTTCACAGGGTCTATTCAACAAATCCTTCGTCTAATTTTACTGGAAGTGGCTACGTTATACATGCAGCTTTACTCAATAGTTCCGCAGCTAACACATACACCAAAGTGTCCGATGTTTCTACACAAATTGTCATGGTCTAAGATCCGGCCTAAGGAGGGTATGCCCTCATCAACATCTGTTATTCGAAAAAGACATAAATAACATGTAGGCTAATTTGATCACGACTAGATCACCTAGCTATATCTTAACCCCAGTGACCTTGACCATCCTTAGCTCCGAACCGTTTAGGTAAGTAATATTCTGAAAAAATTATAATAAATGAAAAATTATAGAGGAAGTCTGAATTCTATTACTTTTTAATATATACAAGAAAATGTGAAAAACTAATGAGATTTTTTTTTTCCAAAATAATTCAAAAAGTAATAAAAAGGTGAATTTCTCTATAATTTAACTTTAATCTATTTAATATAATTCTTCACAGCATGATTTTTTAAGAATGTTATACCTAAAAGTTTCACAGATACTTAAAGGTCAATAGATCAAGGGCATCGGGGTCAAGATATAGCTAGGTGACCTAGTCGTGATCAATTAGGCTAAATTATCTTTTTCATAAACTATGTCTTATACGAATAACAGATGGGGCTATACCCTCCTTGGGCCAGATCTTGCACTATCACTTGTCCATGTAACTTTCTATAATACACGCTACCACCAATGCAACTGTCATTCAAGTTTTTATTTACCTAACGAGAAGAGAAATATACCCACGGTTCCAACACAGAGACAAACAGTTTTTCGACTATTTTGAAATGGTGAATGATGTGGGCACTCAAAATAACCTCAACAATAGGAATGGAATTATATCTCGCGACCTTCATAGTCGCGAATGTCGCGCATTTGCTAGCCCGCTGATGCGCATGGGATAAACATTTTTGATGTAATTAGTTTGAATGGTTTATTTGATCAATATTTTAGCAAAATGATTGAACGACGATTCCATAATGATACAATGTAGAGTATAACAAGGAAAAGGTGGAAGTCATCACAGGCATGCTCGACTCATGCAAATTAAAGTGACACCGCAAACAAATACAACACAACAACAGAAAGCATCGCCCGTCAACTAACTTCAAGCTCTCTCGCTCGCAGATGTACTTCGCGTTCCACTCTACGACTAAACATTTTCACAATCTACTTCTATTTACTTTATAGAGGAAAAAAAAAAGATTGTATTAAAGCTTTTGTTTGATATTAAAAGATTGCGAAAAAGTTACGTCTACCGCATGGAAACGCATACGTCTGTGGGCGCCGACCGATCGCACAATTTGCGTATGAACAACGATGAATTTAAATGCCAATTGTATATACACAACGTACGATGATGCATTACGCTAAACATGTTCCATATCTTGCAGTAGCATTCTCCTAATAATTTTGATTTCTGTCATTCCGATCCGTCGGAGGGGAGCTCCGTGAGATTACCTGATAAGATTGAGCCTGAAGGTTGCACAGAATCAAGATATAGAAAATATACATTAGTAAAGCTGGGGATGTGATGATTGGTGTGTGTGTGTCTGTGCGTGTGTCAGCGTGTGTGCGTGTGTGCGGCCAGGTGAGCGCGTGTCGGTGTATGTGTGTGTACGTGTGACTGCCGCCACTACACTTGTGGCCACTACACCCACACAGGGTAGAGAGAGTGTGGTGGTACAAAATAAATGTGGGTGCGATAAAGCTCGGGGTAGGATGTCAATGAGCAGAAGAAACAAATTAATGAAGTACATAATGTAAAATAGTCTTATTTGCAGATTTACTAGACAATGAAGCATAATGATTTTATTTTTAATACAGATTTTCAACATACTATTAAATAGAAAGTCTTCAAAGGTGCAACCATCGCGGCCACCATTGGTGAGACAGCAAACAAGATTCCTACATAAATACATACATAGCGTCACGCCTGTTTCCCATTGGGGCAGGCAGAAACAACGCATACCCACCAGCAGATCTCTACATAAAAATGGCTGACTCACATCAATATCCCAATCATGTGATTTTTTTACAAAAAAATATGTATTATTTTTCATATTTTTATAACTATTCATTGCTTCGACAACTTGTATTCTTAGCAAATAAGAACATTTTATTAAACATATTAATAATTTGATAGTAATTGAGTGATTTACCAGTGTAATGTTAAGATGTACATTTAGCCTGTTTTCTTATGTATCCATGATTAAGTTGCAGTAATTACATTATTTATCGCTTGGTACCAACATTTTAGATCTAAAAATCACCAATTAAATAAATAAGAGGTATAATGTTAGAGACCTATACAATCTGAATAAATTTCAATACAGAGGGACCTCGCTAATCCGACAAACGCTTTGCGGTGAACTGTCGGAATACTAGATTTTCTGGATTATATAGCTACCCTGTTGTCTGGACATGTTTGCAGTTGAGTATCTTGTAATCCGAGAATTGGAGGCGTAACGAAAAAAATTGCCAAAACTTAACGCGGGAAAAACAGCCTAAAATCTAAACCATTGATCCCACTTCCAACCCCAGAAACTTCCCATCATTCAAGCGCATTGGTATTGTGTCGGATTACAAAGGGTTCCAGACTAGACAGGGGCCGGATTACAGGAATTCTACTGTATAACTATTTACAATTTAGTTCTGGCTCTACGCACTCTATGGGAATTTCTACATCTCATAGCCAGTTAGGCTCTATAGTTACCCAAATTCAAAGACAATCCTGCAATCTGCTATACCTATCGCCTTAAAATCAAAGTATGAAACATACCTATGGAGATACCTACATTACGATTGTATGCATATCACCCATCATGCAAGGGCACTTTCAATCAAAAGGTACAGGCAGATACTGAAAATTTGTTACATAGTTCGAAATACATACATTGATTATTATTTATAAGATTCGTTCTTGGATGAAAACTATTGTTTTAAAATTATAGTATTGCAATAAATATATTACATTATTAGATGTTTTATGACTGGAATTATGATTGAACTTTCAGAATCTAACAAAACATTTTTGTACAATGGTGCACTAAGCACTTATGTGAAGCACTTAATGTCGTGTGGATGTGAACTAATACTGCGTTCTATCAAGTGCATGAATACTGCATCCTTATTTTACCATATTAATATATACCTACATATAACACCAGTGCCGATTTGCGACACGGTCAAGATGGACCTTGTAATATAGATCGATAGCATCATTAACAATTTATATCGACTGTCACGACTGTTTCCTAATGGGGTAGGCAGACACGACAGAACACTAAATGCCACGCTCCAACTATAGGGACCAGTCGCAATAATAGCAGTCATTGTGCAGTTAAAGCCTCAGATTCTCTAGGGGGTAAATGTCGCGCGACACGACTTGTACGGTTTATGTTACGAGGAACATCTAGATGGCGCGGGGACATGTTCTATGTACACAGCAGTAAAGATTTTGCCCACATGTCCCACGGCACATAATTTTCGCACAACGTTGCACTCGCGCGGCGCGTGATTCTATGTTGCGCGGTATGTTGCGATGGTAATTGCCCCCTAGTGACTACAAGGCTAGATGCGTGTGACAGAACACAGTTTTTGTCACTAGTCTACTTAGTCACGCCAATGAGTGATGTTTTACTAGAATCTATGTATATTTGTCAAATGTGAGGTGGGTTTTTAAATCACCGTGGTTCAATTATACGGGTAATCATTTAGCAATGCCTACCAAAATGAAGGTGTGATTACGGAGCTTTAGATTTTTTTTTTTTATTCTAATATTATATGTAATTCATAGTCTTCATACATTTCTGTGGCGTTAATTTCGAAATGGTCATGAGACAATCCATTTTAGATATTGAAAAAATTACAACGGTCAATGTATTTAGGTAATCCATTTAATCCTACTTGTATCACTCTCGAAATTTTGTTAAGTCATTGCTGAATCATTCTGTATACACTATAAAATTAAACACCTTTACTCAGGGTCATTTTTCGAGCGATGTCGCACAGAGCTCCACGATCCACGACATTCCACATACAGAACCGCGTAGCTCGGAAAATGACCGAGTGTAAAGTGGCTGAATTTAAATAATAAAAAATAAAATATATGATGTGTTTGAACAGATGCAAATTATGAATATACATCCATATATTGTGTTGAGTTTTTTCACCCCCCTGTTGTCGATTTGTTCAGTTCTGACTTGATTGAAAATAAAATTAAAAGCACATTCATAAATTTTTGCGATATATCATTATCAAATAAGTAATAGAAAAAGAAGATATGTTCAAAACAAGGCATTTTATTAATGACACAACATTTGATTTTATTCTTATAAGTTTACATGCCTTCCGACCATTTTAAAATAGCTTCAGCAACATTGACTCTTAAAACTATGATTGTCACTGACACTGAACAATTTTACAGGGTTGGTAATAAACTTTGTGGCTCATAATTTCGAACTACCTGGTTTGAATTGGAAAAGATCCCGATTTCTTACACAAACTTTCAGGTAAGTACAACAGTCAACCTAAACCGGCATGCCTGAAGTTATAGGCCAAACGTTCGGCCCGAAAATTAGATCCCAGCAACACCTCCAACAGCGAGTAAAAAAGTTTAGGAAACTATCATTTTCATTTTAAATTCCTGGTAAAACCGTGTCCCTTAACTATCAGAGTATGGAGCGAGTACGTACCTAGTCCGAACGGTTTGGTCGGAGTAGCCAGATCCTGGTCTCCGGCGAAGGAGTGTCGGTGCGAGGAGCGGCGCGACGAGGACGAGCCGGTGTCGTCGTTGAGGTCCGCCACGCTGCCCGACCGGCCCACCGCAATCAGCGACTCGAGAGACCCCTCCAGTCGCATTATCTGCTTATTCCACATCATTATTGCGTTGTCCTAATACTTTTCTGTAGGTGGTGGTCGATGTTGTGCAGTAATCCACCCGAGGTATTGCTGCACAACACCAATTAATCTGCTTACCCTGTTTTTTTGTGAAACAGCGTAAAGGTATGTAAGTATTTATGTAATTATTACACAGAACATAAAAAATACGATGACTTATTAGTATGACAACTGTTATCAAAATCTCATAGATAAAATGTGCGAGTTGTAATACCTCTAAGTTGTTATTTACCACCTTTAGGAAATGTTCTTTAGGCTATAATTTTCGTTCTAAAAGGCACAAAAAGACATTTTAGTAATTTTTTAGCTCGATTGTTTCCATGGCAGTAATGACAGGCGACAGATGTGGGCGGAGCATTAAGTGCACGGAGCTACGCTGACTTCGGGTGCACGCAGAGAGTCATAGCGCTACTTGTACACGTTTTTTATGTTCTGTGAATGATTGTATGAATGAAAGTTGCAGTGCACAAGGCACACTATGCTCAGTCACACTTGCATGTTATATCATTATTTCACTACACATGTTTAATGAAGAGTAGGTGGTGGAGCAGGTTCCAATTTATATAAACTAATAAACACAACTGAAAAAATCCGGCAAAAATCTAGATAAACATGCTCTTTAAATCTTTCAAAAGGGTCCACTACTATCGGAAATAAAAATGTTCAAAGTTGAGCTTACGGAAAAGAGTGTACTTTTTCGAAGTTGGTTCATGCTGGTAGAAACATAGCACGTAGAAGGTCAGAGTCATTCATTCCGGAGTAGCGTTACCTCATCGGACTTTGCGCTCCTTCTCTCCTGGATCCGCCACTGGTTGAAGTTAAGTTTAGTAAATAGTGAAAACCACATCAAAATTCGTTCAGTAGTTGCTGAGAAAGTTGCGGTATACAGGTATCTGTACTAATTTCCTACTAGCAGCGGCCAGTAGTGTGCCTTGCATACGGTACGCGCCCGAACGGGTTTTTTTTTAAAAGCTCCATGTTTGAACGCCTCCAGCTTTGCACTATTAAGATATCGAGATAATTCTTTCAATGTTGTAAATCTATTGTTTTGTGCTTTTTTTTATTGTTTTATACTATCGATAAAAAAAAATATATATATATAAATCTGTCCACCACCTAATTACTATTTTGATTTGTCTATAGATGTTAATGCATGCTGTTATTGTTATTGTTTTTATAATGCAATTATATTGAAGTGCATTGATATGAAAGGTCATATGAAATAGAATATCTACAAAAATATACTTTATGTACCTACTTATTACTTACATACTTCATGCGGTGTCATTTTAAATAGGTACTTATTACAAATACATGTCAAAAAAATTATAATGTTAGAGAAGATACAAGAAATCAATGTCAAAGTTATTATTTTAAATCTATAAAAGTAATTATAAAATAATGCATGTCATCCTGGTCACCGAGACCACTGTGATATCAAAAAAATATAAATAAAATAAATTTATCATGCTTGATATTTTCACCATTCAATGTACTGAAACACATTGATTAATAAAAAGAAGGGTTTGCATTCAGAAAAAATCATGCAGAAATAAGATTGGTGTGCTTTTGTACAACTTACATTGCCACCATTCTTGGCTGCTGTTTCCAAAGCCTACGGTCCATTATTGCAGTGTTAGTAACGGAAACGTGAGCGTTAGTAAGCATTTAATTACTGCAGCGTGTCGAGGGTAACTATTTGTGTAACACCGATTTCACATTACATTCCATTGTCATTGGATTTTTTTATGGGTGAGCTACTAGGCTTTAACGGTCATAATAAAAACGGAGATATAGTGATTGGCTGCTGTATAATTTGAGGTAAAATTATTTTTTACGTTTATTTTAAAACAAGTTATAATCAAGATTTTGACCATACTGATTTATAGCAAACACTGGTTTATATGAACGTCCAGTCTTCAAACGCTACTGAATATGGGTGTTTTTTTTTTTACAGTATGTATATTGACGTAAGGTGGACTTTTCACCAGCGTGTCACCCAGCCTATTTGGAGATTAAAATGTCAATGATTTTTTTTTATAAACCTATAGGGTTTATAAAGATATAATGTTTGATTTTTTATTTTGTATGAAAAATTATAAGTTTTGTAGTTAGTTTTGCCTTATTTATGAAAAAGTTATCTGAGAGAAAAATGGTCTGGGGAGTACACTGGTAAAAGATCCATGATTATGATTTTAAAGTATGGGAGTTAAAAAGGTCCATGGTGCATATGGTATATCTCTCAAGTTCTGAGACCTTTATGCAATCCCCTTGGCACTCCCGCTACGTATGTCCTCTGTCCTGTCCCTGGCTGGCTAGACTATGTCGTCCATGAAGATTACAGATTACCAGACAGCCAGGGTATCTTAAGACCAGCCTTTGGACTACCATATAAACCAATGTTCGCTGAGACCACGATCCAGCGGTCCGGAGCTTAGCATGAGTGAAGAGATTCAAGATGGGAAGTCTGTGTGTGAGGACATAATACCTGTGAGAAGTTAGGTACGGATGCAGTCTTGCGCATGGTAATCGGTTGCCCACGAGCCGCCTGCAGCTCCTTGACGGCAACACTCTGACGCAGTCGGTCCAGAGTGAGTATGCTCTCTACTGCGCTCACCCCTCGTGTGTACTTCTCTGCAGGATACATTAAACATAGTTTGCTATACGGCTATTGTTTTATTCTTTTACCACAACATCAAGCTTAACAAGTACTGCAACTTAGTAGACCGGATTGTGAGAAACGGATTCAAGACTGATCTCTTCGCTGTGGAAGTCGGAGCAAGAGGACTACCAGCGAAGTCGCTCTACAGTCTCTTCAAGAATCTAGGGCTCCCAAGATCGACGCTAAGCTCATATATGGAGAGAGCTTCGAAAACGTCACTGGAAGCATCCTACAGAATATGGATAGGTAGAGAGAGGGAGGTCGAGAGCGGGACTGGTGGTTTCCCCGCGTCCTAGTCAACGCAGACTAGCTGACGAGGGCTTGACGCGAGCCGAAACGTGAAGCATGCGCGGGAAACTTAGAGTGGCCACTCGCTAGTCCCGGCCTCGATTAATACCCTCCTCTGCTGCCGATGGGCCCGGATATGTTCGGTGAAGCCATCGTAAGCTTAGATCCACACCTTCTTCCTTCTTCCTTCCTTGATAAATCAGCATCAAAAGTTCAATCGGCCGATATATAAGTTCACAGGCTGATATTAAAGTTCAAAACACTCATATACAAGATCAGTTGAACGGATATACATACAAGCTTCCCCAGTTCAGCATACTGAAAGATATACAAAATCAAAAGACTGATACACAAATTCAACAGACCAATATAAGTCTCCCCATCTGCGGCGCTGGCCTCCTCGCCGGTTGCAGCTATCTGCGCCAGGCTCTCCCGCTCCTCCAACTCCTCTGAAGCCTTCGGAATGTTCGACACCACCTCGTACGTTACGCCAGTTTGCGCCAGCAAATCCGACCTGCACATAATGAAATGTTTATTATATTTACAAGTAACATCATTTATTTGGGGTAATCTCTTACTGTATATGGCTGTGACACATAAAAAGACAGATAGATAAGAAATAAATGTAGCGAAACTAATATTGTGTTGACTTGTTTTAGAGTGGAGAAAGAGAGGTCCTCCTTTAGGACAGTTGTCAATAAATATGCATACATAAATACACAACACAACATATGTTTTCCAATGGGTTAGACAGAGACCCCGTACCACAATATTTCAGCATTCTCACGTTCGTTGAGCATAAGGCTACTACTAAATAAAGGCGAAGATATGCCCTTCTCTACATTTATGATTTACTTTGTCGGCAGCCTAGAGAAAAAAAATTATGGATTTTTCAGTTGATTTCGAGTTTTGGGGGCGCACACATGACCAAGCATGGTGGTTATTTGCGGCGGTGGTCGCCACGGCATTTTTCACCCACCACGAGCCACTAGTTGATGCAAGGCCTAAATAATAAGTGTGTTTACCTAACGATCCTTTTGCGTATTCTCTCCGTCAAGCTCTGCCTCTTGTAGATGTTGAGACCTAACCGTTTCCTCAGCACGAGGTCCATCGGAGCCGGATGCGACAGTCGCACGGTCGTCTTTAGGATCAGGTAAACACGTTCATTTGCTGAAACAATTCACATTATGTACATTTTCTTGTATTTTGTCAACTTTTCAATTAGCCATGTTAACAGTTTTGCCTTGTTTGAGAGAAGCAGTACGTTCGATCTAACCAATCATGCACTATACCCTCTCTCATTCCGAGTTTTTCCATCATGAACTCAAATTGTTTTATGTTTAGGATTGCATACATTAACTTTAGGTTCTTTCCATTAGCTAGAATAGGAAGAATGTCAAAATCCGACCGAATCGATATCACCGCACAAAAAAAAAATTAAGGTCGACACTGTTCGATTTTACCATCCAGTCGGTAGGACCAAAAGCACTGACAAGGCACCTAATTCTAACACGAACATTGTGAAATGGGCTTAAATCACGGATGTAGCAGATGGTCACGGATGTAGTAGCCAGTAGTCTTGTTACGAGTCGAATACATGGACGACTCGAGTGACTCGAGTTGAAAACATCTATAACTCGAGTTGCGACTCGAATACAAAAACACTCGCTATAGATTTTCCATTTATTAGTCTCGGAACCATTATTTAATTCTTAAATAATAGCTCCTTAAATAATTTTAAGACTTAAGAAGTCACTAATCTCGTACAGCGCGTCACCAGTTCAATCAAATGAATTCAACTGACTCGCAGCAGCAGACCGCGTCACCCACTCGCTCGACTCGAGTGCACTCGGATGACTGAATGCGATGCGAATGCGAGTTGACGAACGAATACAAAATACTCGGCGACTCGCGGCCTTGAGAGACTGCGACTCGAGTCGGTCTACTCGAGTATGGTCGGTCGGCCGGCGTGGCGCCGCCGTCAGTCAGTCTCGTATTCGAGTATTTTGTATTCGTTCGTCAACTCGCATTCGTATTCAGTCGCCCGAGTGCGTGCGTGTACTCGAGTCGAGCGAAGCGAGTGGGCAGACTGACATACTGACTGCTTGTCCGTACGAATACGAGTCCGACTCGGTTTCGCTCCGAATCCTACTCGAGTTGACGAGTTTTAGGCTTGACTCGAGTCACACGAGTATTATCACTCGACTCGTTACAACGCTAGTAGCCAGCAACGTCTGTATTTCACAAGTCCCGTAAAAATACTATTTTACGTTTCATAATAATTGGTGTTACCTTCTGTGATTCGGTTGAGGTACTGGCTGTCGTGTATGGAGGAGTCCCAGGCGGCGATGGCGGACACATCCTTTTCTGGATGCTGCAGGATCTGCAGCTCGTAGAACTTGTTGCCGTGCTCCTTGGGCAGGATCGAGTGCAGTCCCGCCACCGTCACCTCCTCGCCCGACGGGTGCGTCGATAGGTCGTCAGCTACACACACATTTTAAATGTTGCAATAAACTTATAAGAACATAGTCAGTTTCATGCAGTACAGACTAAATGGGCTTCAATATTATATATACATTTATTTATTTGTTAAGTTTTACGTTCTGGAGTAATGAATTCGGACAGCGCAGGTGACATACAGACGGACGGACGGACAGACACTTGACCGAATTTATAAGGTCCCCTCTGCCAGCGCCGCTGGCTACGAAACCCCAACACCCACATCCAAAGGGAGAAAAAAAGACTGTACCAAATAAATCAAGTAACAATAGCTTATCTCTAAGAAATGTTTAAATTATTTAATATTTTGATGTTTGAAGGAAATGCAGCATTTAGCAGGAGACAGACGGACTCACCAATCAATGGCTTCACCGATTTGCTCCCAGTGAAAGTAGAAGGTTTCAATCGAGCACGAGACCAGCGATTTAATTCCCAATCTTGCTCTCTTACAGCGCGCTAGACACTTCGATTCGCATCAAGACATCAAATAGTCTGTGTTCACTAGGATGTGCAGCACAACTATAGTTCGTAAAATATAGCTTGATAACTGTGACAGATGTCATCGCAAACAAGCGCATGAAGTTCCGTATTGTTTTACAGTAAAATGCATGCACGACAATTACATACTTTATTGATTGTAACACAATAGTGATGTTCTATGTAGAAAATATAATAAATCAAATCTTGTTCGATTGATCTTGATGATAATGATCGATGTTGCAAATATAATCAATCTAAATATGTAAGTAATATCTTTTTAAATTCAAAAAAATTTATTTTTTTATTCAAACGTTCAGAATTCACAAAAAAATAAATAAATTCGACCAAAATCAAAATAATTAAGTTTTGTTCGCCATCTGCTCAATTATGATCGATTTTCAACATCGTCCTAACTAGGTCCCAACTTAAGTCACTCTAACATGTGTCACAGAGATCAAGTTATATTTTACGAACTTACTCTCATGCTAATCCTATTAATCCTATAACAAGTCCCCGTAGCTCCCGTGCAACTCCTAAACATAGTTTGGAAACCTTCGCCTAAACACAATAGATACCAAGCAGAACTACGACCAAAAGCCTAAATAAATATGATTGATGCCTACCATTGAGATCGAGGAAGAGCACGGGGATGTGTTGCTCCATGCCGGCCGGTGGGGACCACGCGGCTGGGGCGCCTGGGATTGGACTTCCGGGACTTGGCACCAGCACCTTACGAAATCAAAATGTTTTACATTAACAATCAATCATCATTCAACCATAACCGAGTTAAATGAGGATTTCAATTAATTACCAAGAGTTAATTCATGATCCTGAGTGTGATCAGATATGGACATTGTATAGCGGTAGTTGAGTTTTAAGTTTTAATACATTATCCAGATGAACAGTTGACTACACCTTAGAACATTTGTTATATCAGCTAATTTTATTTTGGAGCCTCACCAATTCACAAATAAAATAATAGTGGTTGTATACCACAAGGACAATAATGTTAGTTCAGCTACTGTATCCAAGGGTGTATTTAAGAAAATCATCGATACAAAGAAAAAGAACCTAACTCCATCCTTCATCTGCAGAGGTCTGAGGAGTTTATGATCTGTCAGTCGTTGGGGAATAATGTCCACTTAAACATGTCCCCAAACTGGGGAATAGTGTCCACGAAAGAGTCGTCGGTTTCCAAGGTTCACAAGGAGAATATACCGGAGTACGTCATGATCTCGCAAACTGTAAAATTTACCATACAACTCACCGCGTTCCTCTCCTCAGTGAGGGAGACCCACTGCTCTACGAGCGACTGTTCCCGCTCCACGTCCCTCTCGCTCTTCACAGAAGGCGACATGTTCACCAGTCTCTGCAACCCATCAGTCACTTGGTTAAACACCCACCAGCGGGACTGCCGTTAACTGGTTCAAATGAAAGGCCTTACTAATAATAACCTACTGTTGCTAGTTTTTGTCATAGCTAGATGTTTATCCCCGGTTGGCTTAGCTAGGTAATAGCGAACTCATGAAGCACCTACAAATGTAGAAAAAACTCTTAATAAAATCAGATATTTTATTTAGAAGGCTAATTAAACTTTTATACTATTTCGTAGTAATAAATTGGCAATTCGGAAACTAAAGGTGAGGGAGGGAAAAGAGTAGCGTAAGGGGGAGGGCGATAAACTTTACCTTGCCAATCGCCTGGGTACACGCCTATCACAACCATGAAATACACCTTCTGACAACAGTACATATGTAGCATATGGCTTGTTACATCAGTACAACAAAGTAAAGGAGTAAAATAAGTTATGTACACTAGGCATACATCGTGTACGGTAGGAACGCAAGAATGTTGAGAGGGTGTGTCTGTGTTGGAATGCGTACGGCGCACGGGCGTGGAGTCGCCAGAGAGGGTAAGTTCACAGCTAAGTTCCCTTTTAAGTTCTACTTCGATCTCCAATCACCACGTACGTGTGAGCCCACAGTACATGTAGTTGTGGAATATGACAGAATTTATGACAGAAGGGGTGTTGTCGCCGAAAGGTTGGTACGCTCGAGACAGTGGCGGGTAAAGGGGAGCACCTGTAGTTGTACGTGGAGATGTTGTCGGCGGCGCGCGAGGGCGTCGCTCCAGCGCTCGCGCAGCACGGCCAGGTCCTCCTCCTGGTACGAGTCCAGCGGCTTCTGCAGTCGCGACCTAAGTCACACATTATTTTGTTTTCTTTTAGGCAGGTCTCCTTGGCTGTTGTCTCTTGGTTCAATGTATTCATAGTGTACTGTGTAGGTATACATAGTGTCACTGGAAGTCAGTTCCAATCCTCAACAACTGTTTCTGTCACCATCATCATCCCTGTGGTTCACCGCTACAAAGTTCTGCTACTAACTTCTGTCTTCAGCCAGATAAAATTATAAACCCGTGATGGAGAAATTATGGTACGCTCATCACTGCACACTGACCGGGCTTTGTCAGATCCTGTGGTACACCATAAATGGTGCTTCACTTTGAGAACAGAGTGTCTAGTGGTATATCGTTAGCACCATGAGGAACCCATCATTTTTAGCATATTTTTACACTAATTGATTGATCCATGGGAATATTTACGTTATTTAAAAATTCATATTTACGTGTTACCACACACACAGTAGGAAACCAACCTGACAGTGACCGAGCCGACCTCGACGCTCAATATGTTTTGGCAGATGATGGGCAGAGTGCCCGAGTTGTGTGCGGGCCGCACGCGCACCGCCACGCGCCGCTGCTGACCCTGCCGCAGCTGGTACACACCCCCAGTCACCATGTCCGGCTTTTGTACAACCTGCGCAACATGTCATTCACACACAGTCATAACGAGACACTTTCTATTCATGGGATCGCGCGACATCTTCACTCACTCCGTTTCTCCCTACCCCTTCCCCCCCCCCCCCCTCTCCCCTCTCGTTTCCCCTCTCCCACACCCTATGTCCATTTTCATATATCTCTCTTTCTCTCTCTGGCACTGTGACATCGTTATATGCAACACTTTTGCCACCACTGCCATGGAAAAATGTTTCTGCAATGCTTTGAAAGACTGGAAAGGTCGAAAATGCATGACAATGTTGTTACGTCGAGTACCAAGCGGCGTGTCGGTCAACATAGTAGTCATTATGATCTGAATATAATCCGATGCTAAGAAACAATACAATTATTATAACAAGCTAACAAACAGACTGAAAGACAACTAAGGTTCACGATAAGGGTTGCCCTTTATAAAATGTTTGTCACGGAACATTAACAATAAAACGTAGAACCAAAAGTATAAATACTGACCTCAACTGGTGCGTATTCTCCCTGATCGTTGAGCTCGTGTATCTCGACCCACAGCTGTATCTTCCTCGTGAGCTCGGACCAACGGTCGGCGAGCGAGCGTGCCTTCGCGAGCTGTCTCTGCTCCACCTCCCAGCCCGCGCCGCTTCGTCCGCGGCTGAAGCCGGCCGATCGGTGGCCCCACACCTCGATGGACAGCGCACCCTCTACAACAACCATGTAAATGAAGACATTCACACATGCAATGCTGTAGGTAAACTTCCTAAATAGTCACTCTTTCGAACAATGCTTTTTAAACAGTTCCACAATAATGACAGTTTAAGCAATGCTCTGTAAGCTCTTTGGAAATAGTGACTCTAACGAGCAATCGAAATAGAAAATACCCTAAGCAATGCTTTTTGCCAGCGAGCAATGGAGCGAGCCATGCTGGGAATATCACTACGTGATATGGTGCGTAACGAGGCAATCCGCCGACGCACCAAAGTAGTCGATATTGGATACCGGGTGGCTAAGCTCAAGTGGCAATGGGCTGGGCACGTCAGCCGAAGAGATGACGACCGTTAGAGTAACCGTGTCCTACACTGGCGGCCGTGGACAGGAAAACGGAGTGTGGGAAGACCACCCGCCAGGTGGGACGACGACATCAAGTAAGTCGGCGGAAAGCAGTGGTTCCGTACCGCTGAAGGCCGGGAGGACTGGAGGAAAATTGGAGAGGCGTATGTCCAGCAGTGGCTGAATGACTGACAATGCTTTATAGACTATCCAAAAAAATGATTCATTCGAGCAATTCTCTATAAACTCTACCGATATAGTGACTCCAATGAGCAATGCTCTGAAAACTCATCTGAAATTGTAACTCACCTGAACAATGCCCGAAAACCTGTTTCAATATAGTGACTCATCTAAACATTGCTCTATAATTCGAAAATAGGCGCTCTAACAAAATTGTGACTCACCCGAGCAATGCTCCAGAAACTCCTCCGTAATGGGCACAGCGAAGTCCCTCTGATGATCGAATCGGAACGTGAGGTGAGGGTGCGGTTGATGGCGGGGCGAGGTTGAGGCGGGGGGTGGCGGGGGCGGCGTGTCCGCGTTCACGAGGGGCGGCACCACCGTCGGCTCCGAGCCGCCCCAGAACGAGTACTGACAGAACACGAAGTGGGACAACGATGGCGGTAGGCCCGTTGCTTGCTTGATCATCACCCGACATGTCACCTGGAGAGATGAATTTCATAGAAATTTGCTCATACATACATACCACAATGCTGTATCTCGACAATCGACGCAAGCAGAGTAATCAGTGTTGTGCTGCAAGAACTCGGGAAAATTACATCACAATACCGACCACCACTTTTAGCAAAGTATTAGGATAAGATAACCATTGAGCAGCAAGTAAGGCACAGTTACTTACTTCATGATTCGGTTGAAGAACCCTGCCAAGGCCATACTCTGCCCAAATAAATACTTCTATATCTACAATTCTATATCAAGTTTTCTATTCCTAAGTGATATTCCAATATTCTAACTCTATGTAATAAGTTCTAATTAAGTGTTGTAATAATTTAAGTTCATACAAAGTTAATTTTATTTATTAAAAAGCTGAACCGTTCGGAACCGGTGTAAAACTGTAGGTCCCTTCCTTTGCCCCTTACTAGATAGTAGGCTCAAATTGTAGACGACTGGGTTGGTACCACCGTACTGGATGTAAGATGGCCGCATAGCAGCCTCGGTTGTGTTCTCCTCTAGTCCAATAAAGCCAGCAATCCAGAAAAGTCTCTGGTATGGCACCTACCTTCTCGGAGGTGATATTGGCTAGTCAGAGCATGTGCTTTGGCCCCTCTGACTCAGCCACCCATAATGGATTACATAAAAAAAAAGCGGAAAGTCCGTCTAACATAATATTGAGTAAATGTATTCTCTTTTTTCCTTTCTTTCACCAATTAGTGGCAGGGAGCGGACCTGGTGTGTGGTTTGATCGGGGACATCCTCCTCGTCGCGAATGTCTCCGGAGCTGTCGGACGCCGCCTCGCATATCCTGTCCTGTGGGAACTCTCCCGCTATTCGACTTATCTCCACCTGCAACAAACAACTTGTCATATTACTACTGGCGTTCATTCCGTTTACTCCTGGGGTCCATTATCGTAAAAAAACGGTGTATATAACCTACTACAAGTATAGTCATTTCGGTTAGTTCCTGCGAGTTTTTCCTAGTTGCTAGTACAATAGAGACGCACAAATCGCGCGAAACACAATCATGGCATCACAATCAAGTCGGAAACATGTAACATTGGCTTTACGCGACAAATATGATGTGATTCAAATGACAGATTGAGGAGTAAGCTGCCCAAACATTGCGAAGAAATTCGGGATTCCATAATTCAAACGCCCCGTTAATTCGAATCGCTCTGTGTTGTTGTTTTAAGGGGTTCGGATTAACACGGCTCTACTGTATTGCGATAAACCTGTGCAGTTGAAATTGAGGGTGGTGGTGGAATTTTTGTCAGCGTCACTAGCTCGGTGGTACTATAGATGGATGTTCAATCGTAAAATTAAGCACAGCCAGGGGCGGTCAGAACTTGAATGAGTGCCCGTTCGACCGGAGCGCGGTTCGCTTTCCACGCAAAACGGTAGGGTTCTTCCCTTACCTTACTAGGTACTACAGTTTAACCTCTCCGGATTGTTACAACCACACAGAACATCACAGGTCATCTTTAAGATTCAGTTCGGTGTAGTGTTCACGATAGGTGATGTCGATGGAGAAGTCCCGAAATGTGATTATTGAGATTTAAATGTTATTTTAACAAAAAGAGGCTTTTCTATTTGTGAAAGTAGCCAATGATCAGGCAAAATTTGGCTACAGTCAACCATGTCAGGTACAATAAAAAAAGTTTTCACGAATGTTGTGTGATTCCACGATAAAGAAAAAATTTTCAGAGAATGCATCATTTGGTGAAATTGTCTAAATATCACTATAATGTATAATACCAAAGGAGTGCAGCTACGAAACCTGGTCAGGAGACAAATTTTTCTCTTTATATTGTGGATTCAAGGACACCACATTATAAATGAATTAATCATGCTTAAAACATTAACAAAAAAAAACCGCACAGATCATACCTGCAGCCTCCCAGCCACTTCTCCTTGCTGACTGATAATGGGCGTGTGGTAATCAAGGGTGACATCATGGAACAGCGCCTCCAGGAATATGTTGGCAACTCCGATCAAGTTGTGATTCTCTTGCGACTCGTAGAACGGGTCCAGAGATTTGTCATTTGGCTCCTGTTGACAGGGAAACAATTTTTATTGTGATTGGTTAGATGTTGTTACTGTCTGTTTTACAATTACCAGTGTGAAAGCTTCGCAAAAACAAGGCCCTTTTACATTGTACAATCTACGCTTGTACTCTATCTTAGACAACTTCTTTTATTGAACGACATGTGTCGCCAAGCCACCCATAAGGTGTCAAACGACACCCATGGGCATTCAGTCGCATGTGCCTATTCACGACCTGCGTTGAAGGACCCAAGACTGTAATTGGGTGGAAGTGTATGTGCATGGAGAGCGTTTCATGGTTTAATCGGTTCTATAGAGGAAACATCCGCAGACATTTGAAATAATCAAAATGTTGGAAAGTAGTCTCGCCTCGTCAGGTGTGTCGGGCTGCTCCGGCTCGGCGGCGGCGGGGGAGAGCCGCCGGCGGTGGAACTCGCCGTAGAGCTCGCGCATGTCCACCAGCTTGTTGTCCAGCTTCTCCATCGACCACACCTGCGCCGGCCGCCCGGGACGCTTCACCATGATCGCCGGCTCCGACACGAACGCACCTCGCTACCCAACACAATTAATGCCATATTTTGTTATTTATTTATATATATATTAGAGAATTCCACAGCTTATATTAATAACAAATTTAAAAATCAACAATATAAAAACTTAATAGCCAAGAAGAGAATTCCTCCGGTTTACATTTTGATAATACACGGTAAATAAAAACGATAGAAAATTACAAAATTAAAAGATTAAATAAATTTAAAATAAAATAAAATAAAATAGAAATTACTTACAACATTAAAGAATGAACTAAAAATAATTAAAGGCCTGCAATGGAGTGGGCTTAAGCGCCGAGAACGAGTCCGAACAACAACAACATGATACTAGGGGCACTGGTGCCGAGACAACATTGAGAGAAAGAAGGGGAGGAAATGTAAAATGAAATTAAAATTATGATAGTGGGTGGGGTAATTGGAGGAACAATTGGGAGGAACCAAGTCAAAATCGGGATGAGGACACCGTTGGGAGGGCGGATAATCGGGGTGTTTAGGGGGGTTAATTGGCAGGAGGGTGGGGTGAGGGAAAATCGATAGAGGGAGAACTTAGGGGCCCAACCCAACTATAATGTCAGACTTCTGATGAGTGTTCCTCGGTACGGTCTTGTCAAAGATGTGGCCTCTCAGTGTTTTTTGTATTGTTTTGTATTTTTTATTGATCATTCATGTGGCAGTTAGACTGCACTCGAAATTGTCACAATTTGTTCTATCCGGTTCGATTACACCCGCAAAGAAGAACCGGCAAGAAACCTCGCACGAGTATTTTTTTTTATACATATTTTTACAAGTATTTAGTGACTAGCCCCATAATAACACCGCCCATAGTCTATCGAAAACACAGCTTGAGAGCATGATTAACAATTTTGCTGAGAGTTCTGACTACACGTGAGTGGCCTCACCTTCCGGTTAGGACTGAGGTTCTGCGGCGGTATCTGAAGTGTGACGCTGAAGCGCGTGTTGCGTCGCATCTCCTCCGCGAGGAAGTTCGCCTCCTGGACCAGAGCGTTGGCTCGCAGGATGTCCGCTTTGAGCTGCCCGAGGGAACGCTTGAACGTTTCATCGCGCTCCGCCGCCCATCGCTCCACGCGCATCTGAGTTGTCGGTGTGCACGGTGTTATTTTACCTGGAAACATTGCCATAACATTTAAAGTTTGCAAGAGTACCCTCAGCAATGATAATGATGATGTCCAGTAGTTGAACAATAACATTTTAGATAATGAGGAGGAATAATAATTAATACCGAATGTATGTCAGCCTCAGTAGGACGGTCGACTGTTGGTAAGCAACCCTGAGCGCGGTCAGTACTTGGATGGGTGGCCGGCTCGACCGTTGGAGGCTGACCGTGGTTCGGATTCCACATAAAACTGTAGGTCCCTTTCATTCTTACCTTACTAGGTGGTAGGGTTTATCCCGCCCGGGGTTGATACCACCGCACTGAATGAAACGTCGGTCGAAACGGCTATGTAAATAGTTCGTGTTCTCCATCCAGTTCAGTGTAGCCGACATGAAATGAAGGGAAGCACTGATATGGCACCTAGTTCGCCCTGTGTTATGGGCTGACATCAGGGATGTTGTATGTAGGTGATGTAGCCACGATCTTGATGTAGCCAACAGTGTCAGTTTCCATAAAGAAAATGTCAAATGTAGTCCTTTCTCCTCAACAAATTAAATGCTAGAAAGCGAGATGAAAGATGTTACATGCCGATGAACAAGTGTGTGTGCCCTCACACGCAACTGTAATCACGAATACATTCGTAGGATCACATTAAAACCCATGTGATGCTATTAATGCGATAACGCTCTTCACTCGCGAAATGAGCCGTACAACACAAATCAGTTATTGGGAACTCAGCTAATAAGCGGATTTGGTCGGTGATATATTTTTTCGGCATGACGATGATGCCCCACTCATGCACACTCCACACCCACACCAACACCAACATACGTATGTATAGCAACAATTCTAGGCACTCTCCCCCTGCAAGATCTACCATGATGCGGGTCAACTGTATCATGTATGAGAAAGTTTCAACAAGTGTTTTTTTGTGTTTCAGTGTTTTTCCTCATACTCACTCAGTCCTTGCTTAAGTGTGGAAATACATCTAACTACTTGGATAAAACAAATTCCAGAATCCCAAAGTATGGATAACATTGTATTAAGATGACGATGATTCAAAAGTAGATGAGGTTCCACAGAAAGAAAGTGGGTGCCTATATAAATAAGTTGTCTATATAAAGCAGAATATAAGTCAATAGAAAGATGGCTTACCGAGTTTCAAAGGGTCGTATGTATACGGTGGGTACGGCGTCGATGGTGACAGAATATTCCTCAGCTGCTGGAATTGACGCTCGTACTCCTGCCTCTGTTTCTCTAGAGCAACTGCAAGAATATGACACATATTTTTCGAGCTGAAGAGAGTTAATGTCGTATGGAAGAAACTGATCTAGACTAAAAGACTCACAGCAAATCTGATTGTAGCCAAAGGTTCAGGTGATCATCTATTAAAGGTTGGATGACATTAAGGTGATCTTTACCTTCGAAACGGTAGCACGAAAAGGATATAGAAGTACTTTATTGAAAAAAAAAACAAGTTAAAGAAACTAGCCCAATATGAGGAGAAATTTAGAGAGATTTTTTCCAGTCAACCTTTGGCTGTTTGAATGTCGCACGTAGTGAAGTGAGACCGCTTGCAGCGGTTGTACTAAAGTGAGTTTTGAGAAAGTAATGCATGAATGAGGAAATGATTTACCTTGTTTATCTTCCTCGTGTTGTCTCTCGAGCCTCGAGATGGCCGTCTGTATGGGGTCGTTGCTGAGCTCGTTCAGCATGATCTCGTCTCGCGCGAAGTTGTAGTCGATGGGCTGGGCGGGCGTTTGCGGCTCCGACGTTGTTGCAGCTGGACGAAAATAGTTTTCATTACATTTTTCAGAATTTTTTTTAATCATCAGAACTAGGTATGAGAATAAAATATGTTATGTTTTATTTATTATTTATTGAAGAGCATAAGTGGCTATTCAAATTGATCAACATACAATGATACAATGAACTTTTATGGTCTCAGGGCAAAGAACAAGTCCCTCTACATTAAGCCGATGAATGAAATGTGAACGGTAACTCATCTCGAGAAACCACTACACAAGGAACTTCAGTAATACACCTACACACACACACACACATACGTACTTTTTTAATAACACTTATGAATTTATGAAGGTTCAATGCAAAAACGACTCACAAAGCTTAGGACAGTTGACACGGAAGAAATGGTGGTTGCCCCACAGAATACGGTCGCCGTGCTCCAATCTCGTTCTCTCAGACACGGCCGAGCCATTGACGAAGCACCTCGCGCCCGGTAGGGGCTCCATGTAGAGGCCGCCCCCCTCCACGAGCATGTGGCAGTGCTCCGCCTGGATCCCCAGCCCTGATAGCTGGATGTCTGCAGGGCTGTCCGATGCTTCTCGTCCTCCTACCAGCGTGCGTTCCTGAAAGTGTATCCTAGTTAGATGGGGGAATTCTACAAATAGACTATGCTCGTCATGTAAGCAGTCCGTAGGCACTGCCAAACATTTGTTATGCGGATGCAAAATACTACTTGAGCGAGGCCAGTATTTCTACCGTCATAATAAAGCCTCCCAAATCATCGGAGAGGCCATCAACCTGTCAATTGCACGGAAGTCGGCGAAGTCGCTCTACAGTCTCTTCAAGAATCTAGGGCTGCCAAGATCGACGCTAAGCTCATACATGGAGAGAGCTTCGAAAACGTCACTGGAAGCATCCTACAGAATAAGGATAGGTAGAGAGAGGGAGGTTGAGAGCGGGACTAGCGTTTCCCCGCGTCCTAGTCAACGCAGACTAGCTGACGAGGGCTTGATGCGAGCCGAAACGTGAAGCATGCGCGGCAAATTTAGAGTGGCCACTCGCTAGTCCCGACCTCGATTAACACCCTCCTCTACTGCCGATGGGCCCGGATATGTTCGGTGGAGCCATCGCAAGCTTAGTTCCACACCTTCCCCTTTGCGACCTTTTATAAACCTGCGAGGTTTACTATGATCTTGGAAGTCAGGAAGGAAGACGGCATCCGGTACGTCGGAGGTAAACAGCGGTATCGTGTTGATGTAAGCCGGGAAGATTAGAAAGGCATATGTCCAGCAGTGGACCTTATGACGCTGGCTAACTGAGAGCACAATTCCCCTTAATAATTTGTCATCAATGTCTGCTTTCAAGAAGTGCTTGTTTTTTTTTTACTTTCCAGAAAAGCAGATTAAAACGTCTTGCGGTAGCGTCAGCAGATAATGTAGTCAACCATATCGGGTTACATAAAAAAAACACTTGAAGGCGATCATATAAAACTGACATTTGTAGAATAACTTGTCTGATAAACACATAAAAAAAACTATGCAGATCTTACCTTTAAATAGTAAACTAGAAGTTCGTTGAGGGACGGATCTGCGTTCAGGTTCACTAGATAATATTTGTTCTTCTCCACTTTGATGCCACTCGCTTGTACACTTATTCCCATCTTCTCTAATGCTTGTTGCCTCTCACTTTGTATTCGTCCTGAAATAAACACAAGTAGCTTATCAATATTCTGCCTACCCCATTAATATTAACCGTAGGTCCCTTGTCTTCCCTTCTTACATAACTGGTAGGGTTTAACCCGCCCGGATTGGTAGCACCGCACTGAATGAAAGGTTGGTAGAAAAACGGCTATGTAATTAGTTCGTGTTTTCCGTCCAGTTCAGTGTAGCCGGCACGACCGAAGGAAAGCACTGACATAGCACCCAGTTCACCAACGTGTTATGGGCTGACATCACAGATGTAGTAGATGATGTAGCCAACCGGGTTAATTTCGATAAAAAATAAAAATATGGACACCAAGACCAGATCGGATATGTGCTCGAAAAGGGTCAATCTGAAACCACGGAGCATGTATGAAATATATTATTAAGTATGTGGATGAGCCGTCAAAGATGTGTCAGGACCGTGGGCACATGGAGATGCGTTGTTTCTTCCTACGCCGTTGGGAAACATTTTGTACTGACCGGTTTTGACTAGCTTCTCCTCCCATGTCTGGGACATCTCCTTCATCAAATGCTCGCTCTGTGCCAACTTCTCGTGAACGTCTTCGCCCACCGGTGAGCCCTGCAAGCAATAACGTCCGTAGCACAAATGATAGCTCTGCTCAAAAGGCCACAAGCTTAAAACTACACAAAGACTGAAGCAGTTTCATCAGCGTCAGAGTTATGAAGGAAGAGAGCAGATAAAACTGCACAGGTGCCTTGTCTTGTCTTATGTAGGCTTTCGCCCTACTGTATTTTCTTGAGTCCCTATCTAACTTCAAGTACCTACTGTTTCCTTAACAAAATTGTATACCTAAATCTTGGTTTTGGTACAATAAATAAGTTTGTTTGTTTTGTTTTGTTATCTAATTATATGGTAGGTTGCTTATATGGCATATCGGGATCTTTATCACCGCACTCAGCGAAAACAGCTATGAAAAATAGTAAATATTTTCCGTCCAGTACAGTTTCAACAAGGTCTACTCAGTAGAGTAGTACAGTACTGGGTTGATGTGACGAGTGTCGCAGGCAGGGTTGCCAGTTGTCCGGTTTTGGACCGGACAGTCCGGTTTTTTGAGGCTTGTGTCTTGTCTCCAAAATAATGAAAAACCGAACATCGAAACTTCCGGTTTTCATTCATATAACGCAAACATTTATTGTTTTCAGAACATTTTAATACTAATCTTACTGTGTTCTTCAATTTTGGAAACAGTTCGATCAATTCAACCATTTTATTTATTACTCTATCTCCCATTCATTTTCAAATGTAAAAGTCATGCATGTAACATTTTGTACTTGAAAATCAAAGGCCCTTTGATGAGCAATTTCCGGTTTTTTCAACTAAACCATCTGGCAACCCTGCGCAGGTGATGTAGTCAACCAATATAGTCCAATACTATCCGATATCAGCCTTATTAACCCATTCTGTGAAAATTTCAACCGGCTACCAAAAGACAAAAAAAAAGACGAGCGACGTACCGTAGCATGTTTGAGCATGTTCTTGAGTGCCTCCACCTCCTGGCGCAGTTCCCTAATGATGCGAGCATTGGGGTCCTCGTTGACGACGGCGTGGTTCACGATGCGCTTAGCGCGGTCCGCGTAGCGCAACGTCGACAGAGTCTCCTCGTAGTTATCCGCTGCGGGCGACACCGTCGCCACCTGCGTATAAACACAGTGTCACCTTAACATTTGATAGAAAAGATTTGCTCCAATAACATTCAACAGTAATAGTACATTAGAAAATTTACATACGGTCCAAAGGCGGTCTTATCCCTTAAGGAGATTTCCTACAGTCAACCCTTGGATTATTGAGATTTGATTAATATAGTGGAATGTAATTAGGTAGTAGCAAAAGAGTTGAGAGTGAGAATTGAAGATAAAATATTAATAAGAATAATACATGTAAGTTATAACAATTATTATTAATAATACATGTAAGTACATGCTAGTTAAATAAATACTTGCGTTAATACCTATATTTGAGTAAATTTACATTTGATTGAGGGCAACACAACCGTTTTCTCTATATTAAGTCATCAGAAATAAAAACCTTGACACTTGATTACGCGATTGCACGTGATTAGCACTGATTTGCAACACTGACGTGTAAGTATATTGCACTGGTAGTTGGCCACCCAACTATTCATCCAAGAACCAACCATTCATCAATCAGTCCCCAAAATACAAACATGCCCAAGTTACGAATAACATTGACACAGTAGCAAGCAGTGTCGAGGGTTCCAGACATCTTATATTGCTAAAGCTAGACAAGTGAAGGTCAGGTGATAAATTTTGATGCGAGTCAATAGGTTAATCGCTTGGAATCATGATGTACTTACTCGTAAGTGGTAAGACACAATACATCGTTCATATCGACTTTGTCAACTCTACAACTCGACCTCTTATTATCATTCCAATGTGGTACAGATTGAACATTTCTGTTAAGATTTACGTAAATACTAGTGTTATTTAATTTTTTTTTATTAAATCTCACCATGACCGTTTTGCTGTTGCCTCCGAGGTTGTCCTTCAGCAGCCACGTGAGCACAGAGTCTCGGTACGGTACAAACTTGTCTTTGTTGCCCTTCCCAGACGACTGGTCCGCCAGTTTCGAGATCACGAGACCCAGCGTTGTCAGCGACCTGAAGTTATAGACGATATTAATTAAAGACCGAAAATATTTTTATTACACGGACAATTGGCTGACTATAGTTCGGTGATCATGTCGGTTTATAAGACAGGGACTACTCTAATAACTTTCTCTAGGAAGCCCTCTAGAAGCTCAAATAAGTATAAATAGATCGGATTTGGCAATCGTTTCGTCTGAGAAATTGACTTAAAGATTGAGGTGTCGAACAGTTTGCATATTATTCCATAAGTTTATGGGTGATCTGATCAGATGCATCTGGTATGAAACGGAATACTAATGGTTCGATAATATTGCTAGATATGGTATAAACAGATGGAATTTGATGGGCGGCACCGTCCTTATGGTCTGCCTCTCTAAAAGGACGGGTGCCTTATGAATGAATGGAGATTAAAAAATTTTTTTTAAGTAATCCGGTATGGGTGGCTGGGTCGGAGGGGCCAAAGCACATGCTCCGACGAGCCAATATCACCTCCGAGAAGGTAGGTTCCATACCGGAGACTACCCTGGATTGCTGGCTATACTGCACTAGAGGAGAACACGCAACCGAGGCTGCTATGCGGCCATCTTACATCCAGTACGGTGGTACCAACCCAGTCGGCTACAAATTGAGCCTACCACCTAGTAAGGGGCAAGGGAATTAGAGAGCAATAAAGCGTACTTATTAATGTTGGAGCCCTCCTTGAGCCTGTCCCCAACGGCGCCGGTCTTGACCGCGCGCTCGGATCCCGCGAGGTCCACCAGCGAGAGCCGCGCGACCTTCTCCCCGGTGACCCCGGTGGCGGCGTCGCACAGCGTCTGCGTGAGCACCACGCTGAACACGGCGTGCGAGCGGGACGACTCGCTGTTCATGTTGGTCGCGGCCACGGTGCGCGACTTGTTGCCTTCAGCCATCAGGTTGTCGATGTCCTGAGGATACATTTTGATGTTAAAGTCTAGTCGATGTTACTCATCTTTGTTAGTTTTTGGTAGCCACGCTGACAGCGGGGACATTTAAAATTCTCAGTTTGTCAGATTGTAGGGATATGTATGTAACGGTGGTTTATAACACTCTTATCAAATATTTTGAGGAATTTCAATCCATCACATCGGTCAGGTCTGTCCGTTCTTCGGTCGTAGCCTTTAGTTCTTAAGAGATAGCTCGATCTTCTTAAAACTTGTTTCTTTATAGAAAACACAACATTTTGCATGATTCCATCTATTCTTAGGTGGCTTAGAAGTTAAGTTTTTCATTTATTGAATTCAATCCAAAAAGAACTGCTACATCTAGTCTAGAGAAATAATTAAAATACCATTTAAATTTGCCTAAAATCCGTTTGTGACAAAAGCGGCCTCGCCTCCGGGGGTTAGACCATATTACTCCTTAGACGACAATAAAAAGGAAACATAAAGTAAGGATATTGCCACGAAAATACGGCTCGGAGAGAAGCCATCCGTCTAATTAGCAGAGCAGACAAGTCGACTTACCTACCGAAACAACTTAATGAATGTTTTTCTTAGTGCTAAATTTGAAGAAAGAAAAGAGAAACAAAAACGAAATAAATGTTATTATTGTATTTTATAAGCAAGAAATGTACAATTTGGTAGTTACACGATACAAGTTTAGTTTTTAGTTTAGGAATAAACAGTGTTGAATCTCTATCTCATATTGAGACGGCGGCACTATACGAATCATTGCAATTTTCCAGGGCGTTTCCGGAGATCTGCAAACCAACGATGAAATATCATAATCTAATGCCGGCACTTCACTTGGCTGAGCGTATTCGTGTGTTTGGCAAAAATTTCCGTTTCGTCTCTCTTTAATGGCTTGGTTAGAGCGAGATAAAACTAAAATGTTTGCAACAAACACGAATACGCTAAGCCAAGTGAAGTGCCGGCATATAGTAACTATATTTCTACGGATACATTCATATTATACATATATGGATGATTCCATTTCTGCGGTCACCTCTCTTCCGCCACCATGGTTTCGCCTCAAATGAACGTGGCAGATTACGTTTACAGAATTTCGCATCGGCAAGGCCACCACGGAACACTTGCGGACGCGCGACGAGTAGGGCTTAGGACGTACGTGCCACACGGCTGTGAGTCGACCTGCCTCAAGGCTGGATCTAAATAAAACCGACCCCACAACCCTCATCAAAACTACACTAAATTGTTCCGCAACTACACTAAATCGCTCGCTTGTACGTACGTTGGACGCACTCCTACGCTCGCTCAAAATACGCTCTCCGAATACTAACTCGAATGCGCCCCTTTGTGGCAAATAAAACAGTGAAATTTTCCTCTTTATGGAACGCTGGATCTGATTCAATTATCTCAAATTTGTCCGTCTACAGACGCGGAATCTTGGAGGAATAGACCCGAAGACACACTCCCCGGAGTTTCCGGCCGGCGACAAATTGTATGGGATATGAATCGGCACAAGCGTGTCACCGCGCGTTTTATTATTTTTTTTTATCCTCTTCTTTCTTGCAATGTGTCATTATGTGTAGGATAGTCAGCATGAATATTGAATAAATTTTTGTCTTGCTGGCCGTAGAGACCCATACTAATTCAGCTCCGATCCGGCCGGAGATTCCCGTTTATGTGTCGTCCGTCAAACTAAAGAAGGAATATTAACCTTTAATTGGTATGGTCCACTGGAAGCATCCGCCCCAATCGTTGTCGATATTTTGGAGTGGGAGTGCAACCTAGCCCCGGCCCTCCCTGTACCTTCCTCATTTGTGACGCGCTATCGGCTGCCGAGTACACTTGTGTTCGGTGCTGTCCCGTTTCTCGTATATTACATGGATGCGTCTGGTGGACGTCATCAATTTACCGTACCAGTTACGTAACACTTTTTGGCAAGGTAAGTACTTATGGTGAAACTCAATGCAAAACGATTTTACTTACGTTATGTTGTTTGTTATGAATGTATAACTCGTTTGTATAGAAACTGCAAAGAAAATTGCAAAATATTGCGTAGAAAACGATAAATAAGTGTGGACTTTCTGGTTTTAGGAATTTTGTCAAAGTTTTGTCTTTATTTTTTTGTAATGATTTTTTGTAATAAAACTTAAACTTATCTCATTGATTTTTATTTATAAATATCATACCTTTCATATGAAACCCCCTACCGCAGGAAAAACAAATATTTTGAATTAAAATAGGGCTTTCAAATAATGCGTCTGTCAGACGTCACCATACCAGTTATGTGAGCAAAATTCACCATACCAATTGAAGGTTAAACCGAACGGCGCGGCGCTTGTTAGAAAAGTAAAGGAGCGTGTACCTACTTCAAGTTGAGCATTATCTTTGCTTTCAAAGGGCAGTACAAAGTTGACAATCTCAACTACCTAACATCTTCATATTACAATTGCCGTTAGAAGGCCTGTGCAAATAATTCGTCTTTGTGTCAAATTGTACGGTTAAATGAAAGGCTAAAGCGAGCAAAAAAGGCGTCCGCCTGTTTTTCGTAACAAAGGAAAGTCAACATTGATCCGGCGACCCAACACGTCTGTTCGTCGTAAACAAGAAGTTTTCGACTCTAGGGCCCGCGCCGCCGCGCCCGCCCGCGTACCTGACGCGCCGCCGCCACCGCAAGCCCGCCGCCGCCCGCAACACAAACACCCACCATCGCATTTTAGCTTCCAGCCGCATTGCCTCTGCCGCGCGCTGAAGCGAGCGACACAATGGATGCGCGCGGTCTTTTTGTTTCTTCTTCGAAATTATTCTTTCACTCCTGTGATGGCTTTCAGCCATTGTTTTCCCGTTAGATATGCCCACACATAGACCTACAGCGTGGCTCATAGATCATATTCCAGTGAAAGAGTACGTTAGTACTATCACAACGCCCACACTTGTCCGGCTAATAAATCCTTCGACTTATCTGATCCGCCCACTTGATTTACGCTAAGACTCTTTTATTCCCCAGCATTAAGCCTTGGAGTCACTAGGGAGCAAATATCGCGGGATATGTCCCGCGACTTCTACGGTGTAGGTATGTTGCATATTGGAACATGAGGCGGGATATTTCCATGTACACACCCTATACAAATATACTTTTTTTTATGTACTCCTGTATGGGTGGCTGAGTCGGAGGGGCCAAAGCGCATGCTCCGACCAGCCAATATCACCTCCGAGAAAGTAGGTGCCATACCGGAGACTTCCCTGGATTGCTGGCTATACTGGACTAGAGGAGAACACAACCGAGGCTGCTATGCGGCCATCTTACATCCAGTACGGTGGTACCAACCCAGTCGGCTGCAATTTGAGCCTACCACCTAGTAAGGGGCAAGGGAAGGGACCTATAGTTTTACAACGGTTTCGAACGGTGAAGCAGCAGGTGTATGCACGTAAATTTTTTCGTCAGAAAAAACTCATTGGTACACGCCGACCGGATTCGAACCGAGGACCTCTCGCATGAGAAGCCGATGCCCAATCCACTCGGCCACCCGCCGCTTAAAACGCAACTAGTCCCGCGGCACGTAAATGCGCCGCTATGTTGCATGCAACGTTCGCACAACGCACGCGGCACGTGGGCTCAATGTTGCGCGGCATATTGCCAGGGTATTTGCCGCCTAGTGAATCCAAGGCTTACGTATGGACGTCCACTGGTAGTCAGGTCTATGGAGACCAGACTACTAGTGGAGTTCTGACTTCTGATATGTGTTGTTTGTGTTGATATCCCAAGCTTCAGAAGTCAGAATGAGCCCCTCATATTTTGCAAACGACTAACCAACAACCCATTGGAGCCTGCACTAGCAGTAGTTTCGGTAGCTTACTCTCAGACCGCTCGCTCACCCGCCTCGGGCATCAATCGTTTCCATAAAGGCCGCTGTTTACAGTTAAACTTGGCTCCGCTAGAGGGCGCCACGACTCTTTGTCTCGCACAATGGCGGAGACGGAGCGGCCACCGACAATAAGCGAAGACGGGGTGGAAATAAATATTCCTCGGGAGAAAATCTTTGTTTTTTCACTCTGTTTTGAAACGGATCTCGGGGGACGTTGTTTGCTTTCAGAATATTTTTTCTAACGTTAATTAATTAAGTGGATTCTATTATTATTCAGTGTTTACGAGTTTGAAGGGCAGTTGAGAATATTAGTAGGTCAATTGGATAAAAGATTTAATAAGTTTAAAGTCTATTCGCATTAAATAATTATTCTTTTCAAAAAGTAGAGTAGACATTTACCCAATTGTAATAAACAGACGATGTAGCTGGATAATGTAGAGTTGGCCTAGCTATCTAGCGCGAACGTATCTGGTTAATGTAGAGTTAGCCTGGCGATATTTATATATATATATATTTAATAAATAGAAATATAGTAACTATATTTCTACGGCAAGAATAACCCCACTGCATCTCTCCCCGTGTGTGTCGTAAAAGGCGACTAAGTATTTCCCTTCTTATATTACTATCCGGTCGGTCGAAACGGCTATGTAAATAGTTTGTGTTTTCCGTCCACTTCAGTGTAGCCGGCACGACCGTAGGGAAGCACTGACGTGGCACCAAGTTCACCCGGTGTTATGGGCACACGGATGTTGTAGGTGATGTAGACAACCGTGTCAGTTACTATAAATTTTTTTTTAAAAAAAGACAAGGAATTTGTTGCCAGAAAATTTGTCATTGATTGATTCAGTCCATAGATTTATATAAAGCCCAGGCCCAATTACGCGTAGCAGGATTACCCTCTGATTGCCCACACTTTAGGATTATCTCAGAGATACAGAAGAAGAGATTATACATTTTTGCGATATAATCTTAGCGGAATCAGAGGATAATCTTATACTACGCGCAATTTGGTCTTAGAATCATCATAAGGAATCGTTTTGTAAAACTTTGACCTGTTCGCAACAACAGAACCACGAAACAACAGCATCTCAACTGTAACCCCCGTATGGGACCGAATGTGGTTGAATGGGAGTCGTTAGACACCTCTTGGGCTCGGCGCCAAATGTCGTGCTTTCTATAAAAAAATTACGACCCAAGTCCATGAATCCGTTGTGTCCTTTTGTGGCACGTACAGACTGGTGGAAGGTAACATGGCATGGCAATGCAAGAATGGACTATGGGAATCCATTCCTATGGGAACCCTCTGTGCGAGAACCACGTTCGCACCGGTGTTTTAATGACCGGTGATCATTCGAACAAAATAAAAAAATATATCAAATACTTTGCTTGATAAAGACAACCTGCGCGACAACATGCAACGCGATAAAGTAGGTACTACTCGTGATTGCTTGTTATTCTGACCTGGTCTAGTCTGGTCCCTTGTTTCATCTCAAAACTATTCCTCTCCAAATGCTGCCGCAAGGTGGCCAAACAAGACACTAGAAGGCTTCCCACATTTACATAACACAATAACTGGAGGAATCAGAGACAAACGACAAACGAACCACAGCGGATGTTTCCTTCCAGCCTCGCGCCCCGGCTGAGACGAATTTGAGAATTCAGTCAAAATGCAACCGCCCGGAACGTGTGCGGCGACACAAAGATCTAATTTTGAATAAGAGCTGAAACGTTGCGAAAGAAAAATGCCAACGGTCTGGATAGCTCGGGTGGTTTTGAGTTTTGTACATGTGAAAAGATTGTGGGATCGGAGTCCCACTTCAGTCTCAACGTGGACGTAATAAAAAAGTATCCAGCGAAGTTTCTTGCCAATTGTTCTTCGCTGCGACAATCGAACTTGTTGGCAAATGCTAAATGTTAAAATATGACGAATCCGAGTGCAATGTACTGTGTAAGGATGATGGATAAAGAATAAGAAAAAAACCGCCTTCAAAAATGTATGAAATAAAAAAAAATCGAACCGTTGAAGGCGGTCGGTGATTTTTGCTTAGCACCGCCTTCAACTCTAGGGTTCGATTTTTTTTTTATTTGATACATTTTTAAGGCGGTTTTTATATTTTATTAAATAGTTTTTTTTATTTCACAGTTTTTTTTAGTAATTTTTTGGTATTAATGTACTCGGCGCCTCGCTTTCCAATCCGATCTTGACCAAATTAATCATCATCATCATCATGATGATGATGAAGCCTCATCATCGCGGGGTGGCTCTGCTTCCCGTGTCTTTCAACACACGGCCGCCGTAGGTCGCATGCGGACCACTGACTTTTTATTTCCTCCATGGTCGCACGCAAAACGAGCGTGCAGTCATGTATGTACTGAGACGTTGTAAGATCGCGTGAGAACATTAGATTGCTTGTACATAAAATTCGTGAATTAATGTGTATGGAAATGTTTTTTTTTTATGCCGGCTGAATTCAGAAAAATGGTCGTACACTTTTTTCTTCCTATTCGTCTCACGAATCTGTTCCCGAAATCAATGCAGTGATTGCTGCAACCCCCTGTACACCCTTTGAGGAAAATGCTCTTTATTCGCTCAGTGGCACGGGACGGAGGTCCGTACAAAGGGCCGGTAACAAAGTTCTGAAGAGGTACGTGTCCCGCCCGATATCGGAGCTTATTCCCTCCGTGGACGCCACGAACAACGCCAAACTGTTTTAACTTTTGATCAGGGAGAGGAGACGAGACGCGGGACAAAGCAAAGGCTTCAGAGTTAGGCACTAACGACGATCCCATTTCAGCCTCCCCGTCCCGTTTCAGACAACTGAGACAAATTATTCTGTTAAAATGCTAGAATTCTGTTATATTAAATTAGAGAAGCAGCGGCGAAGAAATGCCTGCTGGTTGTCAAAATTAAATAAAGAGAGGTACAAACTTTGTACTAATAATAACTTGAACTTAATTAATTTTAGAAATTGTCTTTGCAGATTTTGGTTATGTATTAAATAAAGAAATGAGTACATAATTGTATTGTAAATTGTAAGTACATGTATGTATCTATGGAACGCACTAACGCTGACGCATTCTGTCACATACAGAACACATGGAAGATGACTGGCTGAAACTGAAACAAATTAAAATGGGCACACACTCACACATTAATGCCTGGTTGACACGATGCGAGTTCACGCACGAGAAATGCTTCTCGAACGCATTCACGCACCGTGTAGACAGTACTCGCAAGCTCGCATGCGTGCACGAACGCAGCGTCGTTCGCGCGCGAACGAGTTCATGCATGTTTATTAGTTGGCGTTCGAGAGGAGCGTCTCGCACGAAGTTTGTTGGTGCAAAAAAGTTTTCTTAGTGGTTTTTGGTTGTTTACGGCACCATGACAAAGTGGACTGATGTGCAAATGATTGAGTTATACTTATCAATTTCCTTATCCACATAGATCTCAGATCACTCCCTTCTTATATTACTAGGTGGTATAGGGTTTAACCCGCCCGGGTTGGTACCACCGCACTGAATGAAAGGTCGGTCGAAACGGCTACCTATGTAAATAGTTTGTATTTTCCGTCCAGTTCAGTGTAGCCGACACGACCGAAGGGAAGCACTGACATGGCACCTAGTTCACCAATGTGTTATGGGTTGACATCAAGGATGTTTTAGGTAATGTAGCCAACCGTGTCAGTTTCTATGAAAAAAGATATCTTTTCTGTTTTATCTTCTTTATTTTGTTTCTGATCAAACGTCGCGCTATAATAAACGCTAAAATTGCACCAGTACACGCCACACCTTCGTCTACAGACTCCATTTTTGCAACTGAAAAATAGAGAAACACAGACGAGCTCGAACGAGATGTGGAATAGTGTAAACAGTTCCACGAACGCTTCACGAATGCGAGTTTTCTCGTTCGAGAAGGCGGCATGCTTCTCGTGCGTGAAACCTCGCATCGTGTCAACGTACCATATGGTACGTTGATGCGAGGTTTCACGCACGAGAAGCATGCCGCCTTCTCGAACGAGAAAACTCGCATTCGTGGAACTGTTTACACTATTCCAAATCTCGTTCGAGCTCGTCTGTGTTTCTCTGTTTTGACAGTTGCAAAAATGGAGTCTGTAGACGAAGGTTTGGCGTGTATTGGTACGATTTTAGCGTTTATATAGCACGACGTTTGATAAGAAACAAAATAAAGAAGAAAAAAACAGAAAAGATATCTTTTTTTTATAGAAACTGACACGGTTGGCTAAATCACCTACAACATCCGTGATGTCAACCCATAACACATTGGTGAACTAGGTGCCATGTCAGTGCTTCCCTTCGGTCGTGTCGGCTACACTGAACTGGACGGAAAATACAAACTATTTACATAGGTAGCCGTTTCGACCGACCTTTCATTCAGTGCGGTGGTACCAACCCGGGCGGGTTAAACTCTACCACCTAGTAATATAAGAAGGGAGTCATCTGAGATCTATGTGGATAAGAAAATGGATAAGTAATATATAAAGATAACTCAATCATTTGCACATCAGTCCACTTTGTCATGGTGCCGTAAACAACCAAAAACCACTAAGAAAACTTTTTTGCACCAAAAAACTTCGTGCGAGACGCTCCTCTCGAACGCCAACTAATAAACATGCATGAACTCGTTCGCGCGCGAACGACGCTGTGTTCGTGCACGCATGCGAGCTTGCGAGAACTGTCTACACGGTGCGTGAATGCGTTCGAGAAGCATTTCTCGTGCGTGAACTCGCATCGTGTCAACCAGGCACTCCCAATCACGCACACACCCACAATCACCCCACCTAGACCCACTCATACAGCCACATTTAATACATGATCACCTTTTGATCACAATGACACACTTGTACACTTAAGTATCCATATTTAGTTTAGTGCCTCTATAGTAAGTGTTAAGAAGCTGGCTGGGTACTTGTAAAGTTGCAAAATCTGTAAATATGATATGTAGGTCTACTTCACACAGGACAATCTTAGTTTAGTGTGGGAATTTTGGAAAATTTTTAACTGTAAAACATTATATATAATTAACAAATAAAATAAATAAATACAAATTATTATGGGAAACCATCCGGAAAATATTATGGCGAAGGGTAGGTAGGGGAATCCCTTGGGTGTGTGTCACGGATGGGGAACTTATCAAGCTTATGTTATAATGAAACATCTACAGGGGATGGTGCATGGGTATGTTGCGTGATGGTACACGGTGTCAATAGAACAGCTTACGTAACTCTTGAGTAGGTATTATAGACTCGACTCGAGAAATAGCTCACAGGCGGTACGGTCACGCAAAGGCCAAATGTTCCATGGCAACTGAGCCAAGACGGTGGTTACACCTTGACCAACTTGAAACGAAAGTGGAACTGACGAACAATTTTAAACAGTCATTTCAATAAAATTATTTGGTGAGCGTTGAATAAGAGTTCCTAATATTATTTCGCGAGATTTCAGCGTAAATAAAATGCTAAGTAAAATCCCAATTTCACAGATAGGCTTGTCTATATGTACGATGATGAATATTGAACCTCAGCGAAAGCTTGACTGGATTTTTTTTTATTTGATTAGGACAATTTCAATATTTGGCAAAATTCCCACGAGGGCGGGCGAAGGTCTGATCTCGCTGCGGTCAGAGAAAATTGCTTTAATTTAATAGGAACCCTTCACCGGTAGAACGTTCCGCTCCGAGCCTGCGCACCAATTTATATTCTCTTCCATCTAATTGAGTTGATTAGATTCAAACAAATCCAAACGGACCTTAATTTGGGAGGGTTGATATGGGGTATGGCGCCGTGCTCGGCGCCGCCGTGTCGGCGTTCGTGCAAAGCTTGGAAGTGATTCTACCCGGGGCTACCACATGCGACGACGGGACGGCGATGTCTAGGGACGAGCGATTCGATCCCCCCAACACCTTCGCAGAACTTTCCGGAACTTCGAAAGAATTCCAAGACTTTCCGAAGTCGGCAATCGACGCACTCCACAACGACAGCGGTGCTATCGTACGGACATCTGCCCGGGGGATTACGGGAGCTCAGAGTAAAATTTAATTTCATCTAGATGTATGGTTAGGTTTATAAATGGGAAAATTAATTCCTCTTCGCTGGCGAGGCTCAGCTCGGCGTCGCGAGATTAGCCGTCGAGGCCGGCGCTATTCAGTCGCCCGCACAAGTTATTATATCATTACAGGATAATGCGAGCGGGACCGCCGACGTACATTTATTTCCAGAGTATAAAGTTAACGACATTCGAGTTTAACTCGTCCTTTGTCGGTTAATGCTTACTGTTTCACTGCGAATAGTGGGCCCTGTGGGTGTCCAAATAATATGTAGATTAGTACGCAATCTCTATATCCACGCAGACCCGCCGAAATAGGGGTCAAAGGTAGCTCATAAATAATGTATTAATTTATGAGACCTATTTGAGCATTTGCGCAAATTGCGGGGTTGGACGACCACTCAAACTCCATTAGGAAATTGGCAGACATGATATTTCGAAGCAATGTCTGGGTTTAAAATAGTGTCAACGTCAATTCTTATGTTTTTGAGAACTCACGTAAAGATTATTTTATTTCAGAGTCCCAAACAGTCCATAAGGGCCGTCCATTTCCCGCAAATACCGTCTAAGGTATTCTAGGAAGGTGAGTAAAAACTCTTTTCAGCGTGCATTGGCACTTACTACGGTGGGCACTGTTTGTGTACAGGTTTCCTTGCAGTATTTTCTTTCACTACGCGACGACGGATAGAAGGTGCTCTTGCTCTATCTAGCCAAATCCTAAATCCTTTCAAGTGCCAATGTCGATAGGTGGCACTCGAGCGTATAATATGTGCTTGCCTCAGCATAATATTGTGCTCGTACTGCCAAGTTCAGGGTTAGCTCGCGCCGACAGCGAAGCCCTTCGTGCTTCAACCTAAGTGGATTACATTTTCGCCCCGTTTCACATTCTTCGCCTTGGCGTGAGAGCCGGCTATACTTAGGCTAGTTAGGTCACAAATCGTATAAGCTGGTCGATATCACTTTTAGATATTATACAGTTTTTGTGAGGGACACCTTTTTTCGGATGATTCGCTTCTTAGATCTGGTTGATCTGATGGTTTGAGACGCAGAGGGCGGCCCCTAAAGCACCCAACCAGGGCAATATAAATAAAGGAGGTTACTATATGTAACCTAACCTAAAAAACTACACGGGGTTAGTGCAGCAGGTGGGTCTTTGTGCCTTACTTCCTGTTTGATAGTTATCTTGTCCGAATACTTTGTTAAACGTTCAGAGTTCTTGCAGCACAACACAGATTACTCTGCTTACCCTGATTGTCGGGATACAGCGTGTGTGGTATGTATGTATGTATGTGTTTTGATATTAAATGCAACGATTTATTATTTTCTTACTGTACATACATACACAACGTGACGCCTGTTTCTCAGTACTGTAGACCGAAACAACGGATCCGCGGGTGCCACGATCCTGAGACACATTTTTAATTGAACTGTACTATTTTTTTAAGCTTACTGAAAATTATTGGTATCCTATTATCCTATTACTTTAAGTGAGCTAAACTTTTATATATATACCTATATATATAATTGGTTTCTCGGAAACGGCTCTAACGATTTGGATGAAATTTTGTATTTAGATAATGTAATTTTTTTCAAGTTTATCTAGATAGGTGTAGACGCCGAGCGAAGCTCGGTCGCCCAAGTACTAATAACATTATATTTTGTTTTATTACTCACATAAAGATCATAAAACATAAGACTGAATTTCAAATACGCGGTCCAGCACAATATTTCACGAGTATGCGACAAGACGATTTTGATAAATGTTTGAGTGCCGCGACTCCATTCTTCTCATGCCGGTATAGTACAACATATTGTGTCATTATTACTTTTTTATGTAAACCAACAGGTGTGTCTGTACCGAGGGTCCAATGGTGCAGTGGAGAGCCAAAAACACCTCTCCTCGAAACCACACCCAGTTATGCGCTATGCCAGCAGATTTGCGGACCTTTGTTAGGCTGTGTAGCCTGTATACGACGACGTTTGAAGACACCCAGGTTCACAGATTCGGGAAACACACTCGCTAGAAGACAGTTCTACACACTGCGGTGCGACAAGGAAACGATTTTGAGAACCGTTGGGTTCTCAAAAGCTCAATGTTAACAACAAAAGGTTGTTCAGTTTTCCTGCGACGAGCGCTGGGAAGATAGGTTGGAGGGCAAGGAATAAGGGATGCAAGTCCCTCCGAGCAGCGTCCGTCCATGATAGTACCCGTAGAACAGTCTGAGTGACCCTACAAATCGTCCATGACTCTGAGACTGCAGGCCACTTACTGCTACCAAATCGCAATCAATCCGGCCTTGAAATCGGGTCCCCGGTATAGATGTTTACACATCCATCTACGTGAAATACAATAACGTTAGTTACATCTGCCTGCACTACCCACCCACGTGCATCCATCACGCGCGTGGAGGATGCACCCGTACATTACATACAACCCACTCGTGAACTCAATGAGAGCGCGCTGTCTGAAATGCAATTAAGGCGCAGCGTGCGCGGGCGGGGGAGGGCGAGGTGAGTTAAGCGGAGAGGGGGGGTAGGTAGTGAATGAGGCGACAGGTACCACTTAGATAGCGAAAAGGTCATGAAAATAGGCTATGTAGGTATATAATACGGTTACATCGGACTTTTCAGGGGGTTCATCTATATCAAAATAACATTAAAAACGGTGGCGAAATTCTCACTTCACAGTATTGGAGTAATACAGTCTTAGGTGTTTTTTTTAACAAGTGAAGCGATTTGCAGTGTCGTATAATGGCGGTAGCGAATTCCACAGCCGAACTGCGTGAATAATAAATGAGTTCGTATAAAAACCAGTTTTATGAGAGGAGATAGCTAGAATATTGACATAGCATGACCGAAAGGGGACACCGTGAGAAGATAGGTTCTGAAAACGGGTAAATAGATACTCGGAGCAGCAGCTAAATAGATATTGGGAGCCACTTGAGACGTCTATGGTATTCTGAAACATGGTCGTACTTCCGTAGTCCGAGGACGAATCATAACACGTTTTGCAGACGCTCAAGCTTGTTCAGGAGCTCCTCAGTAACGTCCAGGCAACATAGGTACATCCGCATAATCAAAGAGGGGGGGGGGGGGGGGGGGGGGGGGAGCAATGATTGTGCTTAGAATTGTCTTTGTGAAGGTCGGAAGAAAGCTCTGCAGCCGCCTCAGGGAGCGCGCCGCAGCGTAGACTTTCGACTGACCTCACTGTCCTGGGTCTACCAAGCGTAAAACCCATAAGGATTCCCAGGTGTTTGACAACCCTAGCGTATGGTATGGTAGCACCGTTGTATACAGATATATTTAAATATTTATTAGGCCATAGAGCGGGCATTGGAAACATTTTGATGCAATTTTTTTTTATCTAGAATGTCAATGCGCCATGCATGAACGTCAGGCGGGCGTGACAGTTGTATGAGCGAATTATTACATAGCTAACAATTTATGGGATTTGATTTTGTTCTTGTTGTCCGGTCTAGTAAGTAGCTTGAATGTCTTTGATTTGGATCTCTGGCAATGAGGCGCGATCAATCCTCGATAGTAGTCGAGGACTTCCGGCAATCATTGCCTGATACTTATTTGGATTCACGATGAGTTCAAAGGATCTAAGTCAAATAAGTTGATCACGTAAGTTGAGCACATAAATGATTCCAGCAATGTCGTCAATACTACCTTCCAGATATAGCTGCAAGTCATCGGCATACAAGTGGTAGAGAAACGAAGAGTTTGGAGACAAAATAAATAGAAATGGCAAAGAGTAGAGGAGATAATAATCCACCTTGTGGAACACCAGCAGTTATATCGTACCATTCAGAGAAGTCATTGTCAATTCTAACACGTTGCTGGCGACCACGAAGGTATGAGTCAAATCAATCCACCTCCGGAGATAAGTTAAGAGAACTTAGCATTTTCACCACCAGTCAAAGTCAAATGTAATGAAATTTTAATTATTATTTTTTTAATTACGCAATTGGAAAATTAAAATTTTGACTTAAAAATATAATATAAAATATATTGTTGATCGTGCAAACGACTAAACGTGCAAACTACTCGAGAGCTCGAATCTAGCACTAACGATAATGTGTATTATTCAATTGAAAAATTAACTTTCAATTAATGAGTATTGTCATGCTATCCTTACCTATAATAAAATCCAACGTCTGCTTTCTGTCTGAGTGTCTGAGTGTATGTCTGTCTGTCCGCTTATAACTCGAGAACCACTGAACCGATTTTAATAAAAAAAAAATCTACGGATAGCTTGATTCTTCCCATCAACTATAGGCTACTTACTGTCACGCTAAATGGCTTATGAGGTTAGCAGTGAAGTGAAATATGAGAGCGGGCGGAGCCGCGGGCACAGCTAGTAATATTTATATTTAATATTTTTGATTAATATTATATGGCTGTTCCCGCGGCTTTGCTCCAGTCCTCACGGGCAAAATATCCTATAACCATCCTTGGATGTGCCAGAACACGTCCGCGGAAACCCCATGCGAGTTGATTGAGTAGTTCTCGACTTATAAGCTAATATAGAATCGACATCGGCGCGTCGGTCGTTACAGATTTTGCTCTTTATTAGTTAAGATTATATTCACTGTACGCGCACAAAGCGAATAACTGAAATCAGGTTACTCCTAGCTCACTGAATATTCCCCAGATAACACCCACAATAGCAACATAATAATCATGATATGACACAACACGTGTGCTCAATCCAACCACAACCGTCTAATATTCAAACCGAGACAGTTCATTTCCTCCAGATCCGCTCTTCAAATACATCCATTGTTGTCTACATACACATTTCCACATTCCCAATAGAACCTTATCACAATTGCTAGTTAGCTAGCAGGTGCCCTGTTAACACTAGGAGAGTGGAAATAAGCATGCGTTTGAGAAGGTTCTTCACGTGCATCTTCGTTTTATTCATCACTGCCACCCGCTCTTTATCGCGAGGGTGAAGTGGGTGCTACGTGAAAGGGGTAAGCTTTGAAAGGCGAGCCCATTTTGACGGCAGATGCTGATGTCTGATGTGTATTTAAGACTAAATGAACTGTAACGTTTTGTTGTACAAGAGTTCGTACAGTTTGCTTTTGATGAGCTTTGCCAGGGCTTTCCAAGGGCGCGGGAATTTCATACCCGCTGAGATATTGGGAGGAATTTACCACTAAAATTCCCAGCTTTTTAGGGTTCCGTAGTCAACGCCGCCAGCAGGGCCACTTATAAAAACGATCAAATGTCCGTCCGTGCGTCCGTTCGCTCGTCGTCACGGCCTGTAGCTCCTAAACGGTTCGAGCAATCCTTTTGAAACTTGGAATGCTCATAGATTCGCAGGAGTTCCCGAGAGGAACTTTAATTAATAGAAGCCGCGACAACAATATTTTTAACAGGTCGAGTAGTACATGGATGAAAAGCCTATATTATACCGTATTAAAAGAAAAGATAGCAAAAAAAGGCAGCCTCGTGTTGCAATTAACAGTTTCGTTGTAATTGTATATTCGAATAAAATATCAAGAGAACTCCTTTCATATAATTTCGCAGTAATTAAGAAATAGATTCAGCTGAGTTCGCAGGCGGCACAGACAAAGGCGTCGCTGGAAAGGTAAGTCAAAAAGGAAAAACGAGAATCTAGCCTCAAAACGAAGTTGACGGAGCTTCTGAAGGCTGCGTTAATGAATGCTAACTGGGGGACGCGCGAAGCCCCGCCGCGGATCTTTGTGTACATTTCCAGGTAAAAGTATTTAATGCCCGCACTACACTAATAATTTATCAACTGAATACGAAATTATGTTCATATCATGTCAACGTCTCGCTTTCAATTTGCGCTTATAACCTAGAGAGGTTACTCTCGGCATTGAAACTCTTCAAGATAAAGCTGCTTTTCTAGTGGAGGATCAACCCCGACTGGTATCTATGGATTTGGGTCGTGTTTGGGTCTAGACTTGAGACGGGATTTGCATAAAGACGTGCTCAAACTTCTCTTCAATTTCATGAAGCTCTAACTCAACCTAAGAATTGAAATAAATTAGTTCTTCAATCCTATAACCAGTCTCTTACGTTACGTCTGTTAAATTACCTATTACATTATTATTTACAAACTAACATAGCAAATGCTAGTTTGTAGACAATGTCTCATGGCATTAAACTCGCGTTTTGGGTCACCAATGGTGTACAATAAAGAATATTTCATTCGATCAATAATTCAAATATGTAGTTTATTATTGAGCTGGCAACGTAATCTGAGGATAATGAAGCCAGGGGAACCGGTCGACTGTCATATGTCAATATTGAGAATTTTGTTTGGTGTATCTCTATCTCTCTCTCTGTCTTCGCGGTCTCTTTAAGTTGTGCAAAAGGGGCAGAGGCCTAATTACCTATAATCTAGCAATTAAGTCGACTTTAGGGGCGTGCCTTATTATTACACCCCCTAAATGTAAACATTTTGTTTTAAATTTCTAGGTTAGCACGTTTAAATTTTTTTAAATCATGCAATTATACTATTTTAAGGCGCTGTTAATTAGTGAGAGAACTATTTAAAATTCAAAATTTGCCTAGGCCTAGTAAGTAAGGTATTAAGCGGGTAGTAAGCGAGGACGTAAGTAAAGTGTTAAAAAATCTAAACGTATATGACATAAATATGTTGAATGTTACTTAACTTGAAACAGACACGCGCCATTGTATGGGAATTGGTCACTTCATAATCTTCTTAAAGTCCTAATAAATATTAGATTAAAAAAACCAAGAGTTTAGCAAAATATTTTGCAGTTTGTATGAGGTGAGCGCAGAACCTTCAAAAATACAATTTAGCTCAGCGCTGCACACGAGGAAGATTAGTTTCTTCGCTAAAAGTAAAAGTAGAAGCTACGATGAGTGTGGTGACAGCCTCCCCCGCCGTCTCGTTCCTCCAATTACGGAGAGGAAATATGCGAGCGGCCGGTAATCGCCGGTAGAAAACACTTAAAAGCCTCCCCTATTCAAATTTCAGGGAAATTGCTAAATTAAATTTAACGAGATAGCGAGAAAATAAGTATTTCGGGCAAAGTGCTATTGAGAGAGATGTTTGGAAAACCAAAACGCAGATCGAATATTAAAATCGGAAAGTAGAGAGCGGACGGGCGGAAATTAAACAGCTTTATGCGGCTGTAAAATATTTACTCGCCCTTTATAGGTTTTTAAAAGTAATTCCGAAAATATATAAATATTTACTTGCATATCTTTTATCCAATCACATAATAATGTTTCATACCTCCTACTACTTTTGCTGTTGATGATTTGGTTTGAAGTCAAATTAAAGAAACTTTAAGCGAATCGCGATTTCGATCAGTCGGCGCTGCCCTAAGTCAATAAATACGGTATGCGGCAATATGGATTATTGCCACATATCTGACCACTACATATCTGTACGACGCGATAAGCGGTGGAAGTAACGAGCGGGATTGTGAAATTCGAATTCGTTCCAGAATCACGCCACGTGACCCCAGCAAAGTAAATCAAAGTGGCCCCAATTCCAATTAGTCGTCGTGTCGGTTCGTACAACACCGGGCTCTAGTACACGTGATCGTCCCCCAGTCGCACTGCTATAAAGAGCGCGTGCCTTAATGAGCGAATCCGTCCAGATTGCAATTAAACCTGGGCGGAGCAATTAGCAGAATCTCGCCTCATATCCTTCTGTAGATATGTTCCTCCAACCCACCCGCACGTCATCTGGGCAGACGACGCTTTTCGTATTCAATTTAGCAACCGCCTTATGAGACGCTGAGATGAAAGCTCAAAGTTATTATGAGTTATTATGAGTTATTATAACGTAAAGACTTGAGGTTGCATTCAAGATATAATTTCGCTCTTTCAGAGAGATGTACCATCAATGTTACCTACTCACGTCAGGTGAGTAATATTGATGATACATATTAAGTTTTAATATATATAAAACTTAACCTATCAGGGCAGATCGATAGCTTTTGGTAAACACGAATTGATTAACTTCTATCAATAGAAAAAAAAAACAATAAGAGTGCCTCTGAATTTACTTATAAAAACGTACTGGACGTAACGGGACCAAAGAAAACTACGCCAGTTCTCATAAAAAAGTTGCGTAAAAGATGTGTTTCTCACATGAAAGGAGGTGACGGCGAGCTGGGAGAGTCCGTCGACATAGGGCCCGTAGACCGAGTGTTCGCGCACGCGCAGCGAGCGGCGAGAGGTCTCCGGGTCGAGCAGGTCGTGCACGCGCTCGTTGTAGATCTCCATGTATGACACCTCCACCTGCGCAAGAGATACGTGTTCCATCTCACGGTTGCCCTCTCTTTCTCTTAATGTCTTTGATAGCTTATTAGGGCCCTGGCTTAAATATGGTCATTTCAAAAAGTTTCATTACAAATAAAAAAAAAACCCCCGACCCTACCCCCGAGTAAATAAAATATAAAAACTCAGAGCTGCGCGGGTATTTACTTAGCGGTCCCCCAACTCCTTTAATTTAGTAAACGGAAATTATTTTAGATTTTTTAAGGGTCGGGGTTTTTAAATTTGTAATTAACTTTATTGCACGCAAATCTTTCCACTTTTTAAGATAATACATTTTCTGATTACTTAATTACTTGATTACAAATATAGCTAAAGAACCATCCCGATTAAATCAGCTTTCTAATAAAAAAAACCGCATCCAAATCGGTCCATCCGTTTGGGAGCTACGATGCCACAGACAGACACACTCATACACACACACATTAAAGTTATAGCAACCCTCTTTTTTGTCGGGGGTTAAAAAGTGGACTTACAACTGTAGAACTTGTTAGATAATTATCAAGTCTTAATGATTAACCCTCTCATAGTGTTACGGTTGGAGGTTCTAGAGCAAGGTTTCTTAATGTGGAGACAGTGGACCCCTCGCGTTGTAGGGGATACACGGCCACGAGCTACACTCATATTTATTCAATAATGTGACGCTTATACATAGAGATAAATTACATAATATATTAAAGAATAAAAAAAAGTTTACAAGTTTCTTATTTTGCCTTCAACAAGTGTCCGTGGTGTTTGACATTTTAAAAGTGATCCATGACTATCAAGACCCACTGTTATTTAGGTCCACTCACAATTTAAAAACACTGCAGGATAACAACCATCAATGTATCCAACTCAAAATTGATGGCATGCATGAAGCTACGAAGCCACGCGCGCCCGCGCCCGCTATGGAGAAGGCATGCCGAATTATTTTCTCCTAAACGCGTGCGCAGGAACTACGTATGAGGAGTGCCGAGCGGGGGGTTTCTTTATCTCAACCATCTTGATATAGTGTGCACGCGACAGAAAGAGAAAGAGCATGGAGACTGCCGCGGAGACTGGCGCGCTTTTGTTCGTGCGATGACCAATATTGGTAGGCGCAAGTGCCTCGGCTCGGTGGCGTTTTGGCCTCTCCATAGCGGGCGCGGGCGCGCGTGGCTTTGTACCTCCATGATGGCATGGCACTTAACTGAGCGTGGTTTCGCGAGTGGTGCCATCAGCGGCGTCTGAATACTCAATCCTCACCTGACTGTCGGGGGCAGCAAGTTAAATAGATTTTTTTTATGTAATCCGGTATGGGTGGCTGAGTCGGAGGGGCCAAAGCGCATGCTCCGACCAGCCAATATCACCTCCGAGAAGGTAGGTGCCATACCGGAGACTTCCATGGATTGCTGGCTATACTGGACTAGAGCAGAGCACAACCGAAGCTTCTATGCGGCCATCTTACATCCAGTACGGTGGTACAAACCCAGTCGACCACAATTTGAGCCTATGACCTAGTAAGGGGCAAGGGAAGGGACCTACAGTTTTACACCGGTTCCGAACGGTTAAGCAGCAGGTGTAGGTGTGCACGTAAATTTTTTCGTCAGAAAAATCTCATTGGTACACGCCGACGGGATTCGAACCGCGGACCTCTCGCATGAGAAGCCGATGCCCAAACCACTCGGCCACGCACCGCTTAAGAACGATAAGATAAAGATAAGAACAACATCGAGTGGTCTGTTACCTTGTAGGTGAGCGCCGGGGGCGACTGCTGCAGGGCGATCCGCTCGAACAGCGTGTCGCACAGGCGAGGGATGATGCCGCCAGAGTCCGCGCCGCCCGCCCCCATCATCGTGTACGACTTCCCGGAGCCTGCGGCAACCGCAACACATCCAGTTAGAAATCAATACTAATAATAAATGTGTGAGGGATGGTCATGGAGTAAGTTACTTTGTTTTATGAGATACTGCGTCTGTAGACTCTGTGTATGATACTAAAACAAAATTTACGATTTTTAGAAATCTTTTCTGTATGTACATATGTATGTATGTATGTATGTTCCTCCTTAACTCTAAAACCGATCATCCTAATTCGATGGAACTTAGTACAAGCACATGTGATTATACGTGACGTGACACAGGATAGGCTAAATAAAATTCAATTCCGGTTACGCTAAGATGTGACTCTCATACAAACCGAATTGTTCCGCCCGCCGAAATAAAGGTACGGTACCGGACTTACTTACTTTCTTCTTTTTAAATACGTATTTCACGCGAGCGAAGCCGCGGGCAAAAGCTAGTCAATCAATAAAAGGCGAGCTTGTGTTACTGGCTGTGGCTGATCTTAATGTTTATTGTATAATTTCATGCTAGATTAGGTGACCCTGGTCGGTGTTTTTTTTAAGTCAATGGTGGTTGTGCCGTACAAGAGTACTTGCAGTAAACCACCTATTACTCTGCTTACCCCGATTTTCGGGATACAGCGTGTGGTATGCATGTTAGGTAACCCTAAATATACTTACGGCATGAAAATAATGTTGAAGTTTATATCTTAAGCGGTTATTGAAAAATCTAACATGAACTGCGCGCGAGCATGGATCGTTACGCGCGAGGGACGGTACGACCTCGCGATCGCTGCACGCACTCGGTATGCTTGCAAAATAAACAACAGAAAAGCAAACACTTTGCTATATTTTTTAAAGTACCTAACTATCGTAGCTTTCAGGAACAACTTTTATGTAAATTCTGGAAAAATAAAACCAGCAAGCAAGTGGATGGAAATTCCCAAGCGAATCTACCAGAACGAACCGCGTCGAAATTAAAATTCCATTTTGTTCAACGAGCTCGCAATTCACAAAAGAACGCCCAGTTAGCGTGCATGACAGAACAATGTCTGCTGTCTGGTAAAACACATTTAACCTTTTTGCAAGCGGATGTCATGTCGTAGAGAATGGACCATAAGTATGATGGAAGTTTCGCTTATGGTCCAAGTCGAAGTATTGCATTGCAGTATTCTTAAGTATTACAGTTTCTACAATTCCAACAGACGAGACCATTGGAGCTGTCTACAATGCAATATACGAAGATACAATTTCTTTCTTTCTTTCTTTCTTTATGTAGCCTAACATTGTTGGCTCCACCCAACCTAATAACGTACATCTTATGGAATTGGTTACTATTCTCTCACATTACCCGTGCGCCCAAATAGGCACTCTTACTTACTCACTAAGTAGACACCCTTTACCACATCCCAAAGGTTTGCTTGAATATAATGCATATCTGCATTAAGCCGAACTTCTTGTACGCTATTTTATGTTTAATGTTGTACTTACAATAAACAATAAATACAACGCTACACAATACTTTTTTTTGGCTACATCACCTACTACACCGGTTATGTCAGCACGTCACACCGTGTTCCCGTAGGAGCAAGGTGTCAAGAACTCAAACACTTAAGTTTGTTCAAACTGCATTCAGTATGTTTATTGTTACACTTTTAAACTAAACCCATTAATGAAAGATAACTTCCCTTTCCATTATTCCTTTCTTCACTCTGCGGCAGTGATCGCTACGTGTTTCGTAAAGCAGCGCGCTACGAAGCAATCGCTACGACATCGTTTCCGTCCTCTACGAGGTGCTACGCCGCCGCCTAGAGCTACGAGCACCGACAACGACACTGCTCACTGCTACGACAAAGCGCTACGCCGCGCCGCGCCGCCGCCGTGCTACGACGCAAATACATTTTCGCAAGCGATACATTCCGATTTTATTAGAAAATTGTTTCAAACTTCCTGTGAAATTCGTAAGCAGTGTGGGAACTTCATGCACGAAATGCTCGAGCATTATTTATTTCATCCGACATACACGTCACGCCTGTTTCTCAGTGGGGTAGGCAGAGATCGCGTCTTCCGGCGAGTGTGTTTCCCGAATCCTTTAACCTGGGTGTCTTAACGTCGTATTACTCGTAACAGGCTAGACAGCCTAGCAACAGTCCGCAAATCTGCTGGCATGGCACCTAACCGAGCGTTGTTTCCCGAGGAGGTGATTTTGGCTATGTCGACTGCATCATTGGTCTTTCGGCATTAAAAAAAAATCCTGACGCAAGCACTGAAACCCTGATAGAGAGATTTCAGCGCTTGCACCAAGTGACTGTTCACTGCATATTCGGACAACACTGCCCACAACTCATCCCCCATCACTTTGTGCCTTCTCCTTCTTCAGTCCTACGAACGCGCAAAAGAACTGATTTTTGCCAGATATTTTACCTTAGGGAAAAGATCTGATCCGCGCACCCCATACCCTTCCTAAATCCCGCTTGCACATACCAAATCCTTTCTTCCCTAACATTTAACACCCTTTAAATCGGTACTTTTGCATACATATGGTTGGTGTTTGGCTTACCATGGTTGGAATTCGCGGAAAACCATGGTAACCCAAACACTAACCATATGAATATCCAAGGTAGACTAAAAGTACTTTTGCATACAATTTGCCGACAATGCTGAGAAGGCTTATTCTTTCGTCCGATGATTGTAACCCTTATTATGTATGTAAATCAAATGTCGATACAAAAGGAATTTAATTTTGTCGTACGAGTTTCAGGTAATGTCTCACATAGGTAAATATTTTAGTTATAATATCTAAATAAATTAGACGGCCACGTTTTTGTTCATAGTGGTTTTTTTATGGAACTTGACATAGTTGGTCACACGCCTGCACACCCGTGGTGTCAGCCCATTACACCTTCTTCCTGTCGGAACTAAGTGTCATGCTAGTGCTTCCTGTTGATCACCCCTCCCACCCAAGCAGCTCTCGGGCGAGGGGGGGACCGCTCGCTGCCACTCTGATTTACAGCCGGCAGCCAATCCCCTCGGCGTGATTTATGAAGGAGCAATTTGCACTACGTCACGCGAAACCTCAACTTACGGTGTCATATCAACCGGAAAAACGTTTACACTTTTATCTCGGAATATTTTCGCGAGCTATCGATCACGAAACCCTAAAAGGTAGCGCTTTTGCGGTTTAATTAATAAGTCTAATCTTTAATTTTTTTTTAAACCAGACTAATGTATCCTGCTGTATATGTTGGTTGATGTTGAAACGAGGTGTCACGTCAATACTTGCATGTTTAGTGCCGATTATTTGAAATGTACATACATTGATGGCAAAAGAACGTAGGTAAATTATAAAAAAAAACAAGGTTACAATTGAGCCACATTTTAGTCGATAACTCAAAACTAAAAATAACTTAATCATTGTTGAAAATTTAATCAAACAATTACAATATTTGTATTTAATTTTATTTTAGGTATACTCGTAAAGATAGAGATATTGACAAAAATTTTACGACACTATTTAAGAAAAAATAAACTTATTTTATAAATTGAAATATTTTTTATAAAAAAACATAAATTTTAGCTACCTGTGACTAACATGGATGCAATTTTATAAATCACGTCACGACATCGTTTCATAAATCACAATTTACCGTGGAAGGTGAATAAGACCAAGTTCCAGGTCTACTCAGCAACTTTATTGAAAACATTATGGCAACACTGTTATTAAATCTAAACTATCTTAAAAAAATAATTGCTATATCTGATAAATTATATGGAAAACATTATTTTGTATTTTCATTTTAATTTTTTTCATAACTAACTTTTTTCGTAGTCGGGTTTTAGTTTTTTTGACATAATATGGATATTTTTACCGCAATCTTGTACACAACCAATTTTTACTGTCAGACTAACATATAAACAAACAAATAAAAATAGCATATTATTATTTCGACAACACAGAAGCCATCGCTTACAGGGATAGATAAAACAAGTGTAACCAGAAGCAGATATCAAATTTATTGCAATATTATTCGCACGTGTGTCGGCGAGCGAGATTCAAACACGTTCGAGAACGCATTTCCTGTCCTATAACGAATGGAATATCATAACGGAATATGAATGTCGCATGCTCGCAGACAGAGCCTTGCGCTGCCTTGCCCCATCTACTATTGTAAAAGGCAACGTCTGTCTGTCTGTGTGTATATCTGCCAGTTGATTCTTGACAGACCGACTTCACTAGACACCCAGCGGCACCGAGCGGTGGTAGTCCAGTCAAGATGTACATCCGTGCTTACAAAAGGTCGTGTCGTTCTGAATTTTGTATATGTTGTGAGGACTTAAACCAATATTAAAAAATCGTATACATTTCCTTTGTACATAATATCTGACTGGAAGAATTAAATTATATAGTATTTTTTTTAAGTAATCTGGTATGGGTGGCTGAGTCAGAGGGGCCAAAGCACACGCTCCGACCAGCCAATATCACGTCCGAGAAGGTACGTACCATGCCGGAGAATTCCCTTTGGATTGTTAGTAATTATTAGTTATAAGTCCGTCGTTCGTAGTTGGGTTTTAGTTTTTATAACAGTTTTTGTCTTCAGTGTGAGTCACAACCCCGAACCCGCCGCTAGCGCCATAATGTAGGGAATTCTCCGGCATGGTACCTACCCTCTCGGAGGTGATATTGGCTGGTCGGAGCGTGTGCTTTGGCCCCTCCGACTCAGCCACCCATACCAGGTTACTTAAAAAAACGATATAATTTAATTCTTCCAGTCAGATATTATTATGTACGAAGGAAATGTGGGATTTAGGTAGTTCTGTATAAAAGTCCGTGGTAGCATACGCCCAACTGCCATGCGCACATAGTTTAGAAACGTCAATGTCGCGAGCGGAGCCGCCAGCAAAGGCTAGTAGAACGGCTAGCAGGTTACATATTGCACGGACCGAACACCTGTCTGTCCGTTTCTTTACAAATGGCTGCATCGTTTGTCTGCCGTAAGTGACGCTTTCAAAAGAACCGCTTCCTCCTTCGCTCGCATTACATCAGGATCGATGCAGTCACGGAAAACGGTTTCCGGAAATTCGAAAAACTATGAAAGCAAAACACAATGATGACACCGTCATGGGGTAGGGACAGAACTGATCGTGCGATGGACCTGTCAGACGGAGGCCTCAGAGCCTGTTCCATCATAATGTATTTCATACATATTCGTCGTCATAAACGTATAAATCACAGAGGTATTCGCCACTAATCCAGCGAGCGACCCAAAAGCATTAATCAAGCTGTTGTTGTCCCATGTAATGTAGGTGGGCACATCCCAGATGACCCAGGGCACCCAGGTTGAGGTGAGCGGTGCGGGGCGACACCTGCAGCGACGTGTCCGGGGAGGGGGGAGGGGGTAGGATGCCGCATTGCCGACTCTTTCCCCGTACTATGTGGTAGGGTGTAGGATGGCGGGTGAATCCACTCTTTATAAACATTTTTGAAGCTAATACGAGGAATCATGAATCGATACGGCAGGAACGCGATATACGGTGTAATGAATATTTTAGAAATTGCTATTAAATTAATATCTTATTTTTTTTCAGTTATGGTTCCATCGGTTAACTTTCGTGCATCAATAATTTCTAAGTTTTGTCCAAATAGATATAGCTCTTTTTGTGCTGCAGCTTAGCGGAGAATGTCTTATTCGATAAATACTCGATCTGCATGATCGATCTGTGCTTTAATGATGTGTATTTTTTAAAGCTCTAAAAAGTTTCGTGGGACACCCGACAGAAGCGAAGCTTCTTACGCTTTAATAATTTAATTCGGTCGGGATAGCGCCATCTATTCGATATTCCTTTCAACTTATTATAATGGTTCGACTTCAAAATACTCTCATAGATGGCGCAAAGGCAACGCTACGCGCTGCTCACCCAATGAGAAGCGTTGCAACTTCCGTTCGTAAATTCGTGACGTTTCACTTTTTTCTGAGATAGGTCCCCATCCTAAACGTGCGTTAAAAAGGTTCGCTTCAAAAACATATTCCGTGCTTTCCCTTGGTCATGCTCATTGATCATTTCTAGTTGAGTATGCTGGCAAATCGTTGTTCTATGATGAAGTCCAACGACCCCCCGTGGTACCGGGGCGGGGGCGCAGTGCCGGACGAACTATGCGTCTAGCCGGAGTTCAGGCCTCACGTGGCAACAGTCCAGCTGGGATATTGCTCTCGTAAATAAGCCCATTCCGTTCAGCTATGCGACTAACTAATTTATCGCCAGCGGCTTCTTTCCGCTTGGCGTCGTCCGCGCGTCCACTTTGCTGAAACTTTTGATCAGTCAATACGGCTTCCTTTCAGGCTTTTTCTTTACCAATAGCTCTGTGTTGCCAAGCAAGAATAATACATTATGTGGAATGAATAAATTGAACGACACTTTCTTGTCGACCTGACACGATAACTCGCTGAGCGTGGTTTCGTAAGGTGGTACGAGTATGTAGGGTAAATGCCGGTCAAATTGGCACGTATCGCCATCATGCCATCGCAATTTAGCGCAAACTTCACACCAGAAAATTCATCACATGCATCGTAACATATTGGTAACTAACCTACCACTTATGCCCACAAGTCTCCGCCTGCACCCCGCGCACCGCTCACGTCCACATGCGCAGTCTTGGATTTCGTACGATAATTATCGCATTTGTACTATAATTACAGTGGTCGTCTTTTGAACTTTTTTTAAAATAATTTCCATAATAATATGTTATAGAAAAATGAAGAACACTAGTTAATAAATAATATCATGAATGATTTAATATATACTTCTAATCATCTAGCAGTAGTGATATTACTTCCATTAAATGATGGAGGCACTCGTAGAAGGCACTTCATCGTCGGTAGAGACTTCGTCAGAATCTTGATCTTCATCTTGACTATCGTCACTATCCGAGCTGTCATCACATCACTAACGCGAATAATAAACAGTTCTGTCGTCATGTCGACCACGTAGTCACTTTTATATGTGTGTAGAATAGATAGAATGATTATGAAATGAAATGAAATTATTTATTTTTTCGTCACATAACAACTCAAATAATTACAAATGCAAATAAACATATAACATGTGACGAAAAGGGAGCGCACTCAGCTGACTCACTATACGAGACAGCGAAGCTGATTTTCAGGGTCTCCCCTTTCCAACCAAGTGACTAAAAACTAACAAACAACAATGACAATCAACATATTATACAAAAAAAAATTATAATAGCTAACTAACATAACCAAATAACATAAGACACAATTTGACAAGCGTGTTTGTGTGAGGGTGAGGGTGAGAGGGTGTGTGTGTGTGTGTGTGTGGCGGTCAGTATGTGTGGGTGAATGTTGGATGTGTGATCGTGCCGTGTGTGCGTTGTGTCCGAACCTTTGAGGGAGTGGTATCTATTTACTTTTGCACAGAGAGAAGATAATTCTTGAAGTATTTTTTAAGATATATAAGCGACTGGGTATGTCGCGCCGGAGGAGGGAGATCTTTCCAGCACTTGGTGGCCGAGTACCTAAAACTTCCCCTAAATTAAGACTAACTTTATGCGTATTATACGTATTTACGGCTAAATACGATTTTTTTCAACTTCGAGTACGATAATTTTTTGTGTGCTCAAATCCAACGCTGCACATGCGCGAACTAACCCCACCATTTTCGCCGAGCGCTATTAACTCGTGCAGCGACCTATATGGCTATATCAGTACCTTAGTTAGAGTATATCTCAGTAACCGTATCTGAGTTGACGGTCGCTGTCACGATTAAAGATGTGCATCAGCCGCTCAGAGCGGCCCGGGGGGCGTCGTCCGGGTCGAGGAAGGGGGCCCGGGTGTGTCGGATCTGGGTCACGAGGCGCCGAGGACGACAGAACTTATTCCAACTAGTTCGCGACAAAGGATATGTATGGGTACAACTGCTGTTGTCTTACATTGCACATTGTAACCTAACCTAACCTAACACAATCTGAAAATTATACACCAGATAGGTATGTAATGTAAATAGGCAGAGTCGTCAGATTCTTAAGTATTTAACTTTATGCTGTAAATAATAATATTCTTGTATATGTTGATAAAGATACCCCACTAGTGTGGCAGGGTTAGACATTTATCTCTAAATTTCAACAGAGAATCCTCGTAGTTTTCTGAGAAAAAAATATATGGTCAGTATTCCTCGAAGGTTTCTAAGTTTCCGAGATTTTAATTTTTAAAATTTACGCTTTCGTCTAATGTAAAAGTAAGAATCTAGTGTGGGGTGGGGCGGAGCGTTTAGCGACGTACAAGGTACTTTAGCACAGGTCGGTAGCACGCAAAATGAGCGTGCATCGCAGTGTACGAGTTTTCAAATGTTGTAATACACACGCTTTATTATAACATTACATTTAATTGGCTTTTACATTAAATCGGTGACTCAGTTTGCATAGATAACTTTATGTTTTTATTCGGGCTGAATTCAGAAAAAATATCGTATACTTTTTGTTAATGTTTTTAAGTTTACTCTGTTATTAGCTATACTCATTTTTAAGTTTCCGGATTACCAGAGTAGGTTTAAAGACTTACATATTAAGTCGACGTTTCGCCCGCTACGTCACGGGCTTCTTCAGGGACTGCGGGAGTTCCTGGAGCCGACGTCTGGTGTCCGTTGTACCAGCCGTCAAACTGCTCTTTTTCGAACATTATAGCTGTGGGTAGGTTGCACAATATTCGGCAGCGGTGTTAGATCGCGATCCATACATCGTACGAAGTCCCGGCTGCACACAACACTCACTTTGTCTTCAGACGCTGGCTTGGCGGAAGATCTTGCAGATGTGTACTGTGACAGCACGGGCAGCCAAGAAGGTGATGAACATGAATTTGATGGTGACAGCATGAATTTATCACCTTCTTGGCTGCCCGTGCTGTCACAGTACACATCTGCAAGATCTTCCGCCAAGCCAGCGTCTGAAGACAAAGTGAGTGTTGTGTGCAGCCGGGACTTCGTACGATGTATGGATCGCGATCTAACACCGCTGCCGAATATTGTGCAACCTACCCACAGCTATAGTCTTCGAAAAAGGGCAGTTTGACGGCTGGTACAACGGACACCAGACGTCGGCTCCAAGAACTCCCGCAGTCCCTGAAGAAGCCCGTGACGTAGCGGGCGAAACGTCAACTTAATATGTAAGTCTTTAAACCTACTTTTTGTTTCTATCGATCTCACGAATCTGCTCTCCGCAGTGGCTGGTGTAACCATGTTGCCCTGTCCTACTCTGTCTGGAGTCAGCGTGCAGCGTTGAAACTCTCTCATCGAAGAACCTGCAACACATTAGATTAGCTTGCTGCTTTTTCCCACGATTCGGCTTATGGTTATTCGTTTTGAATTTGTTTTCGTTTAATATCTAAACTGGAAACGGAAACGGTATTCTACATTTGAAATTTCGTCCTTGCTCTTTATTCTTAATATCACTTAGAATCGTTAGTATTGTGCACACCATTTACTTAAAATTTCACCTGCTCGACGAGGTCATTCTATCGTTTTGAATACTTTGTACTCCTATTAGATTGCGAATTTGCGACTCCGCCATTGTAATTCGTGTGGCGCGACTAACGGAGCGGATGAGCCGCGAAATGTCTCCATCTCTCTTGAGGAAAGAAACTTCTTCAGGAATAGTTATACCTTTTTTATGGAAACTGACACGGTTGGCTACATCACCTACAACATCCATGATGTCAGCCCATAACACCTCGAATGTGTTCGTAAAAATACATTACTTATAATATAATATCAGCTTGAGTGAAAATGAGAACAACAACTACTTGTTTGAGGATAGCGTTACAGTACAAGATCTGCTCCTGTGTCGCCGATACAAACTCGCCGATGTGAGTATGAGAAATATTTGATCTCAACCACAGAAAGCTCAAAGTTCGGTAATGCACCCGGACCGGCGCCATTGATTGAAAACTGTGAGTATTGTTTGTGAGTTAGTGAGCGAGATAAGGTCGGTAGACCCGCAGGTCTAAGGATGGTATACCCTCATCTGTTATTTGGATAAGACATAGTTTATGGAAAATGTAGGCTAATAAATCGCTACTAGGTTGCCTAGCTCTATCTTGACTTGACACCAATTACCTCGACCCCTTTACCTCCTAACCTTCTTTTAAGTATGCAATTTTGAAAAAAATCATGCGTATATACAATGATATATAGAATTAAAGAAAAATTATGGAGAAAGTCAGGTTTATTACCTTTAGAGATTAGAAGAAAATAAAAAACAATGTTGCGTAATTTAGTTTTTACAGATTTTATCTCAAAAAGGTTTACGAGTAACAAATTCTTAGGCCGGATCGTAGACCATAATTCAAAACGCCATAAAATTTATCAGCTTTTTTGTTCTTCTCTAAATTCGCTTGAACTTACTTAACTCCTGTTAAATTTAAAGCAACGATAAGTTGAAAGCTCATTTATATTGAACGATTCGTATTCGAAGGGAAACTCTAAAATGGTTCGAGATCGACGACCACTAATGCTGTCTACCCGCTGACTAGAACTCGCGCGTACACGGAATTGCACTCCAGTTTATAGCTTCAGCCGATGTAGAGGTGCAAAGATTCCTACGTGAGCGACGAACTTTGTTCGGTTTGGGAGAAGTTTTATGCGGACTGGCGGATAGATCGCTCCCCGAGGCACACTGCGTGGAACTCACTCGCATTCTGATAAAACAACAAGAGTCGACTTTGGAAAGTTTGGAAATATTGTGCCTGGCGAATGGTATATATAGGTACTCGTATGTAGTCAAGTATGTTGGACGCATGCGCTGAGGCTGAGACTGATGGATAAGGCGCGTCTAGGGTCGACATGTCTGGTTTTTAAGCCGTCTTGCGAATTTCTGAGACAGATTTTATTGCGCTTAGACCGGAAAATGCTTTAAATGACTTTTTTCAAGAAGGCAACATTTTATCTCTGATATTTCTTTCAAAGTATTTACCATACCATACTTGGGGCGTTTTTAGTTAACAGAACCTGTGACAAAACGCATGAGTTTCGCGAAACCACCCAAACCAACTCGATCTTGTAATGTAGGTACTCATTTCAGCTTATATTGGTCATAACAAGTTCGAGACTCATCCGTTACTCACTTGTACTAGTGGTAAAAACGCTCATTCATTTCAGTCCTGTCAAGAACTCCTTTAGGGTTAGGGCTCTTTCCCGTCACTCGAAAAGTAGAGATCTCATTTTCCCACGCCCAGACGCAGGCTCACTATCGCCGGCTCGGGACTACCTCGATTTTAAGCCGAACGCATAATACAGTACTGGAATGGATACAGTTTTATGCACAATGCAATAGCTTGGACTTTTAATCTAGCTTACTATTTTTTTAATTTGTAATATTAACGAGGGGACCGAACATAGAAAACCTAATAAAATAACGACTGACAAAGAAATGTATATATTCAGAGTTTGACTCTCATATGATCTCTCATAGCGGTACTTTCTTCTTTTTAAATCCGAATTTCACGCGAGCGAAGCCGCGGGTAAAAGCTAGTTATTAATACTTAAGAATACTTACTAATAAGAATACTTCTTAATAATAAATGTAAGTTAAATGCTAGTTAAATATGTAAAAGCTATAATTGTGCTAATACATATAAATTGCTAAATACATAAAACATAATATATATATAATATATAAATAAAGTGAAGAAGAAAGAGGAGTGCTCATTTGAAAGCTGTTTAAAATACTCAAATAAATAACTACCTGGCACTAAATACTGAAAGCGCAAAAACTCGATTAAATTAAATGTGTATGGCCCTATAGGAGCCGGAGCGAGGGAAACTGAAGTACTGGGTGGCTGAGAGCTGGCTGGGGTAAAATGTTCGTTAAAACAACTTGCAACTACATTTTAATGAGCAGTGGTTTGTTTATTCCTGAATATAAAATTTCGCTTCAGCGGAAAAAAGGATTAACACTTTAACGCAAAGGGATCTCTTAAATTTAGAATCATAATTTTATTCCAGCTCGTTAAAGTTTTATCTTAGCTGTTATGAGATGAAATTTTGATATTAAAATAGATAATTAAAAGGATTGTACAAGGTACATTGAGTTTTCAAAATTATTGCTCATTTTCTTTCATTTTAAGCATTTCGTAAAGCGAATGGATTGATTTCAGGTACGGTTTTTGCCTCCGACAACAGCCACTACAGCCGTAGCATCGGAGACACAGTATACATACATTTTACAAATATAATATTTCCTTGCGGGCCTTGATTATAGGTAACAAACAATAGTTAACATAAATATGAATAATACAATATGATCGTAAAACAGAGTAACTAAACTACTAATAGCATCCAAAACAGACGACAATATTGTATGACAAAGATAGAGTGTGGAGGAGACATCGTCGGAGATGTGTCAGGCAGGAGAAGGTGCGCGTCGCAAATCCGTTGTCTCTATCCACCCCCAATTGGAAACCGGCGTAACTTTATGTATTTACGTATGACTTACATGTGCTCCACATATCAGTAGCACCGACAACCGACCAACCAGTTGGTTGGTCGGTTGCACGCACACATACAAAATACCCAGCGAGCGCTGCACAATTTTCGTAGTGGCTCTACGCCGCGCCGCCTCCGCCGCCGCGCCGTAGCAATGCGATCACAAACAGCGCACTGCTACGGCGGAGACGCCAGCGTTGTTGCTACAAAGCGACCTCTACAAACTAAACACGTGGAGAGGCACAGGGAGAGGGGAGGCTGCAGGCGAGGCAACGCAAATGAAATATATACCTAGACGGGCCATACTTTTACTTCCTGTCAACCCGACTGGCCTGAGGAAATAAGTCTATCCTTGTCACACATAAAGTGGCAAAAAGTGTAATATTATTTATGCCTGCAGGACCCTAGCACTAGTGCATTTTGTCTTTTTAGTGCATGTATCTTTTAAACTCGTCTTTTGCATTGCGTTTGCAATAAAGAAGATTTTGATTTGATTTTCTTTTTGTGTAGGAAATAGGCCACGCTGACAATGTATTGCATATTTTATCTTCATTTCTCACGCTCAACTCTTGCTACCATCTACTTACATTTCACTATATACTAATCGAATCTCAAACACCCAAAGGTTAACTGTAAGAAAGGGATAAGTCCGCCTTTGCACCTTATGTAAATCTTATAATGTGCTTATTACTGTTGAAAGTTTATTGAAGCAATACATGCTTGTTGGTTTCCAAATGTCGTAGTGAGGTAAAATGAGATGCTGTTTCTAGGTACTCATCTCTTTCATGTTCCACACCACGTGCACGTGTGCTGGCCTCGCCGCAAACATGAAGGAACTAGAACACGTCATTACATTAGGAACGCCTAGCATCCAGGGCGGAGCACGAATGAGAAAGTGAAGTAAAAAACATGTCGAACGATGTATGCTTCGAGCAAAAGGTTGAAAAAAATACCGGCCAAGTGCGAGCCGGACTCGCGCACTTAGGGTTCCGTACCATTACACAATACATTATTATTAGTTGTTTTACTTTAGAGTTTGCACTAAAACCACACCAAATTTTACGCTTGAATATCGAAATAATATTGAAAACTTTAGTTTTTAGTAGGGGATTTTTTTTTACTTTTTGTCTTTTTTTTATTACTAATTTTTTTTAGGATATACATACATAAATACATACATACATATACATACACACGCTGAATTCCGACAATCGGGGTAAGCAGAGTAATCGGTGTTGTGCTGCATATCCGCCATAATAACACATATTCAGTGAAAATCAGGTCTTAAATATTATATTATTCCTATATCTGTATCATTGACTTCACATTGACTTAATCAATGTTAAGGTTAAGTTTGTACGAGTACCTAATCCTGTTAGTAACCGCAAGCATAATATAATTTCTCACACAAGCGAATATGTACAATTTTCTTTTGAGAAAATAACACTATAAATTGAATTAAAGCTACGTCCTAAAGGAAACCTATTCAGAAAGGAATATGTTTTATACGATTTTCGATATTCTGCGTTGAAAATCGTTGGGACATCTCATTCATCAAAATCCATTTTTCCGTTTTGGAGTTACGATGACATAATAAAACTCACCACACACGCACTCGCATACATCGTCAAAATGAAACACATTATCATTTGCGTTCGTAGTCAGGTAAAAACATAAGAGCTTTAGTCGACGAATCAATCAAAATTTTCCCGTACATACTTTCCTATAAAGAACGAACAATCAGTAAAGTTCGAGATACATAAATAGAGCTCAAATCGCCATATGTTTAGTACGACGACGAGAGCTCCATTCACGTGGCTCGAACTATATTTACAATAAGACTAAGTGAATGTGGCAACACAAAGAAGATTTAATATAATAAAACAAGGGAGTTTGCAAACTTCATTACAGCAGCGCCATCACCGCTGCACTCGACGCTGTAATGGAAAGCCTCGCCCCGGGTGAGATGTGGGGGAGGGGGGGGGGGGGGGGGGGGGGCCTCTCTCATGTTGCATCTCCGCGTACATACAACTATAATAGTGTATAGAATATCAGCGCATGTAGGCTGTCACGATGCGGCCAGACGACGTCAGTCTCGCTTCATGAAACTATAGAGCTTTTATCCGCTCACTCGACAGAGGCACATAGAGAGGTAAATTGTATATCGGATTCTGAATAGAAATATTATGGAGTGAGCGCGAAGACAAACTCAACGGAATTTCCGGCGGGATGCTTCGCACTATGGCTTATCTACATAACCATATTGACTTTTTGAAATATTGTTTTATCTAATCTGTCTGTCTAATATCTAATATGACAGGATTTAGTAGGAAGTGATTCCATCCAGTTAAATTTGAGGCGATGAGGAAATTGAAACGACGCAATGGAATTACTGGATAAATTTGAATAATATTCGCGGTCGAGTGAAAATAGACTGCACGCGCCAGTCCGAAATATCTGTCAAAAAGACCGCGAATAATAGTAAGCCAAATTTACCCAGTAATGGGAGAAGAACTCGGAGAAGAACTCTTTATTTATATTTTTTTTTCTATCAATGTTTTAAATGGCATAATTGTTCTGGTATAAATGCACTTGCCCCATAAAAAATATATACAAACGGTAGTTCAAAAGATACATCAGCTTGCGCGGTCGCCGCCATCGCAAACGGCTCCTTGAAGCGCAGATTGCCACTCGGCGGCAATATAGTCCGGGTGCTTATATTCAGAGTGCGCTTTGTCTCACGAGGGGCGAGGGGGGGGGGGGGGGGGGGGGCTTGCCTTCTCAGCAAATTAGATTCAGCTCCCACACCGCCATCGCCCATCTGCTAGTGCCCCGTTTAGGGTTCAAGATGATCACAGTCAGTGTGTAAAAAAGCGCAAGTCTTGAAATAAAATTCGAATATATGTAGGTGCAGCAGAACACGGATATTACTTGATAAGCCCTTCTCATACATTACTCCAAAAAAAACATGTCACCGACCAAATCAGCTTAAAAGCTGAGTTCACAATGACTAATGCCCGAGTTATATGGCTGACCTTATCGTCTTAAGTCCGCAAATACGCCAGTAATTTAACGCAATAATAGCATGAGATGGGATTTTAATGCGATCCTCTGTCGATCGAATGTATTGGTGAAAACAATTGCATTTGAAGGCGCGCACACTTGTTTGCAGATAGGTAACATGTTTCATCGCGCTTTGCCTCTTCTACTATTTAATTCGGTGCAGCAGAATATAATTGCACAAAATATTAAACTTCAATATTAAATTCTTCATTTATTTAATTGTAATAGTTATAAAAAAGTTTATTTTAAATATGAAAGCTAGAAAATCTAGCAGAAATATGAAAACATAATTTGAATAACATTACCATGTCATTATATCTTATAGATCTACTCAGCGCCGGAAAGGTTAATTTAAGCAATATTTATTATTGAATTTTTTTGTAAATTGCATTAGCTGATTCAAAGTGTGTATCAGTATTCTAGGAAATATTTTATTTTAAACTTGCGACAGCTGATTTCGGCGCAATCACACTGGGATACAAAGGCATAATTGCCAAACGAAATAAAGTATGCATTTGCCACCTACACGCACCTAAACCGTTGATAGGTGTGAAAGTCACAATTTCTTACATTCGGCGGCGGCGATTAGTCTCAAATGAAGTCCTTACTTGATGTTATAAATGTAAAGATAGATAAGAAAGTTGTGTTGTGTGGCACTGTGCCTTCAAAATATAGGTAGCAAATAGATAAACTACGGAAAAGTGCGATTGGGCTTAATGGTTTAATTATGGAAACATAATAATTACGAGTAACATATAGACAAACATAATAATTATTACGGGTAATATATAGACAGTTCCGTTCCACACTTTGTAATTAAAACGAACAATGAACGCAGTACTACCGGACGACATCTCGAGTGCCTGTTGAATGTGACGCAGTGCACAATGCCGCCTCCGCGCCGCCGCCGCCCGCGCCGCAAACTTAGCTCTTTTCAAGCATTCCGCTGGGTAAGCAGGGACAAGTAGTTAACTTGGCACTCACCGCTCGCTGCTAAGCTGCACTGCACCTACTTTTTTCACTACTTCACCTTCGGTTCCTTGGTGGTGCAATGGATCGACGCGCGACGCGCCATCGTGAACATTAAGCGCAATCTTAAGTTAAGCACATTAAGTTCGACCGTTGAGGTTGACCGTGGTTCGAATTACACGTAATTAGTCATCTCAAATGAAGTCAACGTTATTTTCGTATTTGCCCAAAAACTTCTGTATGGTCTCAGTAAGCGCTAGCACGCACTGCCAAAAATTATGTGCGCGGTTTTTTTTCCGCGCGGAATAAAATTCGTATCGCATCCTATCGTACCGCATCCTAGTTACTGCAGACCGCGCGGCGGATTTTTATGCGCGCAGAAATTAAAACGCAGTACATGTTACATGTAGCATGTAGTACGTTAGTATTTACTAATCTTATAGAATTCGCGGAAAAAATATCGCGGATAATTTCTGCAGTGCGTTCTAGCCCTAAGGGAGAGGAAACACTGTACTGTGTCGGGCCGGTACTTTAAAAGAATATCCCCACTGCATCTCTCGTCGTGTATGTCGTAAAAGGCGACTAAGGGATATGACTCCCTTCTTATATTACTAGGTGGTAGGGTTTAACCCACCCGGGTTAGTACCACCGCATTGAATGAAAGGTCGGTCGAAACAGCTATGTAAATAGTTTGTTTTTTCCGTCCAGTTCAGTGTAGCCGGCACGACCGAAGGGAAGGACTGACGTGGCACCAAGTTCACCCGGTGTTATGGGCTGACATCACGGATGTTGTAGGTGATGTAGCCAACCGTCAGTTTCCATAAAAACAAAACACACAATTTTGCTCACGTAAGTGTTTTTTTTTATGCTTGAGCCTAATTCGCGCAAAAGCACTAGCGGACTAGCCCACACTAGTAGCGGTTTATTTTTCCCCGTCCCGTGAACAAGAGAGAACAAGATGACCCAGAAAGATGCGGCAAACACCACGCCTCTGTTAGTGCATTCTGGTGTTAGGGGCTGCAGCTAGGGGGCGGGGAGGGGCGCGAAAGGGGCGGTAGACCCTGTTGTGTCCCAGAGGGAATGTGGGTCGCGAAATATTCCTGAGGAACGACACATCCACTCGCAAGTCGGGCGGGACGGCTGTCGTCGTGCCGAATCGCATTATGCGGCGTTCCAGTTCTTTTGACACGAAGATGCAGATCTGAAAGGAGGCGTGCTGCTAGCGCGTTCGTACAGTGGCCGTATTCTCTAACGTCCTACCGCCAACGTCGGTGACGCTGACTAGTTGTCTCTGTTTAATTATATGAACTAGACAGAGACATAACTAGTCAGCGTCACCGACGTTGACGGTAGGAAGTTAGAGAATACGGCCACAGATCATTTAAAGAAATTGAGATGACTAGGACGATAGATACACGTAAATAGATAGAAATATTTCACATATACAAATCAAATCAAAATATACTTTATTTACACACAATAAGCCTACTTTGTACACCATAAAGAACAAAAACAGCGAGTTTAATGCTGTGGTGCAAAATTCTTTACCAACTAACATTTGGGATGTGGAGAAGCGCATGAATAAAATGCAGTTTTATGTAAAGATATAAAAAGATAAAAAAATAAATGGACGCAAATAATTGCATAGACATATACTCGTATAATATATAAAATAAATTATAATATACGTACATATTATGTATATATAAATTGCATGTATATCAAATTGTATTAATCATCGCCATCGTATTTAAAATAGTTTACGGATACTTTCTCTGAACATGTGGATAGTACGTAGTGAGCGCCGCCGCAACAACAAACAAGCACAGAACACAACTTATCTTACACTATTTCTTCCAGTCAACCTTTGGATGTTTGAGAGACGCATGTAGTAAAATATAAGTAGGTACCTAGTAGTACTTGTAGTGTAATATTTGAGTGTGAGAATTGGAGAATTATCAAAAGACTATAAATCAATGTTAATTTTCTGATCATGAGTAAACACAGCAATAAAGTCCGATATTTTGTAATTTTTAACCATTTTCTATATAGCCTTTCCCCTGAATTCAGTCCGCCTTCAAGTGGACTGACGCCTACTGAGGGGTGAAATTGGTTGTCCATGAGTTTCCAGACTCGAGGGCGGCCACCAAATCCGGTTATCACAAAGCAAACATACGTTTTAAATATTTTCGTGAATAATATCTAACTAGATATATACATACATTCTTAAATATTTTTCCTGTAAATAAGAAAAACGCTATCAATAATACATTATTATTTCGACATAAACAAACAACATTAATTTTAATCAACCTTAACTGTATGTACAGAAACGATTTTGTCTTAATCATTAATTAGCAATTTGTACAATTAGAGAGCGACCTTCATAAACCAGGAGGATGGGACGCGTGTCTGTTTAGAGATGTATTATTTGTAAATGAGATGTACATACAAGTGATTACTTGAATAACATCCTCAGACTGTCGCCCGCCGCCTCTAGGCAGCAAGCAAACAGAGTTACACAACGCGCTCTCATTAAGACAAAGATAACATTTGGAATTACTGCATATAGCAAATATATTACATTCAATGTCATAAAATGTAAATATTGTCGGTCCCATTCTTCGAGAGAGTTTTCATCAATGGTCTAACTAAAATCAATAATATTATATTTAAATTAAAAGCTGTTTCGACAACAAAAGGCTCCTGTTTTCTTATCTATTTTTCTGTTAAATAAGAAAAGTGACACTTTAACACTTAAAAAAACCTAGAATTACGCTGTCTGTCTTTCCCCAGTCTTATGTTCTCGTCAAACTAATAATCAAAATTACGTAGACTTCTATATTATTATTCTTAAAAACATTTTTAGCCCATGACACTCACTATCGAGGCGAGTCCAACAACACTTATGTTGAAAATCGGTTAAGTAGTTTAGGCTACCAAGATCGTAACCCTTCTTTGGCTTCGCCGCAGTCGGATAAAAAGAACATTATCCCTAATCTAGGATATTTATTAAAATCCAATTAACGCGCACATGCAGCGACCGTGAGTGCTATGTGTGCGATCTCCTAATGTCAGAGTAATTTTTTTCGCAAGCTGATAAGCCAAAGAAGCCAGTCGTGTACTTAAAGAGTCACATGTGGTTCGCGAGCCGCGGTTTGTCTATCCTTGTCGGCCGAGCCAAACCGAGCGCTGCGCGGGCGGTAGGCGCTGATAAAAGCTAGTTTGTTTCTTTTGAAATTTTCATTAAAAATAAACAGAATAAACATGAAGCTACGCAGAACAATAAATATCGTGTGACGATATAAATATAACCGTGGCTTGATATTGTTATCGCTACGACACTGAATATTGAATGACTGAACGGATAAACGTGGACGGTGATTGATTTAATTTTTATCATCGTCAATCAAACGTACGAATGTATTCAATGTAAAGTGTACATATTTTCACCATGTCGTAATACCACGTAGTAATCGTTCACATATCTACAAATACATAATTAAAAAACATAAAACCGACTTCCTAAAAAAAGTAAAACTAAAAAACTATTTAAAATAAAAATATAAAAACCGCCTTCAAAAATATATGAAATAAAAACCTAAAAAAAAAAACGAACCCTAGAGTTGAAGGCGGTGCTAAAAAGGCTACACAAATCACAAAGGATATTATCATCCACTCATGTTTTCTTTCATGCATCATTTTTGCTTGCTTTAGCACCACCTTCAACTCTAGGGTTCGTTTTTTTTTTAGGTTTTTATTTCATATATTTTTGAAGGCGGTTTTTATATTTTTATTTTAAATAGTTTTTTAGTTTTACTTTTTTTAGGAAGTCGGTTTTATGTTTTTTAAAACTTTTTTTTTATTTCACAGTTTTTTTTAGTAATTTTTTGCTATTAATGTACTCGGCGGAATCGCTCGGCCTTCGGCCTCGCGATTCCGCCTAGCTTTCCAATCCGATCTTGACCCAATTAAAATAGGACCACGTCAGCTTCGATAGCTCAGTGGTGCAGACAGTCAACTGTCGCTATTGAATGTTAAGCAACGCTGGGTGCGGTCAGTACTTAGATGGGTGACCGCTGACCGTTGGAGGCTGACCGAGGTTCGGATTCCTCGTAAAACTGTAAGTCCCTTCCCTCCTAATCTTACTTGGTGGTAGGGTTTAACCTGCCCGGGTTGGTACCACCGCACTAAATTAAACGTCGGTCGAAACGGCTATGTAAATAGTTTGTGTTTTCCGACCAGTTCAGTGTAGTCAGCACGATCAAAGGGGGAAGCACTGACATGGCACTGGTGTTATGGGCTGACATCACGGACGTTGTAGGTGATGTTGCAGAACTTAGTAGAATGGACAGACATAAACGTGTTACGGAAGCCTACTTTTATTATAAAATAACCGTCGGAGGACCTCGGTTGAAAATTGTAAAATTTAGTAGAACGGATAGACATGCATATGTTACGGAACCCTACATTCATTTTGCAGAACTTAGTAGAATGGACAGACATAAACGTGTTACGGAACCCTACTTAACAGTTGCACTCCGGGAGTGCCGGCAGATCCCGTGCCACTCTAACTTAACCCCTAATGCAATGACTTAAGGTTTCATTTTAAAAATGACGCTGACGCGATGTCGCGAGTTATACATTTTTTACCCACCTAAAAAAGTGCCAAGAGCCGCTAAAGAAGTTTTCACTTCAAAAACCTCAGGGTTATCCCCTTTCAAATAAAAAAAAAAGAATTTTCAAAATCGGCCCACAATTGACGGAGTAATCGCGTAACAAACATCCAAAAAAAGAAAACATACCGTCGAATTGAGAATCTCTTAGGTCTAAAGTAAATTTCTCGTGAAGACAAATGCAACGAGCCCAAACACGATGGGTTTATCATGTGTAGTTTAGGAGTTCCTTCCTATGGCCACCTTCTGTCTCCATCATCAGACCAGCTCGATGGTACTCGGTACAGTAGGTACCGGTCAGGTACCATAATAAATTAAGCGCACCTGGCCGGTCGGAAAAATAAAAAATTTCAAATTTAGAATATTCATGAAACAAGGGTCCGAATATGTATCACTAGTATATCGATTCATGTATTTCAACAGGACAGAGAAAATTTCAAAATATTAGGTATTTAATACTTTTTAGTTCTTTTTTTTTTTGTTTTTTGGAAATCGGTTTAATATTTTTTAAAACAGTTTTTATTTCATTCTTTTTAGTAATATTACATAAAAAAGAATAATCGAAATCGAATAATCGAAATCGATTGAAGTGGTACAGAATTATTCGCCATATGTGTCAGACTGCAAATTGCTGAATAAGTCCACATCACAAATGTTTTGCTGAAGGTAACCACACACCATACTAATTTATCAAACTGAAAATTGCCGAAAACGACCACATCACAAGTTTTGCTGAAGGTAACCACACACCATAGTATTATGCTGATTTTTCGAAAACGACTGAACCAATTTCGATAAAATTGAAATGGGACCACCTCGGAAGTATGACCTAACTAACAAAAAAAGAATTTTCTAAATCGGCCCTCAATTGACGGAGAAATCGTGTTACAAACATACAAAAAAAAAAATAAAAAAAAAAATAAAAAAAAAAACATACAGACGAATTGAGAACCTCCTCCTTTTTTGGAAGTCGGTTAAAAATAGATTTATAAGTACATAATTTTGCATAAGTGCATAATTTTGGACGACGTCATTGCCATGAAATTGTTTCGTGATTAAATAATATAAGTGCAGCGATGACGCATGTTTACGAATATAAATAGATGCATGACGCATGTATAATCAATCAAATCACACTTTTGGCCGATTACATAACGAAGAGAAGACGAAGCTACTGTACCTACGATGTACGAAGGCAGTTAGGATTACTCATTATTAGAATCGAGGTCGGGGAAAATGTGAGCGATGCTGCGGGCACACTGGTACAATAGGTATAAATATTATAAAAACCGGCCAAGTGCGAGTCGAACTCGCGTACCGAGGGTTCCGTATCGCCATGTCATAGCCAGCGCCACTCACGCCATCTATGGCGTGTTTATGAAATGCTTCAGATTAGTTAAAATTCATGATTAGTTAAAATGCTTCATACTATTTTCGATAGATGGCGCGCGCGCATACACTTTTTAGTTTCTTCTATGGGAACCCCGCGATTTTTTACTTTTTCTTATTTTTATGATTTGTTGTTATATCGGCCATAATAACACATATTCTGTGAAAATTTCAAATTTCTACCTATTACGGTTCAAGAGATACAGCCCTCGGATAGACGGACGGACAGACAGAGATACAAACAGACAGACGGCGTAGGCTTAGTATAAAATGTAAATAGGTTAAGTTAGTTATTATTTATTATGCAAAATAAATGATTATCTTATCTTATCTTAGTAATAGGGTCCCGTACCGGATACGGAACCTTAAAAAGTATGCAGTACAGCACTGCATAGACAGAGTCTGAAGCAATCGATTGACCGCGTAGCAGCAGTGCGGTCCGGAGCGCCGCACGAGCGGACGCCCAGCGGACGGACGGACGCCTACGAGCGGACGCCCAGCGGACGGGCGGACGCCTGTCGCGTTCGACGTACAAGTGAGGCCACACAATTAACTGTTCGCGTGTGGCTCGCTCGCCACTGTGTCTAGTCCAAATGTGCGCCGTGACCGCAGATTTCGAAACGATTGAAAGGGCATCAACCCGTTCATTGTGTGAAAAGTATAAATTGTGTGCACATAGACGAAATTACTATTTCACTACTATTTAAGAATTGCCAGGCCCAGTTGCGCGTAGCAGGATGATAAATGATCTTCTGATTGTCTATAGTTACGCTAGATCTTAACATTGTCTCACGAATATAAAAACAAATATTATTATACATTTGCGAGAGATAATCTTAACATTAGCTGAATCTGAGGTTAAATCCTGCTACATGCAATCGACATTGCGCACCAACAATGTTATTCGTCTCAAAGATTATCTACAAATGGACACAATAAGCATAAAACGGCTCGTAACACGCGTGTCTGTAAAGATACGTGAGGCCGCAAGCGTGACAGAGACACATGTTGCTCGACCAGTCGATGTCTCTTCTATCCCTTTGAAATCTTTGGTCGCCGGTCGACCGGCGCTACCGCTTCATGTATTGTTTGTGTGGTGATTGATTTTATAATAATAGTATCGGCTGCGAGCGAGAGAGACAGAGAGAGAGAGAGAGAGAGAGAGAGAGAGAGAGAGAGAGAGAGAGAGAGAGGAGAGAGATAGAGAGAAGAGAGAGAAAGAGAGATGACAAGGCAGATTAGTTCCATTTGCTTCGATTAATAAATAGAGGTGTGCGGTCTCATAGAAAATAATTCATAAATCTGTCCCACTAAAGTCTGACAATTGGTAACACTTTCATAAGACAAATTATGATCAATGGAGAAACCATTCATATCATCATACGTTGATTTCATGACTCATTCATTGCATAAAGCGTTCGTTTCATGGTCCTCTTCTTACGTATCGTTACATATCGTGAAGTGTTCATTGCAAGAAGCGTTCATATCATAACCTGTTCATGTTCACTTTCATCAAAATAATTCATCAATTTACAGTTCAAACCATTTGCGTGAAAACACAAAAGTGATGGATGAAGCCTAAAGTTGAGAAACAAACAATTATTAAGTATCCGTAGCAGTTTGTTGACGCTCAGAATTGGATAAATGCTTTCGATCACGCATGTCTGTCGCGCAGTCGTGTTAGAAGCCTAGTCATTTACATAAACGTCAACATTTTTTTCAACATTTCTTTTCATGCTGGATCTTTCAGAAAACATTTATTTATAACACAAGTGAAAACGCGCACAGCAATGCGTCTTAATCAAGAATTGAAGTTGTTGGACCATCTCTCTGGCCAGTGGGCAGAATGGATTCTGCACCTGAAATATTCATCGGGGGCCCGGCTGGGGCGGGCGGTGTTGTAGGCCGGGCGATTACGTAAGTTAGCGTCTGCCCGGAAAAACTGCAAACAGAAACTGATGCTTTCATCAGACTTCATACACATACTCGTAATATGGGCCCAAACATTCGTAAAAAGAACCGAAAACAGAAGGTGATCGGTAAAAGCACTCATGTCAGATATTTAAGGCGGACTCCTAGCCTTACTATTATTAGTACAATCTTATTACATTGTTCTAAGTGTTAATGTAAAGTATATTTTTTAAATATAAATTCATAGAATATGTAATAATCTATTGTAAAACTGCTGTTGATTTACCAAAACAACGAAAAATAACAATACAATAAAAAAAAACAAAATAAATAAGTTTACCTAAGAAAGATGCCTCTAAATAAATACACATTCAAATTTAACATTTTATAATCACACATTTCGAACATATTACAATCACAAAACTGTAAAGTACTTTAGGATGGATGTCATAGTAAAATTTTTAATTTCCTCACGTTTTATCATAATTTTATATTATTTTTGTAATTTGTGGAATAAATCGTGACAGATAAAGAACGCTTTAAAATAAATATATATTTTATGTAGTATGAGTGAGACAAATTCCTATTTGAACACTGAGAAAACGGGCCGTTAACATGAGTACATATATTAACCCTTTCACTCGGTACGGTTAAGTCAAATATGCATGGTTGAAATTTGGCAATTTTCGTTGGCAATTATTAAAATAAGTTAATTAGGTTAGTAGTTAATTAGTTTGACTTTTTGAAGTGCTCATAGATAGCGCTAGGGAACTTTAACGCTATGTTAAAATAACTTTTTCAGGATATAATCAGGGTTGTAAGCTATCGTTACAGTGCGACAAGGCTTGAAATGAACGTGGCTGACAGCTGAGCTAACGCCGCCACAGTGTTGCCAGATGACCGTCTCGCGTTTCACCCGTTCACGCGTACGTTAGTATCTTTCTTAGTCTGTGGTGTTGTTGGCAGAAATCGAAGTCTATCTGTTATTTAATTAGTGAGCAAGTCTTTCTAAAATTCAATACATAAAATAAAAAATAAGTAAGTACCTACCTACCTTATAGGTACTATACATAAATTTTCTTTTGCAGCGATATTTTCCCCTAGTGTAAGGAAATTTTCAAAATTGACAACCCTAATGCTGCAGCAGCACCCTCCCACAAATGTCATCGTCAACGCTATCGCTTCTCGGCCTTTTGGCTAAGATCAAACACACCGTGGCGAGTGTGCTAGGGCGAAGAGAAGTGGGTCGTTCACGGTTTTTGCGTCAATGAAACGCAACCGTTAACCGAAAGCGGTCAACTAGTTGAAAAAGCAGTTGACGTCGTAAAGTTAATTAGGTTAGAAGTAGGTTAGCTGAAAACAGCCAAGAAGGTGGGCTGCCCCAACCGAGTAGATGGGGTACAACATCGGCAGTTTTTAACCTATGTGGGTTGGTGGCAACCAAGATGATTTTACCCGAGTAAGTTGGTTGTTTATTACTGTATTATTTTAACCAAGTTGACCGTTATTATTAAACCTCTTGGTTTGCAAGCGCTATAATAAAAAAGGTAGTTGGTTATTTTTAGCTAAAATTTGGTTATTATTAACCGTCACGTTTTCTCAGTGAAGCTTTTCCAGCCAGTCGTTACAAGGTTACACAATGGACCAGCGATCAAGAAGCCACCCTCCCTCCCTCCCTCCCTTCCTCACGGCTGCTGCCGTCCGCCTACCCACGCCACGTGACGTCTCGTTAAATATTCATACACTCACGTTCTGCTAAGTATGTATCTATACATCCGATTGCTCTATACCTTTTTTTCTAAACAAAGTCCGAAATTGTTCCATCCCTTTTTCGATAACAGACCGGACAATAAGGGTTAACCTGCATGGAGAATTTTATGGGTGACAGTTGATGAAGGCAAAACCTCTGCACGAAAGTATCATGGGTAGAAGATCGAAGTATAACTTCTAACCTACTATGACATTAGAGATACGTCCTTTTGGGATGTGTGAAGACTGAGACATGTAGACAGACGAACAGACAGACAAAAGATCCTTAGGTACCCTGTTCTGGTAAGAAAAACTAAACCATGAATACTGAAACGTATGAAGTACCCTCTCCCAAAAAAGGTTCAATATTAAAATCTCCAGTCATTCGCGGCGTATATTGATTTCGGATAGGACTCAAATTATGCGCATCGAAAAATAGCCAGAAGCCTAAAAACGCGAACAAATTGATTCGTCCCGATGGAATGCAAATTCGTACCGTGAAATGAATATAAATCGATCGGATAATCCGAGCGAGCGACCGCGCCGAATACGCGAAACATATTATTTCCTTTATAAGTTTTAATAGAAAACGAAATAACGGCATAACTAACTCCCAGTCACGCATTCTGGTTGATGGAATAATCAGATTTTCGTGTAAATATTAAATTTTCCTTGAAAATTCCACACGAAGCCAGCTTACGCGGAGAACTGCTTATCAGAATGGGATGGTTCGGGAACACGTGATGCTAGCAAGAAATGTAGGTATGTAAATACACTGAAAGCACAGAACAGCGCTCGGCGGTCGTCTTGCACCAGGCGGCCGCCCGAGCCCCTCGCGCTCTGTGACTGAAAGCAATCACTGTTTCACATTTCTATTTGAAGTGATTAATTTGTTTGACTGGAAAACCACTTTTTGAGTGATAAACTCGCCTTTATGTCAAGTGTAACACTATTTACTTCGCTTTCTGTAAAATGTTTGTGAAGCCATACAGTATTTCAATAACTTTCGTGTGTCAATATCTATCGCTCAGGCAGACGAACAAACAAGCACAGAGAAAGGGTGGATAGATGGTCGCTGAGAGTTCCACGCGAAGCTGAGAACTTTGTGCGGACCCGACACCCGCCTGTGCTCAGCCCGACCCGAGTTCCCTTCGAGGAAGGTCGACGTAACACAACTTGTGGAATTTCAACAGCGATCTCATTCGAAATTAAGGGCCTCCTTCTAGGAGTTGCGGCGCCGCCGTTAGCAGCGGACTACGTAATTCTCCTCGAAATATATTAAGCCCGAGGAAACTTATTGCCTAGGCGGTCGGATGCTTTCGCGCCTCCTTCGAGAATTCCCGCCAGTCGCTCTCGGCGGTGGTGAGCGGGGCGCAGGCAGGAGAGCCGAGGAGCGCCTCGATGGGATTATTACTAGCTCTTACCATTACGAAGATCTCGCCGGGTTCTTTTAATTTTTTACGAGGAATAATTTTTGGAATACGTAATGAGCTTCCGGCTGTAACGGTTAATGCGCGAAGCCGCCTTCGGACATTATTCAAAATGGTGTAATTTTGGACAAACTCACGTTTTCTGAGTTCAGGTCGACCATTAAGTATGATTAATTACGGTTAAACCGTTGCGCAATTCTTTATCCTGGCAGTTGCGGACTCGAAAATACTTCATATTGTATCGTGCGTCCGAGGACCAATATTGTTTATTTTCCAAAATATTTCTGTATGGCGCGAAAATTGCTCTGATAATGAATTAGGGTTGGGAAACAAACAAGCTACAAGCAAGGCCGAATAAATAAATCTCGGAGTGTCGACTGAGGCCGAGGAGGGGCTGCGACGAGACGGGCTGAGTAAACAACAGAGGCGGTCTAAAGTTTCAGCTACAGCAACATAAAAACCGGTCAAGTGAACCGTGTTCACATGCCGAGGGTCCCGTAACCGCTACTTTGCTCTCATGTAATTATAATTTCTACGAGGGCGCAGTCAGACTCTGGACGGGTTAAGAGTTTAAGACTCCGATCCGACCGACAGACTCCGACCGTTTAAGTTGGCCGAAGTTCAGATTCCACTTGAAACTGTAGGTCCCTCCCTTTACCTTACTGCATGTGTACAAATGTAGCTTAGCAAAGAGCTTTAACCCGTCCGCATTGGTACAACCGCACTGACGTCAGTCGAAACGGGTATGAAAACAGTTCGGTGTTCCGTCCAGTCCAATGTAGCATGGCTGATATGGATGAAGAATAAGTAATAGAATACATATAAGAACGGCTCAACCAATTCGCTTGCGGCTTTTGCTTATATAATGCGACGTATCTTAGGCAATAGGCTATACAGGGTGTTTGATGACTATAGGTCAACAAGCAAACCAGGTACTCCTGAGCCTATTTAGAGCAAAAAAGATATGACATTTTGCTCTACGGTGAACTTTTTTTTTCCATACAAAACTAAATAAAATAAAATAATTTAGTTTTGTATGAAAAAAAAAAGTTCACCGCAGAGCAAAATGTCATCTATCTTTTTTGCTCCAAATAGGCTCAGGAGTACCTGGTTTGCTTGTTGACCTATAGACATCAAACACCCTGAATAACATCACGCTGTTAATCAATGATCTGAGCATTGGAATCGAAAATAAGCGCAGTTAGAAAAAATCTAACAATTTGGTTTCCTTTCATGTGATTGCTACTCGAAACTACTCAACCGATTTACATAGTTTTCACCGACTTTAGCGCGGAATAGGGAAAGATATTCCCCGGAAGCCCATTCCACACCTTCGCAGTGCGACACAAGAACGATTTATTCAGAGAATCGTGCCGTTCGAAGAACTCTTCTGTCGACTACAAAGGTACACGCTAGTTTGAATATAATTGTGTTTTATGCTATCTAATATTTTTTTGGACTACCGAAGGGATATCATGGCAGTTTGGGGGCAATAAATTCTAAGGTGAAACGTCATTTCCGACGGACTATTAGCCACAGCCACCCGTGCCATAAGAGGACGGCGCGGCGCGGCGGAGGCGGCGCGGACGCGTAGGCGTTAGAAAACGAAGAAGAGATAGATAGAGATAGAAGCGATGGATGTTCTCGTCACCAATGTCTCCACCGGACATGGTTTTTCAGCTTTTTCAGGATTTCTGAAATCAGTAACTTTCACCCGAAATCCATATTTCCCACTTCCATCCTAATTATTATATTGTTATTTCATATAAAAGTGATATTTTGGTCCTTCAGAAATCTAGCGTTTACCTAGATCTATTACTTTTTCAGCAAAATTAACAATTTTGTGCACAACTACGTAAGCGTAGCTATATGATATGATGATGTAATAATTTTTTAAAAATTTTCAAACAACCGCATGTCATTATAGGTACGTTTAACGTTGTTAAAGCAAACGTAGTAGTTATGGACATGTTATATACCTTTGAAATTTCCTCAAGAATACCTGTAGAATGACACCATTCTACATTTATTAAAAAAAACTTTTTTTTACATGTTGGAGTACCCTTTTCGACCAAATTATAGACAAATTTATCTATTGTGCGGGAAAAAAATCGTATTTTGGCGTCAGTTCCATGAAAATCGGTTCAGTAGATCTGGAGATACAGACATACTGACACCAGAGTGATCCCATAAGGGACCTGTTTTGCGACGGGACCCTAAAACAATGGATTGAAACCTAATTGGGAAAACAACAACGGAAAAAACTTGCGATCAGTAAATATTTATCGAACTGTAAATATTGCTCGAACGCTCTCAGTGAAAATATCAAATGCGGGTAGCAACGCTTCGTGGCGTAGAGCAGGTTTACTTACACGGGTTGAATTGGGACAGTTATGTTCGAATTTCAAATTAATCCTACGGAAAATTTGTATACAAACTACATAATTTGGAATGAGAAAAGTATATATCTACAGTAGAGGGCGCGCGAGATTTTTTCAATGTCAAGTTAAATTAAAAGCTTTCTGGTTTCAACGTCAGGAAACAAGATCTTGTTTTCGTTTGAGGAAGTCGCTACTCGCATGTCGTTAACGACATTTTCCTCAGACTGAAGTAGTGAGCTTTACGACCTGAGTCTCAGGCGAAGAAATTATACCTAAGCTTACAAGAGTGTGAATACATAACGTGTTATGGGCTGACATCACTGATGTAGTAGGTGATGTAGTCAGTTTAAATTAAAAAAAATAATAAAAACAATAACATGTTTTTTATTTATTAAAAACACACGAAAGGAAACTTCAGAATAGAATAGAAACTCTTGATTGCACACAATTGAAAGAAGGACAGCACAAGAACAGAAACAAGAAATACAAGAGTGCGCAAAGGCGAACTTATCACTGCATGTGATTTCTTCCAGTCGACTATATTTAGTATAGAGTACATTTTTACAGAGTTGATGACAATTGTTTTTTTTTAAGTAGGACCTGCGTCGGTTTTGTAAATGCCGGCGCCCTCTTCCAGGTCGATTCATTTTATTGTGCCTTGTGCCTCTAATTCTTGAAGAGACGGATCATGTAATGGAAATCTGAACCTTTGTTTTGAAACATCAGACGATATGCGGAAATGATTTTTGGAATTTTCCGCTTAGGCGATTTGCCGTTCTTTTTATAAATGTCGCATGATGTAATTATTGGAAATTACTCTTAGATCCATCCGCAATGGCTGTGTTTTTCTCTGGATTTCATTTTCCAACGTGGTACTTTTATTTTCTTTTTGTTTCGCTGTAAGTCTAAAAAGAAATCTAAACACAGAGCTACACGATGGACTTTTCTTGTATCTAATAAAATAAACGACGTCGAAGAATGTTCTTTCGGACCGCATTCAAGTTTACTAACTTGTGACAATAGGGCTCTGGATTAACTTTTTCAAACTGCTCCAACTTGAACAATACTCGCGAAGTGGTCAGCTAAGCCTGGCACATTCTGGGTTTCCGAGGATGATCACTTCAGGACTTCAGGAGGTAATTCAGGACAAAATACGCCACTTTTTAATTTTTTTTTTTTAAATAGGAGCTGAGCAGTGGGATCGAAAATGATGAAAATTGGAGCAGACTGCGGCTGAACACATGAAGACTGAATAAGACCTCATGTGTCGTGTAAACGCGAAATCTTGTAACGTACTTGGTACGAGTATAGTTGAACTGACATCGAAAACTAAATTTTGTTCACTTATTATTCTTTCCTGGTAGTCGGAATTAAGTTCGAAGGGTACCTAACCTATACTCATATTATTATAATATTATTGTTTTTTTTGGCTTACGTACCAAAATGGTAAAATACCTTTATAGGATCACTTCGTTTTCTGTTCGTCTGTCTGTACAACACAGCACCTTAACTTCTAAACGGTTAATCCTAGAAAATTCAAACTTTGTATGAAAATAGGTTCTTTTGTAGGACAAAAAGTTCAAGAAAAATATGCGAAAAAAAATGCGGTCAGAGTGAGGCCATAAAATGAAACAACATTTTTGTATTAGGCTTGTGGTATATCGTTGAAAATGCTTCAGCGCTTCGGCCGACCTTTCATTCAATCCGGTGGCATCAATCCTTGTGGTTAAATCCGTCAACCTAGTAAGGTTAGGAAAGGGACCTACACGTGCATGGAATCCGAACCACAGTCAGTTTCAACGGTCGACCGGTCACCCATTCAATAGACAATATCGCCCAAAGTTGGACCTATCGTGGGTAGTCATTTCTTAGATGCAAGCTAACATTTAATGCGAATGAATGAAATGAGAACGTGATATGATTTGATTGACTGATACGGAACACTGAAAACACACGGAAAACATGGGTGGCTGTGCCGAGGGAACAAAATGGTGCAGTCGACCGAGCCAAAAGCACCTCTCCCCGCGAAACTACGCTCAGTGACGAAGGCGCCATGACAGCAGATTTGGAGACTGTTGCTAGCTAGACTTTGAAGATACCCAATACCCAATATTCCGACTGAACGTTCAACTGACAAATTTATATTGAACGAGTGCTGGAGTTGAAGAGAACTAATCGAGCGGACGACCGGTGCGTTGTGTTGTAGAGAGAAGCGTCTAGCTAGGCAGACGGCGGCGCGGGGCGCGGGGCGAGACGCGACGCTATAATCGAATAACGGAGACGCCGGGCGACGCCGCCGACGCCTCGCCGCGACGCCGCGCGCCGACGCCAATAACACAAATTGATAACGAACCGGGCACAATGAGCTGAATTCTTATCACGAGACGAGACAAACAAAGGGATGGGATCGGACGAGTAATGCGCTCGGCGTCTGAAATAGCACGTTTTGACGATCATCGAAGCTGAACAAGGAAAATGTTATTTTCAAGCTAGGACAACCGTGGGACACACCGCCACAGTCGTGGTACAGTATCCCACCTACTATTATATACAACACAAAGGGCAAAGTAGTAGGACCTCAAGTCTCAATCCAAGCGTAGAGCGTAGTGGAAGGGTAGAGAGGCCTCAGCAGCAAACGCGAGACGCGAAACTGTTGCTCGGGTTGACCAGGTTCTCGAAAAAGTATCCTCTTGGGGGAAGAAGAACTTGGTCAACTTCAACGTAGCCAAGACGCAAGCTTGTGCCTTCTCTACTAAGGCTGATCCGTTTCCTCTCCAAGCCACTTTTCAGGGCAGCCAAGTCCCCAACGATGGTAGTCTGGGTGTCCTGGGTATGGAGGTGTCCAGGGACGTTGGGTTTCGATCGTTCATAGAGTCCAAGGCGAAACTAGCGTCTCGAAAATTAGGAGTCCTTTACCGCTGTCGGCGATTTTTCACGCCGGTCCAACTGCTTACACTCTACAAAGCACAAGTAAGACCGGTGATGGAATATTGCAGTCATCTTTGGGAGGGTTCCCCTGAGTACCTTCTTTCAGCCTTGGATTCTATTCAGCGACGAGCCATTCGCCTCATTGGTGACTCCGTACTCACAAAGGACCTTCAACCTCTAAAGCACAGACGTATCGTTGGGTCATTGAGCCTGTTTTATCGGTACTACTATGGCCGCTGCTCTGACGAACTTGCTTCCCTTATCCCTCCTCCTCCTGTTCGCCTTCGCCAAACCCGCCATACTCTCGCGGAACACCCGTTTGTAGTCGACAGAAGAGTTCTTCGAACTGCACGATTCTCTAAATCGTTCTTGTGCCGCACTGCAAAGGTGTGGAACGGGCTCCCAGGAAATATCTTCCCCCACTCCTACAATCCACAGATCTTCAAATCGCGGGTTAATAGCCTTTCCCCAGCAACATTAGTCCACCTCCAAGCCGGACTGGCACCTCCTCGGGTGTGAAATTGGCTGCGCCTGAGGTTGCGACCTCGGACAGAGCCACCCAGTTCGGTAGCAATAAAAAAAAAAAAAAAAAAAAAAGCGGCACTCAATCAAGGGCGGATCGTATGGACCGATGTGTCGGAACGAGCGCACGCTCGCTTTGCGGTCGTGAGATCTGTGTTAGTACTTATTCTGAAAATTAGAATCAAAATGACCTACAGTAGATGGTACTAACGCTATAAAGTAGAAATGTTTAGGTAGGTATACGTATAAGCTGTTTCCTTAAAACGTACTCGCGAAAGCTTTCAGTTTGCAGGATATATTCCCCAATGTCCGCCGAGACGCTAAAGACATATCAATAAAGTACACGAATGCCATTTTATCGCCACCTCGGCGCGAGAGGCGGTGATTCCTCGCGTAACAGTTTTATTGCGTGCGAACTCGCCCTCGGCGGCGGCAGCGGCGCAGCCAGGGTTGCCAGATTGGGCGATTTGCAGCCATTATCCCATCTTTGATGGCCATAAATGCCTCCTAAAATACACTCATGGCTACATTAAGGCGATTGCGCTACCCACATATACAAGGTTACAAACTTTGCGATTGGCAAAGGTTTAAAGATGGTTGCATCCACAGAACGTAAAGTAGCGCGATGGCTCATTGCGTATACAAGTAAGCGTACCTCCGCGCACTTGATCTTCACTCATAGCCGTCGCCTACCATTTATACTGTCATGAAAACTTCAAGCTACCATTATACATTAATGCCTTATTGTGCTATCAGTACCTACAGTTAGCTTTGGTATTTAAACTTTAATTGTGTCAGAACGAGCTGTATGTGACAGATTCCCCATACGATATATGTTACATACCGTTATGTTACATAACGTCTCGATTTCTAAATACCACACTACGTGTTCAATTAAAGAGATCGTATGGACACAAAGTCACATGATAAGTAGTTAATTCAATAACACCCCGGCCACCAATAACAATGACGATTCTTTCGGCAACCCTGGCACATCTCCGCTGGGATTAACCGTAAACAGACATCTCGGTTGCTGCCTATCTAGAAGCATTGCTTCGATATTGATGTATGTACTGTTGTAACGCCTATCGCTTACTCGAGACTGTCGACGCCGTGAATTTTATTTAAATTGACGACGAACGTTGAGATTGATATAATGCGGCTACTCGGTTAGAAATGATTGCTTACGGGAACATGAACGAAAGATGCAGCATTTGCTACTAGACGAAATATTCCTTCTATTTAGATTCGTACAGATGTATGAATGAGAAAAGATGTGTGTAGACTATAGACTTTCCTTAAGCCTTCAACGTTTAATTATTACCAAGAGTATTACTAATTTACTAATCGAGTCATTACTAATTTAAATATGAAACGCAGCTTCGGAAGTATTTTTTCTTGAGCAGTGTATATGTAGTCCACTGGAGGATGTAAGCCTGTCCATATTTCCTCCACTCTTCCCGGCTTTCAGCGGTACGGAACCACTATCTGCCGGCGTGTCCCCACCTGGTGGATTGTCTTTCCACATTCCCGTTCCATGTACCTGTTAGCCAGTGCAGGACTCGTTTCCCCCAACGATCATCATCTCTTTGGCATATGCGGCCAGTCCATTTTAACTTGGCCACCCGGTGGTGTTCGTGCAATAAGTATCCTCTATTTAAGTGTGTCCATCAAAGGTGTCCATGAATATCTTTGTTTCGTCCTTTGTCCCGTAGAGATATTCCCAGTATGACAAGCTGAGCATTGAGCAATCCTTTTATGAGCGACTATATAAGGTGTTATTTTTTATAAGGAAACTGGCACGGTTATCAGGAATCCATCGGAGAATCAGACACAATCAATAACACCACTCCTCGCGAAACCACGCTCGGCGACAGAAACAGCGACAAAGCGGAAAAAAGGCTGTCGTCGATTTTATTGACACGCTTTTAAGCTAAAGTTAAAAAAGAAGTTAAAGCTAAGTTCCCTAGCTTCTGTAACCCTCAGGTTATAGGAGTTGGCTCTCTCTGAGCTCATATGGGCTCTGAGAAGATGGGTTTTAACGACATATGGATGTATGGATCAACTCACCCGTCTGCCCATAAGCGAAGATGCATGCGTTGTACCCATCGAAGGCATTGTCCAGAATGTCTCGGCCGAGACATTCGAATACGGTCTTTTGCGATGCGAAGCCGGCTTGTTCGGGGTCCAGCGAGTAGAAACAGTGGTCGAAGGCGAAGGTCTTGGGTTGTTTCCTGCAAGAACGAAAAAAGTCTTTCAGTCAAAGATATTTACCAATAAGCATCAAGAGTCGAGTGAGAGCAATGATGTGAACCAATCCTGCTATACCCAAAATTATGTACTTCCCCGTCTTCATTTTGACTTTGAGGTTTACTATGGCAAAATGTTTTTGGTCACTCTATACGGAGGACGTATTTTCAAGATTGTTCGCTGTTTATTATAGTTCTCTGATCAGAGATCTTCGGATAATATTTTTGTAATTGGCCTTTAAAAATATTGCAAAATATAATACAAATATCAAACTTCGCTTATGGCGCTGAATATTTAGGTTTTCCATCCGTTATAAACGTCATCTCCAGTACTTTATAACCCTTCGGCATTTGCAAATGGAAATACTTTAATCGTGCACTTCTGTTAAATACTGTATACTACTGGAATTGTAAGCCAGCAACAAAATCCATGTAGCAAGGAAATTTAGTATGGCTTTTAGCCCCCATTACTTTCTCTCAGGGGAACGGTCGTCGGCCGGCTCTTATAGCCGCAATAAGGCGAACGAGATAATGTAATTTGGGAGTTATATTAACATAGGCACAGATATTATGTAGTTCTGTTTAGAAGTTATAGTAAAGATTTCCTATCCTGTAATTAATTTAAATAATGCACCTATTAAAAAGGGTAAGATAGATAAAGCTTTGTTGCTCCACAAGCATTCAATATATTAAATACAGTGAATACTATAATAAAATAATGTGGAAAGGCGGACTTAAGGTGGACTTATACTTTGAAGAGAATTCGTCTACTCAATCTTTCGATGTTTAAGACGTGCGTACAGTGTAAGGATGTTTACAATGCAAGGACATATAAGTCTGAAACCATCGGAATGACCTAACATTAAAAATAATACACATACTTGGCATCCTTGCATCCAAATACATTTGGCATGATGCCACAACATAGAGCCATAAAAATGCACATGTAGCTTCTTTCGCTAAATAAAATCTGAACTGGGAAACGTCTCAGAACGGTGCTTATTTGGCGCGATGATATGCGCGTAAAATATGTTATTGAACTTCGAAATGTTTGAATGATACCTATCTATATTTATTATTTTTCGATAATATCTGCTAAAGATGTGTAGAGGGGTGCAAAGAAGATAAAATGTTGCATTGTGTACTGCACGAGCTGTGTAAAATATGGTTCACCATTCCATTATTTGGTACCGAACCCTGAACAGCTCAATTAATCTATAAATGTAATGTAAAAAATATGTATTATCTACAACAATATAACAATACAACAAGTATTTATTAATTAAAAGTAAATACATGATGAACAATACCGAGGTAACATAGCATAATGTGTTTATAATGTCACTAAAATTGTCAGGGCACTTAGGTTCACGTTTCCACCGTATGTGTGTGCAGCCATATAGGCCAAATGATATGCAAACACGACGTCCACGATCACATTGCGATGGACGTTCACCATAGGGGTCGCTGGCTGCTTTATAAATTAATCAAATCCATTCGAAGCTAATGGAAGCTTTTTGACGAGGCACTAAAGTACATTTAACATTCATATCATAACATAACATTTGACTCGACTCACTGCAATCGGGGGAAAAAACATTTTCCCCAAAAAGGAGCGAAGTAGAACGAATCGGAAGTGACATGTGAACGACCGAGGATTTGATAAGTGTAGAACTGATATTGTCATACATTGCATATAATTTACTTAGTCCTGAACATAATCTAAAAATGCACACAATTCTTATCAGACAGCTTGCGGGCTAAACGTTTCTTCACCAAGATTACAGTATGATAGACACAGAAATCTATGTACATATTTTTAATTTCATATTCGTGCACGTGCACACAATATACAGGGTGTTTGATAACCTTATTTAGTTTAGTATGGAAAAAAAAGTTCACCGTAGAACAAAATGTCATCTAACTTTTTTGCTCCAAAGAGGCTCAGGAGTACCTGGTTTGCTTTATGTATGACCTATGGTCATCAAACAAACGTTTCGACTGCTCGGCCGTCTATTATTTTGCATTTTATGGATATACACATTTGGGTCGCGCCACTCCTTCGAGTTTAGCGAGGACTCGACATAAAAAATGATAAATGTATTTAAGCAACTGCACGCGACTAAATAAAAAAGAAAATTATACACAGGTAAGAGCGTGTGTTGGCGGCTACTAAAACTACTTTTCCCCATCAGAAAGTGAAATCGCTCTGCAGGCCATCAATCATTCCACGTGAAAGGCATTTCCCCGAAGATTATGCTTCGCCGGTTTTTTCATCATATATTATAGTAGGTATAGACAAAATGAGCTGTGGATGTGGAAATAAGTATACATTCTTAAATGGTCAATCGTTTGGTAGTCTTAACGACAGGTAAGGATTTACTTTCTGGTACGACACATGTATATTACATATCAACTTAAACTGAGGTATGATTGGATTGATTGGGTATTGATGCTCGGCATTTTGTTTGATCAATACAATCCGTAATAAGGAAATACGACAAAGAACCAGATAGTCGACATTGCTAAGAAAATTTGCGGCTGAAGTGGCAGTGGGCTGGGCACATCGGTCGGAAACCCGACCACCGCTGGAATAGACTCAAATGGAGGCCACGCACAAGCCAACTTAGAGTGAGACGTTACCCGGTTAAGGCGACAGACGACCTAAAAAAAGGGTAGCCGGTAGTGACTGGATGAGAAGCGCGGTAGACCGCATGTGGTGGCGGGTCTTTGGAGAGGCATATGTCTAGCAATGGAGCGATATGGAATGAAGATCATTGAGGTAGGAATGCAGTGATATTAACGATACCGCAATAAAAAAATTTTACCAACAAATGCGTACAAATACGATTGATGATGACATACAAATACATAGTGTTACATTACCATACATTTACCTTATCTTAAAAAAAAATACATAGTGATTTTTTTTTCCTCTGTAGTATCGTTTAACATACCTACTCGTATGTACATCTATATTTAGATGTATCGACAATAAATACCGACATTATCTGTCTTTAATGGTCGATAAAAATTGCGATAACAAAACATTTGCAACTCTAAATTGTTTATTTGTTGTGACTGCAACTAGTCGTCAAGTCGAGTTTGTCGTGGATTGAACCACTTCACTAACCATGTAATATATTAACATAACAGTAGTATTAATGCTGACAATTAATACCACTTTATTAGTAGGACCGGTAGTACATACATATTAACCGGCGAATTGACGGCAGGTGTCCTCGACACGTTAACGATGTTTAATTTCACTGTAATTATCGGATTTCCATCGGCGACAAATTGAATCTGCTAGCAGATCGCTGCCTCTCTATCTGCATAACTACTGTCGCATACGGACATTACTCTGTCTCCACATCTTCTCTATGTATCAATTGTTTTAAGACGAGACGGAAGTTAACTTTCTCCATACAAAATCGTCTTTCGGCATTTACATATGTTTTCTATAGCCCCCTAAACCTTATCCGATTTTTTTCTTTTTCTTTTTCTTGTCTTAAGGACAGTCCAATCTACTTTCCTGTCTTTGTCGTTTTTATTTAGATGAAATATACAACACCGGAGCGAAAAAAAATTATTTCAACCGAAAAAAATATATTTTTTATTTTTTGATGTCATGCATGAAGTTCATTAAACTTTATTGAGTCATCACTCTGAAACATCTCTGAATTCTCTGAATCTAGCGCTAATCGCGCCGGAGCATCCGATCACTGGGTAAGGTTGGTGGTAAGGAGAGGCGCGCGCACCGCGCACGTCGCGGCCATCTAGCCAGCATTTCAGAACGATGTCAAGGATTATAACGGGATTTTCCCTAAGGCGAGTAAGCTAGTTTCACTGAACCTAGTTTGATATTAAATAGTAAAGAATAATATTTAGTACCGACGACAAACTTAAATTCTAAATGTACATCAACACGTAGATTCTACGATCAACATTTATGTTGAACAAAATAGATATTCTGTATTATAACCAGTTGAGAACTTTATTACGTAAAGTAAATTATTATATCTAATGTTGATAACAGTCGTTATATTTATATCGATCTAAACAAATTATGTTTCACCTTGAAACAGGTCCACACCTACAGCATTCATTAAGACATTTAAGACCGCCACCATTTCAAATAAATATAAATAAAATATAAGCAACACTTAATGGCATGTTGCCATGTTCAAAAATAGATTTGATTGATTACTCAAAACTTTATGAAAATGAACAAAAATAGCGTGCGAAATGCCATCAAGAAGCAACAAAAGATGATCACGCAGACCAAAATAGCGAAGACATTTATGTGAATGATGGATAAGAGTGGAGCACGCTATACATTTGTCCAAGAACGTTCTTGCATTTGTCATTCTAGCTATAGCGATATATTATCTAACTATTGAATCCATAGCGCATCAAGCAAGACTAAACAGCGAAATATTTTATTAGCATTAATAATTGATTTTCTCATATTTTTTAATATTATGCATGTAGAAAATCTTAGCATTGGTGGCTGTGCCCAACGGTCATTCGAATGAAGACAGTCAGAGACAGCCAATAACACCTCTCCTCGCGAAACCACGCTCAGCGAGGCGCCAGCCAAGCCAGCTATGAGGTAGGGATTTGCTCACACGATTTTTGAAGACACTCAAGTTGAGTCAGGAAACACGCTCACCGGAGGACCGTTCCATAATTTCGCGATACGACGGAAACATTATGAGAAGCGATACGTTCGGAGATGTGTGTCGACCGCTTATGTACTATGATGGTCAGTGGTCACAAATTCTACAATAATGCAATTAATCTATACCTTCTGTAGTTACCGCAGGAGAGTACAATACAACACAACACAATACATCTGACAATTTTCCTCATGAATTAGTCTATAATATTTCTTTACAGGTCAATAGCATTGCCACTAAATATTGTTCGCCTGCATGTACTTCTCCCATGTTACAAAGGTTAGCTAGAAATGAATGGCTTACGGCATTAGGCTCGCCTATTGTACCAAAGTTTTATGGTTCTATATACATAGATACATACATACGTATAGATACATGAATCGACGATTCACCATTTAATCGACCTAAACGAACGCACCAGTCACCACACAATGCATCAACATAATAAAACGTTGCAACCAACGCAACCGGTCAAAAGACAGTTTATGACATTTGTGGTCCAAACTTGCGGTGTAACATGTTGTAACTTCTTCCGCACAACATTAAACAGCTGCGAGATCTAAAATGGTTCTAAACTAAATAATATGTGTGTAATAATCGTAATCACTTCAACCGCACAGTTTCGAGAACCGCAACGTTTGAAATGCAACCGGAGCACGAATCGGAGAGCATCCGAAGAGCGGGTCAAACATCCAGCATCCGGCTTACCTCAATACTTCGCATAAGCACAGCGCAGAAAGTTAAAATTTTCAGATGAAAAAAAAAGGTAAAGTCGCTTGTATTGCAGTAGACCAAAGAAGCCTCGATTGAAGAACCTATATAATTATTATTTATTGCTGTTTTAGCATAACTTTTTGAGAAATCTGAATTTCTAAAGCGCACGGTGCTATCAAGTACGTCGGCGGAAAGCAGTGGTTCCGTACCGCTGAAGGCCGGGAGGACTGGAGGAAAATTGGAGAGGCGTATGTCCAGCAGTGGACGCTTACACGCTGACTGACTGACGGTGCTATAATGATCAGAAGTAAAGATATTCCAGAGCTATTTAACATTTCTGATGAATCGGAAAAGACAATTACACTAGTCAACCAGGAGTTTTGATGTATGGATACCCATACATTAATTCCTCAGTCAATGAAACTTTGATAATATCTTGGAGTAATGTTCGGAATTACGACTGACAAATAATCCAACATTTTTTTTTTACGGGAAGTTGGGTATATTCAAAGAAAAGTGAAAATTTAATATAACTCCTATAGACAAATTGCTCCGTCCAAAGTTACTTCGCCATAGGGTAGGTATTATTTATATGAATAAGTACGTAAATAAATCCAACATTTTTTGTATATGGAAATAGTGAATTAAAAACAAAATGTGTTTTTTTACTATATTTTTCTCGGCAAAATTGCTCAGTCGGTTCTTTAATCGGAATATACCTTAGTATTATTATGTACATCAATAAGCATAAGAATCCAACAACTTTTTTATATGCATCATTTTTTTTCAAGGTGACGACCGAAACTCTGTTCCGGAAAATTCCTCCGTCCGTTTTTATTGTACAATTATGATTAAGAATTTTGAAGAAAATTGTTTGCAAAAGAATCCAACAAAAAATCCATCGGCAAGTTTAAAAAACAAGCGGGCCAAGACGGGCGCGGTGCGCAGAGGAGCGGCCGGCCGCGGGAGGCGAGAGACGCGGCATTTTCCCCTCCTCTGCGTACATGCTGCGCCGCGCCGCCCCTGGCGCGCCGCTGAAGTTGGCGTGCGGTGTGTGCTAACCAGGGACTGAAAACCGGTTCGAAATGGGGTTCGGGTTCTCCGAACCGGTTCGAAGAACCTTTTTAACGAGCGAACCAGTTTGGTCGCGAACCGGTTCAAAAAAACACGAACCTGAAGCCTAAAAACCGGTTCAGAACCGGTTTGGACCTCTAATATTAACCGGTTCGCAGCAGGGTACGAAATGGGGTGGAAACCTATATACATTTTTTTTGGACTTTGGGCTTCTTTTTTAATGTAAAATATTGTTGTTTTATGTATTTAATAAAATAAAAAAATAGGTGGTTGATTTTTATAGCCTAATCGATTCAGTTTCATAACAGTAACAAAAAAGTCTTAATTATCATTATGACATAACACGTGTAAGTTGGTAAAAAAAATTAAATTCTTTCTATTCCATACTAATAAAACTAAAATTGTGGTTTTTCACAATTTCTGAAAGAAAGGGATCTATGTGTTGGAAGACTTTTTTGTTCCTGGCATGAAACTGAAATGATTAAGACATTTTTTTTACATTTTACATAGAAAAAATGTTTTTGTGCGAACAAAAATTATTTGTTCTTCAAAAGTGATCTATTTCCGATACAGAACCCTCTCTTAGCGTACTATTAACTAATTTTGAAAGACATTATATAAGGTGCTTCGTTATTCATCTCAAGTAAACACGTTACGCAAAAAAAAAATTATATGTTTTTAGCATAACTTTTCGAGAAATTTTCAAACGCAGAACAGCTGTTTATTGTAAGTAAGTCACAAGGTCACTAGACCTGTGTGTAACAGTAGGTAGCTTGCATTGTACGGGGTCAATGACCGTTGTATGTCCAAACGCAGGACAGCTGTTTGTTGTAAGTAAGTCACAAGGTAACTAGACCTGTGTGTAACAGTAGGTAGCATGCATTGTACGGGGTCAATGACCGTACTATGTTCAAACGCAGAACAGCTATTGTTGTAAGTCACAAGGTCACTAGGCCGCCGCCGCTCTAAAACTAGCTACCTACCTACCTACCTACCTACGTGTGCGGTGTGTGTGCCTACGTTTCTTGTTTCTTGTTTCTTCGCCGACTTCCTGCATGGGCGTAGCATTCATTCAGCAACCGTGAACTACGGTTGCTCGTCGGACACCATGTCAGTGAACGCCGGCATACCCCAAGGATCTGTGTTGTCACCCACGCTGTTTCTTCTGCATATCAATGATATGCTGTCTCTGGGCAACATACATTGATGACAGTACGGCACACGGATCCTACACCAGTCACCCTTCAGCCAGTCGGGATGTTGTGGATGAGAAGAGGCGAAGACTTGTGTCTGAGCTCGAACACACACTCGACTCTATTTCCGAATAGGGCCGTAGTAATTTGGTCGAGTTCAACGCTTCCAAGACACAAGTTCGTGTGTTCAGTGCGAAGAGAGCGGCGTTCACACCGGTTCCTTCATTCCAAGGCACGTCGCTTAAATTAAGTGAACACCTCGGGGTCCTCGGAGTCGAACTGTCGCACGACCTGAACTTTCCTCGCCATATCGAGGGGAAGGCCAAGCTGGCTTCTAAAAAGCTGGGCGTACTCAATAAGGTGCGACGGTACTTCACACCAAAAGCTGCTTCTCTATAAATCGCAGATCAGGTCCTGCTTGGAGTACTGCTCGCACCTGTGGGATGGCTCTGCCAAATACCAGCTTGCGCCTCTGGACTCAATCCAGCGTCGAACCGTGCGACTAGTAGGTGACCCCGAAGTGTCCTGCGATCTAGAACCACTGCAACACCGTAGGGATGTCGGCTCCCTAAGTGTATTCTATCGCTTATTCCGTGAGGAGTACTCGGAGGGGCCGTTTAATGTGATCCCGCCGTCCCCTTTCCACCTTCGCACCACGCGCACTGGGCAGGGATTGCATTCCTACACGCTGGACTTACCGCGGATGCGTACCAATCGATTCTGCAGATCTTTCCTCTACAGAACCGGTAAACTCTGGAACGCTCTCCCTGCACATATATTTCCCCCCAAGTACAGTCTCGGGTCCTTCAAGAGGGCCGTGAATGGGCACCATAAGCAATGCTCGGCATGGCATTCGGAACCCCCGCATACGACCGAATGTCCATGGGCGTCGTTAGACACCTTATGGGTGGCTCGGCGCCATACGACGCGCTGTCAATAAAAAAAACCTTTTTGGGGTCCGCTTGCACAAACGCAGATTTCCAGACCGCCGGCACACGGCCATTGGAGTAGGAGATACGGAATAGGCGCGTCAGCACTGGAGCCAGCTCGGGAGCACACTATTTTAACACCAATGCAGGAATCCATTCCGGCCCACACGCTTTCCTGACGTATAGGGAGAGAAACTCCGCCAGTACAGTCTGTTATCGAAACTGTACTTCCGGCATGTAGTTCTCACACCTAGGTATGGCTGGGGGAGTGGCACCCCCATCGTCCAGGTTGAAGTTCCCCGCAAAGAGAGATACCAGTAAGTCGGCTTTCTCCTTTGCGGAGTGGGCAAGTGAGCCTCCAGGACACTGCAGAGGTGGAAAAGAGGAGCGGCAGAAATTCGACTCGACAGATTTGGCGAGAGACCAGAACTCACAGCTCCCAGTTGGGTGCTGGTTCAGTCTGTCGCCGATGTAGTCAAATTTGGCCCTGGCAATAACCCTTTTGCAGGATCTGGAGAGGCGGTTGTATTCCATCGTCTGTTCGGATACGTTTGATTCACGTCCGGCACGGGCACGCGACCATGCCCGATAAGCTGTGCATTTAGCTGCGACAGCATCAGCACAGTCGCGGCTGTACGATGGTTGGCTTTTACCACCGAGGTGGACAGAGGCGCTGGGAATAAACATTTCCATTGCCCCCAGAACCACATCGGCAACGGTATTACCGCATTTTGACGGATCGTCCGAACTGAAGCAGATCTCTCTCCAAGGGTAGGATGCGAAGTGTTCTCGCATCTCATCTTAATCTGCTGACGCGTAGTGCCAAATTCGACGCGTTCCTCCAGTACGGGACTGAGGAGGCGAAGATGACACCGTGGACCCCACTAAACAATGATCAGAAGAACCCGGCGGGGCTCTCACTGAGACTTTATATCCGGGTTTGTCGTCAGCGGAAGATCCAGCAGAGAGGGTCCATGACCGTCTATATCTGGCAGCCTGGTGGGCTGGTCCACCAGTTGAGACAGGCCATGCGTCAGGGCGAAGTCGTAGGCGGCTCTCCCCGCAAAGTCAGTTCTCCTGAAGCCTAGCCATGCCTTGTGATGGGCATTGAAGTCTCCAAGGAAACCCAAATCCGCGGTGGGGAACCGCTCTTGGACTTTGTCTACCGCTCCACTCAGGTACTCGAATAACCGAGCTGTCTCCGCATTGCCAGAGTGCGACCTATTGGGACCCCCGACACCGTTCCCAGATCCACGTGGGGCCAGAGTATTGAGAGCTCGGAGTCCTCAATGCAGCGCAGGCGACGACAGGAAATATCAGCCCTGACAAACAGGCAGACTCCGGCTCGCCAGCGGAAGGCTTCATCCAGGGTGTAGCCGGGGTGGTGCAGGTAAAAAGTGTCGGCAGGGCGAGATATTTACGTTTTCGTCGAGACAGCAAGGCCGGCTTCATCCTCTTCACGTGGTGATTGACGGCATTAAGATTGGTGTGCAACCCCCGCACGTTGGTCAAGTCAACGCTAAATAGTGGTGTAGGGGTGTGCACAGCTGATTGAAAGTTGTTCTTTCTTTGTACTGCCATAGTTGTAGTAAGAGGGGGGGAAAGAGCGTGAAGGGTGGCTGTGGTGATTCACGGGCAAAGCGTGGACGCTAGCTTATTCGCTTACTGCTCAGGTTAGTGGTGCGCCGACACGGAAGACGGAAGGGCCCCCGGTCCCCCCCCCCTCCCCTCCCCCCGGAAGTGGCCGCCGGGACCCCTACTCCGTTCACCAACCGGCACGACGGACCACTCCGGGATTATGCGCCGGTTTACCAGGGCAGCCTCTCGCGTTGGTTAGACGCGATTGGGCCCGTGTACCACCGGCGGGCGGCCAGCGGAATAACCGTCTCACCGAGTCTCCTTGTCAACCGTGTCGATGCATCACGTCGGAACAGCGAATCCGCGTCGGGATTACTGACCTACTCCTCACCACAGCCATCCCCACCTGCTTTTGGGTCCCCGGGAGGTGCACCGGAACACAGTGAATGGCGGTTATGGCGGGTTATGGCGGTATAATAGTACTGAGCTTGCATCGGTCGGCGACGGACGCGCACACGATGCACTCTAGACGCACCTGCGAAGTAAGCGAAAATGGCGTGCGATAAATGCAATATAAATAATAATATATATAATATAAATAAAGCGGACGTCTTGGATGAAGTCAGCATCATCCGGATTTGTGAGTCCGCCTTCACCGAAGATGACGTTGAGACCGCGAGAGTTCTGCTTTGTGCGTGCATTCCGTCAAGAAGGCCGACTCGCAAGGGAGAAAATCGGAAGAAGAAGACTATCCAGGACATCATCACCATCTTAAAGCAGACAGACCCCGACGACGTGCCAAGGTTCGTGGCGTACGACCTCAATAAGTTGCCGCCTGTGTCCTTCGACCACGTCGACGTTACGGCCTTCCTGAAAGATTTGGTGATCATAAAAGCGGACATAGCTCAACTGAAGGGAAACTGTGGAGCGACAGCGGCGTAGGGGCCAACATCTCTCGTCCCGGAAGTTCAACAGCTGAAACAGGCAGTTGAGAAATTGTCATGTTCCGAGTCACTCCGGCCGATAACCCCGTCTCTGCAGCCTGATCGCATTCCGCAAGTGGGAACACCGAACGAAACGCTGAGTGTACGCAACATCAATATGCGCAGGCGAGGTGCTCAAGTGTCGTCACCCAGCGATTGCACATCGACGCCGGTATGCTACGTAAGCGCTGATGGTGCTGTTGATGCCTCGACTTCTACACTGCGCACCCCTCCCGCTCTTCCGCCCACCCGCCCCGTTGCCGCTCGTCCGAAAAGGCGACGCGGATCTATGACGAAGCGTATCAGTAAAACGGTGGAGAAAACAACAATGGTATCCCCGCGCTTGGAACCGCGTCCCGACTGTCGGCAGGAGGCTGCACGTGACAAAGACGGGTTCGTACTCGTCGAGAGCAGGAAGAAGAGAAGGAAGAGGTGCAATAAGCGCGGATCTGCGCCCCCTAAAGAGAGGTGTTTGAAGGCAGCTCCCCGCACGGCTCTCATCTACGTGTCTCGCCTGCGAAAGGACATGAAGATCGAGGACCTCATCCGCCACGTCCAGGATAAGGGTGAGCGAGTTGAGAGTGTCGAGGCTCTTCCTTCTCACTGGGCTGACCCGAATTTTTGCGCTTTCAAGCTGTGCATTCCTGCCGAGAAGGTGAAGACATTCCTTCGCAGTGAGTTTTGGCCCTCCGGGGTGGTGTTCCGGCGCTACAATCGCGACCTTCATCGCGAGGTCGCGCGCCATAAGTATGCTGAGGCCGCGCCGGAGCTGTCTACAACTGCCGTCCTGCACATTCAGGAGACGCAACCCGCGCCGCCGCCGACGACGCCCGCGCCGCTGCCGACGCCCGCGCCGCTGCCGACGCCCGCGCCGCTGCCGACGCCCGCGCCGCTGCCGACGCCCGTGCCGCGGACGCAATCTGCGCCCACTCTACGCGCACCTGATTCACCGCGTCAGCAGACTAATATGACGCATACGGGTCTCTATTGGGAACCGTACAGACACAAGCGCAGAAAAAGTAATTTTAGTTCTTAGGTTAAGACATTTAATATGTATTGTCAATATGGCCCTAGTTGGCTGAAATAAAGAGATAAATAAAAATAAAATAAAAATTAAATAAATAATTGATTCTCCCAGGGTGTGGTCGCGAACCCAGTCGATCCGAAGATCTCCCACACGCTAACTGCTGTTCATTTGGCACCACCCAGGAGGCACGTGTGACTTAAGGACCATGAGGTGTCACAGACGCGAACAGCTTTAACTCCCTATATAAGGTGCTTCGTTATTTATGTCAATAACTTCGGGAGGGTTACATACGCGCTCAAACAAACAGATTCAGATTCCGATATTTATTTCGCCATAAAGAACACACAACAATAACAATATTTCATTGAGACATATGCATATTCAGTATGGTTCGTCATTATCATTATCATTATTATTATTTTTTTGTCATGTCCCGTTCAGCTCAACACTTTACGCAAAAAAAAACATGTTTATAGGAGCATTGTTTCTCCTAACATCTCCTAACAAAAAAATTAAATCAAATAGCTGTAAAAACCAATCAAGGCTATAGACCCTTGCAAACAAGAAACGTAGGCACACACACCGCACACGTAGGTAGGTAGGTAGGTAGGTAGCTAGTTTTAGAGCGGCGGCGGCCTAGTGACCTTGTGACTTACTTACAACAATAGCTGTTCTGCGTTTGAACATAGTACGGTCATTGACCCCGTACAATGCATGCTACCTACTGTTACACACAGGTCTAGTTACCTTGTGACTTACTTACAACAAACAGCTGTCCTGCGTTTGGACATACAACGGTCATTGACCCCGTACAATGCAAGCTACCTACTGTTACACACAGGTCTAGTGACCTTGTGACTTACTTACAATAAACAGCTGTTCTGCGTTTGAAAATTTCTCGAAAAGTTATGCTAAAAACATATAATTTTTTTTTGCGTAACGTGTTTACTTGAGATGAATAACGAAGCACCTTATATAATGTCTTTCAAAATTAGTTAATAGTACGCTAAGAGAGGGTTCTGTATCGGAAATAGATCACTTTTGAAGAACAAATAATTTTTGTTCGCACAAAAACATTTTTTCTATGTAAAATGTAAAAAAAAATGTCTTAATCATTTCAGTTTCATGCCAGGAACAAAAAAGTCTTCCAACACATAGATCCCTTTCTTTCAGAAATTGTGAAAAACCACAATTTTAGTTTTATTAGTATGGAATAGAAAGAATTTAATTTTTTTTACCACGTGTTATGTCATAATGATAATTAAGACTTTTTTGTTACTGTTATGAAACTGAATCGATTAGGCTATAAAAATCAACCACCTATTTTTTTATTTTATTAAATACATAAAACAACAATATTTTACATTAAAAAAGAAGCCCAAAGTCCAAAAAAAATGTATATAGGTTTCCACCCCATTTCGTACCCTGCTGCGAACCGGTTAATATTAGAGGTCCAAACCGGTTCTGAACCGGTTTTTAGGCTTCAGGTTCGGTTTTTTTTGAACCGGTTCGCGACCAAACTGGTTCGCTCGTCAAAAAGGTTCTTCGAACCGGTTCGGAGAACCCGAACCCCATTTCGAACCGGTTTTCAGTCCCTGGTTAGCACACACCGCACGCCAACTTCAGCGGCGCGCCAGGGGCGGCGCGGCGCAGCATGGACGCAGAGGAGGGGAAAATGCCGCGTCTCTCGCCTCCCGCGGCCGGCCGCTCCTCTGCGCACCGCGCCCGTCTTGGCCCGCTTGTTTTTTAAACTTGCCGATGGATTTTTTGTTGGATTCTTTTGCAAATAATTTTCTTCAAAATTCTTAATCATAATTGTACAATAAAAACGGACGGAGGAATTTTCCGGAACAGAGTTTCGGTCGTCACCTTGAAAAAAAATGATGCATATAAAAAAGTTGTTGGATTCTTATGCTTATTGATGTACATAATAATACTAAGGTATATTCCGATTAAAGAACCGACTGAGCAATTTTGCCGAGAAAAATATAGTAAAAAAACACATTTTGTTTTTAATTCACTATATCCATATACAAAAAATGTTGGATTTATTTACGTACTTATTCATATAAATAATACCTACCCTATGGCGAAGTAACTTTGGACGGAGCAATTTGTCTATAGGAGTTATATTAAATTTTCACTTTTCTTTGAATATACCCAACTTCCCGTAAAAAAAAATGTTGGATTATTTGTCAGTAGTAATTCCGAACATTACTCCAAGATATTATCAAAGTTTCATTGACTGAGGAATTAATGTATGGGTCCAACTCCTCGTTGACTACATTAAATGTGGAAAATCTCTCTACGTTCTCCGTGCAGAACAGATTTTACAAGATGGTGTGCTATGTAAACAAATGTTCATAACTTAAATATTTTAAGTCCCATAACATTTTAACATGAATAACGTGACGCCCTTTTCCCATGTACCCGTCTCGTGTAACCGACGAACGAGTATGTACCTATGAAGAACATTATGAGAGTGGAAGAGGCGGCAGAGGTGTGTCAGTGTCGTGGCACATGGATATCCGTTGTCTGTGCCTACCCCATTGGGAAACAGGCACGACATTATGTATACTAATATTGTTAACAAAGGAGAAACAATTTATTTTCCTAAGCCAAGTTTAATTCTAAAGCTTAAGTAAGCTCGTATATATGCTAGCGTAAATCATTCTTCTCCATGAAGCGATTAGATAAAGTTTTGCTCTCGCCGAGAAATCTAGATGTCTTCCAGAAGCAAGAGATTTATATTCAGATTAAGATATTATTTCGCCATAAAGAATACACAACGTTAACAATATTATTATTGACCCATACTTATGTATGCGTATACAGTGTGGTTCATCATCGTTTTTGTTTAATCCCGTTCAGCACTGCAATCTATAAGGAAGAACCGGACAAGAACCTTATAGAGCTTTTTGTAATATAACTTACATACTAAATCGGTCATACGAGTACGGTCAGCCTTTTATCAACGCTGCACTTACATGCCTATTGTACCAGCAGCGGTTGTCCCAAGCCGGGAGCACTCTTCGGAGGTCATTCACGAACGACACACTGGAATATGACCTAGACAAAGCGTTCTCGGGCGAGGAAACGTGTCTTGGATACGGTGGAGAGTACAGTCATTTGTTGGAATTTATAAGTATTTCAAGAAAATGGCCTAGGCGCGGCGGCGTCTGACAGCTAGCTTGCGCCAGTTGTCGCTAAATTTAAGCCTAGCCAGTACACATACGAGTAGTATGATTCATGACAAGTGGATAATACTGACCATAATATATTAGCACAATTTCATTTATATTAGCACTAAACTTAAGAACTATAGAACTACTACTAAAAATCACAAAATTTATTGACGGTTATTACATCTATACGTACGACACTCAGAGCAGTGAAACACATAATATACAGCTCGGTTCGAGGTCGGCAGAAAATCGATAATACATATTTTCCACCTTGCCCATCGAAATATAGGTACGAAACATCGACGATTTCGGAGAATGTGACAGAAAATAAAATGCATTATGCTTTGTATTATAAACCACTAGCTGTGCCCGCGGCTCCGCCCGCTCTCATATTTCACTTCACTGCTAACCTCATAAGCCATTTAGCGTGATAGTAAGTAGCCTATAGTTGATGGGAAGAATCAAGCTATCCGTAGAATTTTGTTTTATTAAAATCGGTTCAGTGGTTCTCGAGTTATAAGCGGACAGACAGACATACATACAGACAGACAGAAAGCAGACGTTGGATTTTATTAAAGGTAAGGATAAGGAAGGAAGGATGTTGCCACAATGTATGCACAATTGTGGTAGATACATATAATAAGTATATACACTCTAGTATGTGCACTCTACACATCATATTACAGGCTATTTCCCCCCATACAACAGTCCGCTTTCACGTTAAGACTGGCACCTCCCTCGGAGGTGAAATTGGCTGTTGCTGAGTCTCCAGCCTCGATCTCAGTGTCAGTTAAGTCGCTGGGCTGAGTGAGATAATGCTGAATGCTGCTCGCACATCAACATCATACAAATGCACACGTATAAAGGAAAACAGGTAAAGTTCGGTTCGCCCGACACGGTAGAGGTAAAATTCATTCGGACAGAGTTGACTATCTGCAGTTCGTTGGTGGCAATGTTACCAGTAGCGCAATAAAAAATGCTAATTTAATCCCATTTCGCAATAAAGGCACTTCGGAAAATTCCCGTCGGCCCGGGAACTGCCGCCTCGGCACGTTAACTTTCTAAGGTACGTTTATGAATAATTTATACACATATGAATTCAAGTTCAAACTTTCGTGTAACTTTACTTGGATGTGATCGGAATCCATAACCAGTTAGGTAAATATTCTTGGAAATTTCGTTTCTCATAAAAATAAGTAAACACCTTTGACGACTTGAACCTTTGAGAACGAGATCAAACAAGTTTCCGCAAAAAAAAAAAAGGCGAGGGACCTTGAAAGAGCGACAGAGAACTTAGCAAAAAAACTGTTTGTTACACCATAGAAGATAGAAATGTCGTTTGAATATAGCGCCATCGTAGCTTGGTCATAGCCTCGGTGCAGACGAAGTGAAAGTTAGGTCCCGTAGGGCCCGTGCGGTCGCCGTGTCGGCCGGGGCAGCGGAGTAAGTAGTAAGTCACACGGGAATCAGAATTATGCAAAATGAGCCATTAGCGTTTGACCGAAGACCTCTGGCCTTTGCAACGCTTGCCGTAGTAAGCACAATGCGACGAACCTCGCTTCGCATCACGCTCCAACCAACGTCAGCGGCTTGGATCGATGTGCTTCCTTGTTCTTGAAGGTTGCAAGCGATTTAGATATCAATTTTGCATATTTTGCTTGGGTGCATGCAAGTTAAGGTCGGATACTAAAAAACAGCATTCTAATAACTGAACTGAAAAGTGCACTTAGTTCGTCCGCTCATAAAATATTCTATATATATGGTTGGAAATAATAATATTAATGAGACTGCTTACTGGCTCAGATGCATCATGTTAAGTGCATCATGGTATGATAACTCGATCAGGTAGAGAAATAATAGACAATTATAAATCATGTTAAGCCCAACCCAAAGACATTTCAATTAATAAGTTTGACAAATGCGATGATAAATGTATAGTCACAGTGCAAATAATTAAGAGAGGTATATTTTATACAATTTTCCAAAATCTATGCGGGCTTCCGCGGGATCACCAATCCTGTAAACCAACACTATGAGATTGTAATCCACTGGGGATCCTAATCCTTAATTTTCGCTTCATATTGTCAACTATAAAACATATTCGCGAAACAAAACCTACGTATTGAACGTACAAACAGGACTCGCACAAGAATAACATGCCCGCTAAACGAAAACATTCAAAAGGGTGTAATAAAAATGCTGCATGGCCTGAGGAGCTAGCTGCACTGCCGCTACGGTGGTGCCGGTCCGCCCCCGCAACCCCCGACGACGCTTGGACGGCGGCCAAAAGTTTAGTCCTGCTCGAGAAATCGTACCGTGTAATATAATAGTATCGCGTGGACAAAGGAGCGGCTCTTGTGAGTTAATGCGGGTTTTGCCAGGCCAGGGAGTCATGGCAGTGGAGTGGGTGCAACAGCTACTATGAAATAGATATTCGTATGTTTACACCGTGTCAGTTTCTATATATAAAATAAAAAACAAATAATGTGTATTAAATTTTCTGCGATACAGACGAAGAATTGTAGAACCATTTTTTTCTAGTCAACCTGCAACTTACAACTAACTCATATTGATATTTGAGACTGTAGTAAGGATAAGAGACCGCGATTTGAGGTAAAGCTGTACCAATGGCGGAGGTTCTGCTGCAGTCAAGATATACGGCATTTTCCACGTTTACGGCTGCCTTGAAACCTCCCTAATAATAAGGTCTAAAAAGACTAAAGACTTTCTCGAAACTTACAAAATGATTTCTTCCAAGCCTAAATAAATATGTCAGCTGGAGACTGAGTACTTACAGAAGTAACACAGGCTAGCAGCGGAGCAAGTTCGGGTGGGAGCAGAGAGTTTCTTCACTTTAAACACGTAATCAAGCGAGGCGGGGACGGGCTCGGATGCTGGGGGCGGAGACTGCCCCAGCGCGGGGACGCCAGGGTGTAACTCCATCGAACTTTAGAGCCGACTAAGAGTCTATACTGCCTCAGAGAAAGGGCGGAATAGGGCGATAGAGAATTGGTGAAAGAACGAAAGGGACAGTCGTACACGATTATGTAATCGTAATTCTAAAAGTAGTTTTTTCGGTGTTTTGAATGAAAAAAATAAAATTATTTGTAACATGTAAAACCTATTAAAACTTAGAGATCAGTCATTAAGTCATTATAGTTTCATGATCTACTTTAAACTATTTATTGAATAATAGCGGTTTTATATAAGCGGGCTAGCGGGAGGTAACTTTGCAATGTTTATTTCTATTTAGAAAATTAAATGTATTAATGATGTTTTCAGTCAGCCTCGGTAGCTCAGTGGTGCGGTCGGTCGACTGCTGGAGGCTGACCGTCCGTGGTTCGGATTCCACGTTAAGCTGTAGGTCCCTTCCCTTCTTACCTTACTAGGTGGTAGGGTTTATCCCGGCTGGGTGAGTACCACCGCACTGAACGAAACGTCGATCGAAACGGCTATGTAAATAGTTCGTGTTTTCCGTTCAGTTCAGTGTAGCCGACATGAAATGAAGGGAAACACTAACATGGCACCTAGTTCACCCGGTGTTATGAGCTGACATCACGGATGTTGTAGGTGATGTAGCCCACGGTTGAACCGTATCAGTTTCCATAAAAATAATATTATTACCGTTTTTATTAAATTTTTGTATTAATTTTATGTATTTTTATTACTTTTTTGTATGATATGAGTAAAATAAAAATTAAAATTTAAAAACGTGAAATAAAAAATATATAATAATAATAATACGAGGCCGAAGAAGGATCGAAGAGCTGCGTGACGTCGCCGTGCAGTCCGGCGGATACGGAGCTCTCCGAGATGGGGGTGGTGGTGGCCTACGTGTCTAGCACCACCACCTATCGCTCGTAGCTTGCCTCGTGTCGTCTCGGAGAGCTCCGTAGCCACGGCCTACACCCGCCGGCGTGCTTGGAGGCTTGCCTCCCGCCGCCGGCGGTATTACCGTTTTTATTTGTTTGTATTAATATTGTGTATTTTTATTACTTTTTATAGTTATAATATATGTAAAATTAATATAAATGTATTTAAAAATGTGAAATAAAGAACATAAATAATAAATGTTTTCGCCACCTATTAAATCTAGCATTATTACTCAACTTTACCATATATTTATTACAGTAATATCATCGCCTACAGCATCCGCGATGTCAGCCCATAACACCTTGGTGAACTAGGTGCCATGTCAGTGCTTCCCTTTGGTCGTGAAGAGAGACTAGAGAAAATAGAGACACATTATTGCACACAATTCACAGAAAAACAGAATTGATCACACGTGATCACTTCTAACGAACCCGAACCAACTTTTAGGTGATGAGCAAAATTATAAAGGAAGAAGTATGGGCAGTGCTAGTGAACGTTTTTTTTTTTTTTTTTTTAATTGAAACTGACACGGTTGGCTACATCACCTACAACTTCCGTGATGTCGGCCCATAACACCGGGTGAACTAGGTGCCATGTCAGTGCTTCCCCCTTTGATCGTGCCGGCTACACTGAACTGGTCGGAAAACACAAACTATTTACATAGCCGTTTAGACCGACGTTTCATTCAGTGCGGTGGTACCAACCCGGGCGGATTAAACCCTACCACCAAGTAAGATTAGGAGGGAAGGGACCTACAGTTTTACGAGGAATCCGAACCTCGGTTAGCCTCCAACGGTCAGCGGTCACCCATCCAAGTACTGACCGCACCCAGCGTTGCTTAACATTCAATAGCGACAGTTGACTGTCTGCACCACTTAGCTATCGAGGCTGACATATTTTATCTGTACATATTTTATCTGTATTTCAAAAGAGAACGCCCTAAATCATACAAGAGCACACGTCGGGACTAATCCCACGCTCGGGCTAACGTCGCAGACGGTTGTAATGCCCCAGATTTATCTCCAACTCCGCTCGGCTACGAACGACGGAGGCTTCGTAGGTGTAAAACCTAACACCAGACAGAGCACCTCTTCGTCTTCATTACCGACGAACGCCCGACACGAAAAACCTTCGAAAGTATGGAAGGAGCATAAACTCGGGCGGTGAAGTCATTATAAATACAAATACATACAGTAAACCGGCAGTAAATTATGAACATAGAGCTGTAGAAAGAGAAAATCCGGTTGTAGAGCGTCGTCCTTGTCGCATAGAGACGTGCGACTTATAGATTCAAAAGCACGACCGGTACGGAATCTGGGTGCGCGAGTCCGACTCGCACTTGCCCGCTATTTATATTTCTGTACCCCGTACGGAAGCCAATTACTAAGCCTACGCCTGTCTGTCTGTTCTAATACTCACATTTGGTATATGTGTTATTGTGGCGGATATAATAACAAATATAAAATTGAAGAAGTAAAAAATTAAGGGGGTCAATACAAATATCTGAATTTTCAGAAGAGCTACCGAATTATGCTAACATTTAACAACAAAAGTATGAACTTTCTCCTACAGATGGCGCGATACGTGCGAGTGCCACTCTAAAGTAAAATAACAAATAAAAAAAAACTACCATTTATGCGGTGGACGGTACGGAAACCTCGGTGCGCGAGTCCGACACGCACTCGGCCGGTTTTTTTAAACAGTCGTGAAATTTGTGCAATTTGTGAAGTTTTCCTGTCTCTTTCATAATCTTCAAAATTTTTCATATACGCTCGTTGGTTTCGGATACTACGCGCTTCACACCACTTGATGACTAGTAGTCATTGACTACCTCTGTCACACTTGTAACAATGCGCTGTCCTGCTAATTGTGTGCATATATAAAAACTTTAGACACATTGTAAATGACGAAGACGTATGACGATAGCAGTTCTACCCATTTAAATTGTTTGCTCGACACACACTTCGTAGACCGAAGCTTGGAAACACAAGGCGTTCATTGCGGGTAGATTTATTGCGTCTTTAACATTGCAGAAAGCTTTAGTTTGAAAGTTGTATTTTTTACACCTCCAAGGGACCGTAGACCTTAGTATTTTTTTGCATATTATTTTCAACTTGATACCTCTACCCGTTCCTGAGAAATGGAGGTACGGAAACGTAAAAAGGAAAAGAAAGAGCAAAATCATATTGCGAGACAAGCATTGTTTTCTACAGTAACTGTAACTTCTCTCGCGAGTGCAACAGCCTTTGAATCACATAATTATCAACGTCACTGCGCATTGCAATAGCGTGCGATGACAGATATAATATGTCTGAAGACATCAGACTGTTTTATCACGTGGTACATTCATCTTGTAGCTAGTTATGTTTGTATAGGGCATCTGGTTTAAAAGGATTTTTGTTTTCTCCGGAAATATCGACATTAGTGAAAAACGTGTAAGAATAAAAGTGTCCTATATTTCATCTAGAAATAAGATTCCGGCGAAAAAACATCAACATTCCAGAAAATTTTGAAAAAAATTCAAAGTCCGTGATATTTTAGTTTCAAACGAGAGTGCATCGTCGCCTTAAAGTTTTTACACTATAAACATAGGTATAGATATAAATATAAAAACACTACAAAGCCGAAGGCCGAAGCTAGCCGATTATGGCCGATCTTGTCTCTTGTATATTATTTATTACCGGGTACTGTAATTTTAATAAAATAGGAAACATCAACTTTTCCAGGATGATCGGCTCTTCACACCTACGCATTGGCTGTCCTTCTCTAAAATGCTATGATTCTTCTTGTAGTAAAAGTATTTACTGTACATACACAGATTAGGTCGCGAATCCGCTGTTCGCAGTTCTGCATTGCAGATTGCAGGCCTTGAGAAATGTGAAGTAGGGCGCGGCACCTGTATCAGGTCAGGCGGCGCGCGGCGCGGAGGTTTCCACTGAACGTAATAATGTTAAGCAAATTGATATAAATCAAATAATTCTATAAAGTAATAAGCTCCCCAGAGGTAGCCTTCAAGCGCAACCCCCGCCCGCCAGCCTGCGAACTGATCTACTTTGAGAAGGGTAAGTTTTCGATGGAAATGTATTAAGTTTTAGACAAACTTGGTCGGCGACGAGCAATGAGGCGTGCGATAAGCTGTGTAGATGAGTAATAGCAACTTTTGTGTACTGCAGATACACATAATGTATTACCAAAGTTTGGCGGCAATTTGTCTGTCGGTATATCCCTGATGGGCTTTGGAAACTATCAGAGCTAAACAATATGGCCGATTTGCATGAAACTTTCATTACGAAATTAATAGAACGGTACTTTCCCCATTCCGGAACTCAAAATTGTGATACTGACTTTAAAAAATTATGAAGAAGAGTATTTTATATATAAATATTTGATATATTTTTGATAAATAAAATTGTGATGACGAATAGTACCGAATATTGTAATTTACTTGAATTATTGTAATCGATTCATTCTAAGCCAGTGAGTCGTGCGCCGACAAAGTTTCCCTGGATCGTAAATCAAATGAATCCTAAGTAAATAACAGACTTTCCGTCGACAAGCATTAATGATTCCACCTAGTGTACCTAGGTCGTCTCCGCCGCCAGATTGCTGAGTAATTAGTGAAAGTTTCTCCAGGCAAACTTTGTTTGCAAGCGCTGCTGACAAATTAGAAAGATGCGCCAACAACTGACATCTGTCAGATTAAACATCCAACCGACTACCTCGACACTTGCAAAAGGTTTAATTAAAATATTAGTCATTTATATATTTGCCATGTTAATTAGTTAAATCAGATAGGCTCCGCAGATTTTGTAAAATGTAAGCCAATAGGCTTGATCCTAGATTTTCTGTTCCCTTTCTGCCAGTAAGGCCCGTTATATTTCGCATGTGAGCGCTTGGAGCACAATAGGTACCAATATGTACATACATCATCCTAGGAAGCGGACTATCCGGCCGCGAGCGGTTTTCCGATTGATTTAGCTTCGGAGCTGCTAGCGCAGGGCTCGAGCAGCGAGCCGGAAAATTACAGAAAAACCTTCACAAAGACCGCTAAAATAAACGTCAACATAATAGCGTACTTTAGGGGGGAGAGTTGTAGGATGACGGCATGATGGCGTGGCGGCGACCATTCAAAGAAACGTCATGGAGAGAGACTCCGTGAACACAGCTGCAAGTACGGACGAGTATCAGTTGGCGCCTTCTCTAGCGATTCAGATGCTACGTGCAATAATATTATCAAAACAATCCGCATTAAAATGGTCGCCGAAATCTGATATTACTCCAGCCAGAGCCCACATCCTTGAAAAAATATGTGGCCAATGATATAATGGCCACCTTCCCTTGAAGAGCCAACCAAAGATCTACCCATCCAATAGCTGCGCGATAGAGGGAGACAGCAGACTGACTGGCGAGGGAGACGGGGCATCAACACGTCCGGTGCGGAGGGAAGCATAGGTTGTTGGGAGCCGTGAATTGAGGATGTCCGAGGAAGACTGGTTGCCATTGGGGCAGTACATTTTCAATGGTGTTCTAGAATTGTCTATTAATAACATGTCCCACGACAAAATTATTGATGAAAGCTATATCGCCTCGATCAAAAACAGCACCCGCGGCAACGGATTTCCGCTTATCTCGTTCCCTGATCAAATCTACGTCACTCAGGTCTTGTCATGACAGTAATAACATTCGATACGGCTAGCAATAACATCGTCTACGTAACGACTAAACCCAATCGAGTGTGAACACGGTGAATTACCCCGCCAGAAATGTTGGACGCTTCGGTTGGTCCTGCCGACGTTATTAGCTGTCACGTCGCATACTTTCGCTGTTTATTATGAGCCAACCGCCTGCGAGTCTGGCTGTAATGCGCTTTCTCTAATAGGGAACTTAACGAGAAGGATACGTGGGGCACACTAAAAGTTTCCGGAATTAATAAGAATAAAATACTATTAAAGGTCAAAAATGAATTTATTGTTTCTCAAAATATTCTCCCTTTGCGTAAATGCACTTTTTCATACGATTAAACCAATTTTGAAAACTTTTGTGCCACTCCTCCGTGGTGACCTCAGAAACGTGTTTTTCATATTCTTCGACAGCCTCTTCTGGTGATGAAAATCATTGACCGCGTAATTGGTTCTTAATTTTTGGGAACAGAAAAAAGTCACAAGGTGCCGTCACCTGTTACTATGTCCCACACCAAATTTGAAGCGCCTTTGTTGAATCTGGTGAGCATGGCATTGCACCAAGTGACGCGGTGCGTTTTTTGAGCCTCGGTCAAATTGTGTGGGATCCACCGCGAGCACAGCTTTCTCACACCCAAATGTTTGTGTAGGATTGATTGTATTTGACTCATGCCTATGTCTAAGGATGCCCGAATCTCATGGTAGGTCACATGCCTGTCTGTTTCGATCATACGGCGCACAGCATCGATGTTTTTGTTGTTCACAGCGGTGAACGGGCGACCATCGCTAGATTCGTCACTGAGATTGACACGACCGCGCTTGAATTCTGCAAACCAGCAATAAATAGTCGTCTTGCATGGTGCTTCATCGCCAAAAGCAGATTGAAGCTGAGCGAGGCTCTGATGAGCTGTCAAATTACACTTAAAATCGTAGAAAATCATACTACGAAAATTTTCCCGGGTTAAATTTATGTTAAATGTAGACACGCAATTTTTAAAATGGCGCCACAATGGAAAAACAATTGACAGTCAGATGAAACAAACTGCATTCTACAGACAAAGAGTTCCATTTTCAAATGTTGTAATTACTTTTTAAATATTGTTTATGTAAGTGGCCAATTCCGGAAACTTTTAGTGTGCCCTATGTATGTGGCACCATATTAAGTCGAAAACAAGCATTCCCAAGGAATGGCTTTGTAAGGTTTTGAAACCCCATAATAGTATGGCCGATATGATTGAAACTACAAGTTATTGACAGAAATCTACAGCAGTGTGGTGAGAGCTATCGAAATCATCTCTTGTAGTAGTCAATGTCCGTCATTTTCGTTTTGACTTGGTTCGGACCAGTACGAAATCCTTAGTCAGACTTACTCCAAGGTAATCGTTTTTACGGAGTGTCGTTTAATATTCAAAATATGTGCTACGTCCACCAATATCAGTCTTAATCAGAAAGATCTGAGATCAATGTTCAAAGAAACTTTTATAATTAATAGTTGTAGTAGAATTTTCAGACTCCCCAAGATTTCACAGCTGATTCAAACCAACTCCAGGATTCCAAGGAATCTTCGTTTGGAATCTTTGGTTCAATTGGGTTACTACGATACTCTGCACTGCGTGATTATTATTTGTTTCTTTATTCAGCACTCCCGACGTTACTTCGTTCACGCCAACAGGACGCTGTGAGTGTCGCCGATCTTGCTGTTTCAGTAAGGAGTATCGACTACGAGTGCCGTGTAGGTTGAACTCTTCAACATAACATTATTGTACTTTACAAAACCTTCGCAACCGTCTTCGCCACTTGTAAATTCGAGGCAATTCCATTTTCGAGGTAACATTTGGGAAACCGCTGGAGGCAGTGCGAGATGTCTGTGTTGTGAGAGCCAAATTAATTCCACAAGGTCTTCTTCAGTGCGTTAACAACTTCTTATATCCATCTTGCGGAATTCTGAAGAGGCTTATTTTGTTAGGTGGTGGCTATAAAAATGTTAAATAGGAAATGCTGAAAGTGGCGGACTGAATGGGACTTCGGAACCCGGAGTAAAATTGTAATTTGGTCCGTTCGAGTAGCCGGAAGCGCATCGTTGAAATGGTTCATTCGAGTGAGCGGATACACAGCGAAGATCGAGGCGGCAGGCAGTGGGAAGGTCGATTCTCCTCACTTTCTAATGGTTTCCCTCGTCGGCCGAGTTTTGTAACGTCGTCGGTTGCAACGCTCATTACCGTGACGAAAGCAGCTGTTTGTCAACTCCGGCGCACTATTTTTTATTTCCGTCGCGCAGTTTCGAATCTAGCGCTCGTTTGGTGGTTATGCTGTTCTCTTTGCGGACATCGCAGTTTGTACAGCGAAAGTTAACTAGCTTCGACGACGCGCCACCTGCATTCTTTGGATATCAACTTATCAACTGGCTAAAACAGGCCTGTGTTTTCCGGGGTAGATGAATTAGCGCTACTGAATAAGCTAATGATTTTCGTGTTCAAATGTTTTCATTAACGCGCGCATTTGCATCTACATGAATATTCTAAGTATTTTCTGGGTGTTTTTCGCTGTTACGTTCCTTTAAGTATACGTATGTATCTGCTGTTACAATCTACTGATAAATAGCTATGCTAATTTACTTTTTCATTGAGTCGATTATTAGGTTTATAAATTCTAAAGCACAACGCAAGGGCTGCGACAAATACCCCTCGCTGAATAGAGTTACGCACCAAATTTAATAACGCTAGCATCAAGAAAACCGAAAAAAGTAATGGGCTACACGTTTTACTCGGAGAAAATAAGGTAAGGCGAACACTTTGCATGATGGAGGAAGTTTATGTCTGCAGGCTTCTCCCAGGCGTCCGAAATAAGCTTACCCGAGGCTTCCACTTCACGTAAAAGGAATTTAGTATAACATAGTGTTGTACAGTTACAAGACAATGCAAATTCTAGTAAATACATAATATTTATAATATCATAGTAATAATATGTTCGTATTTTTGTATTGTACTAAATTATGTTTGTGAGCTAAATAAAGTAAAATAAATATTTTCCAAACATAATAAATAACACGATGTACGTAGGTACCTACACAATTATTTCCGAAAACATCCCGATATGTTTGAAAAAATATATATAACTTTCATACTATTCCCTATGCATAATTTTCATTACTATTGAAGGTTGAACTTAAATTCATACAGGTAATATGATCGCACATCACATTGTACCCAACGACATTTGTACCCAACGTTGATTGTACCTATAAATAAGTCCATTAACTTATGCAAATTAGCGAAAAAAATCTAATTTTCCCCTGAAAGGTCTAGAGGTCCAACAGAAAGTTTTCCCAAGTTATCGCGCTAATACTTAATGAGTGTTAATTCAGAAGTTTGTAAGCTGAAGTAAAATTGCCAATAAAAAAGTTGGAGATTACTCCCGCACTCTCTCGCTTATTGTATTACACACCCTTCAGCCAGATGTTACGCTTTCATGTACATACATTTTCTGTACATTCATAAATAAAGCAGGTACTTATATTAAAATATTTGACAAAAAAAAACCGTTATTCACATTGTGCGTACGATCGGACATTACAATGAATATTTTGTTTGTCCTAATGTTGCATACGAGTAAATAAAAAACAGCTGAAAATATTTCTTTTAGATAATCCATTTTATAAATTAAATGATTTTTTTTCATATTGTAAATGATAAACAAAACAAATCATAAACAATATTGCTGACTTGGACGATTCAAATGAATCTTTTATATGTATAAAAAATTTGACTGAACCCTATGTTCTTTGTACTTTATTCTTTTTTTTAAAGATAATCTTTTACTTATTATTTTTATTTTTTATTAAATGTAGTATGTTATAGTTAACATAATTAAAAATTAGTATGTAAGTCATATATTTTAAGCATTTAAAAAAAAACTCTAAGGTTTCTTGCCCGATTCTTCCTTATAGATTGCATTACTGAACGGGATAAAACAAAAACTATGACGAACCATACTGAATATGCATATATGTCTCAATGTAATATTGTTATTGTTGTGTGTTCTTTATGGCGAAATAAATATCTGAATCTGAATCTAAAGAATGTATCATACTCGTATTTACTTACTTACACAACGCATCTGCTACCTGTAATTTCATTTCTTAAATAAATGTGAAAGCCTGCTACTGGCTACTCGTATATTCATTACATTTAACGATAAAAGTCATCATAGTATTTTTAATTTTATCTTATTTTGTTTTAATTGTGAAATGTTTGAATTGTATTGGTTATGTTTATGTTGTATTGAAAGATTGAACGAATGATATTAATGAGATGTGTGCCTAAATAAAGAAATCATATTATTATTTCATCCATTTATTTACATAGTAACAAACTTGAAATCTAACATTAATACAAAAACGAATGGAGTTTCCATCAAGCACCATTATTATTATTATATATATTCATTGTCACGTTTCTATTTATAGTAATTTACATATTTATATTAATATAAATATAAATAAATAAATAAACATTATAGAGATTCTGTTAATCAACACAATTAATCCCTAATAATAATTTGTAATTAATATAAAAAAAGAAATGTGTCAATAAACGAATTTGTAATAAAAAAACCGCATCCAAATCGGTACATCTGTTTGGAAACTACGATGGCACAGACAGACAGACGTAAGCGTCAAACTTATAACATCCCTCCTTTTGCATCGGGGGTTAACAATCTATTAGAAGATGAATGCGACTGTAGGCGAGGAATCGCAAAGACAAGGCATCCTCAAACCTGTCTTCCATTGCAACGTCTTCCTTCGGATTTCTGTTCGTCTCTAGCGCCCCCCGCGCCGACCGCGCCGACCGCGTGACGTCACCATCCTTATTCCATGTTCGTGATCGCCGTCGAACGTCAAAACGTCAGCTGAGATTAGGTTTCAGCGTTCATTGAACTGGATCCATCTAACTCGAATCTGGTAACGACGAGGGAACAACAAAAGGGTTGCACCGAATGTTTGTGCCTTAAGGACAGAACAAGGGATGTGTTGGGACGGGAAGGGCGCGGAGGCGGTGACGTCATGCGGTCGGTGCGGTAGGGCAGGCGTGCAGGGCGGTTTTAACGTAGCTTTACAAATTAAAACACGCTCCATATGAGACGGTAAGTAAGCATATCTTACTTTTCAGCGGAAAATATGTGAGCATTTTTTTTTCGAATATGAATATGAAATATGATATGAATATAAAGTTGCAAAATAAGTATTAAAATTAATTGAGAAGGCGAGAAAAGAGACTAATACGCTAGTATTTCGGTACAACTACTACTACAAACTCACTCACACATCCTCGCACGCTCGAAACGCCCACTAAACATAGGGGTGGCATACGTAGGTACTCATATGTGCGCTTGTAAACAGTATCTGAAATTACCTCTAAAAATTGTAATTATGGAAGTAATGCTTCCCTATAGTACAGCCCATAGGGCCAGTAAAAGTAGACACATTAAAAATAATAAAAACCACTCACATCTTAGATTTCATTTATTTTTTATTTTATTAGTTATTAATTTTATTAGTAAATAGTTAATATTAGTTTTATTAATTAATATAATCTAATCTATTCGTTTTGTTTTATTAATTTGTTTTAATTTTTATGTTGTTAGAAATAAACAATTTTTACGCTTACTAAAATGTTGCATAATCCGCCCATTTATGACCCCGTAACGAATTATTGCGTGCGCAGACAGTCGTTAACAATGATTTCTATATCCATGGAAAATTGCATTGAAAATAGTGTGACCGTAGCGCCCCGCCCCGCGCCCGCCGCGTTGGATGACGTATGTAACACACATACCTACATACTCTACAACTCGTTCGCAAAACACGTGACTCACGCGCGTGCTAACTCTTATCATTATCAACAAAAGTGCTGGCCGCGCCCGCACCTGTCATTACAATAATTGATAAAATTGTTCTCACTCATGCCATTTGGGTGTACGTACATTCATGTAGAACGCATGACACCATAGCACGACTCAGGTAATGTGTTTACTTAGAAACATTTTTAGACAAACCTAATGTACTGAGAAACTCATAGATACGTTAGTTCGTAGTTGCTTATGCGGTTCGCGTTCCATATTTAAACCTTTAAATGTATTTCTCGCTAGGAGCTGGGGCGAGTCTGTCGGTCGGTCGGAGTGGAAACGCATACCACAGTATATGTCATTGTCATAGTCATCGTGAAGTTAAGCGCACCCGGGCGCGGTCAGAGCTTGCATGGATGACCGTTCGACCGTTGAGGCTGGACGTGGTTCGGTTTTCACGGAGAACTATAGGTCCTTTCCCGTCTTACCTTACTAGGTACTATACTACTACTACTACTTACTAGGCACTACTAGGTCTTACTTTACTAGGTGGTTGGTAGGTTCATGTGTCGTACGGCGAAAATATGGAATAGTCTTCCGGTCTATTCCCTACCACCCTATAACCTGACGATCTTCAAAAGGAATGTCAATGATATTAACGACGACCTTTTTGTCGCCTTTTCGCTGGCATGGCACCTCACTGAGCTTGGCTCCGCGAGGAGTGGTGTTGGCTGTCTGATTGTCAGACGGACTCCGGAGACAGCCACCGTGCCAGTTCCATATAAAAACACAGCACGTGTGACAGAAATACATAGATATATTATATTTGTAAGTTCGTCTCTAGGCGCTTTCCTTTCACCTCGACAAGTTCTTGCCGGCTCTGTGCGTTATTAATTCATTTCCAGGGATTTAACTGGCAGAATGAGGGTACACGTGAGAACATTATATGATTACGGTACACTGGTTACTGTTCTGTGGCTATAACTAGACCAATCAAACGGTGGCATACGGCATGGTAACCGCGATGTGACGATAATACGGGTGCCGCTGACTCGCGCGACGCGCACCGATTCGCACACAGTTCCGCATAATATGACAAACCCAATTACGAGTATGTGACACTGGTAGACATCTTGGTTTGCGTTAAAAAAAAAAGGTCAATTGTGAGTTTTACTCGCGCACGGAGAGTTCCGCAGATACGCTATACCATACCTGTCAAAAAACCATATTCGCCTATATTTTGTCTTTCTATAATGCATAATAAAAATAACTGTGGCGCCATCTATTATTATGTAGCGTGAATATGTACTAATCGATTCTTAGCACGTTCCTTCTTTTTAATGTTTACTTTTTGTTATTTTTTATTATTTCTTGGCACACCCGCCGCCATAATAATACATATTCTGAGAAAATTTCAACCGGCTACCTATTACGGCTCAAATGATACAGCCCTAGGACGAACAGACAGACAGACAGACAGACGGCGTAGACTTAGTAATAGGCTTCCGTATGGATACGGAACCCTAAAAATTTACAGACTTGAGAACTACTAATTCTGATCCGGGTGATCCATTAATGCTACCAAGTTATACGCAGTTTTAAAAAAAAGGGTCCTTTAAATTTTAATAAAATACGAGCAAATTTGCCGTTTGAACTGTTTAATACGAATTGCCTTCAGTGGCAGTTCAGTTTTTAGTAATTACAAATTGAAAATTCAATTTTGCCTCCGTTTCATCGATGCTTTGATCAATTAAACGGGTTCTGCCGCGTGAACAAATTGAATAGCCCGACAACTAAAGAGGTTAGTTCGAATTTCCAATTGTTTTGGAAATTTTACTCTATACAATAGAAATATGCTCTACGAGTAATTAGACATTTATATCCTTAATAGGAAAATTAGTAAAGAAAAATAGATTCGATACGTATTGGTAGATTTCTTTTTAATATCGCGCAACTTAAAATAAGCGCAACCTTAAAACTTTTATTCGTTACGGACATAGATAACTCGAAAACGGCTGAAACGATTTGTCTCAAGTTTTCACTAATTGTATCTGGCATAACTCGCGATAGGCATGGCTATGTAATATCACGATATTACCCCCAAGGCGCTGAGCAGTGAACCACGACAACGCCGTGTCTTATAGGGAAAAATGGAATGAAAAGAGAAGTGTCCGGTATGGCACATATTGGCTGGTCGGAGCATGTCTTTGGCCCCTCTGATTAAGCCAATACAAAGTTACATAAAAAAATGTAAAAAAAAAAATCATGTAGCCGCCATGATACTCTACATCCCGCGTACACAAAACTCATGTTTTCTAATCCAGTATGGGATTCCGCTTAGAAGAAACATCTGGATCTTCTCAATAGATCTGATTTCGTTAACAATCTGAAAATAGATTCCACGCTCTGTATCAATTTCACTTTAGGTAAAAATAGTAAGGACGTCCATTTCGAGTAGCTGCATATCTCTCTGTCTCTCTCTAGCTAGATCTTTTAAAATATTTTCTGTCACTTTGTGTTTCAGTCACTAAGTAAAGAACAATAAAGTGGACACGTTAACACGAACGGGCGGCGCGGTGGCGGCGGCGGCGCGGAGACGCGACGACGCACATACGGGTATTTGTCTATTTTAACTGGCCAATATTCAATTTCATCAAACTGTTCCTATTCAGTATTGTATCACATAACCTATTCTCCACAAACCAAACAACGACATTTGACACTTACCGCCACCCTGCACCTCTTATCCCGCCCGCCACTTAGTGTGCAATATTGATGTCGGTGCCTGCGCACGTATAATATTTATCGTTTTGCTATCAGAGTGTTAAGAGTTTAATGGGCCTATTTTAGTTTGTTGAGTGTGAAAAAAAAAATATAACGATGGACAGTTGCAAAGCAGGTATTTACGAATGTGTATTAGTTATTTTAAATTAAATTGCAATACATTAAAAAAATTTGGCAGTACAATGATTACAGAAGGTTTATTGTGTTAAATTTTCATTTATTTAAAAGGAATTCTAAGGTTTTTGTTATACTTCTGGGTACTTCTGGGTGTCTATTCATATATCAATAAAAAGTTGTACTATTACCCTTGTTAAATACCTAAAAACCGGAGTGCGATTTTTGCGGAAGTAATATAATTATATAATTTAAAACTTTAAAGTCGTACTCGTGATAATTCACAGATAAAGTTAATGTTTCATTTATATTTTTGAAGTGAAAACTTCTTTAGCGGCGCTTGGGTAAGAAATTTTAAACTGGCGTCATCGCGTCCTCGTCAGATCTCGAAAAGCGAAATGTAACCTTAATTCATTGCATTAAGGGTTAAGTTACAGTGGCACGGGATCAATTCTGTTCGCGTCATCGCGTCATTGTTAGATCTCGAAAAGCGAAATGTAACCTTAAGTCATTGCATTAAGGGTCAAGTTACGAGTGGCACGGGATCTGCCGGCACTCCCGGAGTGCAACTGCTAAGTAGGGTTCCGTAACACGTTTATGTCTGTCCATTCTACTAAGTTCTGCAAAATGAATGTAGGGTTCCGTAACAAATACATGTCTGTCCGTTCTACTAAATTTAACATTTATTTCAAAATTAATGTAGGGTTCCGTAACAAATGCATGTCTGTCCGTTCTAATAAATTTTACAATTTTCAACCAAGGTCCTCCGACGGTTATTTTATAATAAAAGGAGGGTTCCGTAACACGTTTATGTCTGTCCATTCTACTAAGTTCTGCAAAATGAATGTAGGCTTCCGTAACAAATGCATGTCTGTCCGTTCTACTAAATTTAACATTTATTTCAAAATGAATGTAGGGTTCCGTAACAAATGCATGTCATGTCTATCAAAATTCGCAGAGATGTACGATATTATGGGATCGCAAATAAATTGTTGATTTTTTTTTTACCTAATAAAGATTTTTACACTACTTAATATGTAATTTCATTAGTTTAGACTTTAAATACATGAAACTCATTATTTTGAATCCATAATCACACAAAACTAATTTTGGCCAGTTAAAATAGACAAATACCCCTCTGTGCGACGGTAGCTTTTTCAATAAAACCATTTTTGGAATTTTTGGGTCAACAGTCAACTTGCACGGTTTTGGGAACAGTCAACTTGCACGGTTCAATGTTGAACCTTATGCTGTCGTCAAAGTCGTATTTGGCATCGGACACTAGAAGTTTAAGAACCTATTATTAAAAACCTCAAGTCAACTTCTAGTGTCCGATGCCAAATACGACTTTGGTGACGACAGCATAAGGTTCAACATTGAACCGTGCAAGTTGACTGTTCGCAAAAATTATGCGACATCATCATGAAGGTGCAAGAGAGCGAAAATTTGGAGGTAATACGTAACGGTCCGGTGGCGTAGTTGGTTATCGCGTTGGCGGCTCAAGCCAAAGACCCAGGTTCGAATCCTGGCCGGGATGTATTTTTTCCAATGTTTTTCGCTTTGAATTTTTCTAATAAAAATATATATAAAGCGAGTACGTGCTTAGTACTAACATATAAACAAAAAATATTATGTATATCTACATACGTCTGTTGCTTTTATCTGGATACTATATATTTATAGATTTTATACTAGTAACACCTAAGTAATGTGTTAACTAATGAAGTGAATGGTTGACTGAAATAGTGGTTAAGATTTAAGAGTATCGCGTGCCCGGTTCGTATAAAGCAGCAGGCTCGGTCGTATTCGTATCAATCGCTCCTGTAGTGAGAGTTAATTACATAGTAAACTGTACAAAGTGGCAGTTCTCCATCTTGCAGCTATGCCGGCAGGATTAAGAACATAGGAATGCGACACAAATGTCATTCGGTCGCGAACAAAAGTATAATCTTGAGGAAACTTACTTAGCTTTTCTTTTCAGTCTTCTGCTGCAAATAGTTCTTCTTCAAATATTGCGACCACGGAGTAAATCGGTATAAAGGCAGGGCTCACGCACTCTATGTACTTGCGCGCGATAACTACCTACCGCCGACCGGACCGCCGGCGATCCATAATTCATTGGGCTGCCGACAGCCGCGTGGAGCTAACCTACGTGAGCGCGCGCTCACGCTACTGCTTCGTACGGTCGTACCTACCTATATCCAAAGAGTTTCTTTGCCTATGTCTTAATTCAAGTTGACATGGCTTCTGTTAATAGTGGCAGTGGCAATTTATGTGCAGTAGATGGATGTAAATCCAGCAAGAGGAGAGATAAAAATCTCTCTTTTTTCCATTTACCTGCTGATGAAGAAATGTGAGTGTATTGTTTTTGTTGAGCAATAATTACCTATTCTAAAAAACCGGACAAGTGCGAGTCGGACTCGCACACGAAGGGTTCCGTACCACCGTACAAGATTTAACACTATGTAGGTACTTAATTTTTTATATTTTTACTATTTCTTGTTATAGCGGTAATAGAAATACAGCCCGCTGACAGACGGACGGACGGCGGGGCTTAGTAATATGGTCCCGTGGCACCCTTTGGTACGGAACACTAAAAATGGTAGGTAGATAGGTATTTTGGTTTATGTTGTGTTTCGCTTGAGTTTCGGTATGTTCGATATATCTGTCTGTCTATCACAGTCACTTTACGATTTGTGTGCATACAGCTGACATTTTCTGGTTGTTAAGGCAATTGTAAGACTACGTACACACACTTACGTACACACACACAAAAACACTTGTAACTTTCATTTTTATTTACTTCGGTGCGCGAGTCTGACTCGCACTTGGCCGATTTTAATTAAAAAATTAAAAAACATTTCAGATACTAATTTTACGTCACCCTGGTTGTTTTTTTTTTCGAATATATTAAATGTACAGATTTTTATCCTTTACAATTGTATTATATATATAGATTTTTAAGACAATAAAACATGCAAAAATACTAAAAAGTGTTTTTTTATTTACACACAAGCTTTTGCCGGCGGCTTCGCCCGCGTTAAAAGTACATTTGCAAGCAATACTATTTGTGTTATGGGCTGACATCACGGATGTTGTAGGTGATGTAGCCAACCGTGTCAGGTTCCATAAAAAAAAAAAAAAAGCACTTGACATGGACATATCCACGTGCTAGCAATACATATAGTGGCTGCTCAGACAGCTGACATATAGAGGGGGGGGGGGTTCACTGAAATCGACTGCCTACGGCAATAAGTCCGCCTTCTGCCAAGCAGAAAGGTGTATGTAAAGGTCGACTGGAAGTAATTGCCGCCGGCAATAAGTCCGGCTTCGCTTGGCAGATGTATTTTTAATCTATACCGAATAAAATCGGTTAGATAAGCATGCGTACAGGTAACAATAATAACATTACAGGGGGAGTAGGTAGGTAAGATTACCTGAAGTATTTTCGGGCTGAACTAATTTCTTCCTTTAATATATTTTAACGAGGGCGAAGCCGCGGGCTAAAACTAGTAGTAGCCTATATGTTAAACAAAAAAAAATTGGTACCTATCTAACAGTAAAAAAACATTTTTAAATCTGTGCTGCAGCTCGCGAACAAACATTCACACATATTTCCTCTTTACAATATAATAATATTAAAGATTGTGTAATGCATTGATGTTTTTATCGAAAGTAGCAGCCCTAACATCACCGAATTTGCTTCAAGGCCCCGCGTCCGCGCGCAGCTGCAAAGCAATAATCACTTTACGCTCAGGTACATTTTCGCACGCAGCGACTGGCGTCGTAAAAGTTTAGGCTATTAAAGCCGAAGGTACGTAACTTTTTCTATGGAGAGATTCATCTGTTACGAAGTAACTATTTAGTAATCTGTGATAAAGGATTTGGTATAAGCTGAATGAGGACAGACGTCATCGAAGTGGAAGTGCATTGCGAGAGTCGCGTACACGGTTATTGGTGGAACAAGTCTTATTCACCTGCATGCACTTCTCCAACATCCCAAAGGTTAGCTAGAATAGAATGCCTCACGCCAGTAAGCTCGCCTATTGTACCTAATTTATATTAATTCGTCTTCAATAAAGGATAAATATGTACATATGCGTACTTCCCGCCCTGGCGACACATGAAATGTTTAATACTAGAAATTAGAGCCAGCAACAACTACTGTATACCTATTTTCTCCTTGATCGCGACTCCCCTTTTTATAGAACAGCGAGTGTAGTATGCAGATCCATCTGGTTTTCATCAGTATATTTTCTTTCCCTGTCTTCATTGATTTCTTCCATTTCATTTGAATCGCAGCAAAACGGGTCCATTGCATATGGAACTTTAAGGGACCAGACGATAATATTTAATAAAATATTTTCTTCTATTATTATAATAGAGCACAACGCCTGTCCGTCTCAAGTAAACTCTAAAGGGGTTAATCTATTTAATGCCGTTTTAGGATCCCGTCGCAATATTGCGAAAAAAAGGCACCCTTATTGTATCTGATCATGATCACGCAGCTATCTCCGGATCTACTGAACCCGATTTATTCATGAATGGCACCTGACTGGCACTTCGCGATGGTTATAGCGTAGATGGACTATTTCATCTACGGTTTATAGGCTGTAGGTATTATCAGTTGGTTATATGTATGTATTATCACGATATTTGTTTCGAAGTCAAACACCGACTAGATTCCTAAAAATATATTTCACAAATCATATCTCTATTGTCTGATTCCTTCTCTATGGTTCAGCAGTTCTGGAGCGGGTGGAACAATTAGAATAAGTGGCGCGGTCGGGATCGGGCTTCCAAACACAATAACTCACTTACCAAGTTAAAAGCTGCCGGTTCGCAGTTGGCATTTACTACTGAATTCGCGTTTATTTAATCTGTTGATAAACGCGTGTGCTCGCCTTGTGGAATTAATTTACTTTATCATACGTTTTAGGGATCGCCGCGAAAAATTGCGAAAAAAGGGACGCTTATGGGATCACTCTGGTGTGTCTGTCCCTCTGTCGGTCACACGCAGGAAAAGTGGAAAAGTTCGTGTCTGATTGGGTTCAAAAGGGAGCGCTTGCTACAATAGTATGCATGCTTGTGCGTGACCCGTCCACAAAAATATTTACTTGTTTTCAATCCATATTCAACTGTGAGAAAGTTCACAGGTATCTTCATTCAATATTAAATAATAAGATGTTTCAAGGAAATATTTTCCTACAGTGTATAACAGTATTGCTTAATTTATATATTATTCTAGCATTTATTAGAAAGAAAGAGCTATCAACAAGTTTTTAGCTGCAAACGATCAAGAAGTCCTTTTCAATATCGAACTATAGGTAATATCTAAATTAGAACTGTGTCTTTGATCGGAATTACCTCCATCTCAGCTTATTCCCGGTCATTAGTTCGGGGAACTAATCGAACAGCTTTGGCTAATTCGCATCGACTCTCATTGGGTGCTCTAACGACTTCGAGGGTTCCGTCAATTTATCAAAACAACCGTCGATGAAGTCATTTCACTCGGTGTCGAAGGGGTGGATTACGTTCGATTCATCGGGCGCTTCATTATCTATGTGAAGATTGGAAAAGTTTAAGTAGCAAATAAATCATACATGTTAATCACACGAATGCTAGCGGTCGTTCTGATATTTGGGTTTCATTTCAAAGACGAGCTTTTGGAGTGGTGTAGCTCGAATATTACTTAGGAGCAGCTCTAGCTGACCATAGTAGACGGGCTAGTGTATGCTGTGCAAGACTATTAAGCTATTTATTTGATGATCTAAGTACGCGTTGAAAGAGTGAAGGTATATTTCTGGAAGTCGTCGGTTCGGACAGAAGTACGATAGAGATCATGAGAAGGAGCATTTAGTTTTCAGAAGATACGACTACAGAAGAATCGATTAATAGGTACGTTCAAGAGTAAGGTATGTTCATCATGAGTACTGTAAGCGTGGCTAATGTCAACTGAAGGATAAGGTAAGAGTTCCTCAGAACGGCCATGATCATCTAATGATTCAATAATTCGCCTGAGCTTCGCTAAAATAAATCGACAAACGAATACGTTTCCGTTGAAATACACATCATAAAAGTCCGAGGCACAATAATCCTCGGAGTGAGGATAATCGTGGAAAGGCGCTCAGTAAATAAAGGAAGGATTTGAGCCTGGCGGCGCCTCATTGCGACTCCGAATCGGAGGATTAACCTCGAAGCTGGTAGAGTAAGAGTTCCGTGGCGCACGGGACACGTATCCTGTCTGTCTTTCAGCCTCGCACGCCGAGCCTTATGAGAAAACTCTCCGATGAAAATGTTTGCGGAGGAATTTGATCTTTCTACAATATTAACGGCGACGTTGGCATTATTGCGAGCGTATATTGCGACGTGCCGTCAATAACTGTTGGCTAGAAGTTAGCGTCACTTGTCAACTTTGCTTGCAACTTTGTTGTCAAGAACCTCTTCCAATGGTCTTTGTTCTTGTAATACACGGGATTTATTCTTTGGCATTATTACGCGTATATTGCGATGTTCTGTCGATAAATGTTTTTTCCTGAAATGTTCGAACTCGGCTTGCATTTCTTGTAATTTCACAGGACTCATTCTTTGCTCATTCGAAATTATAGGCGCGCCAATCATTAAATTTGCGTGCGTTGATAGGTTGTCCGATAATGTTATCTGGTACTTATTGTTTAACGCCGAACTATATGTATGCTACTCGTAGGATTTTATATGAGATTATGGGTTGGAAAGAGGGAAAATGTATGGTGTGGATGATCGGTGCTGTATGCGACCTCCTTTGTATTTTGCGTCATGAATAAAGGTCGTACGAAATTGTTATAGTCGTATTATTTGATCGAGACCATCTATTCGTGTCGTCCTCCCCACTGCCCGAATACAGAAACCTTCGAGCGCAAATATAATAAAATGTAATGTGAATATCATGCCTCTTTCCAGGCCACCCTCTACCTACGCTACGGCTACGTTGAGTCCGTCTCCCCTTACCTCCGCCCACTCCTCACAGCCACTGATATTGAAGGTCGCAGTGGAAGAGAGTAAATATGATAGATAAGTCCTCTCATAGAACAGGGATAAAAATGTTACACTTTACGAGAGCTACTGCTTATTAGGGATTATCGCATTTACAATCTTCGTATCTTTTTGTCTGTGTAGTAGTCAGTAGGCGCGGTTAACAGTGAGACAGATCTGCGAGCGAACCATTTTTATTAGACGTGGAGTTTGCCAAATGTGTGGTTACAATAAAGTCCTGCAGAAGTAACGTCATTGTAGCACATGTTCTCGTATGAGGACTTAATACTGTTGGTATTAGTGACTTAAGTAGCTGTTCCCGCAACTTCGCTTGCCAGAAAAATATCCTATAAAAATCCTTAACATGTGCCAGAATAAGTCAGTGAAAATGCCATGCGAATTTTTTTGTAGTTCTCGACTTATGCGGACATAGAATCACGACGGCGCATACGTCGTTACAGATTTTCCGCTTTATTTATTAGAAAAAGGAAGGAAGGGTAGCCCAAGTCTTTACGAAATTGCGAATACAGGGACGAACTTCCGACAATGTAACACAGGCACTCTCTAAATTCAGTTGCTACGGTTAACCCTACTTCGATATCGAAAAATACATAAATATTAGTAGACTATAAAACGAACTAAGAAGAGAGCAATAGAAGATGTGATGACTAAATTCATATCCACTTTTGTGAAGATGATACTTTATAAGAATATAACTGAAACGAGGGGAATGTCTACGGTTACAGTTACAATTCTTTTCATAATACATGAGATATTCCACGACCCGGCGACGGTCCACGATGTCTGCGAGGTGACAACGTTCCTATTATTACGTATTTATGCAGCCAATGGCTCCTTGGAATTACCTATTATTGTTGAGTATGTCGTTTGGAGGATCCCACATCAATGCTCTCGTCTAGCCCGAGTGTTGGGTGTAATCACCTTTTAGTGCACATTTTACGGGATGACGTGGAGAAGAGCAAATGTCTGTAGATGTTTACAATTTTAGTATCAAACTGCCGTTTACAGCTTTAGCACCAAACGGTTATTCGATTTTAGTATGTATACTTAGTTTACTCACCACCAGGTAACTAGGTCATCAGAGTGCAGTTTACAAAGCTTGTAAGTCCAGTAGTGATGGGGCGATGGATTTAGCAAAGAGTTTGTATTACGCGCAGCGACGTATACAAACTGTTTGGGATTTAGATACATACATACCACACACTGACTCCCGAAAACCGAGGTAAGCAGAGTGATCGGTGTTGCGCTGCAAGAACTTCGTTCAATTACAACACAACAACAAACCAACACACACCACAACAAAACACCGACCACCACGTTTAGCAAAGTATTAGGACAAGGTAACTATCAAGCAGCAAGTAAGCACGAAAACCCACCTGCTTCATGCATGACTCAGTGGAAGGATCGTGCCAAGGCTAGAGGTGGCTATACCTGTCACCAGACCGTCCCTAAATTATTGTGATACAAAGTAACGTTCTGATAAGTATCGTAAAATGTTCTGAGATGGTATATATAAGCATATATGTTTTTTTTTTGTTTTTCTCCTTTTTTATATACTGTGTACCTTTTTTATTTTAATTTTAATTATTTGAATATTTGTTTTAATTTTAATTAGTTTAATATTGTTTAAATCTTAATTGTAAACCAACATATTTAGGCTAAGATATTGTTCGTTTAGGCTAAGTTGTATTACGTCCAAAATTGTATTTACTGTGTGGGGCAGGCTTAAATTCAGCGCCGCACACTCCCAGCTCGGAGCGAGTGGGTGTGTAGCGGCAAAGGCTGCGCCTGTCCTTTTTTCTCTTCTCTTTTAGTTTTGTACCGTTGTTATTTTAAGGATTAATTAAGAGAAAATAAAAATCATTTCTTTCTTTCTTTCTTTCTTTCACCCTATAGCACGGGATCTCGTTCTTATTCCTTAGACGCCTTTTACGACATGCACGGGGAGAGTTCTTCATGGAATTTAACATGCTTCACCCGTGATGTCAATTCATTACCTACACTATCATTTCAACGCCGGCGGTGCTGAAATGATAGTGTAGTATATATGTAATATATATATATATATGTATATGTATGTAATAACACTTTAAATACCCTTCGCATTTAAATCTAAACCTTGATAGCTGATGCAAATACCGTTCCTAATGTAAGCAAGATTTCAATATAGATATGTCCTCTTTTCAACTAAGTTAAGTAGACGCCAGTATCGGGTCGTAAACCATATAATTCTGCCATAAATCCCTCGACGGCACTAGTTTTATGATCGTCCAACAGGCGACACTGCGTCGAGTCTGTGGTGTCGACATAAACGCTCGAAGACTAGCATGGCGGGTGGCAGAAACTGCATATTTTCCACGATATACCTTGCTCAACATCCGGTGTTGTGATCTTACTACTTCTACCGACAAGGTATCGTTTGGAGCATGCTGTCATCGATAGATTTTAGGAAAAATGTTCAATGGTCCTGCCAGTGTTGCAGAATGAAATCTTTTCAGTCAACTTTGAAGACAAAACTTTTGCATGTACGGTTTCCGCGCAGTTTTCTTTCACAGGAGTGACGGTTTATAAGTATTATTTAAAGCTTTTAGTAGCACAGAAAACTTGTTGGAGTAAACAGGTCCTACAGTTGCGGCCACTGCGAGTTTGGGAGATCCGCCAGGTGTGACGACGAGGCGTAGAGTATGTACGTCGGCGGTGTTTCAAACCGCTGACCAGGCCAGGTCTGGTGAAAAAGTTGAGAGGCGCATGTCAAGCAATGGACGCATCACGCTGACTGACTGACTATAGAAAACTAGCTCTTGCCGGTGGGAACTTGGCTATGTGGTTTGATTACTCAACTCGATTCCCGAGTCACTGAATGACAAAAGAAAACTCATTTTCGACGCGGATACGTTGCCTTTGTTTACTCAGATTGCAGAAAGATTATGTATAATTTTTTTTTATGGAAACTGACACGGTTGGCTACATCACCTACAAGATCCGTAATGTCAGGCCATAAACACCGGGTGAACTAGGTGCCATGTCAGTGCTTCCCTTCATTTATTTCTTTAAATGCCTACGTATGTATTTTTGACACGCGCTAAAATTTGCGACTAACCCAAACGCCACCTTAAAACCAGATGGCCTCATCAGTAGGCGGCGCGCACGCGGCATATGATTATCCAGCGATTAGTGGGACAGATCGCCCACGTCGCGTGTCGTAGTCGCCGATCGCCGCCAGCTTACACAAATCTCCAGCTACAAGTCTGACGCGCTGTCTAGTCCAGTTAGTTAGACCACTGGTTGTCTTGTGTGAATGATCCAATTAAGAGGCTACATAGAACTGAAGTGAGACGAGTGAAAAGTTTTCTGGATGAATATCGCAAGTGCACAACACCTAATGTTACCGCCTTCAATCTTCGCTCGATATCCGATGTTGCTTGAAAACGCTCACCTGAAACAAACAAAATGCGTATCATTAAAATCGGGGATACAGCAGAAAATAAGTGAAAAACGTTCCTTCAAAAAATCTTCACTGCGTTTTCTTCACGATACAGCTTTCAGTCAGAAATTTGAGAGAAGGTCGAGTGTGAATACTGTATGAGATAAAGCTGCGGAAGCTGTGCATGATTTACTCTCGCATCCCGAGCTAAGTGCGCCGGGTGTGCCAATATGGCCGCGATTCGGTAACGTGTACCGAAATTTACAATTCAAAACTACAATACAAGCAATATATCTTCAGTATGGAGGGCTTTGCCTCCGACGCGACGCCGCCGGTGAAGCGGGGGTGCTGGCGGTGGGTGGGGGGTAGGATTCTCGCCGTGTTTGGTTTGCACACGTCAGCGAGTCGCGGGCGGCGCGGCAGGGGCGGAAGCGGAAACTGTGCAGGTACACACCCCATTCAACTCCTGCCCGTAGTTCTCCGGTGAATGTAAACAAGGGCTTTCGCCTTTATTTGAAAAGTATAATAGTTTATTCAGCCGCTGAAAAGCCGACCGCAACGCCGTGCCTCGCATACCGCCAACTGTTTGCTTACTGTTTGTGTTTATTTTCCACGATTTAGCAACAGTTCAGGAGATTTCCTCTCAATTTATCAAGCTGTACAAGGAATCGTACAGTTCTGAGCACAATGAGAATTTATAACTTGATTTGGCCCACATTTGTGTAAGTAAACACAACAATAAAATATTAATCACTGAATCCTGGCCACATCCTACTGCCGGTGGGTATACAAAAGCACTCGCAAGAAGGAGCATGAATAAACATAGATTATTTACGAGAGATGGGGCGTCGGGCGCTGCTTTTGATAATAAAACGCCGAGAGTCGGAAGCGGATTCCGTCCCGCTCAGTCCCGCCCCGTCCATCCCCGGGGTACGCAGTATTCATGTTTACTCAACACTCGACTCGCGAACCGCTCGCCGCCGCGCCGCGCCGGTCGCCACTCATCCAAGTTTGATAGATCATCTCTTGAAGGATGTTCGCCTAACCCGTGAGATAGGTAGATAGATCTAAAATGCGTTATTGGTCCAAGAAAACATTCAACAGTAATAAGCACATTAGAAAATTTACAAAAGGTGCAAAATCGGATTTATCCCTTGCAGAGGTTTCTTACATTCTTTTTTTATGGAAACTGACACGGTTGGCTACATCACCTACTACATCCGTGATGTTAGCCCGTAAGACCTTGGGGAACTAGGTGCCATGTCATTGCTTCCCTTCGGTCGTGCCGGCTACACTGAACTGGACGGGAAACAAACTATTTACATAGCCGTTTCAATCGACCTATCATTCAGTGCGGTGGCACCAACCGGGCGGGTTAAACCCTACCACCTAGTGAGGCAAGAAGGGAAGGGACCTAGAGTGTTTCGTGGAATCCAACGGTCGAGCGGTCACCCATCCATCCACTGACCGCGCCCAGGTGTGTTTATGATTCGACCAATAGTCGACCGACCGCACCACTGAGCTACTGAGGCTGACAAGGTTCAAGTTCAACCTTCGGATGTTTGAGATTCCATTAATATATTGGAATGTAAGTAGGAAGTAAAGCAGGAAATGAAGGGAAGCACTGACATGGCACCTAGTTCATCCGGTGTTATGAGCTGACATCACGGATGTTGTAGATGATATAGCCAACCGCGTCAGTTTCCATAAAAAAATAAAAAGTATCAAAGAATTGAGCGTGAGAATTGAAGATAAAATAATAACAAGAATACTTATATAAATTACTACATACATAAAAAATATAATATACACATACATACAGTACGTATCAGTAAATCATGAACATCGGGCTTTATTGTTAATTGTTGTTGTTTATTATTTATTGGTCATTCTTGTCGTTTGTTCTATCCGGTTCGATTACACCCACGAAGAAGAACCGACAAGAAACTTCGCAAGGTATTCATATATTTTTCATACATATTTTTACAATTATTTTCAGTGACTATCCACATAATAACATCTCCTAAAGTCTATCGTAGCCGCTCATAATAACCATTGTAAGCCTAAACTCATAAGTATTACGTGGGTCGATACAACTCATATTAAAATTTGAGCAAATAAAACCTCTGCACGCCCAGCGGGCTGCAGCAGCTGGGGAGCCCCGAGATCATTGTGCGAGGTTGAGGTAGCCCTGCGCAAGCTGTCATGGCATCGAGTTGTCCGCCTCGCGAAGATTATAGTAGGTGGGCCAGATTTGTCAGGAGTGTGTTGGCGGAGTCGAAGCGGCCAAATCCATTCCGGCCAAATGCATACCCAAATTGGGTTCAAGTTCAACGGATTTCCCAAGATAATGGTAAGAACTCGAAGGTGTTTTCTTGCAAATAATTACTGGTTTGAGGCAAAATGTAATTATGGAGAAGTGTGTGGCACAACGCGCAATTTTCCCATTGTTGTCGATGAGTAAGGAGCGCGCAACGGAACGAGCTCTCCGACTATGGATATATCCGGTTTAGTTTACCATTCCTAGTTGCTTTCGAAAGTTCGCTCCAGATGTGCGATAATGTAGTACCACCACAAACCACGATGCTAGTTCGGTTTACGTTATTGGTGTAGTTGTAGGTACATGTTAACTATATGAACATAAATAAAAGCGAACATATTGCTTCGTATTTTGTTTTTCTCTACCCTTAGGAAATGTGTCGACCATTTCGCTCTTTCAGACAATAAAGATACTTCTGGGCTAGTAAGTAAGGACTCAGGGCTGACGTGATGTATGAGGTTGGTATGAGTCCCTTCGGGCTAAGTGGAAAAGAACATGGTGTTTTAGCGTCGTAGCCTGGCACTTTATTTAATTAAGGTTGACATTAATACGTCGTAGTTCCTAACTCTTTTATCTAACTAGTACCTACATTAAATAATATGAACGGGTTGAGTGAGTGTGAATTTTGAAAACGCAGTTGAAGATTCTACGTTAACAAATACCAATGTATGATGGACACTCTATGATATACTAAAAAGTCTATGTATATTTTAAAATATTAAAATATGTAATTTAAATGTTTGGAACCTTTTATTCTTTTTTTTTATGGAAACTGACACGGTTGGCTACATCACCTACAACATCCGTGATGTCAGCCCATAATACCGGGTGAACTAGGTGCCATGTCAGTGCTTCCCTTCATTTCATGTCGGCTACACCGAACTGGACGGAAAACACGAACTATTTACATAGCCGTTTCGACCGTCATTTCGTTTAGTGCGGTGGTACCAACCCGGGCGGGATATACCCTACCACTTAGTAATGTAAGAAGGGAAGGGACCTTTTAATCCGGTATGGGTGGATGGACTGTGTCCTACGGAGTTAAAGGTTTCAGGGAACATGCTCCAACCAGCCAATAGCACCTCCTAGAAGGTGATCTACCGAAATCCTTACTTTGGTTTGCTGGCTATACTGCATTAGAGGAGAACACAGCCGAGGCTGCTATGCGGTCATCTTACATCGTGGTAGTATCACCAACCCAGTCAACTAAAATTTGAGCCTGCCACCTAGTAAGTAAGTAGGTATATTTGTAAAAACTAACAAGCCTAAGGTCAATGACCCCACATCTATCAAGTATTCCGTCATAACTAAAACCTGTGAACGTGTTACGAGGAAGTCCATCGACATAATAGCCTTCCCGTTGCCATGGCGACGGAGATGTCAACAAAGGCTTTATAGATACACGGTTGGGAGTGTATCAGGCGGTTGTTGACGGTGGTGGTTTATCGATTTTACAGGAAGTCTTCAACGCTCGCGTGTGAATGCGTATAGCCTGTTGTTGATAAACCAGCTTTGTCTTTGTGAAAGGTAATTATTACCTTGTTCTGCTTTCAAGGAGTTTGTTTTTATTTAAGGTGAAAACGGAAGAAAAGGTCTTATATTTTTTGTGATGATCAAAATCGGAAACTTTTTACAAAAAATAAAAAAGAATTTTGAGGATGAAGAAAATAAAACAACCCAACTCAAATTTAAATACGAGTACCTAAAAAACTTTACTGAAAAGTGTTGTCAAAGACCTGGGTTTTAAAATTGCAGATAAGATGGCCAGTCTTACGTGTTGAGTAAGTTGTCAACAATTCATCAATCAACAAATGTACTATAAGTTGGTCACACAATTATGAGTGTAGAACCCACACCTCTGGGTATCAGGTCAGGACTTTGAGGTTCGTGGCACGTGTTTGTCTCTGTCTATTCCACTGAAAATCAGTGTGACGTTTATTTATGTACGTATTTTTAGGACTATATTTACGAGAATCTTTTTAAAAAGAAAGATTTTCTATTTCCTGGAACCATTATTGTTTATTTCAACAACACACTTTAACACAAAATTTGAAAGATGACAATAGACAAATATACGAGAAAGAACCCTAATGAGCTTTAGGTCTGCGATACGGCATAGTTCCGCCGTAGGACAAGGATGAGAGATGACTGAACTGGTGGTGCAGCGCGCAGACCAGGTGCTTGATCAGCAGAGATAAGGGTCGTCAGTATGTAGTTGCCGAGTTGTCTCAGACGTGTTTCTTTATTTCTGTTGTAACATACCTTCAACTAATCCAGTAAAGCATTCGGAACTTGAACACCTACTCGAATGTTTGATTCAAAGCCGAAAATAAAGAGAAAAATTTCTTCCGAACCAGGATTCGGTCTAAATAAGCCGCCAGCGCGTTACCAACTTTGCATATTTTGAACGACAGTTTGATGACACCTTATCTACAAAGCTTCAATGTGCTCCTTTAGGATCACTAAAGTTTCGGTTCTGCTGCTTTAATATTGGCAAATGGATCGTGTATAGGCACATTATAAGCATAATTTATGCAGAGGTGCCTAAGGTATAACCTTCTTCGTAGCCTTCCCAGCGATTTGTACCGTCGCACTACACAACGGATGGTCGAAACGGCTGTGAAAGCTGTTCGTGTTTTCGTTCAGGTCAGTGCAACTGTACGAACAAAGGGAAGCAATGGTTTGCCATCTAATTCCGACACATGCATGGCGTAATAGGCTGACATCACGCGTGTGGCAGGTGATGCAGTCAGCTATGTCAGGGTTCCATAAAAAGGCAACATTCAACATGCAAGGCAATAGTTGTCAAAGAAAAATGAATTTATGGATCGTAATTTTTCACATTACCTACCGACACGTCATGTCATATTTCAAATCACCAAAACCATACGACATAATGTATCGAAGGGGACGAAGCAACAGGGACGCTTCCGCACGTGTCTTGAATTTTAATTCCGGCGCTGTACCCCCATTCAGATTCTGTAGCAGTAGTAGTTCTTCTATTTTGTATGCAAACGTCAACGGGAAGGCGTGTCTTTTCGAGTAATATGTACGTCGATGTGTGTGCGGTTACGGAATAACCTTAGAGCATAAATTCTAGGAACCTTATCAAACTCGCGGTCGCTCGTTGTTTCTAATGAAGATATTTAGTTAGCTACCTAGTTTGATAGATAAGGTTCCACGTGTATAACTTCACCTTTCAAGGACCACACCCCTAGCAGGCGCCACCCAGTCTCCGCCCGCGTGACAAGGCGCGGCGCACACTGCGAGCGGCAACTCAGAGCAAAACAAATATTTATTTAGCTCAGCTGTCTTCGCTCATACTCATATCCATTTCACGAGGCATCGCTCGTCGACTAAGTGGAGATCAAGGTTACGGGCCGAAGCGGAAATGACTTGGTGATGGCTGGCTCGTCCGCGTAGGACTATAGTCGACTTATAAGTATTTTTTTTTATGTTCAACTAGCTTTTGCCCGCGCTTCCGCTCGGATTTTTTGTCCATTTTGTTTTGTTTTTTTTAACCTTCGCGGCCTCGCGAACTTTAACCCACCAAGTTTCATTGTAATTGGATGAACGGTTTACGAACGCATAGAAGACGAACGACGACGAACGAATGAACACACTAACGAAAATGCTCAATGTCAAAACGCCAAGTGCGAGTCGGACTCGCGCACCGAGGGTTCCGTACCACCACACAATATATTTGTGTTATGTACTTACCAAAATAATTGTGTTTTCGAAAATCACGAAACGCCTAAATTAAAACTACAGCAATGGTTTGACTGGCTTCCGTACGGGGTAAGGACTAAGGATACCTAACAAGTTGCTAAAAAGCACTGAAAAGATTATTTCCGCAATGCCGAGCCGCCCTAACGTTACATATCTGCATTGCAAAACACTCGATAGATACCCCAAGACTCATCTTCATATTTTTTATGTAGCTGCGAAGCTTCATTTGGCATTTATTTGCTTCTCGTGTTTTTTTTTTATATTTAATTCTGCTTTCTCGAGCGAGCATTGTCGAGCTTATTGAGTTTCCTCTTATTTCTCAAATATTAATTTCAATAACCCAAGTCTGAGAACCCTCGTTCGATGTCATTTGGCGCAGAAATTTCATTCGGAAAGCGACGATTTCGTTTTGTTTCCATGAAACCCTTTTAGCGTGGCGTTTCCTTCCAGACTTGCCGCGAAAAGTAAATGGATTACAACAATCCGCACCCCCTCAGGTTGCCTCCCTCACTCTCATTCTAATCCCATTCACATCGATCAGCCAATGTTAACTTACAATGTGAGTTTAAATATGTTCGGTTCGTGCTTATTCCTCACTGAAGAGGTAAACATAATTTTGTGATGGCGACGAATTCGTGTAAAATTATCTTCTACGCGCACCGTGCCAGTGTAGGTACATACGTCACGGCTGCGACATAAATGAGGGATCGGCGAAATAAAACAGCTCTGCAAGTGAAACACTTTACTCCCACCGATTCATCCATCACACTTATAAACTTTGTTATATTGGGAAAAGCAAAAAATTTAATAACGTTAGCAAGCCGCTAGAAGTTAAATTTTAAGGAACATTGTTATACAGGGTGTTTGATGTGATGACCATAGGTCACAAAGCAAACCAGGCACTCCTGGGCCTATTCGGAGCGAAAAAGTTACATGACATTTTGTACTACGGTGAACTCCTTTTTTTAATTTTCCATACTAAACTAAATAAAATTTAATTAGTTTAGTATGGAAAAAAAAAGTTCACCGTAGAACAAAATGTCTTGTAACTTTTCTGCTCCAAACAGGCTCAGGAGCACCTGGCTTGCTTGACCCATGGTCATCAAACACCCGGTATAATTAAAAATAGCCTGTCGCCAATGACTCACTGGCGATCAATTGAATAACTTTCAACCACAAGCAACGCGCCGTTGAAACTACCCTCCGGTGCGCAGAGCCTCGTGCGTCGCTTGAAGTTCGAAGGCCGCGCTGCTGGGCGCGGCCGCGTAGCCGCCTCGCGGCCTAATGAAAGACAAACACGCGAGGACGACACACGTCGCTGTCGGTGGACGTCGGAACACTGCCCTGCTATAATTGCGGCTTTGCCATCATCACGACGACACGCTTCACACCACACTACAAAGCATATGTGTCGCCTACTGATTCCGATTCAGATAGTTATTTCGTCATAAAGAAAGAACACACAACGTTAACAATATCATTGAGATGCGCATGGTTGCTCGTCGTTTTTGTTTAGTCCCGTTCAGCAATGCAATCACCGGGCAGAAATCTTATAGAACTTTTTTTTTTTAATTATAACTTACATACCAAGCCAAGTCCCTGATATCTGATGTTAGTCTAGTCGATGTTACTAGTATTTAAAAAACGCTTATCAAGAAGAAATCTTGCAGATCTCGTTGATATTTCTACATCAAGACATACTCGTATAATAAAATGGTAAAATTGGTTTGCCTGTACATTAAAAGATTTTGCAAACCAAATTAATTGGCGGGTTGAAGGATAAGTAATTTTTGAAATATTTGTAGGTTTACGTGTTCGTATGCTTGTTTGTGCTCGCATCGCGTAAAAACTACTGAACCAATTCGAACTAACCTTTCACAAAAATATAGGGCTTCACTTGCTGTAACATATAGGCTATATATCATCACGCCATTACTCATATGAACTGAGCAATCGGAGAAAAATCGTAGCTTCGGTATGCATTTATGCTATTTACTTGAAAAATACTCAACCGGTGTACATAGGGTTTTGAGCAATATGATCTATGATATATCGTTATGGCGTCCCCTTTCCACCTTCGCACCACGCGAACTGGGCAGGGATTGCATCCCTACACGCTGGACTTACCGCGGATGCGTACCAATCGATTCTGCAGAGCCTTCCTCTACAGAACCGGTAAACTCTGGAACGCTCTCCCTGCCCATATATTTCCCCCCAAGTACAGTCTCGGGTCCTTCAAGAGGGGCGTGAATGGGCACCTGTCAGGCCGGCATGGCATTCGCAACCCCCGCATACGACCGAATGTCCATGGGCGTCGTTAGACACCTTATGGGTGGCTCGTCGCCACATGTCGCGCTGTCAATAAAAAAAAAAAGATATTTTGCAATTATTACATTTTTCTAACACAGCGCCATATCTTATAGAGGCCGAGTAGTAAGGTCGAGAGTTATTGAAATTTTAGAAAATAAATTTCACTATTTGCCGTACGTAATTCAATCATAATCTAGCTCTCGGTCGGACGGAAGTGAACGCAGTATCTCGGTCTCAGAACAAACTGACATTTTCAAAAAAGTATAAAGTATAAAATCATGCGAGCGGAGCCGCGGAGCTCAACTAGTTACACACAAGTATTTACACGAGTACGTATAGTCAACTCTTGGCAACATTCCACCTGATGACGGAGGATACATGCGGTTGCTATTATAGCTGCGAATACCATGCTGGCGCAATTTCAATGCGACAGATTATTAACCCCCGACGAAAAAAACGGAGGGGTGTTATAAGTTTGACGTGTGTGTGTGTGTGTGTGTGTGTCTGACTGTGGCATCGTAGCTCCCAAACGGATGGACCGATTTGGATGCGGTTTTTTTTATTAGGAAGCTTGTTTAATCGGTATGGTTCTTAGCTATGTTTGTAATCAAGTTATCAATTAAGTAATAAAAAAAAATATTATGTTAAAAAGTGGACCGATTATCATGCGGTTTTTTTTACACTTGCAGTATTCACACATGGATAAACGAGCATACTCAATCTTACATACGGTACTGGATGTAAGATGGCCGCATAGCAGCTTCGACTGTGTTCTCCTCTAGTTCAGTACATGCAACAATCCAAAGGGCAGTCTCCGATATGGCACAGCTACTTTCTCGGAGGTGATATTGGCTGGTCGGAGCGGAGCGTGTACTTTGGCCCCTCTGACTCAAGACACCCATACCGGATTAGATAAAAAAAACTCTCAAACATATGTGCAGTGTATTCTGGAATTGATTATGATATTATGTGGTTCGTAGAAATTCCACTCCCAAGTGTTTTATATTTTCCCGAAATAACAGAACGTCCACATTCCTTCCATATGGGTCGCGGTTCCATAATGCGTCATCAACTCATCATCACTCATCCATCATCTATCAATGGCTCTCATTCAAATCAAATCATTAAAGATACACAGGTATCTCTAAACCTATAAGCACCATTCCCAAGGCCCTTGAAATAAAACAAGAAAGACTGAAGTCGTATGACGACCACACATAATATTCCAAAGTGAAAGGTCGTGAATGGCGCTCGCGTTCGGTGCTACACAAACAAACGGCGAGCGCTCAAAACGTCCTTCTGAAACATCTGCGCCTTTTCTAATAATATCCCCCGAGGATGGAGTGGATTTCCTTGAAGCGAGTCGTCTCGTCCTGCTGGTTCCACTGCACGCACACAGTGGCGCAGTGACGACGCGCGCGACGCAAGCACAAAGAAAGAAAGGACTGTTTTGATAAATGAATGGAGCTGCGGTCCTCCTGTGCGGAGCCAATTTCAACAAGTATGCAGAGTTGACCAATCATTCTTCAGTTCCCGCCAATCAGTGATTGAGCTTCCATCGTTCAGCACTATCGTCTGTTCTGGACTTAAATAACGGCAGAGCAGTTTTAAAATCCCCTTTGGAAACTTGGCTCTACGGCGCACGACCCCGCGCCGACTTAGTAAATAGCTTAACTCAGCACGTAAGTCAAACTAAAACCTCGCTCCGACATGGCTGTATGACACAGTAATTTCAACCATATTTAGAAACGAGGCCCGGAGTCATATTGGCTTAAATCTCCCAAAACGCCCGACTAATCCTAAAGTGGTGTGATGTTAGGTGGCCGAGCAGTCCCTTCGCAATATCTCGTTTGCGGTGCGAGCGGGGATGGCTGCGGCTCTGCAGACTGACGTACTGGCTGGCCCGTGAGACCGGCTCTACCCAAGTTTAGTTTACCTTTTACGGCTCTGTTGCGTGGGCTGAAACTGCGATATGTGCGGCGGATTCGGTGACGACTTGCCTTACTAGGAGAGGATCTCAGGCACTTAAATTTAAGCTCGCCCGAGATATGTTTCGTGAAATCGATGACAAACCAAATTTTAGAAGCTTTTTAGAAATGTAAAATATATGGCGTTCCGTGGGGGATTCAGGCTCATATATTCAAGCAAAGATACGAGGTATGTTCTGCTAGTTCTTCTTGCTGCAATAGACTGGCCATTGACTGTACAATATTCCCAGATTAAAATAAACAGAAAGTCAATAATGAGAACAAAAAGCTAGTAAGTGCCGTTTAAGCAGCGCCAGCGCGGAGGTACGGCCTATAAAGACTTCTTTAATTAAACTTTGTAGGGCCAGTGGGCGTGATTAGACCTTATAGTGCCTCGCCGCCTCTGGCTTGAGCTCTGGGAACGAGCAGGCGAGTATTTTCTAGTTAGTATATGTATTTTCTAGCTTTTATAGTTAATTCGCGACGTTTTGATGCCCACTTCGGGACCGGCCAAAATTTCTGGATTGTCTATTGATAATAAGCACACAGAAATTATTTATATGAAAAATCGGGTGCGGTGTCGCCATAGTGTACATGACTAAATATCTCTCCAATAATCTATATACATATGAATAAAGGAGTAAAATAATCGAGCCATCTTCAATCAAGCACTGAATGACAAATTGCGTCAAGCCTCATTTGTCCCTCGTCTAGCTAACACGGTTTCTCGTCTCATCGTTCAAACGAGGCGGCGCCAATTACGACTCTGCCCTTGGACGCTCACACTGAATCGCGAGATATGGTGCTCCTTCCCTCCGCTTCCAACCTCTATTTCCCGCGGGACCTCGAGATTTTCCCCCGCCGAATGAGTCTAGTCATTTCGGCCACTCGACGAACTTTTCTTTGCAGTGGAAATTTCATTTGGCGGGACGTGTTGCCGAAGCGAAATGCGCGCTTCGAGGGTTGGCCCGACCGACCGACCGCGCCTAGATGGATGGAAGCTCCGCGCGGCGCGGACGTGTGCCGTCGAGAGTGGATCGTTCAGCCTGAATTGAAAACGGAACGTGCGACCAGTTCGCGTGAATGGGAAACGAGCAACGCCACGAGTTCCAATTTACGAAATGGTTACAGCTCTCCCAATACGGATAACTCTCTTCGGGTACGCACACGGGCACAACCAGATGCTCACGTACAACCTTCACGAGCAACCATTTTTAAATGTTTTCCTCCGGATCACTTCAATGTAAAGTTGGCGTTCACAACTAAAAATTTCGTGAAGTATACACAAAATATCGACGTAAAGGCTCAGTTGTCATCTTCTTTATGCAGAACATAATGTTTTCCATTCACCTGCAAAACCGTCCTCATTCAGGGCGTTCAGAAGAAAGAAGGAGACAAAATGATCATAACTCGTCTTCATTTCGCTTGCACCCGTTGAAGGAGAGAAGAAGAGGCTTTATGAACACAGAAAGCCTGCTCGAGACAATGGATCTTGTGTAACTGCGGAATTAGTCTTGTTTGGCGCGCGACCTTCGCTTCGACAGTGCTTTATACTACCAAAGGCAGCAAGCATTTAGTCAGCACTTACTGTGGCTATACGAGTAGGAACCAGGAAGTGCATCAGTTGCAGCTTCCTATTGCACAACATACGAGTAACAAAAGTGTATTGTTCTTGTGCCCTTGGCTAATTAAATGTATTTTGTTTGGTTGCTGTTGCTGCTGTTTTCAAGGCTTAAAAGTGAGCAATGAAAATGTTTATGCTACAAGAAAGTTATTCATCTACAGTCAGTTTTATCTCAAATAGTTTAGGAAACTAGCGCAAAGTTTATGATAGCTAAGCGAGTTGTTTAGGAACTAATTTGATAAGTACCTCGTACCAAGCCCATGATAACATCATCGCAACTTATTAAAGGCTCATTCCACGGGCTGGAAGCCGCGACGTCCGAGTGATCGTTAAAGAGCTATTCAGCGGTGCCGTAAATAAAAATAACATATCCCACAAGTCTGCGTAAATCAGAACATAAAGTTAACTCGCGGTTCGTTTCCTCGTAAACGGGTTCATTGCCGCACACGATGATGTACCTACTTACGTGTATTGCACGATACCTTCTGAGGTGCGCGCGCGCATTTGTCAAAACCGCCCACGCTGCGGGTTAACTCTTCTGTAGATACGCAGCAGTATAATGAATGACTAAACCGAGTGCGAAACGAGAGAAAGGAATCGGATACTTTATTGTCAGTTTTGTAGAATGAAGTACTGCAAAAACAGATATACTACATACATATACATGTTTAATATCCGACTATTCTTGGAACAATCAAGCAAGTTGCAATGACGGCCAGCGATCATAAATAAGCATAAATAGGGACATTTATGAAGAAAATCCGCCAGATAGAGGAGCTAAAAATTATATCTCATTATAAAATACCCAGTCCATAGAAAGTGAAAGCAGTAGAAGTAGAAGCAAAAAAGGTAATTCTTCATTTTAATACGTTAGTCACTTTAAAACCCGATCTTCTGGGAGGTCTCATTGCGGTTTGCGCACGACTGCTTTTTAGCCATCAAACTGCCCCAAGAAATATAAAATAATACTCGAGTCGGTCCTAGATAGCGCTACAGTGAAATCTGCGTTTTGTTTGACTCAAAACTATCTAACGTAATCATTATCTCGCTACTGCTACTGGAGTCGTCTTGCACGGTGAGTTTCAGCGTCGTCGTCGTCACCGCGTGACGCCGTCACGCACGTCACGGCCGCTGGTTGCGGGCGTCATCTACTGCGCTGTACAGGTAAGTTTACGTACTACGTCTCGTGGGGAATTAGCGAAGTCCTCCTAACAAGCGATCTCACTGCGAGAACATTTTCTTTGCAATTTCATTTCCCTAAGTGCTGCGTTCTTTGGAGAATAGGGACTTCATTTTATTGCAAAACGAATAGGAATTCTAACCCGTATCTTGGAGTCAGAATTTGCCTGTATCAGCAACAACTTGCTGCTTTTTATTAAGGCGTGAAAATATGCTGGTAGGTGACGCGAGTCTTAGAGCGTGTGGACTACCAAGGACGGCTTTGTTGTTTCTAATTGCTGTAATAAATAAGAAACATAAGTGCATAGGACATAAGACATTAGATAACTACAGCGTTAAATACCTACGTTAACAGCTGATGCTGTAGGCATTTATTAGGTACACTATGGTTATTGGTATTTGAAATTTTCCTCACCATCAACCTCAACTATGAGGTACAGTCCCCAGCAGCAAATAATGAGACCATACGGTTTTCGATCGTCTAATACCTATTGCACGAACTCGAACGTCTCTGTGCGACAAGGACGACGCTCTACAACCGGAATGTCTCTTTCTAAAGCTCGACACGCATAATTTGCTGCCGGGAACTCTATTTAAAGAGATCCTCTTCTAACATACCTGGGTTTTAACGAATGAACCTGAATTTCCCAAGCTATTCCGTCTAAAAGTCTAAATATTTTCCAGGAGAGATACTATCTGCGATCATCTCGTAAAATGTGCATGCCGGTTATTCAGTAGGTACTTAATCCATACATAAATCGTGTTTCACCCTTTCACATCTATCACAGTCTCGCAAATCATGATATCGACAAGTTACGCAACACGGCCGCCAGTCGGGTTACTGCCGAGTTTCTCGGACGAACAAACAATTTCCACATTCAGATTCGTCTCACCTCGCGCCCGATCAGGATTCAATCGAACTCTAGATCGAACCGATCGAGCCACCAGTTTAGGTTAATTTAATAAAGCCGTATCCGGAAAAGATAGCGGAGCTCGCATTCAAACTTGATTAAATAAAGTTGCGCAACAAAAAGGGAGTGATTCCGCCGAAGGCGCAGATTGGATGATCGACAAACTGGAACGGATCGGAGGCCTTGAAGGTCTTTTCTCTAGCGCAGCGCTGGAAACTCTCCCCGGTAATGAAGCTGTTTCTGTTTACTGTGATTTTAGGATAGCGGTAAAGTTTAAGCGCTTTGGCGGTTTGCAATATTTATTTATTTGGTTAAGCCGCTTAACTCTTGGAAGCATCTGATGGTTCGGTCTATCGATCCGACCCATCCAACCTTAAATATTTATAGCTAATTAGGGCTATATTTTATATGCGGAATAAATTATACCAGCTAAATATTAAACATTTCTGAGTTCGTGAATTACAAGAAACGAAAGAATGAGAGAGATGAGATATATTTTTTTATTATATACTATATATATATAGATAGATATTACACCTACAAGTAGGTGTGTAACAATGCCCATGGACATTCTGTGATGCACGGGGTTTGCGAATCTTTTCAGGCCCCTTTGGAAAACCCCAGGCTGTACTTGGGAGGAAATAGCTGGGTTGTGGTGCGTTCCATATTTTCCAGGTTTTGTGAATAAATGGCCTACAGAAACGTTTGGTCTTTTTTTAATTATTACTTACTAATATTTGTATGTGTTCACAACAGCATAATCTGTTACATAATTATTGTTGTATCAATAATACGGCGGTTTATCCAGGCTATTCGTTCGTATGTACATTGGCCTCAGATCAATAAAGGGAATACCTTTACTGATCTGAGACATTGGCTCTTTAAGGAATAAATGAAGAAAGCTCCGATTTTAAATTTCATAAGTAATCGTATGTTTTTTTTCCCGAATCATAAAATTAACGTTCATGAAAGATGAAAATAAAATCTCCGACAGAAAATGCCTACGAAGGAGCAATAGCAAAAGAGAGACTTTAACGAGAATTTAAGGCGCAACACTACCAAAAATCGGTTTCTCCCGAATGATGTTTCTCGTAAACCACAGTGAGTTTGATTGTACAAACAATAAATGGCTTTCTACATGACATACTGCTTCCCAACAAGCCTAAAATGCAATTGGATTTGACTGGATAGAAAAAAATCGCAAATGCTCTCAAAAATTCGGAAAACCCATTTTCAGTGCCGTTCATCATGTTAGTCATGTAATTTTATATAAAATAAAAAATATATTCCTTCCGTCAAGGAGAGTATTATTACTTTTATTAAATATTACGGCTATAATTAAATATTTATTTATGCACTTAGTCCTTCCAACTCACAGTGGTTTACTAGTAGCATCAATCGGGAGAAAACGATTTATGGTAGTGTTGGGTCTTGAGACTAAGATATAACCTGTAAATCTTCGCAAATGGAAAAGTAAGTGGTGGCTGGGGATCACCCTCTCTCGCTGTGGGAGCGTTACATACAATACTCTAAGCGCTAAAACTGAACCATATATCTTCCTAAATCTTGCACTTTCGACGAGCGTCTCGTGTCGACAATTACCCGCGACACCACGGTAGGATGACTTTTACGATGCGAGCGTAGTTAATTGCAAAATATCTCAAATACTTCACGGTGCTCTTGGGCGTCCTACCTATCCTAACTATGCGGATATGTTACACGACAGAAAACGAGAGTAAAGTTAGCTGAACTGGAAATATATACGTTTGTAGAACCTTGTTATACTTTAGAAACATCCCGGAGCGATCCAGGGCGTGTATAGCGGACGCATCTTCACTGTTTAGTTAGACTTTAGGCTATGCACCGAGTGGTTTTAAGCCACGGGTGGTCGGCGCAGTCTTGGCTAGGACTGTTGAGCTTAAGGTCTGAAGATTGAACCCGGCCGACATGCGAGCAATGAGTTTTTTTTTTACAGAAAAATTTACGTGCATACCTACACCAGCTGATTCATCGTTCGGTGAACTGTGTAAAACTGTAGGTCCCTTCCCTTGCCCGTTACTAGGTGGTAAGCTCAGATTGGTTGGTACCACCGTACTGGATGTAAGATGGCCGCATAGTAGCCTCGGCTGTGTTCTCCTCCAGTCTGGTATGGCACCTACTTTTTCGGAGGTGATATTGGCTGGTCGGTGCATGTGCTCCTCCGACTCGGATTACATGAAACAACTGAACCATACCGGATTACATTAAACAATGGGTGCGTGTATGCTCGTTAGAAGTTATACTTTTTACCTACATACCTACAAATGATTTGAATGCGGTGAAGTTTACGCTCCATTTTCATAACGCGCCTAAAGTAGTATAGCTTAAAAAATTGTTTTGGTGCTAACTGTATTCTTACTAAGTATCCTACTTACCTACTTTAAATTTGTACTTGGTTAGGTACATCTTACTTTCTTATCTTTTCTTATAAATTCCAAGAATCTTGACTTAAGATGGCACCGCGCCATGCAGCACTGCACTGCAGCGGAGCGGCAAAATATTCGTTCTATGAAATAACATAAAGTAAACCGCACTAATATACGCGGCAGCGGCAATTCGTATGGACAATTTTGCGTCGCGCCGGTCAGCGTGGTGCGGTGTCATCTTTATTCAAACAGTAGCAGCAGCAGGAGACCTTGCGTCACTTGGTCCTTCAATTCATTGCTCATTCATTTTATTACCAAATCGTATTATCACTTCCATTACTGATTCGTAAGCAATTAGCAGTGCAAATTAGTTTCTAGCACGAAGCCTCCACGGCACTGCCAGTTACAAGCAGTGATGATAATTTAAGTTCTAACGAAACGGTATAAATGTATTGATCCCGCTGAACATCGTATTGTAATAAACTTTCTGCACAGGAAGACGGAAAAATGATTTTTTTTTTCAAGTGAAACTTGTGGACAACACATTTTTAGCATCGTTAATGTACAGTACCCTAATCACGAGATTTAACCTACTACGCTACGTTACGCTACACCGTGTTCTCCGCATCATTTGTATGGAGAAATGGAGCAGCGCCTTTAGTGATAGATTTGCGAACTTCGTTTCTCCATACAAAATGATGCGGAGAACACGGCGTAGCGTAGTAGGTTAAATCTCGTGATTAGGGTACAGGTTTCCTAGCGGTTTCATAGCGATCCGTCGTTCCATGTCTTATTGTCTATCGGGTCTTACCGCCAGAAGCACAATCGTCCTCAGATCGTGTTAATTTGAACGCGTAACAGATTCTGTAACAATTCCATTGTCTGCCGCTGCCTGAGTCAGTACGCGGTCAGTGTCCAAGGACAAAGCTGCGTTATTCGCGGAGAGTGCATGAATATTACATTTACAAGTTCTATAGTAACAACACGTTGTGTACATAATATGGTTCACGACTGGGGAATGGCCGAACAATTTAGACTAAACTTACTCCACAGTTTGATGCTGAGTGTATTTATTTTAAGCCTTCATTTGATTACCCTTTTCATTTTCGTAGTAAGTACTGAAGTCCACATGAAGGGTCAGAATAACGGATAAATCTACCAAGCTTTCCAAGCAAAATTTTTTTCAGTGCTGTCTACCCAGTACAACGCATGTTAAAAATGTTTTCCTGTTACATTAGTTAGTGTTTTTATTTGTGCTAGAATAGCTGCAGCCGCCACCGCGCCGCCGCCGCTGGTGGCTGCAGCCTATCTAACAGGTTTCCAACAAGGCCGAAGTGAAGTATCGATCGATGTCATATAAATAAAATAAAATAAACAGAAATGTTATTGTCCTATAATGTTAACATTTGCCTTGCTGATAGTACTTGGTCGTCCATTTGCAGTAGATAGAAGATACGCGAGTAATTTTTTTTTATGGAATCTGTCACGGTTGGCTACATCACCTGCGTACAACACCCGTGATGTCAGCCCATAACACCGGGTGAACTAAGTACCATGTCAGTGGTTCCCTTCGGTCGTACCGGCTACACTGACGGAAAACACAACTATTTACAAGCCGTTTCGACAGAGGTTTCATTCAGTGCGGTGGTACCAACCCGGTCGGGTTGAACCCTACCACCTAGTAAGAAGGGAAGGGACCTACTGTTTTTACTTGGAATTCGAACCACGGTCAGCCTCCAAAGATCGAGCGGTCACCCATCCAAGAACTGACCGACTCAGCGTTGCTTAACAATCAATAGCAAAAGTCGACTGTCTGTACCACTGAGCTATTGAGGCTGACTAAAATAAGTGTGAGAGACATATACAAATATTTGTTATTATTTTATCTCGTGCACTTTTCTTTCACTTTTTCGACAAGGCATGAAGCCTTTTCTCGGTATGTATTTTCATGGTCGATGCCATGTTAGCATCCATGTTGCAATTATGGAATAGGCCGTGAATATGATCGCATTATACCATTTCAAGGTGTGCAATACCACTTGTTATCGCTTATATATTTAAACATAAATATTATGCACTAGCTACTGACCTGATACCGTTCGCGAGTAAAACACTGACAAAAACTGTGACTTTTTCCAGATTGGTCGACGGGTTTTGCAAATTCAACACTGTGTTTCGGAAGGGTTATTTGGTTTAGGCAGGTTCGTAAAAACGGAATGAAAATATGCTGTTTTCTCGTCAGCTAGAATGTAATTCCCGGTCTAAAATCACTTGAATTCCAATTCCCTAATGTAGTAAGTCAGTTTCCATCTCGCTTTCCAAATTATTTCGTTTATGAGAAAGTTCGAAGTACTATACGGTTAGGTTGATTGAAACTGTAACTAAAGAAACTAAAATACATAGTGCAAATTGCAAAACAACTCCCTATTTATTTATGATATGGGTGTGAATGTGTACAACCCCCAGAACAGCAATCGATGGCCGTCTTCCCCCGGCCAGCCGCAGAGAGTGCGGCGGCGGGTTTTTCCTACTCTATGACAAAGAGATTTGCTCTGAGACAGAACCGACGGACGCGGCGGGAGACACTGACACGGCTGCAAGTTCCAATAAGGATGTAATGGGCTGACCTCACGAGTGTAGCAGACGATGTCACGTGAAAACAATATATTATTTCCGCAAGGTTGGTTCTACAAGGAAACCCAGACGTGAAGAATGCTCTATCCAACAGCTCTATCGCTATCACCACAGATGAGATAGCTATCACACTCATTAAACCTGCTCTAAACGTTGGCTAATGCTTTTGCCAATGAGCTTGCCAATACGTGTAGAGGGGAGGTATTGGTCTCGCCACAGATTACTTAATAGTTACTTCGTAACAGATATATAACTCCATAGAAAATGTTCCTACCTTCGGGCTTTAATAGCCTACTGCTTCACGTCGCCAATCGCTGCGTGCGAAAATCTACTTAACGATCGAGTGTAAAGTGGTTATTGCTTTGCAGCAGCGCACAGTTACGTGGGCGAGCGTCTATGTATACTTCGCACGGCTGACGAATTTTCACTGAAATAGACCGCCGGCGGCCCGTCGGGCGGTAGGTAGTTAGCGCGCGCAAGTACATAGAGTGCGTGAGGCCTGGTCTCGCTTCGATTTGGTAGGTATTCGAGTGTTGGCCAACGTATTCGCGAACGTGTAGTGGAGGTTGCCAGAGCATTGGCGAACGCTTTGGCAAAATCAATAGCCAACGTGTAGAGGAGGCCTTAGCTTACTGCACGCACGTGCTTAAATACGTGAGTATGTCGAGGTTCTCAAGGTGTATATTTTCCACTTTTATTTCCGACTATGTGCACACAATATGTAACACACACAGTTATTATTGGACAATGGACGAAACAAAAATGACTCGTACATACAATAATACATACAATGATGCGCAACTTCCACGCTCGAGTTTATCAAGCGAGCGATGCCTGGCCTGACAGACAAGGTCGAGCGTATCTGCCCTTCCGGTAGTTTCAATGTTTTGCATAAACTACCAGTCAGTTTGCCGGCAGAGCTGCAGTTCCGCTCTTCTGTTGCGAAATAACGGATTATCCGTATGCACATGTTAGCAAACGACCTTAATTCAGCCTTGGATTCGATTCAAAGATCGAGTATTACCCTCTGTGATTACCATTATTCCGTATTCGAAGCAAGATGCCGTCATAATTTCAAGGTTTCACCTACTTTATGTAAGTCAGTCAGCATTTATATGCCCACTGCTGGACATTCCTCCCGGCCTTCAGCGGTCCGGAATCACTGATTATCTCCGTCGTCCCACCTGGCGGGTGGTCTTCCCACACTCCGTTTCCCTGTCCACCGCCCAGTATGTAGAACCCTTTTACTCTAACGGCCGTCGTCTCGTCGACTGACGTGCCCAGCCCACTGCCATTTGAGCTTAGCCACTCGGTGTCCAATATAGACTACATTGGTGCGTCACGTCGTCGTCGGCGGGTTGCCACGTTGCGCACCATATCACGTAGCGATATTCCCAGCACGGCTCGCTCCATTGCTCGCTGGGCAACTTTCAGCTTTTGGGCTACTTATGCTTCCGGATAAAATTTTGTCAAGACTGTGAAATCTTCGCCAGCTTACATCCCTTCGGAATAAGTATACAGTGGGTGGCCAAATTATTAGACTCACCACACTTAATGTCATAGTTATCAATACAAATTTGCTCTTGAGAAAAAAAATTCCACCTCCTAAACCTTTGAACCTAAACTATTGCAACTAGGTATTTTTTATTACTGATATATTTGGCATACACCTACGTTACCATTTTCAACCTATGAACATCGCCTTAACTTAGAGACAAAGTAGAAAATCGAAATATTTTAATTCTATACATAAATTATTTAAATTATATGAAAATAAATAATCGGTATTTATAAATTTGCCACCAAGTTAAGCCGACTTTCATTGGATTAAGGGGTAAATGTAGGTTTATGGCAAATATATCAGTAATAAAAAATACCTAGTTGCAATAGTTTAGGTTCAAAGGTTTAGGAGGTGGAATTTTTTTTCTCAAGAGCAAATTTGTATTGATAACTATGACATTAAGTGTGGTGAGTCTAATAATTTGGCCACCCACTGTATGTTCGCTTAGAGATACATATACTTAAATTAACAAAATATATTATAATATTAAAAAAGTAAATAAAAGCCTTTAATAGGTATTTCCTCGTGTTCCAAGCGTAGGTTTCATGTAACGAAATATAAATGGCTTTCTCTCATCTGAAACTTACGTTCACTGCCACTGAATTTCAGCTGACGTTAGTTTATCAGATAACATTTTATCTCTCGCAGTAAAAGTCGCGTCATCGTTATTGATCGCCAGCCGGTCAGTCGACTCCGAAAGCAAATCTGATCGTTCAAAACATAAGCTATAAAAATTGTCTGCGCCATAAACTCGCGAGCGTAAAAAGCGCTTCGGGACAGTCAGTAGCTTGTCAGCATAAATCTCAATATCCAATAACGGCGATATCGCATCGCACCGCATTCTCTAGTAGGCGATGAATAAATCGAAATTGCAGGCGGTTTGCGCAAAAGAACTGGTGCACAGCTGTACTTACACGAAAATGTATGGCAGACAATATTGTTGGCAACAGTTGAGACAGCCGTAGACAACCGCAAAGCCGGAAATATAGGAAGTATTATATTTCACCGCCGTTCTTGAGTTTTGCGTGCATTTTATATAAAATACCGGCAGCAGCGAACGGGGTTCAGCGATTGCTAAAAATGACAAAAAAAAATCAGAATTTCCATACATTTTGAGGTTAGACACTAAGAAATGTTGAATTATGAATTATGACGATGGAGATTTTTTTCGCTACCATTTTTTTTAGCGAATCGACTTGATTTCCGATAATGATTAACCCCCGTCAGCCAAACTAGGATACAATTTACCCATTAGTACTAAAAAAAATCCACACGAGCTATGATAATTAGCACGCCTCCAGTAAACACGGGCAAGTAGGAAGCGTTGCGCGACTGCAGACGGTAACCCAGCCAGCCGCGACTGTGTAACCCAAACACGCCGTTATCTCCGTTAGCATGTTACAGTAGTAAGAATTATCTAGAACTGGTATCAAGTTGTCGATGTGAAAGAATATACCAGAAGCTTGTACGTTGTACTTAGAATAGAACAGAAACTCCTTAGAATAGTGCACGAAAAGAAACAAGATATACAGGAATGCATTTTTTAACAAAAGTTGCTCCACGGTACGTATCTTCCTTCCCTTACCTTAATAGGTGGTGGGGTTGAAGGTATCAGAACTGGTAAAACGTTCCCTGTCGACTGACCGAAGGCGAAGACAAATAATTTCATGTTTTTAGTCCATTTCAGTATGCAGCCGGACACATGGGTGAGTGTAGCGGGGTGCCAACCATGACAGGGGGTTTATTCCTAGAGTAGTCCTTACTTGGTGGTAGGCACTCATTGTAATCGGCTCGGTTGGTATAAACGTACTGGCCGCAAGATGGCCTCATGGTCTCATACGCACCGCAACCTCGGCTGCGTTCTCTTCTAATCTAGTCAGCATAGCAAGCAATTCAAAGAAAAGTATTCGGTATGGCTCCTTCTCAGACATAATATTGGCTGGGTGGAGCAAGTGCTCTGGCCTCTCTTTGCCAAGGAAGCCCTACTCTGACTTCGCCAACCACAAAGGATTAGTTACATAAACAAAAAGTTCGTGAAACAGAAGCGTGAGAGCGAAAGAGCGAGCATGGGAGTGAAGTGAGAGAAAACGAAATAGATAAACTCGTCCATGTTCACTTCCAGTTCCAGTCAATGGTGAATTTTCGGTAAATTGTACGAAATGTATAACAATGCCTTTTCTTGAACTTGAACTTGCAGCACCTCCCAGCCAGGAGTTCTCCCACATCGGTGTAAGACCGAAGACACCAGGAGGTGCGTTTGCTTTTCAGGATTTTAGGAAGACACGCTTGAGGATGGATGAGAAAGTGAAATAATCGACCGGCTTATGTTTCAGCCTGAAGCCAATATGGGAGTATGTGGAAAGACGGGATATTGGGATTTGTTGGAATGAGCGTTGCTGCGTTATTCACTTCTCTCTTCTTTTCTTCTGTTTTCTGGTGCACTATCGTCTGATCGGCTCGCTGCTTGTGTGTGGTTCGTTGGTGCCCTCCGATGATTCACTTGTCTCTGAGTCCGTTTCTGCCTCTTGATTTTTGTAGATCTCTTTTGCTTTTTTCATTACCTCGTGGCCTTCTTTTCTCAGTTCTTTCCATTCCTCCTTTGACAGGGTGTAATAAGTGAGGTCATGATTTTATACCTATATATAAGATATGTACCTATCATGTATTCGGGAAACTAGCAAAACTTATTCACTTCACACCACTCCGATTCATTAGATAAAACAATCATGCGCATGCCTTTTCTAGATATTTATTGCCACGTCCGTTAGCCGGCGCTGCAGTCGCGCGCACGCGATCTCGCAAATGTGCGTTATCTGAACGTCTTGTCTCTTGCTTGCGGCGGCGTTTGATGGAAGACACAGATTGAATAACAAAAGCGACGACGGCGACGCACGCAGCGCAGACGCAGCGCTGGTGCAGTCTGCTTGTAAAGGGAAATAAATACGGCTGGAGAATCATGCCAAACGCTCGAATGTTCGAAAAGTTGTGTTTCAAACAAGGTTACTTACACACATACACAATGTCACGATATTCCCCTTCCCAATGGGGTTAGGAGAGAGTTCTAAAGATGTATTTAATTTTAGGTCCAATCGACAGTGTAGCTGAACGACGAAATTGGGTAACGCTTTCTTTCCAGTGAGGCGAAGTGATTGATATAATCACCAGGTAGTTTTGGCAGTGTAAAGTTAACGAAAAGGCCATTTCTGAAACCCTCATATTGCTTGGCATTGTCGAAGGCAATTAGTGAACGATTAAAGTACTTTAAAAGATCTTATAAAACACACGCGTCAAGAATTCTCTTGTTAGAACATAGCATAACCGTTGCCCTACTCCGCTCAGTAGACTACTTGCAGTTAGCATCCGTTTTAGAATTATGTCAGCATCGTCCGTGGAACATGTAGCTGGCAACTAAATAAGGCAGACTTTTATCTGGTGCTGTCACCGTACACAACCAACTTACCACGAAACCCTTGCTATAAATTATACATAATTTTTACCATTACTGTATCATTAGCATTACAGTAACTACTAACTTCCCTTGCAAAATCGCCATCAAAGTCCCGAAAGCTGAAGTGAAGAGCGCTATGCAATAGAGCGTAATTTCATCATGTAGTTTGTCCATTTTCAGAAAGCATAATAGGCACCAATGGGAAATGTAGATATTTATTAGAAGCAAGAGAATGAACGTTCAAACCGTTTGTGTACTCCAAGGGTTATGTTAGGTATGCATAAATCCCGTGTCTATGTGTGTGTGTGGGTGGGTATCTCTTTGTGTGTATCAACACACGCATGAATGCGCCGTTGCATGCACCCCGTCTGCAACCACCTCAAATGCACGACTATATGCAAATGGGTCGGTCGTACAGTCGTACTCGTATGACGGTACTGCCGCGCGTGCCGGTCTTCGTTCTCGCTATGCACTAGGATAAATGCAAACAAAGCCTGTGTTAGCAAGCACTTTAGTTGACGTATAGATTTAATCAGCGTGGCTGGCAGTAATGCTACTCGTAAACTTAGATGAAGATAGCGCATGAAGGCATCACTATTACATTAGTGTCGACAGACCGCACACTTCCAAGTGAATCATGAGTTTCTACAATACTACTACACCTTCATCAACATCAGAATGTATATATAATACTGCGTTCTTGGTTAGAAACCTCAGATGTTACAACAGTAACAACGAGAGAGAAGAGGAACACGTGTGTGTTCGTCCGACAAAAAAGGCACCATTCTTCATGAATCCTGTCCTGAATGCGCTCTGACCCAGCCAATCCACTGGATATAAAGCACATAAAAAGAGAAAGAAACTAGCATGCACACCGACAAACGCCCACCTGCGATACATACAACACAGCCCGAAGCACTCAACAAGATGAAAATACACCGCCAGTACTGTGGGGACGAAACCGACTACACGACGAATCGCCGCAGAATAAACAGGCGATCCGGCTTTGCAATCTATAGTCAAACGGCTTATCAGATAAGTAGGCTAGAGGGACTAATCAGACAGATAAACTATAGAAACGGTGCAAGTACTATTTACTGGAATTAGATATAGTGGTTATCGGAAATCGAGTTGGCGCACTACTAAGAATAGTTACGATGATGTCCCATCTGCTCTACGGATTGAAATGAAAAAAAAGTAACTATGTATATAACCAAAGGAAATCATTCTTATCTTACGGTTGGTGGTACTTTTTTGTCAAGGACTGTTTTTGCACAACAATCTTGGATTATTCCAATTCCAAAAGTCTAGACTCTAGACCTTCGTTTGGAGTTCAATTACTTTGGTGGTGGATTTCAAAGCAATCGAGACAGCCTTGCGCGAAATCTCTCCCACTGCCTACAGCCTCTGATTACCACCGTTAGCAAAGCAGTGATCAAAGGCCCAGACTAGGATAAACCGAGATTACGGTCGCCGGCCGCCCACCACCCAAGCGGTAGTGCAATCTCGTTTGGTTTGGACAAGCGAAATACTGCTTCAAGCTAATGCATTACGAGTATCTTGTTTGTTGACGATATGTAGTCTCTATTTACAACAGGGTTCATGGTTTTCGAGGGACATATAGCAAGTAGTACATAGTGGAAACAGTACAGTCCCGGTATATGAGATTTTATATTCAAAACTCTGTCGTTTGGTTTAGCTGCAGCACAACCTCTAAAGTTAAAACTCCTATGAAGAGTGACAACATTTTAAGATTTGTTTATTTTTAAGTCAAGTAGTTTAACATTTGTTTATTTTTAAGTCAGTTTATTTTTGCCTGTATTCGTCGAATACCGAGTGGTAACAAGGAACATTGTCTCCTCATACTGTCTTGAAAATTATGTACTTACCAAGTTTTTAATGTCCTTCCCAGTTTGTCATTTAAACTTAACCCACCCCTGAACTGCAATGCGTGTAAGTAATGCCCATAGGCTTCCCAAAGTACAATTTATTCTATCTTTGTCCCTCGGAATCACGTAAGACGGCAGGTGTCCTGCCGTATTCTTAATTAAGGCTCCCCGCGTAACATTATCGTAACCGGCTAATGACAGTCCACGGCCAAGTCACGTTTGGTCCTTGCGCTTGAATCCATGCATTAACTAGATTAAACGTCTCAGAAGCGTTGCCGTGTACAGGGTAAGACTGGCAGCTTAGCAGCGAAGCTGTGCGCTTACATAATATATGGAGACTGTTACTGAAGGAATTACGCCATACTTGAAACTGATGAATTAAATTAATTTACCAATCTCTCTTGGTTCATAGATTGGCGTCGCTGTCACTGGATCGAGATTTCCAGAGGGACTTGCACAGGGTACTAACAAAGTAAATACAGGTACTAATTCCTAATTCATTTATTCGTTACCTGTATTATCGTGCCCTCTCAGCGTTTCCCTCTCAAATAAAATATGCACCAGGCTACTAAGGACAATGTCCCACCCAGGTATGTATTTGCTCGAGGATATAATGTATTCCAGGTATAATAGGACCCAGTAAATGGCGGCTTACGTTCTCATATCACGCATAAGAGCGTGTAGGCCGCTATAAGCTCGCCGTTCGCGTCGCCGGCGAGAGATATGGTAGGCTTCTTCCGGCGAATCCGCCCGCCCTCGCCGATAAACCTTTTCACATCATAATATTTAATATTATTACGCGCGGCGCAGGTACCCGAATGATATCTCATGTTGGGAATTCGGCTACGTACGTGACGTGGGTTGAGCGTTGAGAGCCTACACAATGGAAGGGTAAGTGTATGTTAAAAGCTGATTTTTGCAAAATGTTGCTAGGCAATATGTCGTTTTCTTCATTTACCTAGAGACGTAAAGAGGAAAACACGGAGAGGAGTATTGAAAATATGGAAGGGTCTTTCATCTTCGACTGAAATAAATTAAGAATTCAACTTCTCAAAATGGGAATGAACAAACCACATCTTGTTTATGAACTATTCGAAAATGTCGCTTGTCTTTCGTCCTATCATTATCCAGAGACCTCGCCACGCCTATGTAAGTAAGTAAGTCACCTTTAATTACGTTTCTCTTCCGCCAGAACATCTTGAAGCAGCATTGTGGATCTATGTACGTTTAAGCCAGCGCACGGTTTCCGACAGAAAACAAGAAAGTATAGTAGATATACCTTCTTCAATAGGGAGCCTCTATCCCTTAGAAGGGATTTAAACGAAACGGCTCTCTAACCTCATACGACTATGCGTGCATGCCTGAAATAATGACTAGAAAATGTTTGCGAAATCCCCCAGATAAGATAGCGCTCGATGAACTAACGACGACGCTTTTAGCTCTAAAAACGTTATCGTACGCTTATTCGCTTCCTGAAGCGGGGTTTTCTCGTGAAAATGCAACAGGTTGAGTACAAGGACATAAATCACTATTTTAATAATGGATTCAAGATATAATCTGACATAAAAAATAGTGCAATTTATCGAAGCAAGTTGCGATAAATTTTAAACAGCATTCAATTTGGACTGCCTTCATTTATCTACCAAAATAATACGTACATCTAAAATAATAAAAGAGGTGATTTCTTTAGAACTCTGCTAATATTTCCACAAGGTTGTTCTATAAAATGTATTCAACTTCAAGCCCGTTCGTGGGAAACTCGGCCTCACCGACCTTCGCCGTAGCGGTTTCGTATTACTACATTCGTCCTAAAAAGGTTATCCTATTCACCGTAATGTCGCGCTTGATTGAATTTCATTGCCGTCGATATCGACCAGAGTGATTTCGATCCTTTATCGCAGCATTCATCTTACTCGATGCGTACTAGGTTATGTGATTGCAGATTCAATCAAAAATAGCTTCTTATAATAAGCAACTCATTACGAAATGATTACGTTACGTGATCGTCTTGTAACGTCTTTCGAAATCTTGCCATACATTCGCTCTCTTTGTAAGATTATTATTAAGACTATTCATGAGCTTTGCAGTGCAGGCACTTTCGCAATTGCCGATAGAAGCAGATTGCACTCTAGGTAGGTAGCAGCGCAGTGCAATTATCTGCAAGAAATGAAAAGGTAGGAAAATGCTCCTAGCTCAATAGAGCATTGTGGCGTCTCGGCGCTCGGACCGCCTGTCTAGCCGGCTCGGTGGACTCCAACGAATCGTGGATTCGGGTCAATCGATAGTCGGTGAGTCATGTACTGCTAGCGATGGAATTATTCATTAATCATTGATATCGATACGGTCGTCATGTCGGCAGACACGCTCGTCTAGTGCTAGACGATCGCAGACAGCTATACGTCTTCCTAAAGATATTAGATCGTTTAATTACGGTTACCACCTATTGTGACGCCATTATTTGGTACGCTAGACATGCGGGCTACTACTGTCAATAAGTACTGCTGAGAATAACTGAGACTGACAATATAGAACACACAATCAACTTTTTCACGTGTTGATTTATTCCATAAAGTAAAATCGTGACTTGAAATAGTAAAAAGTGTAACTTGTTAAAAAAAGTTAAGTGTTCTTTTCAATTCCAGGACTAAATGAATCTGTACTTTTTTGTTTTCGTTTTATATCCTGTTATATCTTGTGTTTTAGTCTGAATTTATATTTATGTTGTGTTTTGTTTAATATAAGTACTACCTCTAATGAAATGTTGTTAGGTATAAATAATATGAATTATGTATATAGTTTTATTTACACCAATATTTGGTTGAGTCGAAATATAAGATAAAATATGTGATTTTTTATTTATTGTGTACAAAATATTAATAAGAGCATTTATTAATATTTTGTATAACAATAAATAATACAAATTCCACTAGTTCACTGGTGGAATTTGTGTTATTATAATTTGTTGTGTTCTTTTTTTCTTTGTATGATATGTTCCTAAACAAATAAAGAAAATATAATAATAGACTGAGGCTACCACTGCACAAATGTTGAAACAATTTACCTCCCCCCACCCGAGGATTGAGGAATGTCTGGGATTGGCTCATTCAAAAAATCGTGCAAGAAGTGGTTGCTAGAAAAACAAAAATCTAATACTAACACCATTTTTTTAAAATTTTTTTTTATTTTATTAGTTTAGTTCTATTAATTAATTATTCCCATTAATTAGTCCTATTTGTGTGTAATACATATATATTTATCAATATAAATTTATTATGAATGTTTCAGATGTGTTCGTTATTTATTATATGTAAACTATTTTGTATGTATGTGAGTATATTGTATTGTATTTATCTGTATCCCTATCGCAATTGTATTTGTTACGATCTTTTTAATAATATATAAGGAAAAGAGGGGTCTGTCTGAAAATCAGTGCTGCGGCAGAAGGCTCGCCCGCTGTCGCAGCAATAAGCTGAGACAGACACCCATTTATCTTAATTTTTTTAAGTTAAGTTAAATTATTCATTCAATTGTATAATCATGTAAATAAGATAAATAAATATATTTCATTTCATTTCATTTCAGTAACGCTCCTCTGTCTATTGGTTTATTTAAGAAAACTTTTAAAAATATTTGCCCTTCCTTACTAATGTAAATACATGTATATTGCATACAGATCTTAACTCCCCTCTTATTTCTCTTGTCATTTAGTTGATTATGTTGTACATCAGTCCCACCGATTAATATAATATAATATTTTTTTATTTATTTTTAGGACTTTTAACAATTATTTTTTTAATATCAGCACCATAATACCTACTCATCTTCTCTATCCCTTAGTAAGTCTATGTAATATTATATAATATAAATGTGCGTATTTAAGTATTTATGTAGTATTCGCTTGAAGTCTATTATATTTCTTTACAATCTAAAACATTGCCACAAAATATTCTTAATCGCCTGCATATATTTCTCCCACATCTCAAAAGTTAGTTAGAATAGAATGCCTCACTGCATTAAGCTCGCATATTGTACCTAATTTTAATTAATTTGTATTCAATAAAGAATATGTACATAAATACAAGTACATATACATACATACTACACTGAAATCAGTAAGTTCAGCCTGAATCCCAAAATAAATAAGACGAAAGTACGCCAGGGGTCTAGAATGCGGTTTTAGGAAAAAGTTTACTCGTCCAGAAAAAAATTGTTTAAGGTCACCTCATTCGCCGGCAAATTTATAAATGCATTTCATTCGAAATTTAAAAATGTGCTTCGACCTAACAAAGTAATGACATGTAATGATAACCGCGAGCTCCCGACGACGATGCCGCCCACTGACTCGTGATGCCGCCGCACTGTCTACCTACCGTCTGGCCGCTGCGGTCGTTTCCTAAAGGACATGAAGTTGGCAACTTGGCAGGTTAGCAGGGTAAAACTGTTTTTCATTTCCGCCACTGTCGCTTAACACTTTGATACATGCCAGACCATAGATACATGGACACTCGTCCATCCTGTACAACTGCATCATTACATCACACATAAAGACATTGGACAAGGACCTTACAAATATATATTTTTATTGCTTTCGAACTGGGTGGCTCTGCCCGAGGTCGAAGCCTCAGGCGCAGCCAATTTCACCGCCGAGGAGGTGCCAGTCCGGCTTGGAGGTGGACTAATATTGCTGGGGAAAGGCTATTAACCCGCGATTTGAAGATCCATGGATTATAGGAGTTGGGGAAAGATGTTTCCTGGGAGCCCGTTCCACACTTTTGCAGTGCGGCACAAGAACGATTTAGAGAATCGTGCAGTTCGAAGAACTCTTCTGTCTACTACTAATATTGCGCTGAAGGCCAAGAAATTGTACTCTAATCGATACAGCATATGCAACGCGTTCAGTGTTCCACGCAAACAAGAGATCGTCTTAGTCTGTGTATCAATTAACAAGGTTGATCAACCGTTGATAAATGTTCCTCATTTTCATAGCACAATAAATCGAGGAAATGAACTAACTGTAGAGCGCGCCTTCGACGCCCGCGCTTAGTTGGCTTTCTCGTTGGCGACGAGATAATATCCATTTCAATAAGTACTTCGCCGCGGTCAGCGTTTCGGACTCACAACCAATTAATGATAAAATCTTGCGCAACTATGGCGATACTCTCTTGTTTCGTTTGTGCCATAATCCGTCTGTCCGCCCGCTGCAACCGTCTCAATTACAGTATAATTAACGAGGGCATTAAGTAATTGAATGAGATTGCAGTTGTAATGGGTTAATTTCCTGCTTTGCTTGTTATTTCGAGAGAGTGCTGGGCCTTGTTATGTTATTGTTTGATTGTACGCTCGATTGTACATTATGTTTTTGTGTTTATAAGAATAAAATAGTTTTACCTTTACCTTTCACCTTATCTTACCTTGACAATAATCCTGAAATGCAATTGATTTGTAAATGCATACTTTTAAGCACTGTTAGTTTGCCTACTAAAGCATAAAAGTTGAGTTCTGAACAAGCTATTTGACCTAGATATCAAAGGTTTTCTCATAATATATGTTCAGTTTTTATTTTACACGCACACATGCTAATGCCTTACGCTTCAAATGCAATCTTATATTATTTATCATTTCCATTTCATTTAAACAAATTTTAAAATTATTGTTACAGAAAATTCGAGTCGAGTGATCCACACACAAGAAGACAACGATGATAGGTAGGTTGCCTTCATCTACCTTTCCTCTGTTTAAAGTGTCGCAGATCCCGGGGATTTGACAATTTCCACGCACGAATCCTCCATGTTCTGTTGCCGTTTCCTCATATTCGGCGCTCGATGTACCTTCGTTAAAGCTCAAACTGCGCTATAGGAAGGAAAGCCAACAAAAAGCGAATCCAAAGCAAATATAACCGGGAGGTGATTGGAGCCGGCCAAGTAATTTAACAGAATAGAACTATTATCGCCACACATTGTAGACAATTTAAAGCACAATTTTCAACAGACACGGCTCGTAATTAGTAACACTCGTGTCGGTATGTCGACGATATGTGAATCCACAAGTGCGACAGTGATATTATATTTGAATGTCACCTTTGAATGAATGAATGAACTTGTTACTGTTTAATGTTTACTGGAGCAATAAAGCATTTTCTATCTATCTATCTACCTTTGGGCGCTCACTATAAACCCAACATCGTAAAATGTTGGATTTATAGTTTAATTTTCACCTGCTTGACGATTGAGATGCCTGTTCCATCCTTTTGAATTATTTGGAGCAGGTAAAATCTTCCATTCGAACTGGACAAAATGAGCAGCACGAGTGCACTAGCGGTGGCCGAGCGAAAGAGGTCAATAACTCCGAACTAGACCCAGCTCGGACACTAACGAGGGCGAGACACGATCTCCTAGCTTAGAGCATTACATCGAATTGTTATATTGAGGTGGGTCAGGTGGAAAACTACTCAAAAATATTGAACATATTAATTAAGCAAACGTTCAAATATTTCGTCACATGAGTGAGGTTAGTTTTAGTTTTATTTGATCATTTATAAAAAAAATACGTAAAATTTAAAAAGTTAAACCCCAAACAAGTATACAGAATACAGAATGAAGCCTGAATGTAATTTTTTATTTTATCTCTCAAAAATTTCAATATTGGAAAATGAACAACTTCACAAAAAATAGGTACCTACCTACCTACGGTAAAATGTTGAGCAACTTACCGGAAAACACGTATTTAACAGCTATGCCTAGTTTACATTAAGTAGTAGAGTAATGGGCAGTGTTAGTAGCGAGTACTAAATATTCCGCTCACTCTACTAATGCCATGTAGACGCTATCGGTAGAGTATAAGAATTTGGTAGAGAAGATAACACGGTGGTAGAAAGGCCGTAACTATAGGATAGTTACGCCCCCACCACCGGTCTACTAGACTCTACCTGTTTTGTCTACCTGTCCAGACACGTTTGGGCTAAATATCTGGAATCTGCGAAGGAAATAAAAAGGTATTAGTTGGATGATTTTTACACCGCAACCGCGCTTCCCCGTATCCCGTGCACAGCGTCTGGAGATACTCCTCCAGCGGTGCTATCCCTAGGTCTCTATGCAAGTTGGCGTTTCTATTAGGGCGCACCTGTGGCGATGTGCAATAATTTGTGTTGCCCGACCCTCATCCTGTTGAGTCCTTTAGTCGCATGCGCCCAAGCCACCACCGGTGAGGCGTAGGTTTTTTCTTTTTTTTATGGAAACTGACTACATCAGTTGGCTACATCACCTACAACGTCCGTGATGTCAGCCCATAACACGTGACGTGAAGGGTCTAATGCAGGGTCAACTTATTTCTTGATGTTTCTCGTAAACTACTGCGAGCTTCATGTTTGAAAAAATATATCGGTTTCTACAAGACATACCTACTGCTACCTGTGAAGTTGCCTAAAACGCAATTTGATAATTGACTCAACAGAAAAAATAATCGCAATAGTATGCTCTCGAAAATTAGGAAAACCCATGTTTCCGTGTTGTTATAGTAATTAAATTTTACATAATAGATAGAAATACAATACTCCTTCCCGCCAGGGAGAGTATTGTTTCTCTTAGTACGTTTTTTATATTACGCCCTGTAAATAATAAAATAATAAATTATTAAATAATGGTATTATTAAATATTAATTGATTCTGCACTTACGTTGTCCACACGTCAATGAACGTAGAGACGTACATCCTACGAATGTAGATACATACACTGTACGCAGGTAGACTTTTGACAAGATTTAACTTACATTACTATCAAATTAAGCCACTGCACAATGATTTAAAATAATACCCGTAACATTTCTTAGACATTTACCTTCTTTCAGGTAAAAAATCTGCACAAAAACTAAGCAGATTTTATTCTGAGAATAACACAACGATGACATCATAGGTTTAGGTAATTGGTGTGTTAACAGCCTACCATTGTGTTCTGTCGGCCCATACACAAATATTCAAAAACCTCAGGAAAAACCGGTTTCTTAATAAAAAATTGTCCATAATTGATGTTTTTTTTTTTTCTTTTATTAGTTTCTCAAACTTTATAGCTAATACTGTACGTTTTTAAAAATATATCTTAGTATTTAATTTACTGAAATATTGAATGCTAAATATGTAAGATTTCAAATAAAAAAAATTCAAAACTACATTTCTAGAAACACTGTTCTTAACAGGAAAAACAAATTTATGAAAACATAGAAGACTAGTTACTAAGTTTTAGATACTAATATAAGAAAAACTTTTATTTCGGACAATTTTTTATTTAGAAAACAGGCTTTTCCTCGTATTTGAATATTAAGGTGAATAATCTCACACAGGGATTGGAATAACTTTGATAAGTCATGAATACGTTTATGAGTAAAACGATGACGAAATAGTCAATCACTGACCTGTGACAGTAAACTAACATTTTACAGTCGCGGATAGTAAATATTCACAAACAATAATTAAGAGTTCATAATAAAGTTATTTTTAAAATGTTTTTTTTTTTTTTTTTTTAATATGACAACGAAGGTCGCCCTAGCTAGACTCACGTACCTATACCAGTTCGGGCATTTGCTCAAAAAGAGTCAAGTACGTAGTATACAATACGATACATTGTCTGTTGAACAAGCTGGTTTGTCGCCAATATTAGTGAACGATTGTAATATTGCAAACCAGCTTGCGGCTTCGCTTCGCGTGACTTTTTGCTCACATTTCAGGCCACCGATGACGTAGCGTTATGATTTATAGCCCAAAACCATCTCGAGAATTGACAGAATGTTAAACTATAAACCGTATGTAAATCGATAAATTGGTTTTTGGAGTATAAGAATATTCATAAAATATTGACGTACGTTACACGGTCGCACGTAGAACGTCGCTTTATTTTTATTAGAAACATAATCTGAAATGGCCACAAATAAACGTTTCATTCATTCATTTGGTAAGCGTAACCGACGAGAATGTATGAATGTATATCTTAAGACTAGTAAAATTAAATTCAGAAGCAGCAATACAATGAAAGCATAGTAATTAAACCTGAAAACGATAGGAGATACATATCAGTCAAGTTCTCTACAAACATTTTAGCACAGGTACAATGATTGCTGCTGCTTACTACTTAAGGTGATGTTAGACTGCGTCTGACTCGAATTTCAAGAAGAATGCCGGCAATATTACTTACCTGACAGATTCAGTTTTAATATATGTTAAACTTCATCTATCAGCGCAGATCGAAGGCTTTTTGAAAACAGGATTTGATTAACTTCGCTCGATAGAAAAAAATCATGAACATGGCTCTGAATTTCGTTTAAAAAACGTATTTAAGGCAACGTGACCAAATCAGGGCTTTGGAAAAAATATATTTTATTCGTTTAATGAATATCTAGATTGAAGGCTTTTTATTTTTTTGTTTAGATTCGTAGTTTTGGAATAAAAAAATAAAAATCAAATTGTCGCTTACACTAAATATTCCGAGCAGCGTGACTGCGCTTTATCCTACTCCAACCTACGAAAGCGGCGTCTCGCTATCTTGCCGGAGTTGCCGGTCGCCCGACACGCCCCAGTCACCCCCAGAAGCTCGAAGTGAGAGGACGCGCGCGCTCGTGACGATCCACTCGAAATAATTTACGCAAAATCGTACCTACTAAAGCACTACAGCTATGGGAAACAAAGCAAGACGGTACGTCAGCGAATTAGGGTGTGATTTAGTATATCGCGGCATTATTAGAAGATTTCTGGTAGCTGGTACTGGTGGGCGAGGGTCTAAGGAGCTATTAGCAAAAACTAATTTTCCACGGAGACTTCTACTTTCGGATATTTTTTTTATAAAGAAATGTTTTTATCTGTTCCTGCAACTTTGTCACACTCACTCGCTTGCTGTACACATACGCCCCCTTACTACTGCTTCATGTGACAAGGTACCACTTTTTGATCCATTTTCTCCGGGTGAGGGGGAGCAGTGAATATGTTGGGGGAGGGGGGGAGCACTGTCCCTGAAAGAAACACATCGGAAGTCGAGCCCCCTTTCCCAAAAAAATTCACAGATTTCGTGTCTTACACGACTATCGAGCACACTGAAAATGAATTTACGGAATTCGAAAAAATATTGTCGCTGAGCGACACGAGAAAGTCGGGATAAGGAAAAGATTAGTTGGGTTCTGATGATGGAGCCGGAAGGAAGCCATAGGAACTCCTAAACTACACATGATAAGCCCATCGTGTTTGGGCCAGTGTTGCCAACTCAAATTTTGAAATTCGCCTAGATTGACTTCGAAAATCTCCTAAAAATCTCCTAGAAAATTTTCGTCCTCCTAAAAAATTCTCCTGTTCTTCAAATTATAAAAATTTCCCCACATTTTTAGTGTTCCTTATACGTACGGGACCATTTTACTAAGCCTAGGCCGTCTGTCCGTCCGTCTGTCTGTCTTACCTGTAAAGAGCTGTATCTTTTGCACCCTGAAAACCGGTCAAGTGCGAGTCGAACTCGCGCACCGAGGGTTCTCTGTCAGTCAGTCAGTCGGTCAGCGTGTAAGCGTCTACTGCTGGACATACGCCTTCAATTTTCCTCCAGTCTCTCGGCCTTCAGCGGTACGGACCACTGCTTTCCGCCGACATACTTCATGTCGGCGTCCCACCTGGCGGGTGGTCTCCCACACTCCATTTTCCTGTCCACGGCCGCCAATGTACTACATGGTTACTCCAACGGTCGTCGTCCCCTCATTCATTATTCATTACGCACCATTTCGCCTAGCTATACTCCCATGCCAGCCCAGCATGGCTAGTTCCATCGCTCGCTGGGAAACTTTTGAAAACAACTTTAGTCAGAGCTCACGTTTCACACCCGTATATTATAAGTTAAAAAGATCAAAAATATCATTAAGATACTAAAATATCATTGCCCGTACGTCAAAAACGGTAGGACGCCCTGGTCATAATATATACAGGTTAGACCTCGGGGCGAATTTTAAATTTCCGAGGCAGCCCTACTCAGTTGAATTCCTCCCTCGACCTTCTTAAGGAGACCTTGTCTACCAAGCAGTATTTAACCGAGATATACGTGCATACTCTTCCTTCAATATGTTCTATCACTTCTCCGCCAATAATGATCTGTCCCCCCGTCATAACCACGATTGCCATTCTAACCACCACGTAATTCGTCTGTTTTAATTATTTGTTTTTTTTTTTAGTTTTTAACCACACCAAGTTTGACACCTTGTACGTATTACCGTTTTTACGTTAGAGCAAAACCAAACAAAAAAGATTTTTTTTTAGAAAAAAAAACGTTTCTTTTATGGGGAAGCCCTTAATTTTATTTTTTTTTCTTATTTAATAGGATGTCCGCCAATAATAAATAACACATGATCTGTGAAAATCACAACAAGCTACCTATTACGGTACAAAAGATACAGCCGTTAAAGTAGTGCGGACTGACGGACAGACTATCGACGTAGGCTTAGTAATACTACTGATTATTACAAACTCACAGAGACACTCACAGAGTGTCACATTATCCTATCTAAAGAGCAAGAAGGGGAACCTTGCTCTTATTAAAAGACAAATCCTATCGTATATTGTGTGACTTGAGAGGTTGGTTGATTCACAAACAGTTCATTCATTGTGTTGTCACCGTACATACCGAAATATTTGTTTGTTGCTTGCTATGTTTCTCACTCCTAAATCTTCTCCTGTAATGATTTTCTTTCTCCTAGATTTTCTCCTACTCTCCTGACAGGCAAAAACTTCTCCTAACACCGCTGAAATTCTCCTGAATCTAGGAGAAAATCTCCTAACATGGCAACACTGGTTTGGGCTCGTTGGATTTATCTTCGTAAGTACTCTTGTCATATATAATGTCCAGGATCCTGATGATGGAGCCGGAATGAAGCCATAGGAACTCCTAAACCACACATGATAAATCGACCGTGTTTGGGCTCGTTGGATTTGTCTTCGCAATTACTCTAGTCATATGTTATTTCCAAGGTCCTGATGATGGAGCCGGAAGGAAGCCATAGGAACTCCTAAACTACACATGATAAATCCACCATATTTGGGCTCGTTGGATATATCATATCTTCACAACTCTCCGAGAGATATATATTAGCGGCGGGTGGCCGAGTGGTTTGGGCATCGGCTTCTCATGCGAGAGGTCCCAGGTTCGAATCCAGCCGGCGTGTACCAATGAGTTTTTTCTGACGAAAAAATTTACGAGCATACCTACACCTGCTGCTTCACCGTTCGGAACCGGTCCCTTCCCTTGCGCCTTACTAGGTGGTAGGCTCAAATTGTAGCCGACTGGGTTGGTACCACCGTACTGGATGTAAGATGGCCGCATAGCAGCCTCGACTGTGTTCTCCTCTAGTCCAGTATAGCCAGCAATCCAGGGAAGTCTCCGGTATGGCACCTACCTTCTCGGAGGTGATATTGGCTGGTCGGAGCATGCGCTTTGACCCCTCCGACTCAGCCACCCATACCGGATTACATAAAAAAAAAATAAGGGGATCGCACTTTTTCGTGGGGTCTAAACGAACGAACGAAAAGACATTTTCAATGTCAAAATCTCCTGAGCCGAGCGGCGGCGGCGCGGTACGGGCGGCGCGCGGCGCGCGGGGCGGCGGATCGGCCGGCGGTCCGGGCGCGGAGCAGCGGTCGGCGCGGCGGGCTGGCGGCCGCGACGGAGCAGCGCGGCGCACAGTGGGTCAACCAACGTAGCAACTGAAAATTACTATAATTTTTTTTTCCATGACGGAATTATATTTCCTTCATTTGATCATGATTGATTACAGATGAATGAGTTATGAGAAGAAAATCTATTGAAATGGTGTTTTTGGCAAGACTTGGTAGGTGATTTTTTGCTTAGAATATTAATTGCACAATAAGCCCATATTAAAATGTAGACGGCACCTCGCGGAGATTGCATTCAAATATCCCGCTATACATTCATAATATTTTTTTTTTTCAATATTTCGTTAAGTTCAAATTTGCATGATTATTGTTACTTAAACAAGCTACAAAAATCAAAACAAAATATTTTTAAAATAAATATATAAGGTCTTTTAAAATTAGTTAATAGTACGCTAAGGGGAGGTTCTGTATCATATAGGGAGTAAAACCTATATAAAAAATTTTGGACCTAGGGCATTGATTTTATAACCCTGTCGGACCTACGTGTAAGTAGGTAAAAAAAATCTAATTCTTTCTATTCTATCTTTTTTGTTCCTGGAATGAAAATGAAACCATTAAGAAATAATTTTTTTACATTTTACATAAAAAAAAATTTTGCCCCCCCCCCCCCCCCCCCCCCCTTTAGCGTACTATTAACTAATTTTGAAAGACCTTATATACCACAGGTTGCAGAATCACAAAACAATGCCTGACAACTTCTGAAGTATATAGGTATTATGTAAAAAGTCCGGTGTATAGTGCCATCGTCAAATTTGATAAGAAATTTTATCAAGTCATTATTTGATTTTGTTAGTAAGCAGGTAACATACCACAATGTAGTATAAAATGTCGAGGGTAAAAAAAATAAAATAGATACACAAGTACCCATTGTCTTAGAGTTAGTAGAGAACATTACGTTATGTCATACTTTTGTACTTAATTTATTATGTGTCAGAATCACAAAATTCGTCAGTTAAAATATAATTAATGATGCGATATGAATGTAATTAATTAGTTATGCGATAACGACATGTGGTGGTTTGTGACAGAAACCAGTAGTCAATACAATTTCATAGTAAAAATGTTTTCACTTTGTCATGAATTGCTGCATGTCACAAATCAGCACATGCGTGTCTAGGCAGTGGCAAATATTTTTGTATAGACTAAGTGGACATTGAAAAAATTTCCAGTGAAGTTTCTTGTCAGTTCTTCTTCGCTGTGATAATCGAACTGGCGGAATGTTGCAATGTAAATATGACAAATCTGAGCGCAGTGTACTGCCAATAGATGCTAAATAAACAATAAACAATAAACAATATAATGATCTGTATTACTGATGTGAAGAGGAAATAAACGTTATTCTATTCTATTCTATTCTTCTATTCTATGTACATATCTGCTAATATCGACTAGCAACAACACTTTTACATAGGTTTGCACTTATTTAATTCTCATTAAAATAAATCAAATATATACCTAACTAAGTAAAATACTGCACTAAAAGTAAAAAATGTTAAATAATAAACATGTGATCAAATCAAATGAAGTAAAGAAACTGTTAGCTGACGTCGCACTAATGCAATTGGCGAAAACAGACAGACAAACACTTCCAAAAAATGCTTGCGGATGATATCTCAGTTGTACTGAAAAACAATGACATAGGTAAACTAAGAGAATCTTTTAATTGTCTTTAACTTCTTCTTCTTAATTGAATGAAAAGAAAAAGATAAGCCCAGGAATGAATAGGTGAGATGCCGGGAAACATCAACATTTGTAACCTGTTTTTCGTTACGCATAATTTAGTTGCGATTTTGACGCGACATTGAAAGCATCTCAGTTGAAAGGTAGTTATTATGGCATCTTTAATACTGTAATAGCTTTTTTTGGTTAATATTTTTTTCAGGGTTATTTTGAAAGAATTTTCACCTAGATTCCTTATTTCCTGTGGTATTTTGTTATAAAATCTAACACTATTACATATAAAACTTTTTGACATTTTAGACAACCTATGTTTTATTCCCAGTAGGTTATCCTTATGTCTAGTATTATAGTTGTGATTGTCCGAGTTAAAAGTGGAGACTAATAGATGCTTTCTTGCATAACAAATGTTTTGAAAGATGTAGGCACCAGGTAAAGTCATTATTCCTATGTCATTAAATGCATAACGACAAGTGTCTCTAGGTTTCATTCCTAGTATACACCGTAGGGCTCTTTTCTGTAATACAAATATTCGGTTTGATTCCGCTGCATTTCCCCAAAACATTAAACCATATGACATAAGACTGTCAAAGTAGGCATAGTATACAGTCTTTGCGGCTTGAATGCCGCAGAGCTCTTTAATTTTTTTTATAGCGTAGCAGGCTGAGCTTAATTTGCCTGCTAGTTTATCTATATGAGCCTTCCAGGTTAAGCCATTATCAAATATTAAGCCCAGAAATGTAATTTCATTAGCCATTTTGAGGGATAATTCATTTACAGTGTTCACAATGTCATCTTGTATGCGTTTCCGAGTACCCAATGCGAAGTGCATTACATTAGTCTTATTTACATTCAATAGTAAATTATTAGATTGAAACCATGACTGTAGTGAATTTATTACTATTACAAATGACTTCCGTAGTTCCTCCATACATAAATCTTTCAAGACAACAGATATATCATCAGCAAACATGACTAATTCTATGTCCTCTGGAACACAGCTAGATATATCATTAACATATATTAAGAAAAGAAGTGGTCCTAGTATTGAGCCTTGTGGTACACCTATACTGACAGGTTCTACGCCCGACTTTACTCCATTAATATCACAGATTTGTTTTCTATTTTTTAGATATGATTCGCATAGATTCAATGCTTTCTCTCTTACTCCGTAATGTTCAAGCTTCATTAATATGATATCATGGTTTACGCAGTCAAATGCTTTAGATAGGTCACAAAAAATTCCGTATGTTTGTTTTGATTGGTCTAGTGAAGTTAAAACTGATCTGATCATTGATGCAATCGCATCTCCGGTAGACTTACCCTTTTGAAAACCAAATTGTTTAAAATTAATAATATTATGCCTATTAAAAAATGTGATTAATCTTTATTTTTATTTTATTATTTCTTCATTCTTTTTTTATTTTATACACATGGGCTTGGGCTTATAGTTAATTAATTCATATGTTATGTTTCTCTGTGCATTACCTTAGTGTAGTGTAGTAGGTACTTCATTGAATATAAAGGTATTGTTGCGGCTGGCATTACGACATTTATTCAATGAAGAATAAATAGACATGAAGGCTGATATAATCTCAATTTTCTGATCTACAAAAATTACTGGCACGATCTAAATTAATTTTTTTTCAAAGCAATGTCATTTTCTCGCCTTTTATATAGATCGTCGTAACAGCCGGGACATTAAGATAGCTCTTACACGTTGGAAAGAAAGTACGGTTTCCTTTGTTTGCAAAGCATGTCGTTTTCTCGCCTTCCACAGGACCAGATGGTCGTAACAGCCGCGTTTTCTGACAGTTCGCATTACCGCGCAAGCCGCTATAAGGAACTTCGTTCCAATATTCCAATTACATAACTGAGTACTTTCTTTATACATTACTATGACGCCACTATCGAAATCGAGAATAAATACGATTTTTGTTATAAAAAATGTCAGTGCCTATCATAATAAAATATATGGAATAGTTTTTTTTTATTTCAAAGTAAGTTTTTGGGTTACTCTTACTTTTCATCTTTTACGTCAATTTGCCTGTATGGAAAGTTGATATTTAATTGTGTATTGAATGGGCATTGCCTCCCCTCTACTATGGGCGAGAAAAGCGGTATCAACGTGAATGTTCTTCAATAAATATATTATGGTTTTATTCGTCCTATTTAGACAAAGAATAATTGGTAGGTTTTACTGGATTTGACAAAGGCAAAATGCCGTTAGGCACTGTGGACAATCCATTGTTTCATTCCATATTTTTTTCCGCCTAATTCTGACAATTGATACACAGTCACTGGCGGCTGGTCCTAAAGTGCGCTCGTGCGCCGCACTACCATACCACGAGAAGTCTTCACTTCACTCAAAATAAATAATACCTTACAACATACTACATTAAAACCATAAAGATCGTACTCCAAATAAATACGAATGTGAATTCGACCTTATTTTATAGATCACAAGGCACGTTTTTGCGAGTAAACGCGCGCGCCGTGCGGAATATAAATTGCACGCGGGTCTCCCATACTGAATATATGGGGATCGGCAAAACACCGCTGGCGCGTGAGACACAAGATACTTCATAGAAACAGTATGGGCCGAAAGGCGTTCTGCGTGCGGCGCACGAGCGACAAACAAGGACGCTATATAGTGAATACCCGCGCGTGCGACACGTCGCGTCGCGAGCGATTCGTTTTGCACAAGTCCGTCTTACAAACTCTTTGCCGTCTACCTAGAGTCAGCGCGCTGTCATGTGATGTGATGTCACATACCCGTTAGCGCGCGAATATTTAAAATGGGATATGGTTAGGTTTTGTGCTTTCTGTCACGTGATACTGTGAATTAAGTGGTGCCGATATTTGCGATATTTTTTTTTCTTGTTTTTTCCAACTCATTGAGTGTCTTGAGAATATTCATACTAGGTACCTACATAATAAAACGCAGGCGTTTAAAAAATTCGGAAGTCCCGATCTTAAAATAACATGACGGGAATGTGTTGGGAAATTTGGTATTTAAGTAGGTAGGTACTTAGCGCACTACCGGTCACTGAAGTCACCAGCCGCCACTGTACACAGTGTAGGGCCAAATGCGTGCGTGCGATTAGGATAAAGTGGAGATGGCTTCTTTAAAATTATATTTTTTTACGTCACACCTTTGAAAACGGAAACACAAACACGATGGATTCCCAAAAGAATTATTTTATAATAATATATTTTTATTGTTTTACTATATTAGATGGCAATTTGAAAAGCTACAATAAATTCAACAAAATACCAGAACCCCTAAACATGATTTTTATTTATAGATTTATTTTTGTGTTTTCTTTGTTTTTGGCGTGAATTTGATGAAACGTCTTTATCCTGCAGCCGGTTTTTTACAAAAAAGTTGCGTCACGAAAATTATGTACTTTTGGCGACTTATATCTCGAAACTATAAGAGTTACAGGAAGGTGAGGCATATCCGACTTGCTAAGTTGACATACCCGAGAGTCGTACATCAAGCCCTTCTATAAATATGGCTCTTAGAAAAAAGGCTTAGAAAATCAATAAATGCTTATAACTCCTGAACTACTGGTCAGATCGACTTGCAAATTGTTTCTTTACATAGAAAAAAATTGCTCTTTTTGAAATAGTTGTATTTTTTTTTAAAATTGGTTCAGCCGTTTCAGAATAAAAAAGGAAAAGTGTTTGAGAGGGCATATTTCGGAAACTACTGATCCACGACTACTCATCCGCTGGAGAAAATGATAGGCCTCGACGAGATAAATTTTTTTTTTTATATATTTTTTTTGTTTCTTTTTTTTACATAACATTGCCTTGTTTTAAATTTCAACTTCGTAGGATAAGAGGAAGTGGTTCTAATTTGGCTTCCAAGAATTGACCCACACATACTAACAAACCAACATACAGGGAAAGTTAAATAAAAGCTTGTAAAATATTTTTAACCTACATTTAATTGCTCTAATAAAATTATACTACTGATCCACGACTACTCATCCGCTGGAGGAAATGATAGGCCTCGATAGGATTTTTTTTTTTCGAAAACTACTGCTCCCAAACTAATCGTGTGGTGGGACAAGCAAGGATAGGTATCGATGAGATCTTAAATTAAAGAATCTGCGGTCTCCTACACAGCCCACTCGCTTTTTTTTTATTGAAAGCGCGACACAATCCTTTTTAACAAATTCCTGTTTTCAAACAATTTCCCTTTTAAAAGCTGATATTTGTCAGAGCCATCCCACAGGTGCAAGCCGTACTCCAAGGATGACCTGATCTGCGATTTGTGCAAAAGGACTTTACGTGCACAAGAAATTTATGTGATTCTTTCTTGGTTGGTTCTTGTTTGCTTCTTACAGATTTTGAATGTAATATTTACTTGCTTTTATGACAAAGTGGTTCAAAAACTTTAAATGGAGGAATACGAAAGTATGAAAAACTGGTCTCGTTTAAATAGTTAGTGAGAAATTATTATTTAAGTTGACCGCAAAATTAAGTTTGTTTGTAATATATTTATGTATCATAAAATTAATCTTGAGATGAACTTAATTTACATTGTGTGTGTGGCTTTGAAGTGGGAGGTGATGGCCGGGGGTGAGGAATGTTAATTATTTTTATAACCAGTTTGGTGGTTTAAAAAAATTATAAGGGTTAATTTATAGAAGATTCGTCACTACGCTCCGCACCTTCTATAAATTAACCGTAACTTAATAGAGACCATGTCGAGGCAGCCCGTGTCGTTTTTGCATACATGTATAATCAAAATCAATGTTTTTGTGGTTAAAAAAAAGTAAAGTTTCCATTTTGCATGAAAATTTAAAAATTAAATGTTGTATGGAAAATCTGTTCCTTTATTTTTTTAAAGTAAACTAAATAAACTACGCGTACAGCAAAACACTAAAATTCCTATTTTAACTTGGTCTACGCAATAAGCTTACTAGCAATTTGCTAGCAAACCTCCCCACTGCAAAGCCACGCCCCCATCGTATTTGTGCGGAACCCTCGGTTTGCGGGTTCGACTCTACTTGGTCTGTGTTTTTTTTTTTATGTTAGTAACCTATTGACTTTATTTTCTAGTAGACACTACTAAAGCTAAAATTTAGTTATTCCTGTCATTGTTGTCATTTTGAGAAAGAAAGACAGGAGTGAACGAATTATTTAAGAATCTTAATTTTAAGCACACAAATTTTAGGTGATGTTTGTTACAAGTGATATGACACGTCTGAACTCGACAAAAATTGACAAATGCGCTTTAAATTTTTATAAAATAATTCACTCATCGTCCATAGATTTTATTTCACAAATAAACGAAAAAAATTGCAATAAATGTTTTTAATAAAGAAATTAATAAAAACATTAAGAAATTAATTTCCGATGGTGGAAACTCCGTTTATTTTTATATTAATTTCAGGTTTTAATGTTTTAAATGTAAAATTTATATAAAAAGAAACGTGTGAATAAATGGATAATAAAAATTAATAATAACAAGTAAAAAGCCACCTCCATAGTTTTGAGCCGTTGCGGCAATTTATCGATCGACACGCGACATTCGCTTGTTTTGGAACATGCAATGTTGGTAACAGTTGAAGTATCACCTGCTGCGCTACTAGCAGCGGCGCCACGTGGCCGCGCGCGCGAAGCGCCCCACTGTGGGCGGAGTCTCTTCCCTTCCCCTCGTATTCTCTACCCCTGCTTCACCCCCTCGAATACCTACTGCGGCCGATATAACAGGACCTTAACGCCATCTTAGGAATTGACAACGCAGCGTATCTGCTATCGATTGGTAGTCAAATTGGTAAACTACGCGCCAAGGTGACTCTTTTAACCCCTGACATTTGGCTGTCACGTGCGTCAGTATAACGGGCTATAGTCGTGTCGGGATAGAAGCTCCGGGCAATGGCACACGCCGAGTTGTCAATTAGAGCCCGGGGACGAAGCCGCACGTGGTTGCCGAAGCAATAACAACGCACTAGCTGTGCTTCGCCGACGAAAATATCACCAATTACAACCTTTCATTGCGGCTCGAGGCTAAAATATTAACGAAGAAAGTCCGGAAAAGTTCTGCGAAGTATTTAGGTCTGTGGAATACTCCCAAAAATTTAATAACGTTCCTGAATATCTTTCAGATTTTCGTGGAAGCAAAAATACATTTAAATAATACTCGT